>JAMXDD010000009.1:30435365-31035365 GCA_024733475.1 Syzygium grande
GAACATCATAATAATTCTAGCTAAAAAGGTATATATTCCATATGTAGCTTTGATATTCAGTTTGTATACCAAAACAGGTAATGCAGGAGAAAATTAGAAGATATTGATTAACGGAAGAAATTAGAAAAACCCTCTTAGCCCTACGTAAAATATCTCGATGCACCATTGCAGAGGATGAAGAGGTTGTCTTGTTCATCCACTTTGTATCTTTGTGCAAGCCATCTACATCTCATCTCTACTTCTTTGTTCTTATTATAGCTTGATGGGCCTCAGTGAAAGACAATGCTAATTAATGCCGAGTGCAAAAACATTATTTGATATATATTTTCCTTTAAGATATTGAGATATATAGAGTTTGTAAAACGACAAAAATAACATTGGAATGTCGAGTTACCATGTTTCCTGGGAAGAATTCATCATTGATACCAGAAAATCTCAGTATGAGTTAGATTTTCTTGTCCTGTGGAAGGGCACAACCAATGAAATATATGGAAATTATTCTGAAGATTTTCACCTCATTTCAACTCTCCCTTAGAAGAAATTGCTCTTTGTTTTTTATAAACTATGGTATTAATAAATTGTGGACGATACATGAGTAATCTATCAATGAAGGAATTATCCTAGGCTCAAATAGCATCAGAGAAAGCTATGCATTCATTGGACTGTCCATGTTGAGTGATCCAATGAAGAGAATGGTAGAGGAAAAGTTTTCCTGTGCGCCCATAAAAGTGGGAAATAGGACAGACACGGTGGGCTCTTTTTAAGAAGTTACACACATCTAAATAAGAGAGGAAAGGTTGAAAATATTTATGCAAGGGAAAACAAAACGTTTAAAGTAGTAAGGATGGGGATCTTTTTGTCAAACAAGGATTTGTAATGATAAATAATTGGGCACAAGTATGCCAAAATGAATTGGCAAGGACATCCAAATTTCTAAAACCAAATTATCATCTCGCTAACAAGTGTAGTCAAGCAACGTTGAACTGTCCATGTTGATTGATGCAGTGAAGAGAATGGTAGAAAATTTTTTCCCGTGGGCACATGAAATGAATCCTCTTGGACGTGGGAATAAATGGAGGGAAATAAGAGGGACCCAAGATGGTCGGACCAGCTTTACATTAATGCGACCTATATTCATCCTAACCCATCATTCGAAAATTTTCATTTTTCTTCCTAAAATCATATTGTTAGGTTAATATCCTATCGGTATTACTTTGCTTCGCAATAGAATATTTGTGTTCTTCCACTATAATGGAGGAAAAACTCTACAATAGAGAACAGAGGATACCGAGAGGGAGATAAGCTCAGAACTCCTTTGCAGCGAGTTATCTCTTTTTTACGATGGAGTGATTGCACTTCAACATCTGATAATTGTTCTCTTCTTCAAAGTTGTAGTGCGATGACATATCCATGGACTCGGCATTGCGATCCAAAACGTTATGGTGAAGGCAGAACAAAACAGAACAAAAGCGATCAACAAATCTAGAATGAATTGCAGTGGATTCTGGAATTAGATGAGAGAAGACGCAATTACCTGGCAGGCGTGGCTGATATCAACAGAACACCGACACAGACCACCGACGAACTTTGAATCGGCGGTGAGGTATTTTCGGTTCTCGGAGCTTTGTAGTTAGCTCTGGTTCTTCCACTGGATTGACCGTAAATCGAAGGAATCATGCTGTCTTCTAGTGCTGCAACATAAAATTAGACATATCAATAAAAAGGAAGAAAGAAAAAAAAACCGAGAATTGAATCGGGAAAAGATGAGATTACAAACTAGTCGAGGAAGGAGAATGAAGATCCTATATGGCCCATAGCTACTGGACTTCGCTGAAGAGAAGGTACCGATCGCTAATGAAGAAAAGATCCGTGGCTAGAATGGCTGAGCAGAGGAGGCATCACGGCAGCAAGAGGATTGCTGGAATTAGAAATGATTGAAGCAAACACTGAAAATCATAAGAAACGAGACCGAGGACAACGATTGAAGCCTGATTCGAAGATTAAAACTAAGAGAAAGAAAATGCACTTAGCTTCGCCATGGTCGAACCTATCGCTTTTCCCTTTCTTCAAACTTGTTCAGCCAAGTGAAGACATAGAGCGAGGGAGAGAGATTTAGTAAAGAGAAAATTGCGGGGAGAGAGAATCTGTCAACCAACAGAGAGAACGGGTGTGAGTTCTCCGATAGAGAGGGAATTCAGCAATTGAACGATTAATCAGGAACGGATAATCTGGTCATGGAGGAGTTTGAACGATTCCGGTGGATTGAACGATTCCTAAGGGGGAGATGTTAGTCAGTTGAGTAAAAGTCTGCTACTATCTCGGGAGATTTTTGCTGACAATAACCTCCATCTCCATCTATAAATGGAGGAATAGGGGAAGGCTTTAGCTTTTACGGAGGACAAAGAAAAAGCAGAGAGGGGAGAGAGAGAGAACAAGAAATAGAGAGAGAGAGAGAGGGAAAGAGAGAGAGCAAGAAGTGGTGCTCCTTGGGTTTTGTCATGCTATTACCTTCTTGACCACATTGTGCAGCCGCCCCGATCTCACTCGTGCTGCTCGACCCTTTGACGTTCTTGCCGCCCCGCCTAAACATCCGGACGAGTTGCTTGCTGCCTTCCCCGACGCCTGCTCGACACCACAGCCACGGCGGCAACACTAACAGGCCACAGCCACGCAGCCTTGCTTCGCCACGATGCGCACCGAGCCTTATCCACAGTTGCGGTGTCTCTCGTGCTGCTCCGTCCAAACCAAACCAAACAAAACCGTCCCGAGTTTCCTCTAGAAATAGCAAACAGAGAAATCCCGAGTAACATGCCTCGGACTCGCCGGCCTCCGATGTCGACATCTCTACTGGTGGCAAATGGCTTCACCACTACTTCGCCTACCCGTCATTTTTCAGTTACATATGCTAAATTTCTGCAGTTGCTCCTACTACTATTGAAAGAAAGCCAACCTACATTATCATGGACAGTTTACCACGCACACAGAGTTGGCGAGGGCTCTCATTCAAGTAGAAAACTCACCTCCAAGCCCTTGTGGCTGAAGCCTGCTCCTCTTCCTCCTCCTCCAATAAAAGGTCGCGCAGGCACAGAAAGTAAGAAAAATCACCACCATAATGGCGATCGCCACCAGCCTCCCCAATCCCCCGTTCAGAGGAGAGGAGTTTATCGTGGTGCGAGGTGTCTTAAGGGAGGTGGCCCTGCTGATCAATGCACCCGCGGGCGGGCTAGGCGAAGTCCTGGTGACGAGGCCATTCGCCGCCGGAAGCGGAGGCCGGCAGAGAAATAGACATCGGAGGACGTAGATTCCGAGGCATTTTGTTGGGCGGCGTTTGTCTGTTTGATCTCACGGCTATTTCTGGGGAGGACGGTGGCTGGGTTTAATTTGGCTTTGAACGGGGTGGATTGCCGGGGGGGACGCTGGTGGCGATTGCCATCATCGGCGTGATTTTTTCTGACTCGGACCACCACTGGAGCTTCATCAGCTTTTGCTCCAGTGGAGAGGTGGGTTTATTCGCGCAAGTGGTCTTCCATTGGTAGATGGCCCTGGTGGTCAATGTCGGGTAGGCGAAGTAGTGGTGAAGCCATTCGCCACTGCCGGAGCGAAAGCCGGCAGAGATGTCGACATCGGAGTCCGGCGAGTCCGAGGCATGTTGCTCGGGATTTTCTCTGTTTGCTATTTATATTTTCTGGTTGTAACTTGTAAGTAGTCAAGAAAAGAAGTGGGTCCCACACTGAATGGATTTTAACGAAAAGTTGTAATGAGATGGGCCGACGCTTTAGTTATTGTTTATTATTTGTTATTTATTTTGTTTATATTTATTTATTTTTATCTATTTAAAAAAAATGTATGTTCAATTTGCTTACAAAAATGAGAGTGTCAACTAAGGTAACCAGGGTAGTGTTGCAACATTATAAAGTTCCAATCTCGACAATCTAGACGGGAGCTTCAGGCAACTTGTTTATCACTGTATATTCCACCCAAATTACTCTTAATTTCCTCAAATTTCTGATTGAATCGAGTAGCTTGACTACTTGTGACCATGATAGATCCAACTTGAGCAATGATTATAATTCTCCAATCGAGCATAGAAGCTCCATTCTCCGGTAGCAACTGCATATTTGGCAAGTGTGTAAGTCAATCCAGCACCCAATTTATTTGACAAAATGTAACAAAGACAAGATCCACGAGAGCTACGTTCAATTTTCCTATTAATCTCAATATTAAAGCTAATTAAAGCTAGTTTTTCAGTCTCATAACTACACAAAGATTACATTTTAATTCTTTTCTTTAAGAGGGAAAAACATATATACTGTGAGATTAAGGTTAGAATTGAAATAAGTAATAATTCCTAGTGTAGAAGAAATATTCTCCAAACCTTCCCAGTAATTATAAAAAACCAAGATGGGCTAAGCTCACACGTTTTAAACATCAATTTGCCAAGATCAACTTCGAATAGAAATTGAGATTAAAAAAAAAAATCAAGTGTGGCAACTAAAACATTTTTAAATATGATATAAGGAAAAATCAAGGCGTGGGATTGAATAATCATATTTGCGCATTTTCATAGGGTCACTCATCGAGAGTACATACTTGTGTATCTCCAATAATTACCCGATGTGCGTGGGATGAAGAGATCGCTGCACCTGATGGAAATTAATCGGATACTAAAAGAGTCTTGCATACTCTATTGATATAAAAGAGGCAACTTTGTTTTTGGTTAAAAGAAATTTCCATTCATTGCCAAAATCTAAGAGGCATCTCAGTCTATTAATCTTGTAAATATACATTGGTTTTGAACTACATATGTGACGCCCGACCTCGGGGTCATGTAAACGCGATGTCCCGTTCATTATTATCTTTATTTAAACACAAGCGGAAGCATATCTGGGACAATTGCATTCAAATCAAACAACGAGATTAAGACAAAGCAGCATCATGAGCAAACCTTATGTTTACAATGTATACAAACATGTTTTACAAGCTAAATTATCCAATTTTAGCCATTTACACAACAAACATTATGGCTTGGGTGTCCTAAGCCCACTACTTCTCCTCGCTCCTCGCTTTCTCCGAACTTCAACATGGCTTAAGCTCCCCCCCGCCGCTGCCGTCCATGCGACCATCCCACGGACACGAGGGTGGGAAAAATGGGGGATGAGTCGGGAGACTTAGTAAGTAAACCTACTAGTATCAAGCGAGGACGGGGGATCGCCAGTAAGCACAAGCCGGCCCCTTCGCACCCGCATCAATGGTAGATCAATAGAACAGTTCATACAAGAGAACATCAAGCATGGCTATAACATGTGCACCTTGCCTTTCAAGTCTCGATTCTACCGCCAAAACAAACTTTAAACACGAAACATGATTAAATCGAGAAATGAACCAACCACAATCAACCAAATGACCGAGAAACGGTCCAAGCAAACCGTGTCACAACGCATCACAACTTCCTTTTCCGATATTAGGAAGTTTACTTACCCAACGTCAAACAAAACTTAGAGAACGGGGGTCGAGACGGGTGAAGAACACGAGAACTTCAGTGACTTTCGAGCGATTCTTGGCGGTTCTCAGGCTTGAACACGAATATTCGGGCCTCGGACGTAGCTTCCTCACTCGATCGAACAACAAAAGAGAGACGGGCTCGCCGGTAAGCTTTTTCTTTCTTTCTCTCTTTCTTTTTCTCCCTTTTTCGGTCATGAACAAGAAGCAAGGAAGGTCAAAGAAGAAGGTGATGGTCGGCTAGTTTGGGCGTGAAAATGGCTTGAGGGAGAGGAAGTGGCGTGAGATGAGAGAGAAGGGGGAATAAAACCCTAAACTTAAGCCAATAAGAGAGGACTTCTAAGTCAAGTGTCATCATAGCATGCATTTAATGTCATTAAATGCTCTTAATGAACTAAAATGATGAAAGGTCAACTTTGGTCCTCTCTTTCTCTCTCTCTCTCTCCCTCACGGCTACTCTCTCTCTCTCCCTCCTTGGCCGAATGGCCTTTCTCTATTTATAGAGACAAAACTTAGGGCCAAAGTTTGGGGTATGAAGTTATGGCATATGTCATCGGGGCGATGAGGTCATTGCGCGTGTGATCGGGGTGATGAGGTCATCGCTTACCTCACAAGCCATTATGAAGAGCCACCAAAGTCAAGAATAATAATGGCCAATTAATGCATATCATCATGATAGGGACTGCAAAGTCAAGATCATTTAATTAGGCTTCTTGAACAAGTTTTATCCTTGGCCACTCATTTCCAAGCTTGCTTCTATTTCGTTTTCCCTTGGTCCGACCTCCGAACAAAGTACAAAATATCTCATTTGAAAGCTCAGAACGCGTACTTTAAATCACCAGAAGACACTAAGTCCAAATTCCAATGTTTTCGTATAGAAAATGCTAAATCTTTGAAATCTGGCAAAAACCGGACAGTTTTGCACCGTTCACGAAATTGAACTTGCAATTATAGTAAATGAACTCCGAAAATTCTCAAATTCGGATATATCATAAACAAGACCTTAATAAACATTTTTCATGAAGAACACAAAATTTAAATCTCTCTGTAAACACCGTTTCCAGTCACTCAAAACCAGACTAAAAACAGTTCGCTGGAATAGAATATTTGCTTCTCAAAATAAGCTCTGTCCAAAATCCAAATCATCTCAGAAAATTTTCAAATTTACACATGTTATAGAAAAGGAAGTTCTCAACAACTTTTACAAAGGAAACTTTTCCAAAATCAGCCTAGAAAAACTTGTAGAAAATCAAGACGGTGTAAACATCACCGAAATACTCATTCTGGGCAGTTTCACACAGTCCAAAAATCAGGCTATCGTACCACTCATCTCCACTCCAAAAATTCTGAAATTAAATCATGTAAAACTCCAAAATGTTTGGAACAACTTTCGAGAAGAAGAAAGCGTTTGGAAATTCGGATCACAAAAGTTTCCCCAAAAATAACAAAATGAAGGGGTATAAAAGATCCAAAACGGGTTTTCCAAAACAAGATAAAACAATTTGGTTCGATTGGAAAACCGCCAAACTTAAACCATAGCCATTTCCAGGGACTGAAATTGAGGATATTACCATTTACCTGCGACTTCCCAGGCCCAAAAATAGGGATGTGACAACATACATAACTCAATTGGAAGGCGAAGGTTCATAGAAGGTGCCTTCTCATTTTTATTTATTTTTATAAAAACTACTAAGCTTAATCATATTTATATCTCAAATCATCACTTTAATAGTTCTAAAAGCCCCAATTTCACTGAGTAATTACACCTCATTGATGGGACAAGTGAATATAAAGTGTATTTGTATGTTAAGGGATCATTAACTCCATATTAATGTGAGCCTATTTCATGGATCGTATGGATCTCAACGTTTTTCAATGGTTGAGCCTGACCACCCCTCTCTCTCTCTCTTTCCGATTCATTCACTGGAAAAGTAACGTAACGATTCACAAAGCCAACGTCTTCTCATTGCAAACTCCAAATTGGAAAATAAATATAATAAAGCTGCTTGGAACAGTATTAATATCTGCTAATGCATAAATGCTATTAGAAGGCAAAGGAAAATTGGCCAATTTTTGTAATTCAAAAGTCCTAATCTACATTCAACAAAGGAGAATTTACCGGTATGTTTGAGGGCAATATACCAATCTAAGCTACCTTCGTGTGAAACTAATATTTAGTGAAGCAAGCTCGGAGATACAAACTATGCTTGAACATTTGTCAACCCATTCTGATTTTCACAAAGCTTTTTCCACGCCCATTTTCGCTTATCCTTGCCCTATGACAGTGTATTGACCATATTGGCCCTTCTTCCGTGACTTTATTGTCTCCTCTCTCTATTCTCTCTCTTGCTTTCACTCATGCGCAACTTGCTCCATCTTGAGAACCAGTTCCCCTTCTTCATTCTCCAAACACTTTAAGATATGTCAAAGTGCCCCGACGAACCACAATGTTCTCTCGTCGAGCTTGCGCTACAATTCTTCAATTATGCAGCGACGCAAGTAAGTAATGTGTATGCTACTGCTTTCGCGAACTTGGGCATGGCATCACTTGACCGCTAGATATCCCACCGAGGTTGTTGAATGATGATGGTTCGCTAAGAGAGAACCAACAAAACCCAGAAAAAAAAAAAAAAAAAGAAAAAGGTCACGGAAGGGGCAATATGGTCAACCCACCCGTAATAGAACATGGATAGCGAAAACAGGCGTGGAAAAAGCGCCCGTCGAATGCAAAATGCATTCCTTCCCCCCTCCCCGCCCTAGATGACTACTGGTTTAGTCGCACCATCTATATATTAATGAGATGGGATCTATTGTTGCTATGATTATGGTTCTATCTAGAGTTTTGATCTTGGTTTTCATTTAATTTCTCGTAACATTCTTTTCCATTTCATGATATTATTTTCGAGCTAAAGCTTTGTAATTTGGATGAATTACCACTCTTCTTTGTTTAAATTAAAAAAAAAAAATACTTGAGAGCCTCTTGTTACACGACAAAATCCCCCCCTAAAGTCAATGCACATATTGATCTCTCTCATTACAAATGTATTTTTTTCGATTGTAGATTTAACTGATAAATTCATTTTTGTGATTGAGGTTCAATAATCTTTATATTGATTTTTTTTTATAGAAAATCTATTTAGATCAATTTCACGAGTTCTCTTCTTGTTATATTATCATATATAGGCGAAATTTGCTTTGATTAAAGGATTTTGCACCCTTTTGTTAGCAGCTCTATCTACTTCCTCTCCATTACTTCCTCTTTTATATGCCTTCTTTTAATTTTATGAACTATCTCACTCTCTCTCAAGAAAAGGTTGAAAATATCAATATCTGCTTTAATACTAAATGAAGTTACATGCTGTTTTTAAGAAGCTACACACATCTAAATAAGAGAGGAAAGGTTGAAATTGTTTAAGCGATAGAAAACAAAACATTAAAGTAGTAAGGAAGGGGATCTTTTGTCGTACAAGGATTTATAATGATAAATAAGAATAAAATAAATAATTTGGCACAAGTATGCCAAAATGAATCAGCATGGGCATCCAAATTTTTAAAAGCAAATTGTCCTCGTTAACAAGTGTAGTTTTCCAACGTGTATAACTAATTTTCATTTAATATGTTAAAAATTATCTCTATTGAAAAATAGTTCAAAAGGATAACGTAACCTTAAAAAATCATTCAATAAAATGGGGGGTTTCTATTGTGTACTTGTTCTCGATACAAATAAATTGCTTTGGGAAAAACCACAAAATAACAGCTTTCATTGGCGGGTTTGACCTATGCAATGGCCGATACGACACTCCTGAGCACAAGCTCTATAGCAATCTTGACACCATCTTTGAAAATTGACATTCACAACCCCACATTCGCAGTAACTAACTAATGTTTACATTTAGCATTGTAATATCATGGATATGTTATTTTCTGGCCATGAGAATTAATTTCTTTTTGTGATGAGTGCAGTCCATTGTCAATGTCCCTAGGCAACTGTGGCATGATCTACATTGCAAAGCTAAGGCGATAGTTGATACTCTGTGTTTCAGTTTGGAGGAAGCAAAAAAAGAAAAAATATGCACGTATACGATTGAAGCGAGTAGGAGCATTTCATAAGCAAGTGTCTTTGTTAAGTTTCCCATCGCAACCAACCAATGACTAGTATCGCATCATCGTTGTGTACTGATATTTTGAGCTATAAACAGATCTACTTGGAGTTGCTTTTATATTACCTTATTTCTACATTGATTCCCAAAGCAAGGAGCATGGAGGTATGATTTGACTCCACGTAAATGCATCTACTATACATCTCGCCACAATTTTTCGGTCATTTTATCCATTCATCCTCTAAATCCAAAAGCTCAACTTGCCTATGATTTATGACCCCGCAACGCTTGTTGTTTTGTTGAACTTACTAAATCATTCGGTGACAAGTATGAAAATTAATGACTACTCATAGACCACCTCCGGTTCAGGTATGGGAGGCTGGGAGGTAGAAAGCAATAGAAACTATGACCAACCTAGACAAGACCGGCAAGGAGGTCAAGTGCCAAATCGACAAGGAAGCCCTCAATATTGGTTACTAGGGACATATGCAGTGGGATGCTCTGCAAATATATCCTCCTCAGCAAAGTTATGGTCCCCGGAGGCAAGGTGAAAGAAGAAATCCCATGCCAATGAGCAATATGGATTATGCCACGGTGGAAGGGATCCATATCAAGCAAGGAAGGAGAGGTTTGGTGCCTTCATGTGAGGGAAACTACAATCAGCAGGTTCATAACAACAATTACTAACGACAAGCAGAGACCGCCGCAAGGAGATAGATAGAGCTCTGCACCTCCGGTGCAAAATGATCATAGGAGAGACAATCGGAACCATGCACCTACTCTTGGTGGAACATATGGGAAGGGTCCCTGATGGATTTCAAGGGCAAGGGGGTACTAGTAGTACTAGTGGCCACCTCGCTTGAGGGTTGCTTTTGCGAGTTCTTTGGAGGGAGGAAAACAAAAATCATGTCTTTGAAACATCATTATGAATGAAGTGGCGGTGAACACTCCGAGGAAGGAAAGTACATCATGAATGAGTAGGTTGAATTTGGTGTTGTGCACAATATGTTGGCACAAACACACTTGAAGGATCAATTAGATTTAAGCTATAACTCTTACAAATAAGCCTTGAATGGTGAGCGTTGAAGGAGAGGGAGAGAATATTGGTATTTTGTTGGCAAGTTTCGTCCATGCAATATTTCGAGGGACCTCACTGACAAGTTTTGTCGAGAGATTTCCTCATATATGACTAGTCTACCTAATCACCTTTAGATGAAGTCATTATTTTTAAAAAATAATTAATATTACAAAAAAAAGTAGATGCCCCGAGCTCTAAAACTAGTAGAGGGTTTGCTTTGAAATCACAAGAATCATAGAACTAAACTTCAATTAACATCGGAGTCCTCTAAATCATTTATCAAGCCAAGACTCTCATGGCAATATCAAGCTTACATCTCATCAATTTATTCACACTTGTGATATCACTTATCCATGGGCAACAAAAAGGCAACCAAACTAAAGACAAAATCCATCTAATTGATCCTTATTACACAAATTCCAGCACATGTTCAGAATTGCAACAGAGCATACACGACCGCCAATTGTGATCCTTTCATGACAAAATGTCATGAATTGAAGCCATATCTTCCTACAAGCGCGTATGAGTCTGCTTGATCAAAATGGCATCAATCCAAGACCAAATTGTGATACCGAATTTAAACAAAGAAATCACGGTCAGCATGCAATACTTTGATTCTAGCATATTCAAGTTCAGTTATGGCCATAATTCTCGTAAAATTAGCACGAGATTGACCATATTAGTTTCCTAGCATGAACATATATGATCCTATAACCAAACTAGCCTCAGCATGGAATTAAAAGCACACCAAATCAGAGATATCAAGACAGAGTTAGCATACATGGATCGATTTTCAGTAGAATTTAATTCATTCATGACATAATTTCTTTTCAAGGGAACATGGAATCTACCATGACACAATCTTATATCACCACACATGCTTACTTGAGTGGAATGGCATAAAATCAAGGACCAATTGACATCAGCTCGGGGGCCGTAATAATCATAAATCGGCATGTATTGACAAGGTTCAAGCATATCCAAAACAAGTAACAAAATTGAATACCTATGACTATTTATGAAGAAACAGAACTCAAATACGCTTACATGACACGAGAATAGATCAACAATCTAGTAAAGAAGGAAATTCTCGGCCAAGAACTGGATCAAAATACACACCGATTGAAGACAGAATTTCATCAAGCAGTGGTATGCATTTTCGCCAAGGAGCACCAGATCAAATCATCAATACATCGTGAATAACAACCGATTTTCACACGACGATTTATAGCAAGTAGCTCCCAGCCTACGCCCGTATATAAAAGCAACGGAAAACAGAGGAAACGTGGTTGGGTTGAGCGAAGAATGATTAACTAAAGCGATCGACATCGGATATATGAGTAAGGAGATAGCGGAAACAACGTCAAGGAATGGAATCGTCAAGAGGGCGGTCATGACCAACGTTTGAGCACTTCTAAGCATTACGAGAACTTCTTCAAGGGAGCGTAACCGGTGACGATCATCAAGAACGGCGAGGGGAAAGGATTCGATTGAAATCACCGAGAGAGTGACTTGGGGATGCTCAGAAAATCACCCGAGTTCCTTCAATCGATGCTCTCTGTTCTTGCCCCCTCTCGGGCGCATGTTCCTTCATAGCTCGAGCCGCAATAAATCGCAAAAATCAGCATATATTGACAAGGTTCCAGCAGGTCCAAAACAAGTTTAAAATTGAATACCTATGATATTTTATGAAGGAACATAACTCAAATACACTTATATGACACAGAATAGATCAACAATCTAGTAATGAAGGAAATTCTCGGTCAAGAACTGAATCAAAACACACACTGATTTAGTACAGGAATTTCATCAAACATGTGGTATGCATCTCGGCCGAGGAGCACCAGTTCAAATCATTAATACAGCCCCAATCACAGTCGATTTGCACACAGACAGTAGCAATAGCTCTCAGCCTCTGCTTCGTATATAAAGCAACGGAAAACAGAGGAGATATGAGTAAGGAGATAACAGAAGCAACGTCAAGGAATGGAATCGTCGAAGCAGGCAGTCATGACCAACGTTTGAGCACTTCGCATTTGTGGAACTTCTTCCACGGCAGCAGAACCCGGTGGCGATCATCAGCAACAGGCGGGGAAAGGATTCAATTGAAATCACCGAGAGAGTGACTTGGGGATTTCAGAAAATCACCGAGTTCCTTCGATTGATGCTCTGTTCTTGCCCCCCTCGGTCACGTCCTGTGGTGGATGGAGGCGGACGGAGGCGCATAAACGAAGATCAAAAGGAATCGCCGAGGGCTAAGAGAGAATTTGCTGAGCTCCTTTGGCGTGTGCGAAGGTGGCTCTGCTTCTGTTCTGTTCTGTTCTGCCCTCCCTCCCTCTGCAGAGCGCACCGAGCATGAGCATAAAAGGGAATCGACAGATCGTTAGATGTAGAGGGAGAGAGGGAGTAAGGAAGGGTGCCGGAGAAGTCTGTTGACGGCCACGTGATGCAGAGTGCATGTGGGTATTAACTGATTTTCGATTCGAAGGGAAAGGAGCCAAACCAAAGCAGCGAATATAGAAGAAGGAATATTCGACGCCTTATTATATAAATGCTAAACCAAAGTATCTTTCCTCACGTTTCGGGAACCAATTGTGTGGTGGTCCTGGTATTGGGTGTCTTTTCCAGTCAGCAGTGCCTTGGTCCGGCTCTACTCCACAGCTTACTATATTCAAGTCTAGCAAGGATGGGGAGTCCGGGAATTTCAGAGAGTATTCCTCGGGTAAGAAGCTCCTGAATTTCGGCAACTCGAAAAGTCTAAGAAAAGTTAACTCGGAGAAGGTGATTGTTGTGCCGGTCACTTCTTCCCATTTTTCTTGGCCAGCAATAAGTTCCATATCTTCACATGACTCCACCACCAACTGTTCGATTTGCCCGAGAAATTTCACTGTGAAGGTAGCGAAAAGCATTTCCAAGCGGGAGCACCTCACAGCCTCTATGTATCTCAAGTTTGGGAACGGGATGTTTGGGAGACCATCGGATTGCCAAATGTGCCTCAAGTTTTCGAGATCATGCAAAACTAACGTCTTCAATTTACCACTCTCTGTATCCGTCCCATCACCTTCATATATGATCTCGATCGAATGGCATGAAATCACTTGTAGGAACTCGAGACAGCGCTGCAGCTCTTCCACACGTGGGATGGGGCGATACGTTGGAGATTGTCACAATTCTTCAATTCAAGAGATTCCAATTTCGAAAAGGAATCAGTGGGAATTTGATTGTTCCATAGCTCTTTGCACTGGAGGCCTTCAATTTCTAGACTTCTTATATTGGGAAATGAAACCTGCATGAGGATAATGTGAGAGAGGAGGTTAAGTAGGACAAATTTATTACAATGTTCTTTCTAAAACGTGATAATGCAAGAATACGAATGATCACAGTAAGGGATAGAGCAAACCATCTCATTGAACGCTCCAAAGTTAGGGCACTGCAAAATACGTAGATGTCTTAAGGAAGGGAAACTCATCACACCTGCCTTTGATCGACCACCTTCTTCCTCGAGAACCACTTCCTTCATTTGTTCGCATCGCCTAATGTCTATCCTCTCGAGTTTCTCTAGACTTGTGGTTGTGAAATTGGGGAAGAGATATTTCGTGTCGGAGCAATTCGCAACACTGACAACTTTTAGACTAGGAAAACCCCAAATCATTTGGGAGTCGCTCTTCACCAGGCTTCTCATCTTGCCTGCTTCCCTCACCCACACTTCTTCCAATTTGGGGAGCCCTAATACAGTTGTTTGTTCAGTATTTGCATCAAGGGACCCAAAATCAAATAATGAGTCTAGGGAGGGACAGTATGCAATCTCAACACTTTTCAGGTTGTAAAATCTCCCTATGATTGTCGAAGGGAAGACGTTGAGTAGCTCAGAGCAATTTTCAAGGTTGAGGGTGGCTAATTCACAGAAGGAACTTTTGGGAAGATCACCGTGCCATATCCTTTTGAAGGATCCTACTAATTCAAGCGATAACCACTCCAAGCTTGGTAAACTAACCTGCTTATGAGAATTATACGTTAGATCATAGCTATGAAACATCTGGCAATTTGGCCTAATCCTAACGATCTATTGATGCGATGGAAGAATGAATTTTCACCAGTGGCCTTACTCTGACAAATATAAACATAAATAATGAACACATATCAACTAATAAAACCAAATAAAATTCTTCAAATAGATTTTATTACTTGCCCCACCAAGCGCGTGCCTATGACTATTATGGGTATAATCTCAAGAGAAGGGATTTGTACCTTTCGATCAAAGAAGGAATCAGAGTAAGCATCTTGTGAATTTGAAGTAGCGGCTACTAGCTCTTTGTTTCCATGAGGATATGAGAAGAATTTCTCCATGGGACAGTTACGTATACGTAATCCCTTTAGGAGCGGGAATTCTATAACGTCATATGTCCCTTCATCTCTTCCTTCTTCATCCACAATCACCGCCTTCATATTTGGACAATCCTTCACAACGATGCCTCTAAGCTCCCTAAGACATTTGGCCACAGACACCGGAAAGAGAAATGCCAGCCCCGTTTTTATGACCACGAGTTTCTTTAGGCTCCGAAATACCAATATTCCTTGTAATTTTACATCCTGTTTCCACATGCACCGCAGGTTGGGTAACTCGTGTATTGTCAATTCCATTAGCTGAGAGAGTATCTCGACATTTCTTGTGACTTTTAGCTCCCCCAGGTCAAAAACTACTTCCGCTGATGGAGATCTCCCAATTTTCAATGACTCCAAATTCGACAACTTCAGTATCCAATCTGATTTAAAAAAACTCGACTTGGATCGAGACTCTCTTATCTTTATCGATTTCAAATTGCTGTATTCTAATGGAGGTTGACCCGAAGAGTATCTTTTCCAGGTCGAGGAGTCCAACCATCTCTAGCACCAAGGATTCCAAGCGAGGGAATGAAACCTAAACAAAGCGCCACAAATGGAACTCATTAAAGGTGCCGTTATTGCAAAAAAAGCTACCTTTCAAGAAAATGCTTCAGACTTTTTCATTTATTTGATGAACATGGGGAAGATGAATCGGTCACCCAACTTAATTTTATTTTTTTCTCCATTGGCCGAAAATCTCACACTAAAATCCAAAAAAAAAAAAAACAAATTTCTCTTCCGTGAGAAGGGAAATCATTTTCACGAGGATATCCTCGCCACTATCCTGCTGTCAATGCAACACGAACTGCACAGTGACGTTGACACGGTGACGTTGGCATGACATGTTGGGATCAGTTACAAATTGCACGTTAGGTGGGACACGAAATACGGGGACTTTCTTTATTACGTGGCTCCTCGTTCGCCCTCAACTTATTTAATCTCCTTACCTTGCTTTCTTTTATTTTGAAATTATTGAATTTTATTTGTTCATTCAAGATTCATTCTTGCATTCATTCATTCATTCATTCATTCTGCACACTATTTTTTCATCTCGTTAAAACTGTTGAATAAGTAATAAATTAGTCACAGTAAAAACCCAAGTTATTAGTGCAATTATCTAACGTTGAAATTTTAAAAAATAAAAATAAAAAATCAGTCGTGGAAAGAGGCTTCCCTCTAACTATAGTTGATCGTGACTCAGAATATATGGTCTGTGTTCTAGTTGAGAGGATTTTTTTTTATTTGTAAATCAAAATTTGAATCGAATTGTACAAATAATCAAAGTTTACTGCAATATGTACTAACGTTCAGTGATCCCCAGTATCATCTCATCCTAATAGGACAAATTGACAGAGGGAAAAAATGCAAAAAAAATTACCTGGATTGGAGTATCCTCTGATGTGGTTTCAGCTCTGGCGCAAAAGCTCTTCATATTTGGTAACTGACGCAATACCAAACGGCGTACATTAGGCATAGGCACAACTCTGTTATCAGCAGCAACTATATCTTCTCCTGCATCATGTGTGACAATGGATTGCATTGAGTCACATTCCCATACTTCAATCTCTTCCAGCTGTCCAAATCTTTGCATATCTGAAAGACACCACAAGTATTTCAATCGGTGGCACTGGCTGATGCTTACGGCTTTCAATTTGCCGAAGCACTCTAGTGCGATAAGGCCATGGTATATCTTCTCCAAATTAATAAGATTTTCAAGGAACAAAGACTCTAACTTCGTAAAAGCAACGAGAGGTAGGCCGTCGGATGAGTTGGCAATGTACTTGATTGAGGGGCTGTCGTCAATGTCGAGATGCTTCAGTTCTCGGAATCCTTGGGTGCACAATTCGTGAGCGCTCTTTTTGAACTCACTCAACTTGCGTAAATACAAGCATTGAGTCTTCTGCAGAGCTTTCTGAACCCATTCCCTTGAAAGAATATTGTCGCACCCTTCCAATCGGAGCCCCATGGTTTTCAAACCTTTAAATTCCCCCCCGGCGTAAACAACTCCTATCCTGATCCAAAATCTGGCTAGGTTCCCAAATGGCAGGTCACCATCCTCCAAGAGTATGATGGGACGACGAATCGATATTTCCAGAGATGCTAGCTTCGTCAAGCTCTTCAATTCGGCAAGCCCAGCACTGCACGATTCCGATGGTATTTCATGCTTGCCCATCCATCGATCAAAGCTTTCCTTCATATGTAACTCTTCCAAGTTGATTAGGCCTTTTAGGGCTCCAGGCTCGATAATCTCAAGCGAGTAGCAGTAGCTTAGATTCAATGATTGCAAATTCGTTAGTTCCCCAATTTCTTTAGGTAGCCTAGAAATTCCAGACCCTGCGAAGCTGAGAATCCGCAATGCTTTGAGCTTGCCAAGGATTGCAACGTCATCCACATCGCAATCTATGCTTAATGACTGGAGGTTCCCAAGAATTTCCATTGAAGAAGGTAAACTGGTGATAGACATGGAGCAAAGACATAGGGCTCGAAGCTCCTTCATATGTGTGAAATCCATCCTACTACAATCTCCCATCTCGTATTGTTCCGACAACATAAGTATCTTTGCATGAGGAAACCGACCCAGCATTAGTTCAGCAAGCCTATCATTGCCAACATTTACTAGGCATGCCCAGCATTTCTCAAGCTTTTCCTTTGGCCATGAGCCGTAATTACTTTTAATCATTAAGGAATGCTGACCACTAAATGCATTCGAGACGACCACCTCACTGTAAAGATCATGTATGGTCACATTTTCCTTGTTGTCACCACCATCTTGCAACAAACAAACGGAACACAGTTCATCGAGCATATCATTCAATGTGTCCCTTGACTCTTCTATCGTGCTATTGAATCCCTCAAAGCCCAAACCCATGCCTAGTCCCAGTAGAAGTTCGACTTGAATGGTCCCACCAATAAGACCACATAGCAAGAATAAGGACCTTGTGTCATCACTCCCCAAATGGTCGTAACTCAACTTCACTATAGTTTGCATTTTTTCATTATTTATTGTTTTCAACACTTTTTTCCATGCTGACACACTGCTAGTTTTCAAGAATTTTGCGACGGAGATAATCAAAAGAGGCAAACCTGCAAGCTTCTTCACCACTCGAGGGGCTATTGCTTTCAACTCCTCATCGTCCTTGAGCCTGTCGCCGACCGTCTTTTCAAATAGCCTGAAAGCTTCAATGTTATTTAAGCCTTCAAGAAGAAATGTTCGATCGGCACGCATCTTCTGCTCCAGAACATCTCTAAATCTAGATGTGAGCAGCAATTTGCATTTCCCGCTCACATCTCCTGAAGGAATTCCAACCGCCTTCAAATCAAGTTCCTCCCACAGGTCGTCCAATATTATGAGAATCTTCTCACTCGGATCCCTCCGTAATCTCTCCAACAGACGATTTCCTCTGCCCCCTTCACTTTGCATGTCCTTCAGATCCAGTTTCAAATAATCAGCGATCTCGTCTTGGATATTTTTCAAGACATAATTCTGTGAGACTTTCGCTTTGATGATCATGTGGAATGGTCCCCCCGCTTTCCTGAGTTTCTTCTCGACTTCCTCCAACAACGTAGTCTTCCCCACGCCGCCACGCCCGTAGACCCCAATCACTTTTAGCTTCTCATCATCCAGAGCTTTCATTATGCCCTGAAAGATGGAAACTCGCGAACCGGTGATGGTGTCGGCCCCATCACTGGCCGACGAATTCACATCAGGAACGCGAGCCACCTGCCCTGGCGGAGCACTCTCGTAGGAGACACTCTCAAATTTACCCTGCAGAATGAGTGACTCGATGTCCTGGACTGTCTTCCTCGCGTCCCTGCCGAGACGATAACGCTCCTTTGGGTTGGGAAGCCACCCGTAGAAGCAAGTTTTCTTGGCTCTTACATCGTTATCCAACACGCCTCGTGCCTTGTTGGCAGCGGTCTCTGCTTCTTTCTTCCATCTGTTAACTTCGCGTCTTATCTCCCTCATGTTGTTTTTTTGAGCATCATCGACGGAACGCTGCACCCTAACCCTCGCGTCCTCCAGCTTCTCAAGTTCTTTCTCAAGTTGGCCAACGTGGCCGTCGGAGAATATCACGTAGCCGCATTGACGACCGACCGGAGCCACCAGGTACTCCGCCACTTTGGAAGCTGCAGACAGAACAATATCCGCCATTTCGCCTCCTTTTCGACTTCTACTTTTCTGGTTTTCTAGTAGGAGAATTGAAAGTTAAGAAATTAGATATGCTGAGAAAGGCGGAACTGATGGAACCCAGAAACGAAATGAAATGACCTAGCAGGAAAGATTCAATAGGATGAATCCACAGCCACGAAAAAGTCGGTGAAAAGAGACAGCTTCTAGCAATTGGCGCAGAATTGAGATCGAAATCCAGAGCGAGGAAGTGATCATTTAGAGTTGCGACGATAAAAAAGAGAAGCACATGGCTTTAATAGAGGGAGCGTTACTATGTTACCAACACATAAACCCACCCCTGGGCCCCATGTATAGTGACATTAATTCTTAATTTCCCGAAGATGCCCCCCGTCACCATTGTTTTTGCTGAGTGATTTCATACACCGTCTTACACCGTAAAAAAGATTTTTGTAAATGTGCATCTGTTTTGATTCAGGCAGTCCGCAATTTCATTCTTTTTCCGAATAGCTGAACCACGATGAAACAAGATGAGCATTTCACTAGAGCTTAGCCTTTTCTTGACATCAAAATTTCCCGATTCACCATTCCATGCCTGTACAGTATCGAGCATAAATCCAAATCGGTAGAGTTATTGAAGAGCTAATTGAGTTTTAGATTCATACATCTATTGTGCACAATGACACCTAAAGATTACTTAATTTGTTGCAAGTCTACCACAAACATATTACTTATCATGGTATTTCGTTACTGGAGTAGCTATTGTATTTGTTACGAAGTTATATGCTGAACTAATGGATTATAACTTATAAACTTTGGAATCACATGCTAATTTGCACGTAACCCTAATCCAAAGGTCGTCTCTTTGTGTATGTATGTATGTGCGCTCATCTATTGATAGAACCGATTCTTGAAAATGTAAAATCAGAAATTGGCGTGAAGAAAACCGAAATAGCAGCCATCCGGCCACCTTGGAGTTCTTCTTCCAACACCTAATTATTTCCAAAACTTTTTTTTAAGAAAGAGAGCATTTTCAATCTTATCAGCTAATTAAGAGCGTCTTGTGCCGTGTAAGCATCTACATGAGTTTTTCTAATTTTACAATGGTAAAAAATGCACCAAAAGTCCCTAAACTGTTGCAAATTGTTCAATCGGACCTTTCAATTTTTTTTTGTACAATCAAGCCCTTAGATTTTATATATATATATTGTTTGAGTTCGTCATTCTATTAAAAGAAGAAACAAAAGTACTGACATCAAGACCTGTTTTATTAGGATATTATGATTGATAATTATAAATGAGATATATATTGCTATCGCTAGTTTACTAATGCATGCAGTAAATTATTTAGATATGTATATATATATATATACACGCGTTAATAAACTATTTTCTGATGACATATATATTTATATGATCACATTCAACCGATTGGGTTTATGCTCAAGTTTCCGATAATATTATTTATGCAAATGAACAGTTATATTTAATCTATCCATACTTCAAAAAGGAGAAAAAATTAATAAATTACATAAAAAAAGGCATGGCAAAAGGCTATTGTTTGCTACTAGAACTCTAGAAAGTAAAAAGATAAGATGCGACAGTTAGCTTTTTTCGCATAAACCCACCCACATGTGACACTAATTTTTAATTTTCCGAAGATGCCCATCCCATCCACCAATGCGCACAGGTTGTCCAGTCCAGCTGTCACCATTGCTTTGAGGTGAGTGAGTTCATACACTGTCTTGTAGGACATGAATATTCACAAGTGAATATATGTGTTGTACACGATGACACCTAAAGATTAGTATTACAAATCTACCACAATTATATTACTTATCACAGTATTTTGTTACCGGAGTAGCTAATTTTATTTGTTACAAAGCTGTAACAAATATCATGTGACCCCTAAAACTTTTGGCCAAAAGTACTTCATGTGAGGCATCAATGGAGCCTTCCGATTAGTATTCTATTGGAATTTAGGAAAAGGTTTGTCATCGGTTGGTCCTTGGCATCCTATGTGATCTCTTCTTCATCACTATAGCTGAACTATGTTCCATTTGTCAGATATGGAGGTAGACTTAACATTGATTTCTAAAGGTCGTCTTTTTCATCTTTTGATAGACTCAACATGGAGCATCATTGGCTTTAGTACTACGTTTCATACCATCAATCACTAATCTTGACTAAAGGACAAGCATGTTATGAAGTATCAATCTCAAGAACACATAGATATGGCAATAGCTAAATCTGTTCCACTGAGCTACATACAAATTAACCATATGATACTTGTGCCTTTGATGCTTTCTGTTCATATTGATAATACAATCAAGACTTTCTTGGTTGCAAATGTTGAGTTACTATCAACCATTAAACCAATGAGATTACTTATGAGGAATCAGTTTTTATCAGTCGTATCTTTCAGGCGGTAGCTCTATGAGACGCCCAATCCATTCCTATCTTGGTTGATCTCGAATCATGAATATATTTATAATTTTTTGAAGTTGTATTTCTTTGATGTATTCGTTTTTATCTAGGTAAGATAGTGTGGTGTAATTTTGACTAAATTTCCAATACTATTAACGTTTATATTAAGAAATTGTTTTCCTAAACAATATTATAGTGGACACCGACAACTACAATATTATCGTGGGTCGACATTGATCTGTTAGTCAATTTCGGCCAACATTCCAACTAAAAAATGGCTAAGAATCCTGTAAAAACTAGGTAAAAGGGAAGGGCTTCATGTAGTTGGCGTAAATTGAAGTCTAGCACGAGAAAGAAGTCAATTAGACGTTACAACTACCAAGAAAAGGGGCACGTAGCTTTATTGTATGAAGTATGACTATATAATACACACATTAACTCATACACATGTGCATTAACACTATTTTTATTTTCCCAAAGATGCCCCTCCTGTCCTCCCATGCTGTACGTTATAAGTGCTATAACTTTCTTATGGTACTCACTTAATTATCATAATTTTTTTAACCACTATAGTATAATGACTTATTAAAAGATCTAATAGCGATTGACGCCGGATATGAGTAAAGAGCTAGCAGAGGCAACGTCAAGGAAGGGAATCGTCGAAGCAGGGCAGTCATGACCGACGTTCGAGCACCGGCATTACGGACCTTCTTCGGGCGGCGGAACTGTTGGCGATCGGGAAGCGGTGATGATCATGGATCAAAATAAAAAAATATATATAACAAGTCCGGGCCTTTAACGTATCTTTTGCGGGGACCCTCCAAAACATGAAGGCGTTTTGTGGGAGAATATTTCCTGGATATTAGTTGGTAGCTTTCCCAGTCACCAAAGCCATTGTCCAGCGCTTCTATAACAATCACCTGGCAGGCGTGGCTGATATCAACAGACCACCGACACAGACCACCGACGAACTTTGAATCGGTGGCGAGGTATTTTCAGTCAGAGCGAAGATGGAGAATCTCGGAGCTTCTTAGTTAGCTCTGGTTCTTCCCACTGGATCGACCGCAAATCGAAGGAAACTAAGCTGTCTTCCAGTGCTGCAACATAAAACCAGACAAATCAGTGAAAAAGGAAAAGAAAAAAGACTGAGAATCGAATCGGGAAAAGATGAGATTACAACTGGGCAAGGAAGGAGAATGAAGATCCTATGTGGCCATAGCTGCTGGACTTCGCTGAAGAGAAGTTACCGGTCGCTAATGAAGAAGAGATCCACGGCTGGAATTAGAAATGATGGAAGCAAACACTGAAGATCATAAGAAGCGAGACCGAGGACAACGATTCCAAGCCTGATTCCAAGATTAAAACTAGAGAAAGAAAAATGCACTCAGCTTTTCCAAGCCATGGTCGAACCCATTATCGCTTTTCCCTTTCTTCGAACTTGTTCAGCCAGGTGAAGAGATAGAGCGAGATTTAGCAAAGAGAAAATTGCGGAGAGAGAGAGAATCGGTCAACCAAGAGAGAGAATAATAAGTGTGAGTTCTCCGATAGAGACGGAATTCATTCAGCGATTGAACGATTAATCAGGAACGGATAATCTGGCGGAGGAGTTTGAACGATTCCGGTGGATTGAACGATTCGGAGGGGGAGAAATGTTAGTCAGTTGAGTAAAAGTCTGCTACTATCTCGGAGGTCTATCGCTGACAATAACCTCCGTCTCTTCTCCATCTATAAATGGGAGGAAAGGGAAGGCTTGAGCTTTCACGGAGGAGAAAGAAAAAGCAGAGAGTAAGAGTGACAGAGAGAGAGAACACGGTACGTAAAGAGGGAAAGAGAGAGCAAGAAGTAATACCCCGGTGGGTTTTGTCATGCTATTACCTTCTTGACCACATTGTGCAGTCCCTCGACCCTTTTGACGTTGGTGGTCTTGCCTACACATCCGACAAAGTCGCTCATTGCCGCCCCCGGCGCCGGTTCAACACCACAAGACACTCAAATTCCCCGACGCCAACTCAACATCCAGACCGGGAGGCGCTTCTCCCGGCGACGCTTGGTGCTTGAACTTCTCCGGAAGTAGTCACCGCACGCACCGGGTATCGAGGCGGATCCGACCGCCAAAGGCAAGATTGGATGCAGGTTCAAGAACGGAAATGCAAAGGAGAGGATTGCGGCTCAAGCCACTACAAGGCGATGCCACCATCGGGCCATCGGAGAGAGAAGAGAAGCTGGCAAGATACTATACACAAGAGTCTTATGATGGTGGCCATACTACTGGCCACCACGGGGGCAGGGGTGTGGCAGGATGATATGAAAGGTGGCCAAACTGTAGGTACTTCCGTCATGGCCCACAAGTTCCCCAACCAATATAAGCTTTTTGTATTGTGTAATGCAATAAGCTTTATTGGGTCCCTCAATGTGATTTTCATGAGGATCGCCATATGGACGATGTGGGTTGCCTTTATCTCGGCGACGGTGACTTTTGCGATACCCATTTTAGTATTGACCCCAGACGATAAAAATAATACAGCATATCGAAGAGTTGCGGTTGCAGTCTTGGCATGGGCGACCGATGGCGCTTCTTTTGGTGGGTTAGATTTTGTTTACCATCTGGAAATTTTTACAAAGAGTTAATTTCATTCCGAAATCATTACGAGTCCTAAGCCTTGTATACAAATTCCCAAAGTTAATTTCATTCCGTTTTGTATATTTTGTGCTTTTCTTTTGTTCCCAAGACCCAAATCTTGATTGATCCTTTCATGCATTAGTCACTTGTGTGGACTTCAATGTGGCTTTTTATAGACTTATGTTTGGGCTGTCTGATGAAGCAAGGTATAACTCAAAATTTTCACGATCAAGAATTGCAATATATAAAAGAATGTCTCCCTCATCAATTGAGATCGAGTCGAGTTGAATAATTGAGAATAGATCCCAAACTTGACTCGCTTTGCTTTACACAATTAAGGAATTTAATTGGAGATTTTTACCTTTGAAATCTTGTGAAAAAAATTGAGTGCACATGTATTTTCTAGAATTGAAAATTTTTACGGGACCTTCTGTTGAAAATTGTCATACGGCTGCCCTTTAACCAATCAACTCCATGAGTACCATCTTATGGATTGCGTATGGATTGAGTAATCTATTATGCGTTCGACAGCTTATTTGGTTTATGGGCCTTTTTTCCCCTCTTTACTTAGGAATGTCATGGTTGTGGCTTTATATTACCCGATTCGTACATCGATCCCCAAACATGGGAATTTGTACTATATTATTGCTAAACCTTTAATGTATTGAGCTAAAAATTACTGTATGATATGAATTTGTCATGTCAATTAATGCCTGATAATAATTATGCAAACGAATTTAACATGTTTAGCATTTATTCTTCTAAATTTAATCTGGAAATGTCTTTTTTTTTTTGGTCGAGTCTAGAAATGTCTGTTTGACTAGTTGAGTTTTTCAAGTTAAAACGTCCTTCTCCCTAAATCATTACACACGATATACACTATAATATTTTTGACAAAAATTATATCACTCAAATGTCTGATTATTTCAGAGAAAATTATCCAAAAAATCCTAAACCTATTGTACAACAGCTAATTTAATCATAAACCTTTCAATTATGTTAAGTTAATCCTAAACCTTTTGAATATTTACCAATTTAGTCCCAAATATTTTAATGAATTACCAATATAGTCTATCCTACTAATTTTTTTGGAAATCGTTATTAGTCTTTGGTTGTCCTATATGGCGTAATCAACATTGACATAGATAATTTTATAATTTTTCAAAAGAATTTTTCATTTCTTTATTTATTTTCTTTTTTTTTTCTTCACAGGGCCAGCAGGAGTAGGGCCACAAAGCCCTCACCAGCCACTGGGGGCGAAGGTCGTGGCTCTCCTGCAGATCTTAGCAATGGTTGCAACGACCTCACCAGCCATAGCGATGACAGCGCGTGCACCATGACGCCCTTGCTGTGGCCCTTGAGGGCCTAAGCAAGAGCTCACAATGCCCTCACCAGCCACAACGTGGGCTCACTAGCCCTCCCCCAAATCGGGCAAGGGCTTCGCGACCCTCGGCCAGTGGCTGGCGGTCTCGCAGGCCTTGTGAAAAAAGAAAAATTATCCACGTTAGCGCCAGCGGCCCCATGTAAGATGGTCGATGTTGACTCCTCCATGTCAGCTATATCTAGCCCAAATTAGACGTAAGGGCTACATTGATAATTCATTAAAAGGTATATGTCTAAATTGACAAATCCTCAAAAATTTAATGACTAAATTGGCACAATTTAAAGGTTTATGATTGAATTGGCAAATTTTCTAAAGGTTTAGGACTAAATTGACACAAATGAAAAGTTTAGGATAGAATTTTCAGCCGTACAATAGGTTTAGGACTTTTTGGATAATTTTCTCTAAAATAATCAGATATTTGAGTGACATAATGTTTGTCAAAAATATTAAGTGCATATCACGTGTAATGTTTTAGGAACAAGGACGTTCTTACTTGAAAAACTCAACAGGTCAAACGGACATTTCCAGCCGAAATTTAGAAGGATAATAGTTAAACATACAAAATTCTTCAAGAAATTATCACATTGACATGACATATACAAATCAGACAGTAATTTTTCCAATCTGGACATCCACATTGAAAATATTTCATCCACAACGTACTTTGACGCTACAGACATTGGCTAAATTTTTCCACGGTAGAGTCCATGTAAGGGTCTAAGATGACTAAGTTTTGTCCACCATATAACTCGAGGCCTTTGTCGATAGCCACATCAGTTTATTCGGCCGAAATTTGGTGTCCGATGGACATGATTATTATAAGATTTTTTAAAAGTAGAATAATTCGATTAGACAAATTAAGATTACATAAAGTTAATTAGAAAAAAAAAACGTGAAAATAATATGACGAGACGAGACGGTTATAGAATATCTATGGACCCAGATAGTGAACACCATCGTAAGACATGGGCCAACAAAATCTTCATGGGCCTATACCAAGCGACGCTAACAACCCCGGGTTAATTACGATACATGAGCCAGCCTCGTCTCTGTCCTTTAGTTGTGGGCACAAAATTGATTTCGGACCTATTCAGTGATGTTGTTGGGATTTGGATCGAGGGAGGACAAAATTTATCCATGAAACATGGAGTCAAAATAATGTGTATTGTACCCATTAATAAGTAAAAACATTACAAATCCCGAATTGAAAATTTTGTGAATTGTGTTCTTAGAATTTTCTATACTAACTTAAATGGTTATTCGAACGAAATATGGTGGCACCTCAAGGAAATGGGCGAAAATCTCCAGTTGTTTTTCTATAAAAAAAAAAGTAGATCATTATTGTTTGACAGAACAAGATGAGTATTTTACTTATCAAGTCTTTTCACGGAGCCTTATTCCCTTAAAAACCCAACTTTAAATCAATTTTCAGTTATGCCCCAAGCCCTTTTTTGTCTAAAAAAATCACCACATTTCATACTAGTCCCAAATCTATCTTGCATCTAAAAATTGCCATTGCTCTCTTTAAAATTGTCAATATCAGGAGGCTAATGTTTATTCCATACGAAGATGAGGATGATAATGAAGATGCGGATTCTGATAATTAACATCTAACAAGCCGTACTGTCGATAAGTTTGCATAAACTTGTGGTGACTTTTGGATGAAGGGCAGATTTAGAATTATATTGAAAGTTGGTGATTTTTTTAGACAAAAAAAACGATCATGACAGAATTTAAATTGTACAAAAAATTGGAAGCTTTTTAAGGGAATTAAGCCCTTTTCACGGTCCTTCTCTACATTCAATTTTTTGATAAATAGATCCTTTTAGGTGGGTTTTTGAATGCAAGATTGTTTCTTGGCAAGTTGACATGTAAATCCTGTGTTTCTTTTCTTCTGGTATTGTCATCATTTTTCATGGGTTTTGGTTGCTTTCAGACATCATGGTTGGTGGGCCTACATGGGCCCACTATTAGATCGTGTCGTGTCGTTTCTCAGTTCTTATGGTTCAGCCCAGTCTGACAGGTGCATAGTGGGCCCATCTTTGTTGTCATCAACCCAAGGCAGTTGCATTTAGTACACATCATCCTCTTTTATACGCGGAGGCTGTTTCTGAGCTTTCAATTTAATTGGTCTTCTGATTTTTTTTCTTATGGGTCTTTCGAATTTTCTTTAGTTTGATAAATATTTACATGAAAAAGATAAAGAGTTTTATCTGCCGGGTCTTTTATACTTTGAAAGAAAAGCCCCGGTTCCAAAAGAAAAGCCCTTAATCTTCATCATATTGAATCCATTCTTTTACGCGGAATCGAATCAAACACCAAAAAAAAAAGGGCTTTCTCTGGTAATGACAGATGCTTTGCTACATTTTCAATTAGAAGAAAATCCACACGAGAGGAGAAACTCCAAGAGTGAAGCAACCCAGAAGCCCTTAATCACCTGCTGAGGTATATACTTTTTTTTTTATTTTTATTGTTGGTGAAAAGGGCGAGGGATGACCAGCGAGCGACCCGGTCTGATTGCTATCATAAAAATCTCCGTAGTTGCTACAAAATGTTAGAGTAGAATTGTAACTTCTCCGCACCAATTGTAACCTAAAAATCCGAGATTGGCAAATTCGTTATCGAGCCCAATCAAAAAGCTGAGAGCTATAGAGTCTCTACATGAGCTATGCCGCAATTAGGCGATGTACCGTAAAGCACTACCACATGAATGTTAGCTTGTGACCTCGTGAAGACATGAAGACAGCTCGGACATATATGTCACCTGATAAAAAAAAAACAAACAAAAGAAGGCCAGACACAGAGGGGTGAAGAAGTAGGAAGAAAGTGAGAGGAGAGAGAGCAACGGGAGAAAAGAAAAAAAAGAGATTGAGCCTCCATCCTCATAACGACGTGCAGCGGTGCCGCATCAGACGCAGGGCCGGCGACTCCGCCAGTGGCGATGGTGAAGAAGTAGGGAAGTTTGCCAGAAACAAGGGATGACAAGCATTCTTTTTTTTTTTTTTTTGGTCTGTGGATGACAAGCATTCCAACACAATAAAAATCGAGTCGATCAGATAATGGATGAGAGAGTAATCTCTAGTCAAACTTCGATCAAATCTTCCGGTACTTGAAAAAAAAAATGTCCTATAGCCCAAAACCATACGTGGAGGTCTTGCAGACGCAAGAAACTTTCCATACTTAAGATATGGTAAATGATGATTTTTTAAAATAATAAGTCTCCAAAACAACACTCGAATCATAGATCCAAGCCTTAGGTTTCAGTATGGATAAAAAAAAAAAAAAAAACCGGTTCCGTGATTTCGGGATTTTACCTAGCAATATTGGGCGCGTTCCAACGGTGCAATAATCACACGAATTGGACGTCGGACGGAAAGGATTTGAGCCCGGAAAGAGTGGGCTTCGACTTGTAGGTTGCACGTATTAAGTTTTAAAAAAATGCTAAACGGATGGTGTTTCCAATTTGACCACTCCATCATGTCTGTTATAACTGTAGATTGCGATGAGGATGCCGGTCCCTCTCCCTTGTATACTGTAGAAAAAAAATGCTAAACGGGTGGCGTTTCCAATCTGACTCGGTCATTGATCTTTCCCCTAGTTGATTCTCAGGTGTGGCAATGACCCCCGCTTTGGCTGATTCTCTGCGAGCCATGGTCGAGAACTCCACCGGCGGCTTCTTCGTTCACTATATCGGAGCTCAGGTCAGCTCAGAGTTCCTTTTGCCACTTTAAGTTTAGTTTAGTCAAATTAAGAATATTTAGCTGGCTTTTTCTATTGGATAATTTAGATCATCGATACAACTAGATCTTGGACAAACGGAGGTTTTTGGTCCTACATGGGAAAGAAAGATTGCCCCATTCAGAACCAATTTTAGTTGCATGAGTGCGTCATGCCCTACGTGCCCAATCTTTTATTGATTGCATAAAATTTCCTCCTCCGACCATAATATTAGTTCAGGATCACACGGGACTTTATTGCCAGACATGGGCTAATAAAGAATCGTTCTCGATCTCACCATCATTTTCTCGAGTATCGTGTCAAAATGATTTCTCAAAACTCTATACTTTATCAACTAAGACATGTTCGATGTAGCTTTTGTTTACCACACGTGCAATTTAATCAAACATAAGATAGAGAGAATAGCGTTTGTCAAAGAAATTTTAAGCAAGCGGTTGTGGCAATCAATTTGGCATTATACACGAAAGTATTGTATTTTTTTTTAGAACCGCCACTAATTCTATACAGGATAATTTCATTTTTTTTTTTTGTGGGAATTTGCAGCACGCTTTGGGTATATCAGCAATTCCACTAGCTTCGTTGGTAGTTCTTGGTTTTGTAATTTATGAAGCGAGAACAGACGCTCTACATTCCGAGAAGACAGAAGTCAGCAAGCATTATTATTATTTTTTATTTTCGCAATGCGTTTCTCATGGTTATATCTTTATTTTTTGGCGAGAAGAAAGAGCTTTCCGATTATCTACAAAAGTGACGTAACAACCACACGTCCACCATCGTTGCTCTAACGCTACTCTCTCTCTCTCTCTTTCATGTGGCAGTGTGTCCCGCGATTCAAACACCAACCTCGACTTATGTAAAACGAGCTTTGCCCTCTGTGTAACCCATCTCTTGTTGCGCGATTCAATTAAAGAATATCCACATTTTTTGTAACACGAAAATTAATTTAAAATAAATATAATATGAATATACCAATATAAGAATTTTTTTTGTAAAAACTTACAAAAAAAAATTTAGAAACTGATGTTAAGAGTTAACCGTGGTGGAGTTAAGTTGCTTTGTAGCCATCGTGGGTCACGTGGCTGTTACTAAGCTTAGTGTTATTAAACATACTTGATAAAGATGTCTAACTTTAAAAGTATAGAAAACAAGTGTCATGAAAAAGTTAGGCCCTTTAAAATAACTTGACAAGTATTCCGGAAATACTCTATAACATAATGCTCAGCCATCAGGAAGGTGAATTTATTTTTCACGAATGGAGTCGGATTAGTCTTAAGCACATTTACAAAACTTAGGACTACACCACATGGGGAAATATTATAGCGGGCGGTCATCCAACAAAACAATTTATTCATTCAATTATCTGTCAGCCCTAGTAGATTGGCCTCCTATAGCTTATTTCTCGAATATTTGATTGTTGTCCAGAATCATTGGCTCGACGGCATGAGCTTAAGCATTTTTTAGCTATTCAATTAGAATTTCCTATTGTAAATAGATTTGTTCATATTACATCCTTGGTTATAATCTTTCTATGGTTGTAATGTTGAAAATGTAAAGGTAAGATGAGTGTTAGTTCCGATATTATGATATGGAAGATAGATTTTCCATTTGTTAAGTCAGAAAAGGGAGAAAAGGGAGAGTTGAGAGAGGCTCTCGGCCCAGGTGTGCTTCCATGGCTCGAATTTGCGGGCCTCTTTGATCAGTTGCACGACCATGACATGCAAAGAGTATATAAAAATGTTCACCCCCTACATCAATTGTACAGAAGATGGACAAAATTCGAAATCGGAAAATAACAGTAAAGCATTTATTTTATTCAAGTTCATGTATATACCTGTATACTTAGTAGAATCGAGACTAGAAAGGAATTGCTGAAAAGGCTGAAAGCATCACCTCAACGCGCGTGCTCAACCATATACGATTATATATTTTTTAGTCCCAAGTTTGTACAAATTGTTTTACGAATAATGGAGGTTTCACATCACATAAATAACTTATACAGTGTTTAACATCGCAAAACAATTTTCTAATCTTGTAAAAAAAGACACAAAATCTTAATACAAGATTTTCACAGCTTATGAACTCTTCAATTTCACAAAATCATAATTATATGAGAAGCTCCACCTTGGGTTACGACCAAAATTCGGTCACTATTCTAAAAAAAGCAACCCACTAATTTGGTTGATCACCCAAAGCAAAAATAGTTTTAGTCGATGGTAAAATATACTAACACATATAATCTGAAATTTAAATAACCCGATATAATCAAATAGTCATCATGCACATACAAATATTGTACTGCCACAACGGAAGCTGTTTTTTTTTTTACTAATTGTGAACATCATAATAATTCTAGCTAAAAAGGTATATATTCCATATGTAGCTTTGATATTCAGTTTGTATACCAAAAACAGGTAATGCAGGAGAAAATTAGAACATATTGATTAACGGAAGAAATTAGAAAAACCATCTTAGCCCTGTGTAAAATATCTCGATGCACCATTGCAGAGGATGAAGAGGTTGTCTTGTTCATCCACTTTTTATCTTTATGCAAGCCATCTACATCTCATCTCTACTTCTTTGTTCTTATTATAGCTTGATGGGCCTCAGTGAAAGACAATGCTAATTAATGCCGAGTGCAAAAACATTATTTGATATATATTTTCCTTTAAGATATTGAGATATATAGAGCTTGTAAAACGACAAAAATAACATTGGAATGTCGAGTTACCATGTTTCCTGGGAAGAATTCATCATTGATACCAGAAAATCTCAGTAAGAGTTAGATTTTCTTGTCCAGTGGAAGGGCACAACCAATGAAATATATGGAAATTATTCTGAAGATTTTCACCTCATTTCAACTCTCCCTTAGAAGAAATTGCTCTTTGTTTTTTATAAACTATGGTATTAGTAAATTGTGGACGATACATGAGTAATCTATCAATGAAGGAATTATCCTAGGCTCAAATAGCATCAGAGAAAGCTATGCATTCATTGGACTGTCCATGTTGAGTGATCCAATGAAGAGAATGGTAGAGGAAAAGTTTTCCTGTGCGCCCATAAAAGTGGGAAATAGGACAGACACGGTGGGCTCTTTTTAAGAAGTTACACACATCTAAATAAAAGATCAGGAAAGGTTGAAAAAATTTATGCAAGGGAAAACAAAACGTTTAAAGTAGTAAGGATGGGGATCTTTTGTCAAACAAGGATTTGTAATGATAAATAATTGGGCACAAGTATGCCAAAATGAATTGGCATGGACATCCAAATTTCTAAAACCAAATTATCATCTCGCTAACAAGTGTAGTCAAGCAACGTTGAACTGTCCATGTTGATTGATGCAGTGAAGAGAATGGTAGAAAATTTTTTTTCCGTGGGCACATGAAATGAATCCTCTTGGACGTGGGAATAAACGGAGGGAAATAAGAGGGACCCAAGACGGTCGGACCAGCTTTACATGAATGCGACCTATATTCATCCTTAGCCATGATTCGAAAATTTTCATTTTTCTTCCTAAAATCATATTGTTAGGTTAATATCCTATCGGTATTACTTTGCTTCGCAATAGAATATATGTGTTCTTCCACTATAATGGAGGAAAAACTCTACAATAGAGAACAGAGGATACCGAGAGGGAGATAAGCTCAGAACTCCTTTGCGGCGAGTTATCTCTTTTTTACGATGGAGTGATTGCACTTCAACATCTGATAATTGTTCTCTTCTTCAAAGTTGTAGTGCGATGACATATCCATGGACTCGGCATTGCGATCCAAAACGTTATGGTGAAGGCAGAACAAAACAGAACAAAAGCGATCAACAAATCTAGAATGAATTGCAGTGGATTCTGGAATTAGATGAGGGAAGACGCAATTACCTGGCAGGCGTGGCTGATATCAACAGAACACCGACGAACTTTGAATTGGCGGTGAGGTATTTTCGGTTAGAGCGAAGATGGAGAATCTCGGAGCTTCGTAGTTAGCTCTGGTTCTTCCACTGGATTGACCGTAAATCGAAGGAATCATGTTGTCTTCTAGTGCTGCAACATAAAATTAGACATATCAGTAAAAAGGAAGAAAAAAAAAAACCGAGAATCGAATCGGGAAAAGATGAGATTACAAACTAGTCGAGGAAGGAGAATGAAGATCCTATATGGCCCATAGCTACTGGACTTCGCTGAAGAGGAGGCACCGATCGCTAATGAAGAAAAGATCCGCGGCTTGAATGGCTGAGCAGAGGAGGCATCACGGCAGCAAGAGGATTGCTGGAATTAGAAATGATTGAAGCAAACACTGAAAATCATAAGAAACGAGACCGAGGACAACGATTGAAGCCTGATTCGAAGATTAAAACTAAGAGAAAGAAAATGCACTCAGCTTCGGCCATGGTCGAACCTATCGCTTTTCCCTTTCTTCAAACTTGTTCAGCCAAGTGAAGACATAGAGCGAGGGAGAGAGATTTAGTAAAGAGAAAATTGCGGGGAGAGAGAATCTGTCAACCAACAGAGAGAATGGGTGTGAGTTCTCCGATAGAGAGGGAATTCAGCGATTGAACGATTAATCAGGAACGGATAATCTGGTCGTGGTGGAGTTTGAACGATTCCGGTGGATTGAACGATTCCTAAGGGGGAGATGTTAGTCAATTGCGTAAAAGTCTGCTACTATCTCGGGAGATTTTTGCTGACAATAACCTCCATCTCCATCTATAAATGGAGGAACAGGGGAAGGCTTTAGCTTTTACGGAGGACAAAGAAAAAAGAGAGAGGGAGACAGAGAGAAAAGAAATAGAGAGAGAGAGAGAGAGAGAGAGAGAGAGAGGGAAAGAGAGAGAGAAAGAAGTAGTGCTCCCTGGGTTTTGTCATGCTATTACCTTCTTGACCACATTGTGCAGTCGCCCGATCTCACTCGTGCTGCTTTCGACCCAATGGTATAGTATTTCCATGACCACATACGCTAAATTTCTGCGTTGCTCCTACTACTATTGAAAGAAAGCCAACCTACATTATCATGAACAGTTTACCACGCACACAGAGTTGGCGAGGGCTCTCATTCAAGTAGAAAACTCACCTCCAAGCCCTTGTGGCTGAAGCCTGCTCCTCTTCCTCCTCCTCCAATAAAAGGTCGCGCAGGCACAGAAAGTAAGAAAAATCACCACCATAATGGCGATCGCCACCAGCCTCCCCAATCCCCCGTTCAGAGGAGAGGAGTTTATCGTGGTGCGAGGTGTCTTAAGGGAGGTGGCCCTGCTGATCAATGCACCCGCGGGCGGGCTAGGCGAAGTCCTGGTGACGAGGCCATTCGCCGCCGCCGAAGCGGAGGCCGGCAGAGAAATAGACATCGGAGGACGTAGATTCCGAGGCATTTTGTTGGGCGGCGTTTGTCTGTTTGATCTCACGGCTATTTCTGGGGAGGACGGTGGCTGGGTTTAATTTGGCTTTGAACGGGGCGGATTGCCTGGGGGGACGCTGGTGGCGATTGCCATCATCGGCGTGATTTTTCTGACTCGGACCACCACTGGAGCTTCATCAGCTTTTGCTCCAGTGGAGAGGTGGGTTTATTCGCGCAAGTGGTCTTCCATTGGTAGACGGCCCTGGTGGTCAATGTCGGGTAGGCTAAGTAGTGGTGAAGCCATTCGCCACTGCCGGAGCGAAAGCCGGCAGAGATGTTGACATCGGAGTCCGGCGAGTCCGAGGCATGTTGCTCGGGATTTCTGTGTTTGCTATTTATATTTTCTGGTTATAACTTGTAAGTAGTCAAAAAAAGAAGTGGGTCCCGCACTGAATGGGTTTGGACGAAAGGTTGTAATGAGATGGGCCGACGCTTTAGTTATTGTTTATTATTTGTTATTTATTTTGTTTATATTTATTTATCTTTATCTATTTAAAAAAATGTATGTTCGATTTGCTTAAAAAATAAAAGTGTCAACTAAGGTAACGAGGGCAGTGTTGCAACATCATAAAGTTCCAATCTTGACAATCTAGACGGGAGCTTCAAGCAACTTGTTTATCGCTGTATGTTCTATCCAAATTACTCTTAATTTCCTCAAATTTCTGATCGAATCGGGTAGATTGACTACTTGTGACCATGATAGATCCAACTTGAGTAATGATTATAATTCTCCAATCAAGCATAGAAGCTCCATTTTCCAGCAGCAACTGCATATTTGGCAAGTGTGTAAGTCAATCCAGCACCCAATTTATTTGACAAAATGTAACAAAGACAAGATCCACGAAAGTGCTACGTTCAATTTTCCTATTAATCTGAATATTAAAGCTAATTAAAGCTAGTTTTTCAGACTCATAACTACACAAAGATTACATTTTAATTCTTTTCTTTAAGAGGGAAAAACATATATACTGTGAGATTAAGGTTAGAATTGAAATAAGTAATAATTCCTAGTGTAGAAGAAATATTCTCCAAACCTTCCCAGTAATTATAAAAAAACCAAGATGGGCTGAGCTCACACGTTTTAAACATTAAGCTGCCAAGATCAACTTCGAATAGAAATTGAGATGAAAAAAATCAAGTGTGGCAGCTAAGAGATTTTTTAAATGTGGTATAAGGAAAAATCAAGGCGTGGGATTGAATAATCATATTTTCACATTTTCATAGGATCACTACTGAGAGTACAAACTTGTGTATCTCCAATAATTACCCGATGTGTGTGGGATGAAGAGACCGCTGCACCTGATAGAAATTAATCGGATGCTCAAAGAGTCCTAAATACTCTATTGATATACAAGAGACATTTTTTTTGTCAAAAGAAATTTCCATTAATTACCAAAATCTAAGAGACATCTAAGTTTATTAATCTTGAAAATATACATTGGTTTTGAACTACATACATAACTCAATTGGAAGAAACTGAAGGTTCATAGAAGATGCCTTCTCATTTTTATTTATTTTATAAAAACTACTAAGCATAATCATAATTCATTTCTCGAAACATCACTTTAATAGTTCTAAAAAAACCCAATTTCACTGAGTAATTACACCCCATTGATGGGACAAGTGAATATAAAGTGTACTTGTATGTTATGGGGATCATTAACTCCATATTAATGTGTGCCTATTTCATGGATCGCATAGATCACAACGTTTTTTAATGGCTGAGCCTGACCACTCCCGTCTCTCTCTCTCACTTTCCGATTCATTCACTGGAAAAGTAGCGTAACTATCACGCCCGAACCCCCATTGAGCTCGCGACATCCCCTGCTCCGGTCGAAATGATGCGACGTCCCAGGAACGTCGCCGACCCAACCCAAACATCAGAGCTACATGCGGAGGCGAATAACAAAACCCCAGACAAAAAGATGACGACAACGGGGCAGAGCACCATAACAATCAAACAACAACATATTCATACAGCACCAAATATGCAAACATTATATTACAGACATAATTAACAATCTAACATCCGAAATCACCATCACGACAAAATATCAGGGTTTGGTTAACCTAACTTCCCTATGGGTCAACCCGATTTACACAACCCCTAAAATGCCCTAGGGAAAATCTAAGGATCGCCTTCCGTTCTGCTCCTGATTCTTCGGGCTCGAGTCTTTGAACACTCGCTGCGGTTCACTGGGCACTAAAAGCGGTTCCTCGAGCGTCCAAAAAGAAAAGGCGCACTTCGGAGTTTATGTCTGGGGGTTCGAAAGTGGCGGTTATACAACCGTGAGACGAATCTCAATAAGTGTACAACCCCAAACCCCGTAGGCACTCACGTGCCGCGGGAAAAATACGCATAACACACAATCTATCAACCAAACTAACAATCATATCGACCCTACCTGGAATTCCTTATGCACATCCCTGCATGTTAGTCAACCACATAGCCGTATGCCCGTAAATACATCACAGCCGCGTGCGTGCCCCGATTATAGAGCAAAATCCACTTGGGCATGTCCCATACCATGCCTAGCAGGTTTTATCCTGTAATCGAGGATCACACCACACGATACAAACACACTCGCACCCCAACTCACACCACACGTCACTTTCTTAATTTCACTCTTCCCGCCAATTCTTGCTCATTCTCAACCTTTCCACCACTACCGCGCCCGCGTAAAACGCATCAGGCCAACGGTCTTGACCTCGTCAGGCATCGTCACCCCGTCGGGCCGGGCATCGTCACCTCGTCAGGGACGGCATCGTCCCGCGTAAACGAACACGCCTCAGGACGAAATCCTACACACACTTTCCTTCTACCGTGCCCGCGTAAAGCGCATCGGCCCAGCGATCTTCCCGACCCGTCGGGCGCCGACACCTCGTCAGGTCGGGCATCGTCACCTCGTCAGGGACGGCATCGTCCCGCGTAAACGTACACGCCTCAGGACGGATCCTTTCCAATCAATCTTACACACACGAACCTTCGTTCCACACTCTCCACACGTACCATGTCACCACACAAACACACTGCCAAACATACACACTTCACACACATTTCCCATTTACACAACCTCGTCACACAAACACCACACGAACACCCATGCTTAGCACGCGAACTCAATGCACAATCACACTACCACACCACCACACTACACGGCCACATACACAAGACACCCCACCACAATTCACAGCTACTCACATAGTACACACAGTCACGCATAATCAGCCCACAGCGATTTCCAGCACACGCGCTCATTACAAAATCACACTACCACACCTCACAGCCACACAATCACACATACGAGCTCATTCAAGCATCAAACTACCCGTCAAAATGCCACGATAACACCGAATAATTTTCGAGAGAGAAAAACCGAGAATATGTAAAATCGGGCTAAACTGGGCAGTTTACACAGTGACCGAAATCCAAACAAAATAAATAGTAAACGAACTCCAAAAATTCTAAATTTTGGATATGTCATAAAAACATCTTGATCAACATTTCTTATGAAGAACATGAAATCCAGTTCAATCTGTAATCATGCCTTTTGTTCCTCGAAATCAGACCAAAAATCTTCGCTCAAACAGACCGTTTTGTCCTCAAAATACATTTATTTCAACACCCAAATCAGCTTAAAAAGCTTTGAAAATTTTTATATGTTATAGCCACGAGTGTCCCCAACAACTTTTGTGAAGGAAGTATTTTGAAAATAGGCCTGGAAAAATTTATAAAAATTCGAACAGACCCGAAGGTCGGATGAACAGTAAATCGGGCAGTTTTATTTCGGTCCAAAGATGGACTTCCGAATGGCATCAAATGATTTCCAAAAATTCCCAAATTAAATTATGTTATACTTCAAGATGTTGGGAACAACTTTCATGAAGAACACTTCCTCAAATTCGGGACACATAAGTCACAGTAAAAATAACAAAAACCAGCGACGCAGCAGCAACCTAACTGGAAATCAGCCAACACACACCACCGAGCAAACCAGCCACTAAATTCACCCTAAACCGAGCCCTAAACAAGCCTAACAATACCCGAGGTCCTAGGCAACATTTGGGGAGGTCACTTACCTAAGAAAGGCGAGACGAACGGGTTGGATGGGTGGCTGAAATGGGCAGAACAAAGCAGAAGCAAAGCCATGGTGATGGAAGGAACAAGGATGAAGAGAATGAGAAAGAGGGAGAGGGAGAGAACGTGGGAGAGGGAGAGAGAGAGTGATCTGATCAGAATGAGAGGAGAGAGAGAGAGCTGGTCAGAAATAGTGGCTGGTGGGGACACGTGTCGCGATCCTACGCGATTTCCCATTATGCCCTTGATCCGACGGCCCTTATTTGTGTCTATCCAATAATTGAAGGGCAAAAATGTCCAAAGCCCAATAATTGAGCTGATTTTTCAGACCTGATTCATCCCAAAAATATCCCAAAATTTTTCAAAATTCGGAATTCCCAGTACAGGGTCCAGGGGCAAAATGGTAATTTTCCGATCCCGAGGCGAAATTCCAATTTTCGCACATACGCGTTCCATATATGCGTGGCCAACATAATATGGCGTCGGAATCGTGAAATTCACTTTTTAAGCTCTCGGAAATCGACTGCAAAGTTCCGGAATAAAATAATATTATTTTTTCAATTTTTGTCGAAATTCCAATTTTGACCAAAACCATTCTAAATGTCCGTGGCCACCCCAAAATGACCTTGGCATGAAAAAAACCTCAAACGGCCTCCGAATCTAGCCTCGGTGCCCAAAGTGGGCAAAACCGTAATTTTCCGGTCCCGAACGAAATCCATTTTTTACGGAAATGGGTGGCCCCAAGGTTGGCCAAGCCAAAACGCGTCATCGTCCACTCAAAATTGTCACTTTCAAAATTCTCGATTCCCGGGCCCGAATTCCAAGAAATGACTAAAATTGACTAATCGCGACTTTAGCTTATCTCTGGCTAACGGGTGGCTCATTAGGATTACGCGCTCTCGACCCGTGACCGACACTAAGTCAAATCACGTTTAAGTTTGCTCGAACCAAGGAGACCTCGATTGTCATATAATTACGAGGGTCTGTCACTAGTGCCCTTTGGACACGATCAATCAAATAGACCGGTCTCGGTTGGCTCAAAACATTCCCTCGTCAATCCATATGGTCGAAGATCGAACCAAGGTCAAGTTCTTTGGTCGTGCGAACTCAATCTGTCTTGGCCTTACCCCCGAGGTTAGCATCCCAAGAATGCACGGGTCCTCGGTGAAATCTCACTATAGTGCATTGATCAATTTCATTTCCTAAATCCGGGAAAAGGATCGAAAAAGATCATTATGATAAAGAACGATTCACAAAGCCGATGTCTTCTCATTGCAAACTCCAAATTGGAAAATAAATATAATAAAGCTGCTTGGAACAGTATTAGTATTTGCTAGTGCATAAATGCAATTAGAAGGCAATGGAAAATTGGCCAAATTTTTGTAATTCCAAAAGTCATAATCTACACTCAACAAAGGAGAATTTACCAGTATGTTTGAGGACAATATACCAATCTAAGCTACCTTAGTGTGAAACCAATATTTAGTGAAGCAAGCTCGGAAATACAAACTATGCTTGAACATTTGTCAACCCATTTTGATTTTCAAAGCGCTTTTTCCACGCCCATTTTTGCTTATCCTTGCCCTATGACAATGTATTGACCATATTACCCCTTCTTACGTGACTTTATTGTCTCCTCTCTATTCTCTCTCTTGCTTTTGCTCATGCGCGCGACTTGCTCCATCTCGAGAACCAGTTCCCCTTCTTCATTCTCCAAACGCTTTAAGATATGTCAAAGCTCCCCGGCGAACCACAGTGTTCTCTCGCCGAGCTTGTGCTACAATTCTTGAACTATGCGGCTGCTGCAGGTAATGTGTATGCTACTCTTGCGTCGCGGACTTGGGCATGGCGTCGCCTAACCGTTGGATATCCCACCGAGGTTGGTGAATGGTGATGGTTCACTGAGAGAGAACCAACAAAACCCAAAACAAAAGAAGAAGAAAAGGTCACGGAAGGGGCAATATGGTCAACCCACCTGTAATAGAGTGTGGATAAGCAAAAACAGGCGTGGAAAAAGCGCCCGCCGAATGCAAAATGCGTTCCTTTTTTCCCCCTTAGATGACCACTGGTTTAGTCGCACCATCTATATATTAATGAGATGGGATCTATTGTTGCTGTGATTATGGTTTCGTCTAGAGTTTCGATCTCGGTTTTCATTTAATTTCTTGTAACATTCTTTTCCATTTCATGATATTATTTTCGAACTAAAGCTTTGTAATTTGGATGAATTACCACTCTTCTTTGTTTAAATTAGAAAAAAAAAAATACTTGAGAGTCTTTTGTTACACGACAAAATCCCCCCCCCCCAAAGTCAATGCAGATATTGATCTCTTTCGTTACAAATGTATTTTTTCTATTGTAGATTTAACTGATAAATTCATTTTTTGTGATGAAGGTTCAATAATCTTCATTTTGATTTTTTTTATAGAAAATCTATTTAGATCAATTTCACGAGTTCTCTTCTTGTTATATTATCATATATAGGCGAAGTTCGCTTTGATTAAAGGATTTTGCACCCTTTTGTTAGCAGCTCTATCTACTTCCTCTCCATTACTTCCTCGTTTTTATATGCCTTCTTTTAATTTTACGAACTATCTCACTCTTTCTCAAGAAAAGGCTGAAAATATCAATGTCTGCATTAATACTAAATGAAGTTACATGCTGTTTTTAAGAAGCCATACACGTCTAAATAAGAGAGGAAAGGTTGAAAATATTTAAGCGATAGAAAACAAATGGTTAAAGTAGTAAGGAAGGGATCTTTTGTCGTACAAGGATTTATAATGATAAATAAGAATAAAATAAATAATTTGGCACAAGTATGCCAAAATGAATCAGCATGGGCATCCAAATTTTTAAAAGCAAATTATCCTAGCTAACAAGTGTAGTTAGTTAGGCAAAGTGTATAATTAATTTCCGTTGACTAACTATATTATAAATTATCTCTATTGAAAAATAGTTCAAAAGGATAACGTAACCTTAAAAAATCATTCAATAAAATGGGGGGTTTCTATTGTGTACTTTTTCTCGATACAAATAAATTGCTTTGGGAAAAACCACAAAATAACGGCTTTCATTGGCGGGTTTGACCTATGCAATGGCCGACACGACGCCTCCCCGAGCACGAGCTCTATAGCAATCTTGACATTGTCTTTGAAAATTGACATTCACAACCCCACATTTTAAGCTAATGTTTACATTTAGCACTGTAATAACATGGACATGTTATTTTCTGATCATGAGATTAATTGCTTTTAGTGATGAGTGTAGTCCACTCTCAATGTCCCAAGGCAACCGTGGCATGATCTACATTGCAAAGCTAAGGCGATAGTTGATACTACGTGTTTCGGTTTGGAGGAAGCAAAAAGAGAATATATGCACGTAGTAACGACTGAAGCAAAGTCGGAGCATTTCAAAGGCAAGTGTCTTTAATAAGTTTCCCATTGCAACCAATGAATGATTAGAATGGCATCATCATTGTGCGCTGATATTTTGAGCTATAAACAGATATACCAGGAGTTGCTTTTATATTACCTGATTCCTACATTGATCCCCAAAACAAGGAGTACGGAGGTATGACTTGACTCCACAAAAATGCATCTACTATTCATCTCTGCCACTATTTTTCAGTCATTTAATCCATTCATCCTCTAATTCCATAAGCTCAACTTGCCTATGATTTATGACCCTGGGAACGCTTTGTTGTTTTGTTGAATATACTAAATCATTCGGTGACAAGTTGAAAATGAATGATTACTCATAAACCACCTCCAGTTCAGAAATGGGAGGCCGGGAGGTAGAATGCAATAGAAACTATGACCAACCTAGATAAGACCGGCAAGGAGGTCAAGTGCCGAATCGACAAGGAAGCCCTCAATATTGGTTACCAGGGACATATGCAGCGGGATGCTCTGCAAATTTATCCTCCTCGGTAAAGTTATGGTCCCCAGAGGCAAGGTGAAAGAAGAAATCCCATGCCAATGAGCAATATGGATTATGCCACCGGTGGAAGGGATCCATATCAAGCAAGGAAGGAGAGGTCCGTGCCTTCATTTGAGGGAAACTACAATCAGCAGGGTCATAACAACAATTACTATCGCAAAAGCAGAGAGACCTGCCGCAAGGAGATAGATGGAGCTCTGCACCTCCAGTGCAGAATGATTATAGGAGAGACAATCGGAACCATGCACCTACTCCTGGTGGAACATATGGGAAGGGTCCTGATGGATTTCAAGGGCAGGGTACTAGTAGTACTGGTGGCCACCTCACTTGAGGGTTGCTTTTGCGAGTTGGAAGGAGGAAAACAAAAATCATGTCTTTGAAACATCATTCTGAACGGCAGTGGCCAGTGAAAATTCCGAGGAACGAAAGGACATCATGAATGAGTAGGTCGAAATTGGTGTTGTGCACAGTATGTTGGCACAAACGCACTTGAAGGATCAATTAGATTTAAGCTATAGCTCTTATAAATAAGCCTTGAATGGTGAGCATCGAAGAAGAGGGAGAGAATATTGGTATTTTGTTGGCAAGTGTCGTCCATGCAATATTTCGAGGGGGCCTCATTGACTAGTTTTGTCGAGAGATTTCCTCGGATCGACTAGTCTACCTAATCACCTTTAGACTTAAGTCATTATTTTTAAAAAATAATTAATATTACAAAAAAAAGTAGATGCCCCGAGCTCTAAAACTAGTAGAGGGTTTGCTTTGAAATCACAAGAATCATAGAACTAAACTTCAATTAACATCGGAGTCCTCTAAATCATTTATCAAGCCAAGACTCTCATGGCAATATCAAGCTTACATCTCATCAACTTATTCACACACGGGCAACAAAAAAGGCAACCAAACTAAACACAAAATCCATCTAATTGATCCTTATTACACAAATTCCAGCACATGTTCAGAATTGCAACAGAGCATACACGACCGCCAATTGTGATCCTTTCATGACAAAATGTCATGAATTGAAGCCATATCTTCCTACAAGCGCGTATGAGTCTGCTTGATCAAAATGGCATCAATCCAAGACCAAATTAATACCGAATTTAAACAAAGAAATCACGGTCAGCATGCAATACTTTGATTCTAGCATATTCCAGTTCGGTTATGGCTATAACTCTAGTAAAATTGGCATGAGATTGACCATATTAATTTCCTAGCATGAACATATATGATCCCATAACCAAACTAGCCTCAACATGGAATCAAAAGCACACCAAATCAGAGATATCAAGACACAGTTAGCATACACGGATCGATTTCCAGTAGAATTTAATTCATTCATGACATAATTTCTTTTCAAGGGAACATGGAATTCACCATAACACAATCTTATATCACTACACATGCTTACTTGAGTGGAATGGCATAAAATCAAGGACCAATTGACATCAGCTCAAAGCGCAACAGTCGCAAATCAGCATATATTGACAAGGTTCCAGCAGGTCCAAAACAAGTTCGAAATTGAATACCTATGATATTTTATGAAGAAACAGAACTCAAATACGCTTATATGACCAGAATAGATCAACAATCTAGTAAAGAAGGAAATTCTCGGCCAAGAACTGGATCAAAAATACACACCGATTCAAGACAGAATTTCATCAAACAGGTGGTATGCATTTCGCCAAGAGCACCGGATCAAATCAACAATATAGCGTGAATAACAACCAATTTTCACATGACGGTGGTGGTGAGTGGCTGTCAAAGCATCCGCCCGTAAATAAAGCAATTGAAAGCAGAGGAAATGTGGTTTAGTTGAAGGAAGAATGATTAGCTATAGCGATTGACATCGGATATGAGTAAGGAGACAAATGAAGCAACGTCAAGGAATGGAATCGTCAAAGCGGTAGTCATGACCGAAGTTCGAGCACGCCCGGCACTACGGACCTTCTTCACGGCAGCAGAACTGTTGGCGATTGGGAAGCGGTGACGATCATCGCAGCAGGCGAGGGAGGAAAGGATTCGATCGAAATCACCGAGAGAGTGACTTGCAGATGCTCAGAAAATCACCCGAGTTCCTTCGATCAATGGTCTCTGTTCTTGCCCCCTCTGCAGAGATGAAGATCAAAAGGAATCGCCGAGGGCTAGGAGAGAATTCTTTGAGCTGTTGTTGTTCTTGCCACCCCTCCCTCTGCAGATACCGAGCCTGACCGGAATCGACAGATCGTCCGGATGTTAAGGAAGAGAGCCCAGAGAAGTCTGTTCGGCCACGTAATGCAGAGCGCATGTGGATGAGAACGTAGTTAGATATAAATACCAACTGATTTTCGATTCACATGTTCCCGTGAGGCGGATGCGTTCGTCGATGTTCTTGGCGTCTTTCCCAGTCACCAGTGGCTCGATCCGGCTCTGCTCCACAGCTGACTATACTCAAGTCTCGCAAGGATTGGATGTCCTCAGAGTACGGTGATTTCAGAGAGTATTTCTCAGGTAAGAAGCTCCTGAATTTCGGCAACTCGAAAAGTCTAAGAACAGTTAACTTGGAGAAGACAATTGTCATGCTGGTCGCTTCTTCCCATTTTTCATGTCCAGCAATTAGTTCCATATCTCCACACGACTCCACCACCAGCTCTTTGATTTGCCCGAGAAATTTCGCGTACGAAGGTAGTGAAAAGCATTTCCAAACGGGAGCACCTCACAACCTCTATGACTCTCAAGTTTGGGAACGGTATGTTTGGGAGACCATCGGACTGCCAAATGTGCCTCAAGTTTTCGAGATCACTCAAAACCAGCCTCCACAATTTACCACTCTTTGTATCCGTCCCATCTCCTTTGTATATGATCTCGATCAAACGGCATGAAATCACTTCTAGGATCTCGAGACAATGCTGCAGCCTCTTCCACATGTGGGACGGGGCGATTCGTTGGAGATTGTCACAGTTCTTCAATTCAAGAGATTCCAATTTCGAAAAGGAACCGGTGGGAATTTGATTGTTCCATTGCTCTTTGCACTGATCGCCTCCAATTTCTAGACTTCTTATATTGGGAAATGTCACCCGCACGAGGATAATGTGAGAGAGGAGGATAAGTAGGACAAATTTATTACATTGTTCGTTCTGAAACATGATAATGCAAGAATACAGATTATCACAATAGGGGATAGAACGAACCATCTCATTGAACAATGGTTGTGGCGATTCATCATTTTCTTCTGCCATCTTGCTTGGTTGCCTCTTGAAACTTGTAGGACTCCGGATGAATGCTCCAAAGTTAGGGCACTGCAAAATACCTAGATGTCTTAAGGAAGGGAAACTCATCACATCTACCTTTGATCGACCACCATCTTCCTCAGGATCCACTTCCTTCATCTTTCCTGCTTCCCTGACCCTCACTTCTTTCAATTTGGGGAGCAATACAGTTGTTTGCTCAGTATTTGCATCAAGGGACCCACAATCAAATAATGAGTCTAGGGAGGGACAGTTTTAACCTTGACACTTTTCAGGTTGTGCAATCTCCCTATGATTGTCGAAGGGAAGACGTTGGGTAGGTCAGAGCAATTTTCAAGGTTGAGGATGGCTAATTCGCAGAAGGAACTTTTGGGAAGATCACCGTGCCATATCCTTTTGAAGGATCCTACTGAGCAAAGGTATAACCTCTCCAAGCTTGGTAAACTAACCTGCTCATGAGAATTATACGTTAGATCATAGCTATGAAACATCTGACAATTTGGCCTAATCCTAACAATCTATTTCATGCGATGGAAGAATGAATTTTCACCAGTGGCCTTACTCTGACAAATGTAAACATAAATAATGAACACATATTAACTAATAAAACCAAATAAAATTCTTCAAAGAGATTTTATTACTTGCCCCACCATGCGTGTGCCCATGACTCTAATGGGTATAATGTCAAGAGAAGGGATTTGTACCTTTTGATCAAAGAAGGAATCGGAGTAACCATCTCGGGAATCTGAAGTAGCGGTTACCGGATCTTTGTTTCCATAAGGATACAAGAAGAATTTCTCCATGGGACAGTTACATATATATAGTCGCTCTAGGAGCGGGAATTCTATAATGTCATTTGTCCCTTCATCTCTTCCTTCTTCGTTGACAATCACCGCCTTCATATTTGGACAATCGCCCACTTCAATGTCTCTAAGCTCTCTAAGACATTTAACCACAGAGACCGGAAAGAGAAATGCCAGCCCCGTTTGTTGTACCACAAGTTTCTTCAGGCTTCGAAATACCAATATTCCTTGTAATTTTACATCCTGTTTCCACATGCACCGCAGGTTGGGTAACTCCGTTATTGTCATTTCCATTAGCCGAGAGAGAATCTCGACATCTCTCATGACTTTTAGCTCCCCTAGGACGAAAACTGCTTCTGCTGATGGAGAACTCCTAGTTTCCAGTGATTCCAAATTCGGCAACTTTAGTATCCAATCTGATTTTAAAAAACTCGACTTGGATCGAGACTCCAGTATCTCTATTGATTTCAGATTGCTGTATTCTAATGGAGGTTGACCAAAGAGTATCTTTTCCAGGTCGAGGAGTCCAACCATCTCCAGCACCAGGCATTCCAAGCGAGGGAATGAAACCTAAACAAAGCGCCACAAATGGAACACGTTAAAGGTGACTTTATTGCAAATAAAGCTACCTTTCAAGAAAATGCTTTAGACTTTTTCATTTATTTGATGAACATGGGGAAAATGAATCGGTCAACAAACTTAATTTTATTTTATTTTTCTTCATTGGCCGAGAATCTCATGCTAAAATACAAAAAACGAATTTCTCTTATGTGAGAAGGGAAATCATTTTCACGAGGATGTACTCCAAGCTATCATGCTGCCAATGCAACACAAATTGCACGGTGACGTTGGCATGACATGTTGGAATCAGTTGCAAATTGCATGTTAGGTGGGACACGAATTACGGGGACTTTCTTTGTTATGTGGCTCCTCGTTCGCCCTCATCTTATTTAATCTCCTGACATCGCTATCTTTTATTTTGAAATTATTGAATTTTATTTATTCATTCAAAATTCATTCTCGCATTCATTCTGCACACTATTTTTTCATCTCGTTAAAAATGTTGAATAAGTAATAAATTAGTCTCAGTAGAAACCCAAGTTATCAATGCAATTATCTAACGTTAAAATTTTAAAAAATAAAAATAAAAAATCAGTCGTGGAAAGAGGCTTCCCTCTAACTATAGTTGATCGTGACTCAGAATATATGGTCTGTGTTCTAGTTGAGAGGATTTTTTTTTATTTGTAAATCAAAATGTGAATTGAATTGTACAAATAATCAAAGTTTAATGCAATATGTACTAACGTTCAGTGAACACCAGCATCATCTCATCCTAATAGGACAAATTGACAGAGGGAAAAAATGCAAAAAAAATTACCTGGATTGGAGTATCCTCTGATGTGATTTCAGCTCTAGCGCAAAAGCTCGTCATATTTGGTAACTCACGCAATACCAGACGGCGTACTTTAGTCAACGCAAGTCTGTTATCGGTAGAAACTATATCTTCTCCTGCAACATGTGTGACAATAGATCGCATTGAGTCACAATTCCATACTTCAATCTCTTCCAGCTGTACAAATCTTTGCATATCTGAAAGACACCACAAGTATTTCAATCGGTTGCACCATCCGACGCGTACGGCTTTCAATTTGCTGAAGCACTCTGGTGCGATAGGGCCATGGTATATCTTCTCCAAATTAATAAGATTTTCAAGGAACAAAGACTCTAACTTCACAAAAGTAGTGAGAGGGCGGCCGTCGGATGAGTTGGCAATGTACTTGATTGAGGGGCTCTCGTCAATGTCGAGATGCTTCAGTTCTCGGAATCCTTGGGTGCACAATTCGTGAGCGCTCTTTTTGAACTCACTCAACTTGCATAAATTCAAGTATTGAGTCTTCTGCAGAGCTTTCTGAACCCATTCTCTTGAAAGAATATCATCGCACCCTTCCAAATTGAGCTCCATGGTTTTCAAACCTTCAAATTCCCTCCCGTCAACATCTCCTATCCTGATCCAAAATCTGATCAGGTTCCCAAATGGTAGGTCACCATCCTCCGAGAGTAGGATGGGACGGCGAATTGATATTTCCAGAGATGTTAGCTTTGTCAAGCTCTTCAACTCAGCAAGCCCAACACCAAACGATTCCGATGGTATTTCATCCTTGCCCATCCATTGAACATGGGTTCCCTTCATATGTAACTCTTCCAAGTTGATTAAGCCTTTTAGGGCTCCGGGCTCGATTATCTTAAGCCAGTAGCAGTAGCTTAGATTCAACGATTGCAGATTCGTTAGTTCCCCGATTTCTTTAGGCAGCCTAGAAATTATAGACCCTGCAAAGCTGAGAATCCGCAATGCTTTGAGCTTGCCAAGAATTGCAACGTCATCCACATCGCAATTTATGCTTAATGACTGGAGGTTCCCAAGAATGTCCATCACAGAAGGTAAACTGGTGATAGACTTGGAGAAAAGACATAGGGCTCGAAGCTCCTTCATATGTGTGAAATCCATTCTACTGCAATCTCCCATAAAGTATTTTTCCGACAACATGAGTATCTTTGCGTGGGGAAACCGACGCAGCATTATTTCAGCAAGCCCAACATTGCGAACATTTAATAGGCCTGCCCAACATTCCTCAACCTTTTCCTTTGGCCATGAGGCGTAATTGCTATTAATCATTAAGGAATTCTTATCTCTAAATGGAGTTGAGACAACCACCTCGCTGTAAAGATCATGTATGGTCACTTTGTCCTTGTCGTCGCCACGGTCCAGCAACAAACAAGCAGAACGAAGTTGACTAAGCATAGTATCCAATCTATCCCTGGAATTTTGTATCGTCTCTTTGCATTCCTCAAACAAGCCCAAACCCATGCCGAGTACCAGTAGAGTTTCGACTTCAATGGTCCCGCCAATAAGACCGCAGAGCAAGAATAAGAACCTGGCGTCCTCCCTCTTCAAATGGTCATAACTGAATTGCACTATGGTTTCCATGTCTTCCGCATCTATTTTTCTTGAGGAGTCTCTCCATACAGCCAGATCGCTATCTTTCAAGGTGCACGCGACGGAGATAATCAGAAGAGGCAAACCTGCGAGCTTCTTGACCACTTGAGGCGCTATTGCTTGCAAATCCACTTCTTCTTTGAGCCTGACACCCACCTGCTCTTCAAATAGCTTCAAAGCTTCGTTGTCCTCTAAACCTTTAAGATGAAATATGGAAGGGGCACACTTCATTTGCTCCAGTACGTCTTTATATCTCGATGTTAGCAACAACTTGCATTTGCTACTCGCGTCGCCCAAAGGAATTCCAACCGCCTCCAAATTAAGTTTCGTCCACAAATCGTCCAATATTATGAGAACCTTCTCATTCGGATCGCTCTGCAATCTCTGTAACAGAAGATCTCTTCTTCCCTGTGGGCTTTGCTTGTCCTTCAGATTCAGACTCAAGGCGTCAGCGATCTGGTCTGTGATATTATTCAAGTCCGGAATCTGCGAGACTTCCGCTTTGACGATTTTGTGGAACGGTCTCCCCTCTTTCCTGAGTTTCTTCTCAACTTCCTTCAACAGCGTAGTCTTCCCCACGCCTCCGGGCCCGTAGACCCCAATCACTTTTAGCTTCTCATCATCCAGAGCTTTCATTATGCCCTGAAAGATGGAAGCTCGCGAATCGGTGATAGTGTTGTCTCCATCACCGGCCAACAAATTCATGCCGGGAGCACCGCCAACAAGCGCCGGCGGAGGATTCTCAAATGATACCTTCTCGAATTTAGCCCACGCAACGAGTTCCTGGATTTTCTTGACCGTCCTGCTCGCCTCTTTGCCGAGACGATATCGCGCCTTTGGGTTGGGAAGCCATCCGTAGAAGCAAGTTTTCTTAGCTCTTCCGTTGTCATCTAGCACGCCGTGCGCCTTGTTGGCAATGGTCTTCTCTTTGTCCACCCAATCCTTGACGTCCTCTTCGACCGGCTTCATTTTGTTTTGAGCCTCATCGATGGAATGCTGCACCCTTAGCCTCGCGTGATCCAGCTTCTTGACTTCATCCTCAAGTTGGCGAACGTGGCTGTCGGAGAATATCACGTAGCCGCATTGACGACTGACCGGAGTCACCAGGTAATCTGCCACTATGGAAGCTACAGATAGAACAATATCCGCCATTTTGCCCCCTTTTAGACTACTACTTTTCTGGTTTTTCTTGTATGAGAAATGGAAGTTAAGAAATTATATATGCTGAGAAAGGCGGAACAGATGGAACCCGGAAAACGAAACGAATTGACTGCACGGAAGGATTCAATACGATGAATCCACAGCCCCGAAAAATTAGGTGAAAAGAGACAACTTCAAGCAATTGGCGCAGAATTGAGATCGAAATCCAGAGCGAGGAAGTGATCATTTAGAGTTGCAACGATAAAAAAGAGGAGCACATGGCTTTAATAGAGGGAGCGTTACTATGTTACCCACCTGGGCCCATGTACAGTCACATTAATTCTTAATTTCCCTAAGATGCCCTCCCGTCACCATTGTTCGAGGTGAGTGAACTCATGCACCGTCTTGCACCGTAAAAAGATTATTGTAAATGTGCATCTGTTTTGATTCAAGCAGTCCGCAATTTCATTTAATTTTCGAATAGCTGAACTACGATGAAACAAGATGGGCATTTGCCTAGAGACTAGCCTTTTCTTGACATGAAAATTTCCCGATTCATCATTCGATGCCTATACAGTATCGGTCATAAATCCAAATCGGTCGAGTTATTGAAGAGCTAATTGAGTTTTAGATTCATACATCTATTGTGCACAATGACACCTAAAGATTACTTAATATGTTGCAAGTCTACCACAAACATATTACTTATCATGGTATTTTGTTACTGGAGTAGCTATTGTGTTTGTTACAGAGTTATATGCCGAACTAATGGATCATAACTTATAAACTTTGGAATCACATGCTAATTTGCACGTAACCCCAATCCAAAGGTCGTCTCTTTGTGTATGAATATATGTGCGCTCAAATATTGATAGAACCGGTTCTTGAAAATGTAAAATCAGAAATTGGCGTGAAGAAAACCGAAATAGAAGCCATCCGGCCACCTTGGAGTTTTCTTCCAACGTCTAATTATTTCCAAAACTTTTTTTTAAGAAAAAGAGAGCATTTTCAATCTTATTAGCTAATTAAGAGCGTCTTGTGCCGTGTAAGCATCTACATGAGTTTTTCTAATTTTACAATGGTAAAAAATGCACCAAAAGTCTCTAAACTGTTGCAAATTGTTCAATCGGACCTTTCAATTTTTTTTTGTGCAATCAAGCCCTTAGATATATATATATATATATATATATATATATATATATATATATATGTTGCTCGAGTTCGTCATTCTATTAAAAGAAGAAACAAAAGTACCGACATCAAGACCTGTTTTATCAGGATATTATGATTGATAATTATAAATGAGATATATATTGCTATCGCTAGTTTACTAATGCATGCAGTAAATTATTTAGATATATATACACGAGTTAATAAACTATTTTCTGATGACATATATATTTATATGATCACATTCAACCGATTGGGTTTATGCTCAAGTTTCCGATAATATTATTTATGCAAATGAACAGTTATATTTAATCTATCCATACTTCAAAAAGGAGAAAAAAATTAATAAATTACATAAAAAAAGGCATGGCAAAAGGCTATTGTTTGCTACTAGAACTCTAGAAAGTAAAAAGATAAGATGCGACAGTTAGCCTTTTTTGCATAAACCCACCCATATGTGACACTAATTTTTAATTTTCCGAAGATGCCCATCCCGTCCACCAATGCGCACAGGCTGTCCAGTCCAGCTGTCACCATTGCTTTGAGGTGAGTGAGTTCATACACTGTCTTGCAGGACATGAATATTCACAAGTGAATATATGTGTTGTACACGATGACACCTAAAGATTAGTATTACAAATCTACCACAATTATATTACTTATCATAGTATTTTGTTACCGGAGTAGCTAATTTTATTTGTTACAAAGCTGTAACAGATATCATGTGACCCCTAAAACTTTTGGCCAAAAGTACTTTGAGACGCCCAATCCATTCCTATCTTGGTTGATCTCGAATCATGAATCTATTTATAATTTTTTGAAGTTGTATTTCTTTGATGTATTCGTTTTTATATAGGTAAGATAGTGTGGTGTAATTTTGACTAAATTTCCAATACTATTAACGTTTATATTAAGAAATTGTTTTCCTAAACAATATTATAGTGGACACCGACAACTACAATATTATCGTGGGTCGACATTGATCTGTTAGTCAATTTCGGCCAACATTCCAACCAAAAAATGGCTAAGAATCCTGTAAAAACTAGGTAAAAGGGAAGGGCTTCATGTAGTTGGCGTAAATCGAGATTGAAGTCTAGCACGAGAAAGAAGTCAACTAGACATTACAACTGCCAAGAAAAGGGGCACATAGCTTTATTTTATGAAGTCTGACTATATAATACACACATTAACTCATACACATGTGCATTAACACTATTTTTATTTTCCCAAAGATGCCCCTCCCGTCCTCCCATGCTGTACGTTATAAGTGCTATAACTTTCTTATGGTACTCACTTAATTATCATAATTTTTTTAACCACTATAGTATAATGACTTATTAAAAGACGTTCGCTTAATTGTCATAACTTTCTATCGATCATTCAAGTGTCATAACTTTTTGAAATCGTTTACTTATGTGCTAGAAATCTGACGCGGCACAGCACTTGTGGTGAAAAAAGGGAGATTCTTCTTTCTTTGCTTCCTTTCTAACACCCACGATCATCAATGATCATTCTATTTGGTTCAACATTTGAAATGAGTATTGAGGCTCTAAAATTCTTTGAGCAAATACAAATGGCATTTGGCAATTTTTTTGGAGTACTTTGGGAAATGCAATTGCATTTCCAAATGACTTTAAAGGCTTTTAGCCCAAAGTAGGTCCGGAGGTATTTTGGCAAGTTACATTTTCGAAATGCAAGTTTACTGTTCATCATACTATTCATCATCTTCCCCAAGTAGTAGGTCTAACGGCTAGCGACCGCTGCCTAAGGGCTAGCGCCACCCCGGCAACCGCCGCCTGGGGATTGTACGACCCTGGCGATTGCCGCCTCACATCGCATGTCACGCCCCGAACCCCTATCGAGCTCGCAACATCCCCTGCTCCGGTCGAAATGATGCGACGTCCCACGAACGTCGCCGACCCAACCCAAAAATCAGAGCCACATGCGGAAGCGAATATAAAAACCCGGACGGAAAGATGGCGACAACGGGGTAGAACACTACAGCAATCAAACAGCAACATATTTAAACAATACCAAATATACAAACATCATATTACAGACATAATTAACAATTAAACATCCATAGTCACCGATTTAACAAAAGATCGTGGGTCTGGTTACCCTAACCGTTATCGGTCTACTCAATCTACACAACCCCTAAAATACCCTAGGAAAGCCTACTAATCGCCTCCTATCCAATCCGCTCCAGTTTCCTTGACTTGGATCTTTAGGCGATCGCCTGCAATTCCACGGGCACCAAAAGCGTTTCCCGAACTTCCAAAAAGAAAAGGCGCACTTTTCGGGTTTCTGTTGGGGGTGCGAAAGTGTCGGTTATACAACCGTGAGACGAATCTCAATAAGTGTATAACCCCAAACCCCACGTAGGCACTCACGTACCGCCAGACGAAAACACGCGTAACACACGACCATCAATTAAACTAACAACCACACACGACCCTACCTGGAATCCAACATACACGCCCCTGCACGTTAGACAATAACACAGCCAATTTATTGCAGCAATGAATCACGGACGCGCACGTGTCTCAATTATAAAATAAAACCCACTTGGGCACGTCCCATACCGTGCCTAGCAGTTTTTAACCCATAATTAAGCATCACATCACGCGATACAAACACACTCACACATGAACTCACGCCACACGTCACTTTCTTAATTTCACTCGTCCCGTCAATTCTTGCTCATTCTCAACCTTTCCACCACTACCGCGCCCGCGTAAAACGCATCAGGCCAACGGTCTTCTGACCACGTCGGGCATCGTCACCCGTCGGGCGGGCATCGTCACCTCGTCGGGGCGGCATCGTCCCAGCGTAAAAACTCTACGCCTCGGGGCGGAATCCTACACACACTTTCCTTCCACCGCGCCCAGCGTAAAATGCATCGAGCCAGCGGTCTTGACCCACGTCGGGCATCGACACCTCGTCGGGCGGGCGCCGTCACCTCGTCGGGGCGGCATCGTCCCCGAAGCGTCTGCGCCTCGGGGCGGATCCACTTTTCCCAACCAATCCTACACATCCGTACCTTCGTTCCACTCGCACCACACGTACCACACAGCCACTCGAACACGCTATCACACACGATCTCACACCTCCCGTACACATCACAAATGCACATATTCTCATCACACGAACACATTCCACAACCCACATACACTTATCACACGAATTCAATGCATATTCACATTTCCACGCCACCACACCTCACGGTCACACACACGGCACACCACTGCATTCCGTTCAGTCCAATGCACAATTCAGAACCAACCAACCATAGCACACAAAACAATTAATTCAATAAACCCGATCAAGCCAATACAATTCCAATTAATCACACCATCCAACCCCGATCGATCCCCAATATCATAGTGCTAACCGAACCTCCTAAACCTCAAATTTCCCTCGCCAATCAATCCATAACCATTAATTATCCAGCCCCTAACTCAATCCTAAACAGCCACCAAATCAGTCACAAAATATTCACAAATTCGTATAAACCGGGTCCTAAACGAGTCTAGAAATACCCGAGGTCCTAAATGGCATTTGGGGAAAACACTTACCTAAAAAGAGGGACGAAACGGAATGAAAAATGAGAGAAAATGCTGGTTTTGGTTCTGCTTTTGGTTACATGGTGGCTGGATAGAGGTGGGAAAGGGTTCTTTGGTGGTCTCGGCTTTTTAGGGGACAGCTCCGGTCAGTCTGCTCGGGCGTGAACAATACCGAAAAAGATGTAAATGACAAAACAAACAGAAACGGAGAAGAAGAAGGAGAAAATTTTCTGAAGAGCTGCTGGTCTGATCGTGGGAGTGGGAGAGGAGAGAGAAAAGTTAGTCCAATTGGTCAAAACATAGGCTTAGGGGTGCCAAGTGTCAAAAATCCAAGCCTTGGACACTTTTGCCCCTAATCCAAAGGCCCAAATTCATCCAAATCCAATAATTCAAGGGCATTTTAGTCATTTGTCCTTAACCATGGTTGACCAGACCTGGTTTAGCCCTAACTAACCTTGGTTAATCCCAAAATTAAATCCAAAATTCGGAATTAATTAAAAATGGCCTAGGGGCATTTTCGTAATTTTCCGGTCCCGAACCGAAATTTCAATTTTCGCACATACGCGTTCCATATATGCGTGGCCAACATAATATGGCGTCGGAATCGCGAAATTCACTTTCTAAGTCCTCGAAAATCGACTGCGAAGTTCTGGGAATAAAATAATATTATTTTTCCAATTTTTGTCGAAATTCCCGTTTTTGTCCAAAACCACTCTAAATGTGCGTGGCCACCCTAAAATGACCTTGGCCACGAAAAATAACCTCAAACGGCCTCCGAATCCAACCCCGGTACCGGGCAAAACCGTAATTTTTCCGGCCCCGGACCGAAATCCATTTATTTGTAGAAATGGGCGGCCCCAAGGTTGGCCAAGCTAAAAATGTCATCGGACGCCTAAAATTGTCACTTTCAAAATTCTCGATTCCGGCCCGAATTCCAAGAAATGACTAAAATTGACCAATCGCGACTTTAGCTTATCTCTGGCTAACGGGTGGCTCATTAGGATTACGCGCTCTCGACCCGTGATCGACACTAAGTCAAATCACGTTTAAGTTTGCTTTCGAACCAAGGCGACTTCGATTGTCATATAATTGCAGTGCATCACTAGTGCCCTTTAGACACGATCAATCAAATAGATCGGTCTCGGTTGGCTCAAAACATTTCCAAATCAATCCATATGGTCGAAGATCGAACCAAGGTCAAGTTCTTTGGTCGTGCGAACTCAATCCCGTACTGGCCTTACCCCTAAGGTTAGCATCCCGAGAATGCGCGGGTCCCGGGTGAGATCTCACTATAGTGCATTGATCAATTTCTTTTCTTAAATCCCGGGAAAATGATCGAAAATTCAGACTGTTACATCGCACAACCATAGGCGACCACTGCCAAGGTTGAGTGACCTAGGTAACCGCCGCTTGGGGTCGTCGGACCTCAGGTGTCGCCTGGGTTGCACGACCCAAGCGACGCTTGAGGTCACGCAACCTTCGGCCGCCTCGCCTAAGATCAGGCGAGGCTGGCCGGCGACTAGATCTGGCCATAGGCAGTGGTCGATGGCTGAGCTCCACCTCAAGTTTTTTTTTTTTTTTAATATCAACACAAGTCATTTATAAAATATAGTTTTTACCAAACTGTATTTAGATTAAAGTTGCTTTCAAATGTGATTTTAAAATATACTTAATCAAACATTACGTGCATTTAAAAAAAAATTAACCTAAAGTCCTTTGTATTTTACTATAGGTTTTCACCTAAAGTTGAAATAAATGGGCCCAATCCGCAGAGGAGGAGGAGGTTCGGCAGCACAAAGTGAGGTTAAGAGTTAACCAAGGTGTGGAGTTAAGTTTGCTTTTTGGCCATTGTTGGTCATTAGGCAATTATTAAAGCTTCGTGTTTTGTCAACCTCATGGTGCAAATGGGCAGTACGACTTCATGCACGTGAAGGCCACTCGGTCAATCACCGAGGGACCCAACTCCACCGAACTGTCCCATTTGTCTTTATTTTACTTAAATGCTGATGTGGGCATCGAACCCTATCGAAAAGGAGGCGCTAGAGACCCGTTATTTTATCTGCTAGGCCCGATCACTCGAGTGAGAGCAAATGAATTCAAATAAGCTGTCAGCATCATGGTTCAAGATATTTAGAATGGAGACAATTTGGAGTCGAAACTTAAAGATTTTGAAGCTCTTTGGCGCAACATGATTACTCTTGGACTAGCGAATTCTAAAGAAGCTTAGAATTGACGAACTTCGAATTGGCTCAAATTTGGATGGACGCTTGGAAACGGGTCGCTGATCAATACACACTACTTTAGTAGTGAATGATGACATTTTTTAGCAATTTGAAGTCGTTTAGATGAATTTTTAAGCCTTTTTCCATTTTTGGACGAATTTTTTTTGTAATTAAGATTATTTTTGTAATTTTAATCCTAGTAGGATTAGGATTAGGGTTAGCACCCTATATAAAGTTGCTTATAGATTTTTAGGAAGAGGCAGAATTTTATATAGAGAAATTTTCTTCTTGAGTTCTCTTGAGAACTAGATCTTATTAAGGCTCCCTTGTGGCGATCGAATTCAACTTATCGAGCAAGATCGCGAATTCTCTTGTTTGTGGCATTATAGCGTGAATTGGTTGACACAGGTTCGTCAACAGGTCGCGTTCATACTGAGATTACCAATCACAGGTTTAATTGAGGATCGAGGTCAGCAATTCGTAACTCACAGTTCTTCGTAGAATGATCATCTTCCGTACAAGTTCATATCAAATGCACTATGCGACAATTGACATGCGGAAAGTATAGGAAAATGTTCGGCCCCATACGTCAATTGTACAGAAGATAGACAAATCTCAAAATGGGGAAACAAGAAGAGTAAAGAGTATCTTTTTATTTAAGTACATGTATTTACCTATATACCTAGTAAAGTAGAAGTTAAAAAGGACTTGCCGAAAAAGTCTGAAAGCATCACGTTAATGTGTGCACAACCACATATAATTATATAATTAGCCCTAATTTTGTACAAATCGTTTTACGTATAACAGCAACAAATATTCTAACAAAAAGCAACCCCTCCTAATTCGGTCGATCACTCAAAACGAAAATGATTTTAACCCATACAATCCAAAAGATGCCCCTCGCGTCCTCCAATGCGCACAGGCCATAAAGGGGTGTCATCTTAACCATATCCTGCACAACATCTACAAGATCTCCAAAAGAAAGAAACGCCTCAACTTGGTCACGCTTGACCTCAAAGACGCTGATTGAAAACAAGTGGGCCCCACTCCATCATCTCTTTTGTACTGAAATTGACTTCGGACCCCGTCCCCGGCGTCGTGCGAGAGCTATCTAGCTGTCTACCACGGTGGTCCAGAACAAAGTGAAGTTAAGAGTTAACCAGGGTGGAGTTAAGTTGCTTCTTGGCCATCGTCAGTCACTTGGGAATGATTAGAGCTTCGTGTCATGTCAACCTCATGCTGTAGATAGTCAATACGACTCGATACATCGTGGGTCACGTTGCGATTATTATGCTTCGTTATATATCGATCTCACGCCGAGGGACCCAACCCCACCGCACTGTCCTATCTCTCTTCTACTCGCTGTCCCTTCCAGCTTAGCCTCGTTATGAATCTTTTATTCAAGTACATGTATTTACATGTACACCTAGCAAATAGAAATTAAAAGGAAATTGCTGAAAAAAATCCGAAAGCATCATGTTAATGTGTGCAAAACCATATATAATTATATATTTGGCCTCAAAATGATTTCCTCATTGAAAGTTTGAGCTTCGTGTCATGTCAAGCCACACGCTGCGGACGGGCAGCACGAAGTGATGCATCATGGGCCACGTTGCAAAGATATTTTCCTCGAGGAAATAGAGGGACATGCGAAATGAGTTCCTTCTTCCCATAAATGACAAGTTCTTTTTTTTTTTTTTGGTCAGAAAATGACGAGTTCAAGGGGCCCATAATATTATTGGATTTTCTGGACTCTTTGTCATTTCGGGATGGGACATGTGACGGATGTTTTGAATGAGATGGGGTTGAAGCTCTGAAAATGTCTACGAAGGTGTCGGCAATACTTTCAGTGAAGGATCCTCTACTATCGGAAAATATTCGAAGGTTATTCCTAGCATACATGAACCCAAATAGATTTTAGTTAAGATGGCCAATGGGCCGTGCCGGTTTGGACCCGTGCCCTCGGGCCACACGCAATGTCTTCTACTTTGTTTGCGAAGAAATTTAAGTATGCATATTATGCCTGCATTCGATGCTGCTTTAGCTCTTCTGGGCTTCTAGCAACAGGCGTAAATCAACATCGAAGTCTAGACTGAGTAAGAGGGTGAGTTATTAATTCTGACAAAAAAAAAGCCAAACACCTCCCCAAAAAATTAAGACTATTGTCTCGGCACTTTTCAGACAGCAATAATGCAGCAAGTTCCTCTGCCCCGTTGCAGAGGATGAAGACGTTGTCTTGTTCATCCACTTTGTTTCTTTATGGAATGGAAATTGGAAACCATCTACATCTACATCTCATCTCTACTTCTTTATTCTTATTATTACTTGATGAGCCTGAGCGAAAGACGATGCCATGATGCCGAGTGTAAAACATAACTTGAGTAGAGAAAGAGAGAGGTTCTTCATATATAGTTTCCTCCAGGATATTGAGATATATAGAGTTTGCGAAATGACCAAAAGACATTGGTATGTCAAGAGACCAAGCAACACTCAGTAACAAACAACTATTCCGTTATTAAAACAATCATTTAGTAATTAAATATTAATTAAATGCACATCATTAATGCACCATAATCAGATCTTATAATAATAATAATAATAATAATAATAATAATAATAATAATGAAATACTTTAATGACCGACCAACACTAATTGCAAAACGTCCCACATCATTAATTCACAACACCTACTTTTATATAATAATAATAATAATAATAATAATAATAATAATAATAAATTGAGTACTTTAATGAACAAACACTAGTTCCAAAACCTCCTGTGCACAAAGCTCACTTATATATTATCGGTAGTCCGACCAAACAAAAAAATATTGTCGGTAGTCAATCAACAATCTAATAGCAATGATTCAAAATTAACAATGTCCATTTCTCATGAAAAAGAGCACAATTAATTATTTAAGCTACCCCATAATTCTGACTAATTAAGATAATTATAAAGCCACTCTTTTTTTTTTTTGGTCTGTAATTATAAAGCTACTCTGAAAAGTATTAATATATGCTAATGCATAAATGCAATTAGGCGGCAATGGAAAGTTGACCAAATTTCGTAATTTCAAAAGTCATATTCTACCAGCAACAATGGAAAATTTACGTTCGAGATCTTACCATAAATGGAGGACAATACACCAACCTAAGCTACCTTAGAAGGAAACTATTGATCAATCAGCACACTTGGCAATACAAACAATGTTTGAGCATTTATTGATCCATTCTAATTTCAATGATATAATCTACCATCACAGTGGAGATTTATAGTACAGAATTAGAGCTTTTTCATCTGGGAATATACAATCATAAAGTAAGTTTTCAATCTTGACACTAAATTTACTGATCTTACTAACGTTTCTTTGAATAACATCGACTGATGCCCATCGTTATCGATGGGGACATCAATACTTGTAGGCGAAAATGTCGTCTCACATATAGCTCGGACTTTATTTGTCAATTTTGTCACATAAAGTCGAGTTTGAAGATTAAATTCATGACAGGCAACGCATCAAATGAAGAGCATGTTACTTCTTTTGAATCCATTAAATCAGATAAATAGCATATCAAGAAATGATAAAATTATATGGTATCACATCAAAGATTAGTTTATTCAAAACATTCATTAAATGAGTTTATTTGGTATTTTTGCGAAACAATTCTCTCTCTTTGAAAAAGAAAAAAAAGGGACTTGTTGGGCTAGTTTTGTCCACGTCAAAAATGCTGCCGTTTCATGGCGGTAGCAATTAGTTTTTGACGAAACGACCGCACGTGATTTGAGGAAAAACCAGGCATGTTCTCTCTCTCTCTCTTTTGATCTAACCACTTTTTCTGGGCCCTTTGTCACGTGTTAATCCTATGTTTTGTATCTCATATTTATTTATTCCTTTTTAATATCATTTTGCTAGTTTAATATCCTATCATTATCACTCTATTTCGTAATAAAATATATGTGTTCTTCCGCTGTGAATTCTTGTTTTATTCATTGGTTCATCTATTATGTTGATTATGATTAAATTTCTTCGATGATTTTAACCGTTTTTTTTTATTATTGTTTCATCCATTCTTTGATTCAATTTCTTCGGTATTTTTAACCTCTCTACAAGATTGCTGCTAAATGTACCTCTCGTTTCAAGCCACGTTGAATTTCAGTCTACAGTTTTCATCACTATTTTAATCAATTTCTCATAGAATTATGGTCCATTTTGTGATATTACTAATTTATTTTTTCGATCGTCAGATTGGACCAATCGATTTAATTTTTGTGATGAAACTTCATTAATCAATATATTAATATTTCGAATAGAAAATCTGTTCAAATCAATTTCATGAGTTCTCTTATTGTTATATTATCACTCCGATCAAAGGATTTTGCACCTTTTTGTTATCAGCTCTATCTACTTCCCCTCCATTAATTCCTCATTTACATGCCTTCAGTCAATTTCATGAACTCTCTCTCTTTCCCCCTCTCTCCTGCAAGAAAAGGTTGAAAGTATCAATATTTGCTTCAAAACTAGATGAAGTTACACTCTGTTTTTGAGAAGTTATACATGTCTAAATAAGAGAGGAAAGGATGAAAATATTTATGCGACATAAAACAAAATGTGAAACTAGTAAGGATGGGGTCTTTTGTCAAACAAGGATTTATAATGATAAATAATTTAGCATGAGTATGCCAAAATGAAACGGCATGGACATCCAAATTTCTAAAACCAAATTATCCTCGTTAACAACTGTAGTCAAGCAACGTTGAACTATCCATGTTGATTGATCCAGCGAAGAGAATAGTAGAAATTTTTTTTTCCTGTGGGCACTAGAAATGAATCCTCTTAGACGTGGGAGGGATAGAAGCAAATAAGAGGACCCAAGGCTGTCGGACCAGCTTTACATTAATGCGACCTATATTCTTACTAAGCCATTATTTAGAAATTTTTATTTTTCTTCTTAATATAATTTTTGTTAGGTTAATATCTTATCATTATTACTTGGCTTCGCAACAGAATATTTTGTGTTCTTCCACTATAACGGAGGAAAAACTCTGCAATAGAGAACGGAGGATACTGAGAAGGAGATTAGCTCAGAACTCCTTTGCAGTGCGTTCTCTCTTTCTTACGATGGAGTGACTGAACTTCAATATCTGAAAATCGTTCTCTTCTTCGAAGTTGTAGTGCAATGACGTATCCATTGGCTCGGCATAGTGATCCAAAATATAACAGCGAAGGCAGAACAAAACTGAACGAAAGCAATCAACAAATCTAGAATGAATTGAAGTGGATTTTGGAGTTAGATAAGAAGACACAACCATCTGGTGGGCGTGGCTGCTATCAACAGAACACCAACGGACTTTGAATCGGCTGCAAGGTATTTTCAGTCAGAGCGAAGATGGAGAATCTCGGAGCTTCGTAGTTAGCTCTGGTTCTTCTACTGGATCAACCGTAAATCGAAGGAAACTGAGCCGTCTCCTAGTGCTGCAACATAAAACCAGACATGTCAATAAAAAAGAAAAAAAAAACTGCGAATCGAATCGGGAAAAGATGAGATTAAATACTAGGTGAGAAAGGAGAATGAAGATCCTCTATGGCCGTAGCTGCTGGACTTGGCTGAAGAAAAGGTACCGATGGCGAATGAAGAAAAAGATCCACGGCTGGAATGGCTGAGCAGAGGAGGCATCACGGCGGCAAGAGGATGGCTGGAATTAGAAATGATGGAAGCAAACACTGAAAATCATTAGAACGAGACTGAGGACAACGATTCCAAGCCTGATTCAAGATTAAAACTAAGAGAAAGAAAATGCACTCAGCTTCGCCATGGTCGAACCCATTATCGCTTTTCCCTTTCTTGAACTTGTTCAGCCGAGTGAAGAGAGAGAGAGAGAGAGAGAGAGAGAGATTTAGCAAAGAGAATATTCTGGGAGAGAGAGAGAGAGAGAGAGAGAGAGAATCGGTCGACCAAGAGAGAGAATAATGGGTGTGAGTTGTCCGATAGAGAGGGAATTCATTCAGCGATTGAGCGGTTAATCGGAACAGATAATCTGGTCGCGGAGGAGTTTGAACGATTCCGTGGATTGAACGATTCCTAAGGGGAGATGTTAGTCAGTTGAGTAAAAGTCTGCTACTATCTTGGGAGGTCTATTGCTGACAATAACCTCCGTCCCTTCTCCATCTATAAATGGAGGAGCAGGGGAAGGCTTGAGCTTTCACGGAGGAGAAAGAAAAAGCAGACTACGAGAGAGAGTAGAGAGAGAGAGAGAAAGAGAAAGAAGGAGAGAGAGAGAGAGAGAGAGAGAAGTAATACTCCCCGGGTTTTGTCATGTTATTACCTTGACCACATTGTGCAATCCCACCGATCTCGCTTGGGCTACTTGACCCTTTTGAGTTGGTCGCCCCGCCTACACATCCAGACGAAGGTTGCTTGCCGTCCCCGATGCCGACTCAACACCACAGCACACTCAAATTCCCCACGCCGACTCAACATCCAGACTAGGAGGCGCTTCTCCGGCGATGCTTGGTGCCTGAAATTCTCTTGGTAGTAGTCACCGCACAGGCGCTGGCGTCGGGACCGAATCTAACCCGCCCAAGGCTTAGATTGGATGCAAGGTTCAAGAATAGAAATGCGAAGGAGAGGATTGCGGCTCAAGCCACCGCCGGCGATCATTGCCATTGGGCTGTCGAAGAGAGAAGAGAAACTGGCAAGATACCATATATAAGAGCCTCATGGTGGTGGCATTACTGGCCACCATGGCTTTTCAAGTGGCCAAACCGCGGGTACCTCCATCATGGCCTACAAATTAGTGCTGGCATAGGCCGCACTGATGGCGGTTCTTTTGGCGTGTCAGATTTTGTTTGCCATCTGGAAATTTTTTTACAAAGAGTCAATTTCATTTTGAAATTATTACGAGTTTACTAGCCACCGTGGCTTTTCAAGTGCTCTTGGTACCTCCGTCATGGCCCACAAATTAGTGTTGGCATAGGCCGCACTGATGGCGCTTTCTTTTGGTGGGTCAGATTTTGTTTGCCATTCGGAAATTTTTAAGAAGAGTTAATTTCATTCGAAATTATTACGAGTCCCGAGCCTTGTATACGAATTCCCAAAGTTAACTTCATTTCGTTTTGTATATTTTGTGCTTTTCTTTTGTTCCCAAGACCCAAATCTTGATTGATCCTTTCATGCATCAGTCACTTGTGTGGTCTTAAACGTGGCTTTCAGAGACTTATGTTTGGGTTGTTTGTTGAAGCAAGGTATAACTCAAACTCTTCACGATCAAGAATTGCAATATATAAAGAATGTCTCCCTCATCAATTGAGATCGAGTCGAATAATTGAGAATAGATCCCAAACTTGACTCGCTTTGCTTTACACAATTAAGGAATTCAATTGGAGATTTTTACCTTTGAAATCTTGTGGAAAAAATTGAGTGCAAATGTATTTTCTAGAATTGAAAATTTTACGGACCTTCCGTTGAAAATTGTCATGCGGTTGCCCTTTAACCAATCAACTCATAAGTACCATATTCTCCCCAATGAGCATCACGATATGAAGAGAATATCAATGCATCTTCTCTTAATGTACTAGAGGAATTTTCTGAGACTCCTAGATGACGAGTTCTTTGGTTGCTGTAAGAAGAGAACCAAAGCTCGACCGGATTAGCTTTAACAAAAAGATGGATCGAACTCCGGTGACTGCTCAATATTCACAAGTGTGTAAGTCAATCTGGAGGATGGAGCAACAACACAAATAAGATCTTGAGTAATCATGCCTCAAATCTAAACTTCAACGAAACCAGTTTTCAGTACCATAACAATGCACGAATTACATCCTAATTCTTTCGTTCACATGGGAAAACCAATATATAATGTGAGATTACTATTAGAATTTAAATAAGTAATAATTTCTAGTGTAGAAGATATATTCTCCAACCCTTCCCGGAGTTATAAAGAATAAGAAGAAGGGCTCGGCTCCATCGTATATCAAGTGTGGCAACTAAAAAAATTCCAAAACTAGGTAGTATAAAACCATGATCACAATGACAGTTATCATTTGGGAAACGAAGAATTCTTTTATAAGGAAAAAATCAAGAGATTTCACTTTAAATCACATCTGTTTTATTCCAAGAAGACTAAGTGATACTTGTCTTTAAACCCCAAAAAGTTGCTCAAATGGTAAGTGTGTTTATCTTCCTTGGTCAAAACTTGAGATCTAATCACTACACTTGCACAATCTCCTCCGGCCTCACAGGAGCACATACTTGTGAGTCTCTGCCAATTACCCGATGTGTGTGGGATGAAGGGACCATCACACCAGATGGAGATTCACACCGGATGGAGATTAGTTGGATGCTCAAAGTTTTAGACACTCCATTGATATTAAAGAGACATCTATCTATTAATTTTGTGACAATGCATAGGTTTGAATTACAAATACAATTGAATTAGAAGAAACTGAAGATTCATAGAAGATGCCTTTTCTTATTTTTTTCTTTATAAAAAGTGTTAATCGTAATCATTCTTATTTCTCATAACCTCACCTTAATAGTTCTTCAAAAAAAGTAATTTCATTGATTGATTACACCTCATTAACGAGACCAGTTAATATAAGTGTATATGTATGTAAGTATATGTTTGGTAATGGGATTATACATAACATATACTTACATACATATACATTGCAGATGCTAGATGATCGTTCGACTCCATTTACGTGAACGCTAGTATTATTCGAGTAAAGAATATCTTTTTATTCAAGGATCTGATACCCCATAAAATAGAAATTAAAAAAGGAATTGCTGAGAAAGCTTGAAATCATCTTGCTTATGTGTGCATGACCATACACAATTATATATTTAGTCCCAAATTTGTACAAATTGTTTTACGACTAACAACAACAAATACTCTTAAAAAAACAACCCTGTTAATTAGGTCAATCACCCAAAACAAAAACAATTTTACTTGATGGTAAAATATAGTTACACATCTACGCCAAAACTTAAATAACCTGACATAATCAAATAGTCACCATACACGTATAAATATCGTAGTGCTGCAATAGAAGTTGTTTTTCTATCGATGATGGATATAATAATAAAAAATTAGTTAAAAAGGTGTATCTGCGATATACAAATTTTATACTGAAAAATAGATACTATAGGATAAAAAATTGAAAGATATTGATCAACGAAAGAAATTAAAAGAACCGTCTCACTCTTGTATAGAACAACTCTATGCACCAATGTAGAGGATGAAGACATTTTCTTGTTCGTCCACTTGGTTTCTTTATGCATACCATCTTCGGTTCATCTCTACTTCTTCATTCTTATTATAGCTTGATGGGCATGAGCGAAAGACGATGCTTTAATGCCGAGTGCAAAGACATTAATCGATATATATTTTCCTTTAAGATATTGAGAGGTATAGAGTTCATAAAATGACGAAAATAACACTGGAATGTCAAGAGACATTGTTTTCTGGGAAGAATTCGTCATTGATACTGGAAAATCCCAGTAAGAGTTGGATTTTCTTGTCCAGTGGAAGGGCACAACCAAGCTGTACTTGTAACTAGTAATCGTACTTTTACTTATTTATATAATATACAACCTCCAACCATATGCTATATGGATAATTATTGTCCTTCTTTAGGAGATTGAAATATATGGAAATTATTATGTGGGTTTTCACCTCATTTCAACTCTCCCTTAGAAGAAATTACTTGTTTTTCTAAACTATGTCATTAGTTATTTGTGGACTGTACATGAGCAGTCTACCAATGAAAGAATTATGCTAGGTTCAAATAGCATCCGAGAAAGCTATGCATTGGTTGTGTTAAGATATGAAATTTTTTTGATATCTTTTTTTCTGAATTTCAAATTAGCTTTTATAGATTGAACTGTCCATGTTGATTGATTCATTGAAGAGAATGGTAGAAAAAAAATTTCCCATGGGCGCATGAAATAAATCCTCTTAGACGTGGGAGGAAACGGAGGGAAATAAGAGGACCCAAGGCATGTAGAGACCTCGAAACATCTACTTCTTCTTTGTAAATGGACGAGAGAAGTTTGGGAGGCTCCTGTACTAAACATCCAGATTTCTAAATTGCATATTTCAAGAATGGATGAATGGCTTATGCAATATATTCACCGAAGCAAAAGCTCACCTGGTGTAGAGATGGTCTCGGTAGTCCTCTGGGAAATCTGGAAAGCAAGGAACAGTTTCGTCTTTAGAGGGCACCTCCCGGATCCAAAGTTGCTGGTTGAACGAGGACATCAATTGCTCAGAAATTTCAGCCGGTGGAACAACCCAGGAAACGAAAGCGCAGCCGAGAACAGAGAAGACGACGACGCCTGGACTCCTCTACAAAGGGGCGAAACGAAAATCAATATAGACGCAGCTCAACAACCTGGATCACTCGAAGGATCAATTGCCTGTATGTGCCGCGACTTAGCTGGAACTTTGATCGATGGATTTACAAAGGACGTCCCTGCCTCCTCAGCCAAGCAAGCCGAATGCCTAGCAATGGTAGAAACCCTCAAGTTTCTCTCTTCACGTGCGGATGAAAGACTGACCATCCAGTCAGACTGTCTGAATCTGGTCAACACCTTAAAGTCTCCACATGCTCTGCCGTGGGAATAGAGGGCACTAATCACTGAAGCACGTGGGCTGATGTCTTTATTTTCAAAATTAAATCTGCAATACTGTAATAGGAACACTAACACTGTCGCGGACCAGGTAGTGTAGACCCACAGGAACAAAGCATTCACTAATCACTGGTTGATTTGTCCTCCGCAGGCTCTTAGAGACCTGCTCTGTTTTAAGACTCCGAAAAGGGGTTATGGCTTTTCTAGATATCAATGAATAGTATATGATTCTGGACCAAAAAAAAAAAAGAGGACCTGAGGCGGTCGGACCAGCTTCACGTTAATGCGACCTGTATTCGTCCTAGGCCATGATTTGAGAATTTCATCGTCCTCTCCGTCACCCTCAATCCACCACGGTGGTCCAGAACAAAGTGAAGTTAAGACCTCATGCTGTAGATAGTCAATACGACTCAATACATCATGGGTCACGTTGCGATTATTATGCTTCGTTATATATCGATCTCACGCCGAGGGACCCAACCCCACCGCACTGTCCTATCTCTCTTCTACTCGCTGTCCTTCCAGCTTAGCCTCGTTATGAATCTTTTATTCAAGTACATGTATTTACATGTACACCTAGCAAATAGAAATTAAAAGGAAATTGCTGAAAAAAATCCGAAAGCATCATGTTAATGTGTGCAAAACCATATATAATTATATATTTGGCCTCAAAATGATTTCCTCATTGAAAGTTTGAGCTTCGTGTCATGTCAAGCCACACGCTGCGGACGGGCAGCACGAAGTGATGCATCGTGGGCCACGTTGCAAAGATATTTTCCTCGAGGAAATAGAGGGACATGCGAAATGAGTTCCTTCTTCCCATAAATGACAAGTTCTTTTTTTTTTTTGGTCAGAAAATGACGAGTTCAAGGGGCCCATAATATTATTGGATTTTCTGGACTCTTTGTCATTTCGGGATGGGACATGTGACGGATGTTTTGAATGAGATGGGGTTGAAGCTCTGAAAATGTCTACGAAGGTGTCGGCAATACTTTCAGTGAAGGATCCTCTACTATCGGAAAATATTCGAAGGTTATTCCTAGCATACATGAACCCAAATAGATTTTTAGTTAAGATGGCCAATGGGCCGTGCCGGTTTGGACCCGTGCCCTCGGGCCACACGCAATGTCTTCTACTTTGTTTGCGAAGAAATTTAAGTATGCATATTATGCCTGCATTCGATGCTGCTTTAGCTCTTCTGGGCTTCTAGCAACAGGCGTAAATCAACATCGAAGTCTAGACTGAGTAAGAGGGTGAGTTATTAATTCTGAAAAAAAAAAGCCAAACACCTCCCCAAAAAATTAAGACTATTGTCTCGGCACTTTTCAGACAGCAATAATGCAGCAAGTTCCTCTGCCCCATTGCAGAGGATGAAGACGTTGTCTTGTTCATCCACTTTGTTTCTTTATGGAATGGAAATTGGAAACCATCTACATCTACATCTCATCTCTACTTCTTTATTCTTATTATTACTTGATGAGCTAGAGCGAAAGACGATGCCATGATGCCGAGTGTAAAACATAACTTGAGTAGAGAAAGAGAGAGGTTCTTCATATATAGTTTCCTCCAGGATATTGAGATATATAGAGTTTGCGAAATGACCAAAAGACATTGGTATGTCAAGAGACCAAGCAACACTCAGTAACAAACAACTATTCCGTTATTAAAACAATCATTTAGTAATTAAATATTAATTAAATGCACATCATTAATGCACCATAATCAGATCTTATAATAATAATAATAATAATGAAATACTTTAATGACCAACACTAATTGCAAAACGTCCCACATCATTAATTCACAACACCTACTTTTATATAATAATAATAATAATAATAATAATAATAATAATAATAAATTGAGTACTTTAATGAACAAACACTAGTTCCAAAACCTCCTGTGCACAAAGCTCACTTATATATTATCGGTAGTCCGACCAAACAAAAAATATTATCGGTAGTCAATCAACAATCTAATAGCATTGATTCGAAATTAACAATGTCCATTTCTCATGAAAAAGAGCACAATTAATTATTTAAGCTACCCCATAATTCTGACTAATTAAGATAATTATAAAGCCACTCTTTTTTTTTGGTCTGTAATTATAAAGCTACTCTGAAAAGTATTAATATATGCTAATGCATAAATGCAATTAGGCGGCAATGGAAAGTTGACCAAATTTCGTAATTTCAAAAGTCATATTCTACCAGCAACAATGGAAAATTTACGTTCGAGATCTTACCATAAATGGAGGAAAATACACCAACCTAAGCTACCTTAGAAGGAAACTATTGATCAATCAGCACACTTGGCAATACAAACAATGTTTGAGCATTTATTGATCCATTCTAATTTCAATGATATAATCTACCATCACAGTGGAGATTTATAATACAGAATTAGAACTTTTTTATCTGGGAATATACAATCATAAAGTAAGTTTTCAATCTTGATACTAAATTTACTGATCTTACTAACGTTTCTTTGAATAACATCGACTGATGCCCATCGTTATCGACGGGGACATCAATACTCGTAGGGGAAAATGTACATCTCAAATATAGCTCGGACTTTATTTGTCAATTTTGTCGCATTAAGTCGAATTTGAGAGATTAAATTCATGACAGTGCAACGCATCAAACGAAGAGCATGTTAATTCTTTTGAATCCATTAAATCAGATCATTGGCATATCAAGAAATGATAAAATTATATGGTATCTCATGAAGAGGATTAGTTTACTCAAAACATTCATTAAATGAGTTTATTTGGTATTTTCGCAAAACAATTCTCTCTCTTTGAAAAAGATAAAAAGGGACTTGTTGGGCTAGTTTTGTCCACGTCAAAAATGCTGCCGTTTCATGGTGGTAGCAATTAGTTTTTGACGAAACGGAGCAACCGCACGTGATTTGAGGAAAAACGAGGCATGTTCTCTCTCTCTCTCTTTTGATCTAACCACTTTTTCTGGGCCCTTTGTCACGTGTTAATCCTATGTTTTGTATCTCATATTTATTTATTGCTTTTTAATATCATTTTGCTAGTTTAATATCCTATCATTATCACTCTATTTCGCAATAAAATATGTGTTCTTCTGCCGTGAATTCTTGTTTTATTCATTGGCTCGTCTATTACGTTGATTATGATTAAATTTCTTCAATGATTTTAACCGCTTTTTTTTTTATTATTGTTTCACCCATTCTTTGATTCAATTTCTTGGTATTTTTAACCTCTCTACAAGATTGCTGCTAAATGTACCTCTCGTTTCAAGCCACGTTGAATTTCAGTCTATAGTTTTCATCACTATTTTAATCAATTTCTCATAGAATTATGGTCCATTTTGTGATATTACTAATTTATTTTTTCGATCGTCAGATTGGACCAATCGATTTAATTTTTGTGATGAAACTTCATTAATCAATATATTAATATTTCGAATAGAAAATCTGTTCAAATCAATTTCATGAGTTCTCTTATTGTTATATTATCACTCCGATCAAACGATTTTGCACCTTTTTGTTATCAGCTCTATCTACTTTCCCTCCATTAATTCCTCATTTACATGTGCCTTCAGTCAATTTCATGAACTCTCTCTCTTTCCCTCCCTCTCTCCTGCAAGGAAAGGTTGAAAGTATCAATATTTGCTTCAAAACTAGATGAAGTTACACTCTGTTTTTGAGAAGTTATACACGTCTAAATAAGAGAGGAAAGGTTGAAAATATTTATGCGACATCAAACAAAATGTTAAACTAGTAAGGATGGGGATCTTTTATCAAACAAGGATTTATAATGATAAATAATTTAGCATGAGTATGCCAAAATGAAACGGCATGGACATCCAAATTTCTAAAACCAAATTATCCTCGTTAACAACTGTAGTCAAGCAACGTTGAACTATCCATGTTGATTGATCCAGCGAAGAGAATAGTAGAAATTTTTTTTTCCTGTGGGCACTAGAAATGAATCCTCTTAGACGTGGGAGGGATAGAAGCAAATAAGAGGACCCAAGGCTGTTGGACCAGCTTTACATTAATGCGACCTATATTCTTACTAAGCCATTATTTAGAAATTTTTTATTTTTCTTCTTAATATAATTTTTGTTAGGTTAATATCTTATCATTATTACTTGGCTTCGCAACAGAATATTTTGTGTTCTTCCACTATAACGGAGGAAAAACTCTGCAATAGAGAACGGAGGATACTGAGAAGGAGATTAGCTCAGAACTCCTTTGCAGTGCGTTCTCTCTTTCTTACGATGGAGTGACTGAACTTCAATATCTGAAAATCGTTCTCGTCTTCGAAGTTGTAGTGCAATGACGTATCCATTGTCTTGGCATAGTGATCCAAAACATAACAGCGAAGGCAGAACAAAACAGAACGAAAGCAATCAACAAATCTAGAATGAATTGAAGTGGATTTTGGAGTTAGATAAGAGAAGACACAACCACCTGGTGGGCGTGGCTGCTATCAACAGAACACCAACGGACTTTGAATCGGCGGCAAGGTATTTTCAGTTAGAGCGAAGATGGAGAATCTAGGAGCTTTGTAGTTAGCTCTGGTTCTTCTACTGGATCAACCGTAAATCGAAGGAAACTAAGCTGTCTTCTAGTGCTGCAACATGAAACCAGACATATCAGTAAAAAAGAAAAAAAAACCGCGAATCGAATCGGGAAAAGATGAGATTAAATACTAGGTGAGAAAGGAGAATGAAGATCTTCTATGGCCGTAGCTGCTGGACTTGGCTGAAGAGAAGGTACTGATCGCTAATGAAGAAAAGATCCGTGGCTAGAATGGCTGAGCAGAGGAGGCATCACGGGCGGCAAGAGGATGGCTGGAATTAGAAATGATGGAAGCAAACACTGAAAATCATTAGAACGAGACTGAGGACAACGATTCCAAGCCTGATTCAAGATTAAAACTAAGAGAAAGAAAATGCACTCAGCTTCGCCATGGTCGAACCCATTATCGCTTTTCCCTTTCTTCGAACTTGTTCAGCCGAGTGAAGAGATAGAGAGAGAGAGAGAGAGAGATTTAGCAAAGAGAATATCGCGGAGAGAGAGAGAGAGAATCGGTCGACCAAGAGAGAGAATAATGGGTGTGAGTTGTCCGATAGAGAGGGAATTCATTCAGCGATTGAACGATTAATCAGGAACAGATAATCTGGTCGCGGAGGAGTTTGAACGATTCCGGTGGATTGAACGATTCCTGAGGGGGAGATGTTAGTCAGTTGAGTAAAAGTCTGCTACTATCTCGGGAGGTCTATCGCTGACAATAACCTCCGTCTCTTCTCCATCTATAAATGGAGGAGCAGGGGAAGGCTTGAGCTTTCACGGAGGAGAAAGAAAAAGCAGACTAAGAGAGAGAGTAAGAGAGAGAGAGAGAGAGAGAAAGAAGGAGAGAGAGAGAGAGAGAGCGAGAAGTAATACTCCCTGGGTTTTGTCATGTTATTACCTTGACCACATTGTGCAATCCCACCGATCTCGCTTGGGCTACTTGACCCTTTTGAGTTGGTCGTCTCGCCTACACATCCCAGACGAGTTGCTCGCTGCCGTCCCCCGATGCCGACTCAACACCACAAGACACTCAAATTCCCCACGCCCGACTCAACATCCAGACTAGGAGGCGCTTCTCCGGCGATGCTTGGTGCCTGAAATTCTCTTGGTAGTAGTCACTGCACAGCCGGGGGCGTCGGGACTGGATCCAACCGCCGAAGGCGAGATTGGATGCAGGTTCAAGAATAGAAATGCGAAGGAGAGGATTGCGGCTCGAGCCACCGCCGGCGATACTGCCATTGGGCTGTCGAAGAGAGAAGAGAAACTGGCAAGATACCATACATAAGAGCCTCATGGTGGTGGCCACATTACTAGCCACCATGGCTTTTCAAGTGGCCAAACTGCGGGTACCTCCATCATGGCCCACAAATTAGTGCTGGCATAGGCCGCACTGATGGCGGTTCTTTTGGTGGGTCAGATTTTGTTTGCCATCTGGAAATTTTTACAAAGAGTCAATTTCATTTTGAAATTATTACGAGTTTGCTGGCCACCATGGCTTTTCAAGTGGCTGCGGGTACCTCCGTCATGGCCCACAAATTAGTGCTGGCATAGGCCGCACTGATGGCGCTTCTTTTGGTGGGTCAGATTTTGTTTGCCATCTAGAAATTTTTAAGAAGAGTTAATTTCATTCCAAAATTATTATGAGTCCCGAGCTTTGTATACGAATTCCCAAAGTTAATTTCAATTCGTTTTGTACATTTTGTGCTTTTCTTTTGGTCCCAAGACCCAAATCTTGATTGATCCTTTCATGCATCAGTCACTTGTGTGGTCTTAAACGTGGCTTTCAGAGACTTATGTTTGGGTTGTTTGTTGAAGCAAGGTATAACTCAAACTCTTTACGATCAAGAATTGCAATATATAAAAGAATGTCTCCCTCATCAATTGAGATCGAGTTGAGTCGAATAATTGAGAATAGATCCTAAACTTGGCTCGCTTTGCTTTACACAATTAAGGAATTCAATTGGAGATTTTTACCTTTGAAATCTTGTAGAAAAAATTGAGTGCAAATGTATTTTCTAGAATTGAAAATTTTACAGGACCTTCCGTTGAAAATTGTCATGCGGTTGCCCTTTAACCAATCAACTCATAAGTACCATATTCTCCTCAATGAGCATCACGATACGAAGAGAATATCAATGCATCTTCTCTAATGTACTCGAGGAATTTTCTAAGACTCCTAGATGACGAGTTCTTTGGTTGCTGTAAGAAGAGAACCAAAGCTCGACCGGATTAGCTTTAACAAAAGATGGATCGAACTCCGGTGACTGCTCAATATTCACAAGTGTGTAAGTCAATCTGGAGGATGGAGCAACAACACAAATAAGGTCTTGAGTAATCATGCCTCAAATCTAAACTTCAACGAAACCAGTTTTTAGTACCATAACAATGCACGAATTACATCCTAATTCTTTCTTTCACATGGAAAAACCAATATATAATGTGAGATTACTATTAGAATTTAAATAAGTAATAATTTCTAGTGTAGAAGAAATATACTCCAACCCTTCCCGGAGTTATAAAGAATAAGAAGAAGGGCTCGGCTCCATCGTATATCAAGTGTGGCAACTAAAAAAATTCCAAAACTAGGTAGTATAAAACCATGATCACAATGACAGTTATCATTTGGGAAACGAAGAATTCTTTTATAAGGAAAAAATCAAGAGATTTCACTTTAAATCACATCTGTTTTATTCCAAGAAGACTAAGTGATACTTGTCTTTAAACCCCAAAAAGTTGCTCAAATGGTAAGTGTGTTTATCTTCCTTGGTCAAAACTTGAGATCTAATCACTACACTTGCACAATCTCCTCCGCCTCACAGGAGCACATACTTGTGAGTCTCTAGCCAATTACCCGATGTGTGTGGGATGAAGGGACCATCACACCGGATGGAGATTAGTTGGATGCTCAAAGTTTTAGACACTCCATTGATATTAAAGAGACATCTATCTATTAATTTTGTGACAATGCATAGGTTTGAATTACAAATACAATTGAATTAGAAGAAACTGAAGATTCATAGAAGATGCCTTTTCTTTTTTTTTCTTTATAAAAAGTGTTAATCGTAATCATTCTTATTTCTCATAACCTCACCTTAATAGTTCATAAAAAAACGTAATTTCATTGATTGATTACACCTCATTAACAAGACCAGTTAATATAAGTGTATATGTATGTAAGTATATGTTTGGTAATGGGATTATACATAACATATACTTACATATATATACATTGCAGATGCTAGATGATCGTTCGACTCCATATACGTGAACGCTAGTATTATTCGAGTAAAGAATATCTTTTTATTCAAGGATCTGATACCCCATAAAATAGAAATTAAAGAAAAAAGGAATTGCTGAGAAAGCTTGAAATCATCTTGCTTATGTGTGCATGACCATACACAATTATATATTTAGTCCCAAATTTGTACAAATTGTTTTACGACTAACAACAACAAATACTCTTAAAAAAACAACCCTGTTAATTAGGTCAATCACCCAAAACAAAAACAATTTTACTTGATGGTAAAATATAGTTACACATCTACGCCAAAACTTAAATAACCTGACATAATCAAATAGTCACCATACACGTATAAATATCGTAGTGCTGCAATAGAAGCTGTTTTTCTATCGATGATGGATATAATAAAAAAATTAGTTAAAAAGGTGTATCTGCGATATACAAATTTTATACTGAAAAATAGATAATATAGGATAAAAAATTGAAAGATATTGATCAACGAAAGAAATTAAAAGAACCGTCTCACTCTTGTATAGAACATCTCTATGCACCAATGTAGAGGATGAAGACATTTTCTTGTTCGTCCACTTGGTTTCTTTATGCATACCATCTTCAGCTCATCTCTACTTCTTCATTCTTATTATAGCTTGATGGGCATGAGCGAAAAGACGATGCTTTAATGCGAGTGCAAAGACATTAATCGATATATATTTTCCTATAAGATATTGAGATATATAGAGTTTGTAAAATGACGAAAATAACATTGGAGTGTCAAGATACCATGTCTCCTGGGAAGAATTCATCATTGATACTGGAAAATCCTAGTAAGAGCTGGATTTTCTTGTCCAGTGGAAAGGCACAACCAAGCTGTACTTGTAACTAGTAATCGTAATTTACTTATTTATATAATATACAACCTCCAACCATATGCTATATGGATAATTATTGTCCTTCTTTAGGAGATTGAAATATATGGAAATTATTATGTGGGTTTTCACCTCATTTCAACTCTCCCTTAGAAGAAATTACTTGTTTTTCTAAACTATGTCATTAGTTATTTGTGGACTGTACATGAGCAGTCTACCAATGAAAGAATTATGCTAGGTTCAAATAGCATCCGAGAAAGCTATGCATTGGTTGTGTTAAGATATGAAATTTTTGATATCTTTTTTTCTGAATTTCAAATTAGCTTTTATAGATTGAACTGTCCATGTTGATTGATTCATTGAAGAGAATGGTAGAAAAAAAATTTCCCATGGGCGCATGAAATAAATCCTCTTAGACGTGGGAGGAAACGGAGGGAAATAAGAGGACCCAAGGCATGTAGAGACCTCCAAACATCTACTTCTTCTTTGTAAATGGACGAGAGAAGTTTGGGAGGCTCCTGTACTAAACATCCAGATTTCTAAATTGCATATTTCAAGAATAGATGAATGGCTTATGCAATATATTCACGTTGCAAAAGCTCACCTGGTGTAGAGATGGTCTCGGTAGTCCTCTGGGAAAACTAAAAGCAAGGAACAGTTTTTTGCTCTTTAGAGGGCACCTCCCGGATCTAAAGTTGCTGGTTGAATCGAGGACATCAATTGCTCAGAAATTTCAGCCTTTGTGGAACAACCCAGGAAACTTTTTGCATCTAAGCTCCTTGGAGAACAGAGAACACCTGTTTGATGCTGGACTCCTCTACAATGTTGGCGAAAACGAAAATCAATATAGATGCAGCTCAACAACTTGAGGATCATCTCGAAGATCAATTGCCTGTATTGAGCGCGACTTAGCTGGAACTTTGATCGATGGATTTACAAAGGACGCCCCCTGCAACCTCAGCCAAGCAAGCCGAATGCCTAGCAATGGTAGAAACCCTCAAGTTTCTCTCTTCACGAGCGGATTTCTTTCTGACCATATTTATGTATCGTGCGAATATCGTCAACACCTTAAAAGTCTTAATGATAGGTTCTCAGTTGATGGGAATAGAGGGCACTAATCATTCCAAGCACGTGGGCTGATGTCTTTATTTTCAAAATTAAATCTGCAATACTGTAATAGGAACACTAACACTGACTCAGGACCGGGTAGCGTAGATAGTGATGGAACAAAGCATTCACTAATCACTGGTTGATTTGTCCATGGAATGCTCTTAGAGACCTGCTCTTTTTTAAGACTCCAAAAGGGGTTATGGCTTTTCTAGATATCAATGAATAGTATATGATTCTGGAGGAAAAAAAAAAAAAAAGAGGACCTGAGGCGGTCGGACCAGCTTCACGTTAATGCGACCTGTATTCGTCCTAGGCCATGATTTGAGAATTTCATCGTCCTCTCCGTCACCCTCAATCCACTAACAGCCACCGCCAAACCTCCATCTTGGTGATTTCGATTGAGTCCCTTCCTCTCGCTTCGTTGCTGATCGTCAACGCTTTCCGATCGCCAATAGTCAGAGAAAATGAAACCCGCAAAGAAGGTCCGAAATGCCGAAGTACTCGAAGTTCCATCATGACTGCCTGCTTCAACGATTCCATTCCTTGATGTTGCTTCTGTTATCTCCTTACTCATATGCGATGCCAATCGCTATAGCTAATCGTTCTTTATTCAACTAAACCATAAGTGCTCTGTTTTCCGTTGCTTTATATATGAAGCAGAGGCTGGGAGCTATTGCTACTGTCTATGTGAAAATCGGCTGTGATTGAGGCTGTATTGATGATTTGAACTTGCCACATTGCCATTGTGATGATTTGGATGTGAATTGTCACTTTACTTTTGCATCTAAGCTCCTTGGCCGAAATGCATACCACCTGTTTTTTACCAGATTGTTGATCTATTCTGGTCATATAAGCCTATTTGAGTTCTGTTTCTTCATAAAAGAATCGCAGATATTCAATTTCGAACTTGTTTTGAATCTGCTAGAACCATGTCAATATATTTTAATTCACTACTGTTGCAGCCCTCTCGTCATTTGATGCTATCCCACTCAAGTAAGCATGTGCGGTGATATAAGATTGTGTTATGGTGAATTTCATGTTCGCTTGGAGAAGAAATTATGCCATGAATGATTCAAATTCTACTGGAAATCCTTGGATGCTGACTGTGTCTTGATATCACTAATTTGACTATGCTTGAATTGGTGACTATTGTCGACTATGGCTTGATCCCTAAATTCCCACTTTCTGAAAAGGTATATTTTTTCTTCGACCGAAAAAAAAAAAGGTATATTTTTCATTCTAACGTCCAAATGTGGACTTCATCATCCAACCCATACATAGCAATTCCATATAACATCCAATCCTTTTTTTGAGTATGCGCTACATTTAATATATGCCACGCATTCATTTAACATAAGTAGAACTCATGCGTCAGTAAACCATGGATGGAGAAGAAAGGACCATTACGGCCAAAAAGGATTCAAGGCGGCTGGGTCATTAACCTTAATTTCATTTGCATCTCACAAGCGTGACTCTCTGTACCTGTGTGATAGGAGACGGACAATCAAGAGCGCTAAAATAGCACGACAATCTTATGTCGCGCTAATTTAGCGCTATTGACTGTTCATCTCCTATCGCGCAGATGCACAGAGTCATGCTTGTGAGATGCCGTCGAAATTAGGGTTAGTGGGGGCCTTGAACTCTTTTTGGCCATAATGGCCCTTTCTTTTAGCGATCCATGGTTTTTTTTTTTTCAGATCTACTTTACTGCAGGGCGAGCCAGGTTCAACGGAGAACACCGGGACTTGCTGGAAGGTGGCTGGGCAGCACCAGAGACACTGCAAGGCAGAGACACCGAGACTGTGGATAGGGCTAGTCGCGAATCGTGAACAGGCAAGGCGGCAAGGCTGTGGCCTGTTAGTGTTGCCACTGTGGCTGTGGTGTTGTTGAGCCTTGCGTCGGGAAGGCAGCGAGCAACTCGGCCTGGGACGGATATGGCATAGACGACCATTTTGGAAAAGAGGTCGAGCAGCACAATTGAGATCGGTGGGACTGCAACGGTGTGGTCAAGCTAATAGCATGACAAAACCCAGGAAGCATTACTTCTTGTTCTCTGTTTCTCTCCTTTTAGTGGAAGAACCCTCTCTCTACTTGTGTGTTTCTCTCCGCTTTTTCTTTCTCCTCCGTGAAAGCTCAAGCCTTCCCCTGTTCCTCCATTTATAGATGGAGAAGGGACGGAGGTTATTGTCAGCGAAAATCTCCCAAGATAGTAGCCGACTTTTGCTCAACTGACTAACATCTCCCCCTTAAGAATTGTTCAATCCACCGGAATTTCAAACTCTTCCCGACCGGATTATCCATTCCTGATTAATTACTGATTTTTTATCTTTATATATATATATTTTTAAGAATGAATATAAACTGGATGCTATTGTTAAATAATGCATATTGCCTAACGTAGATTTGATTTTTTTATGTGACAAACAAATAAATGGGTTAGTCAAAATTTTGATTTAGGTCTTGACAGAGAATTTCCTTCATTACTAAATTGTTGATCAATTATGGTCATAGAAGCCTCTTTGAGTTCTGTTTCTTCATCGGAGATCATAGGTATTCAATTTCGAACTTGTTTTGAATTTGTTGGAACCTTATCAATACATGCTGATTCAACTGCTGTGGCCCTGAGCCGATGTCAATTTACAAGGAGCTCGCGCACGCGATATCACTTATCCACAAGCTATCAGAAAGGCAACCAAACTAAGACAAAATCCACCTAATTCATGGTTATTCCACAAGTTCCAGTACACGTTCAGAGTTGTAAGAGAGTATACAAGACCGCCAATCGCCATTGTTTGACGACTAATTGACATGAATTGAAGCCACATCTTCCTACAAGTGCATATGTGTCTACTTGATCGAAATGGCATTAATCCAAGACCAAATTAGCACCGAATTTAAACAAAGCAATCATGATCAGCATGCAATACTTCGATTCTAGCATATTCAAGTTCGCTTATGACTAATTCTTGCAAAATTGGCATGAGATTCTCCATATTACTTTCCTAGCATGAAAATATACGACCCCATGACCAAACTAGCCTCAAGTTGGAATCAAATGCACACCAAATCAGGGATATCAATACATGGTAGGTATCCAAGGATTGATTTGTAGTAGAATTTAATTCATTCATGACATAGTTTCTTTTCCAAGTGAAAATGAAATTCACCATAACACAATCTTATATCACCATGCTTACTTGAGTGGAATAGCATCAAATGAAGGATCAATTGACATCAGCTTAAGGCTGCCACAGTCGCGAATCGGCATGTATTGACAAGGTTCCAGCAATCCAAAACAAGTTCGAAATTGAATACCTAAGATTTTCGAGGAAGAAACAAATCACAACTAGGCTGATATGACCAAAATAGACAAAAAATCTGGCAATGAATGAAATTCTCGGTCATACCTGAATCAAAATACACACCAATTTAGTTTAGGAATTTCATCAAACCGGTGGTATACATTTTGGCCAAGGAGCTTAGATGCAAAAGCAAAGTAATGATTCACATCCAAATCTTCACAAAGGCAATGCAGCAAGTTCAAATAATTAGTACAGCCTCAATCACAGCCGATTTTCACTGAGACGTTAGCAATAGCTCTCAGCCTCTATTGCCCCTATAAAGTAATGGAAAACAGAGCAGATGTGGTTTAGTTGAATGAAGAATGACTAGCTATAGCGGTTAACATCGGATATGAGTAAGGAGATAACAAAAGCAACGTCAAGGAATGGAATCGTCAAAGTAGGCAATCATGACTGAAGTTCGAGTACGTCGGCATTACAGACCTTCTTCGCGGCAGCGGAACTAGTGGTGATTGGGAAGTGGTGATGATCAGCAACAAAGTGAGTGGTAAGGGATTCAATTGAAATCACCCAGAGACTGACTTTGGGATGCCAAAAAATCACCCGAGTTCCTTATCTCATCATAGTCTCTCTCTTTTGATCTTACTATTGTTTCCGGACTCTTTGTCATGTCCAAATCCGATGTTCCATGTCTCATCTTTTTGTTCCTTTTTAATATCATTTTGTTAGTTTAACATTTTATCATCATAGTCATATGCTTTCACTATAAGTTGTTTGGTTATTGGTTCATCTATTAGGCGCAACCTGAGGATCATTTATGGATTAACTCACTCGAAGTATTGTCTATTTAAACAGCTGGACCTAATCTTCAATCGACCTTAAAATGCTATGATGAGGTCGCTCTAGGCATGAATTTAGCAATTTGATTTTTATTAAATTGGTTACTGGAGAATTTATTTACAACTGGGAGCATCATTAGTGCTCACTGTTTCACTTTTCAATTTTTTTATTAACAAAAAAAGCAAGTCAAGTTATTACCAAAAAAAAGAACAAAAAGAAAAAGCAAGTCAAGTCAAGAAGCACCTAATGCTGTGGAAATTACGCATGCAGTGATTGCCCATTCCATGCACCATGCATCACAGCGATTCGATTAGCATGAGGGTTCTTGGACCGTTGGATGGCACTAGACAGGTGTTGTGTGTTGGTAATTAAACACAGAAGGCTTAGAATCAGTGGAGATCACAGAGTGATAAACACTATTTATCTTGATTTATCAAATATGAGATGTTTCTTTTAATATTACCATTTGCCAATATATAAGTCAAATATGGCATATTATATCATTACATGAAGTTATAAATCACTACTTTACTAAATTCTCTCAAAACCTCGTCATAATCCTTGACAAAATGTACATATCAATGAATAATTTTTATGGACATGTATTACCAAAATATTCGAAATCATGGAATATAACTTGTTAAATATTGAAGCACGACAAAACATCTTTTTATAATGGGTATTTACACTACTTTTCGATCATAAGAGTAATCAGATATTATATACTTGTTATGATTATTGTTGAAATATACACAATCATGTAGTAGATTTCTCTTGAACATATCCTTTTTTCCCTTTTATCTGTAATAATGGTTAGCTTTATTACCTTACCAAAAAATGGTTAGCTTTATTATATCCATTTATTTGTAAAGCGTATTGCATAATCTCTCTCTCCCCATTGCACATAACTCACTGTTGACATCTAAATTTTTATCTACACATCAAGCATATAATTTTGAAAAAAAATAAGAAATAAATATAGTAAAAAAACAAAAAATAATAATAAATAAAAGAGAATAAAAATAAGAAGTGAGAGAGAGGGAGAGGGAGAGTCCGATTCGGCCTAGTTCGGCCCCCGTCACCTAAGCATTTCGGTCCGATCCGACCCATCAAACCATGCCCATCTCACCCTAGCTTAGATCCACAAGTTGAAGCCTCACTTACACCATTCTTCCTATTCCACATGAATCATTGCATTTCATCGGAGTTGGAAGGAAGAGAGGGATTTCGATCTTCTAATTTGGTGTTCCACCAAAAAGGGATTGTGTTAAGTTTCATCGTGCTTAGATTTTGATATTAGTGAAGCTTGCAGCAAATGTATTGAGGGAGAAAGGTTCCGTTGCTCAATCCTGAAGCATAGTTGTAAAACTTGAGTATCCGTTGCCTTTTCCTTGGTACCCACGTATGCTTAACATGATTACTTTAGTAGTGCTCGTCAGGTGTTTGATGATATGCCATATTGAGATACAGGCTCATGGAATGCAATGGTTTTTGGGTATTTGTTAGAATGGGGATTTTTGCTGAAGCGCTGGATATTTTGTCTGCTATGAAGTTGTAGGGAATAGTGATGGATTCTATAGTTCTATATAATCTGCTCGACTTTTTTGCTGAGTTTGATGACGCATCAAGTTGAGGGGAACAATGAAGGAAGCAATTGAAGCATGTCACCTGATGGAAGAGTGTGAAGGGATTTCTCCAGATAAAGGAAGTATAAGGTGATGAGATTTCTGGTCCGATTTTTATGCAAATTCAATGAAAATAATTGGGGAAAATCAACATGATAAAGATATTAGACATGTGATCGACTTTTTCCAGAATTACGTGACAATTTTCGCCAACAACAAGAGGTGCAAATCGAATGGGGAAACAACTTTAATTAAAATCCACAATTCATTTAGGAAAAAACTAAACCCGAACACTGAAATTTACAGATGCCGAGTAGAAGTTACTTTATTTATTTAAAGTTACTATTCTATTTAAGATTTTACCAAGTACATGAAAAAATAAAATTACCAACAGCTTCGCAACCTTTTTTCTTCTTTTTTTTTTTTCGTTTGGTCACTTGCCATGGCACCCATTTTTGCTCCTCACCAACAGCAACAGATATTCACGAGAAAATCCTTGAGGTCTAACGGACTTGAGAGTCACGGCAACATATAAAAATGTCGTCTTGCATGTGGTGAACTAGAAAAAGTATCTTTTGAAGAAACGAGTTATAATTTTAATATGGCCAATTAAAATTCAACCTTATTTCGGCAAGACTCCGGTATATTCAAGCGAGTTTCAAACAATTCCGAACAAATTACGGCAACTCCAAGTAAACTTCAGTGAATTCTAGCAACCTACAATAACCTTCCGGCAACACCTCAACAAAAATTCGGCAAATTCCAACACATTCCAGCAAGCGATCAAAGTCCAATGTCGTAGAATTGCACGATCCAACTTGCAATGCAAAAGACAATTAAATCACACGACCACTTTAGGACCAAAATATCAACAGAACCTTTCAATCAATGGAATCCTAAAATAAAGCTTCCATCAACACGACAAGCAATTGGAAAGAATAAAGGCGACCGAGTGCCAAATGAAATTACAAGACGACAAAACTATCTCATGCATTGACTAGTCCTCTTTGGCCACGTATAGCACATAATACATACACATTGCCCAACAGGTATTCACAACATGGACCAAAATTTTCAGTTTGAACGCAGAACCCCACGGCCTTCGAACAAATACATGGTGAGGATGGCACAGATTGCAAGCTCCCAGTACCTACACTTCCGAAAGAAACGTGAACAGACAGAAATGATCTTCTCGACTACGAGGCCAAGTGCTTATACATACCTCCTGAGCAATACCGTTCCAGCCATCTTGAATGTGTGCACAGAGGAAGGTCCGATGCTTAGGTGATGAGGAGGAACCAGGGAGTGAGAGGTAATAGAGGAGCGGCTGAATGTGCTCTCTTCTTGTCTTTCGGTCATTTCATCGAACACCTCCTGAGCAGTATCCGCACGTTCATTACACGCTAGAGCAGCTTTGATTCTGATTCCCAAAGCGCTTAGCATTCGATGAATTTACTGAGGGTGCGTTTGTTTCGGGAAAATTCAATGATAAAAAAAATACATTTTGAAAAATCAATTTTTGAGAAAATTGTTAATTTTCATTTGTTTGATGATATGAGATTGAAAATATTTAATGATGTTTGGATTCCATTTGGAAAATGATGGCAAAAGATGGAGCAGTTTGTGCATCATCTAACGTGACCAATTCAGCCACGGATTGGACGTCGTTGATTTCAAAAGACATTGACGAGAGCGCCGTGCGGGAATCGGCAAGAAACACGACGAGCGAGGAGAGGAGGGGAGAGGGAAATGAGGGAGAGGAGAGAGAGCGTAGATTCGGAGACGGCGAGCGAGGGGTTCCGAGAGTCAATGGCCGATGAAGAGGAACCGCGACGACGATGATCGGAGGTGGAGCAACTGTAGAACCGCGAGCTAAAGCCAAAACGCCGGAGAAACCTGACGCGAGAGATGGTGGAGACGTCAGGACATTCGAATCGACGGTCGATTCACCTCCGGCGAACCTCGGATCAACGAAAATGGACTTTGGGATTCCATGATCGAGCTTCGTTTTCTTCTCCGTGCGTGTATCGTGTGCCTTCTTCTTCGTGCGTCTGCCGTGGTCGGAGATGGTCGGCCGGCGGGGGCTTCCGGTGGAGCTGGCGGCCGCCGGTGAAGCTAGAGAGGCTACGGACGCGAAGAAGAATCGAGAGCTTCCTCTTTGACGAAAGTGCCCTTATTTAAAATGACGAAAATGTCCTTCTGGCTATTGCTATTGTAACCGAATTCAAGAGAGAAAGAGAAAATCGGCGATGGGCCCTAGGGAATAATAAAAAAATTCTATCATACTAGCTGTGGCGTACAACGAAATTTTTATTACTGTGCTTATTCTTATTTTTATTTGTGCATCTTGTCGGCAAAATTAAGGTATTAATAATCCCGAACTACGAGAACCCCTCGTGGGATGAGCACTTCTTTGTCTTCGTGGCGCACCCGATAGTAAAGGTGGAGTTCCATGTGAAGGACAACGATGGTTTTGGCACCGAGCTCATGGGAGTCATGGAGATCCCAGTGGCCAAGATCGTGTCCGGCGACATGGTCAACGACTGGTTCCTGATAATTGGCAACTTCGGGAGCCCCTCACGCCCTACCCGGAACTTCACATCTCAACCCAATTCAGGCCAGTCAGCGACAACCCCTTATACAAGGATGGTGTTGGGGTTGGGCCAAATGATGTGGGTATACCAAACACATATTTTCCACTTAGGAAAGGTGGGGATGCGACACTGTACCAAGATGCTCGTGTCCCTGAGGGCAAGCTGCCTCAGATTTTGCTTGATGATGGGAAGATTTATGAGCAAGGCAAGTGTCAGGAGGACATATGCCATGCCATTTTAGAGGCCCACCACTTGATCTACATCATTGGTTGGTCCATTTATCATCCTGTGAGGCTTGTGAGAGAGCCCTCAAGGGAATTGCCCAATGGAGGAGAGCTTTCTTTAGGGGAGCTCTTGAAGCACAAGTCCGAGGAAGGCGTCAGAGTGGTCGTGCTCATTTGGAACGACAAGACTTCACACGACAAGTTCCTGTTGAAGACGGTAATACTAAAACATTGCTAAAACATAGAAATGTCTCTATGGTTTTTGGGATGATCGGAATACTGCTTGGTCGAGAAAAATTTGTCCCCCTGCGGCTTCCATCACTGTTGATTAGTTGGCCAGTGTAGTAGAGCGGTGGGAAGTCACTACTAATGCATTGACGGTGATGAGAGCCGCGTGTGAACAAATTTCTATTCTAAGGATCATCCGTTTATTATTGGTGCACACGATGGACTAATAGTTCTTTCTTTTGGCTAGCCTTTACACAATGCAATGGGAGAATATGTTATGTACTGGCTCTTTTCTTGAATGAGTGTCCTAATATATGATGCAACCCACCGTTTGGCCAAATTTCAAATCCATGCTTTTTGTTACAGAAGATCTGCACATTTATTGACTTAGGAAAAGATAGTTCTTTGTTGAGATCTCTCATCATTGAGACTTGGCATGTGCCCCGTTGTCATGCAGGATGGTGTGACGCAAACTCATGATGAAGAGACGAAGAAGTTTTTCCGACATTGTGGCGTTCGCTATGTACTCGCTCTTGGTTATACAAGCACCAAACTTAGCATTTTCAAGCAACAGGTATGTATCCTTAGACGTTTAGGTCAATTCTTAAGCAAAATCTCATCGTTAAATTGCATCAAAACTGCTGCTTTTGCTGTATATTACCCTATTATTCCAACCGGGTATAATTTCATAGAGAAGGTTTTCCTGTTATCAGACAATTTGCGGATTGATCTGTACCCACGCTATCCTAGATGCACGTCATGTGTTTTCTGACCTAATGACCATCCATTTAGGACAGTTCTCTAATAGGGAATATTACAGTTTTGCAAAGGCTATCCATTCGATCGAAATCCGACATGAATTTATGAAAGTGTTGGTTTAATTTGTTGGTGTATGGGTCTTTTGTAGTCCAGGTGGTGGGGACCCTGTACACGCATCACCAAAAGTGTGTGGTTCTCGACATTCAAGCCCCAGGAAACAATCGTTCATTGGTGGGTTGGACTTATGCGATGGCCAATACGACACTCCTGAGCATAGGATCTATAACGATCTCAACACAGTCTTGAAGAATGGCACTCACAACCCCACCTTCATGGTAATTAAGCTAATGTTTACCTTCCCATTGTTATAACAAGTATATGGTATATTCTGATAACGAGAAGTATTTGCTTTTTCTGATAATTGTAGTCCACTGTCAATGTCCTAAGGCAACCATGGCACGATCTACATTGCAAAGTTGAGGGACAAGCTGCGTATGACATGTTGATGAATTTTGAACAGAGATGGAAAAATGCGGCGAAGTGGCGCGAGTTTAAGCTGAAAAACGTCAGGCGTTGGCATGAGAATGCTCTCTTAAGGCTCAACAGGATTTCGTGGATACTTTGTCCCTCGATAGGTCCCGACGGTGACAGAAAATTACAAGTCAGGGACAAAGACAACCCAGAAAATTGGCACGTGCAGGTCGGGAGACTTTACATAAAATTTCAGCATTTTCAAGGGACTTCAATCGTAAACAAAAGCATAACAATCGTCTTTCATTTCTATTTTATGTTGGCATAGGTCTTTAGATCGATTGATTCGGGATCCGTAAAGGGATTCCCTAAAAGCGTTGAAGAAGCTGCAAAGCAAGTAAGTTTTAGCTACTAATACCATGCCACTAGATTTGCAACAGGCCATTATATATGTATAACTCGAAAAGTTTTCCTTACATTAGAAAGTCACTCTTCTTTTTTATGCACAATCTTTAGAGTTTTTGAATAGAGGTTGAAGTCCACATTGATAATGTTGCTTCTTTCAATCTCTTCATGGATGTAGAATCTTATATGTGGAAAGAACTTGAAAATAGACAAGAGCATTCACACGGCGCACGTGAAAGCGATTAGATCGGGGCAACACTTCATCTACATTGAAAACCAGCATTTTATTGGCTCTTCCTATCATTGGCCATCATACAAAAATGCTGGTATAAGATGCACATTTCTATTCATTCTGACTGAATGAGTTGAGCGAGCAACAATTCCTCTAGTGATTAGTATTCAGACTTTGCTGCCTCTGGGGATTGTGTATAAGCTAATAATAGCTAAAACTCACTATATAAGACATTGAAACTGAATTTCGATTCAATATGTTATATTTCTAAGACCGACTCTCCGAACTTTTTAAATTTCGATTTTTTCCTCCATTTTCTAGTATTGTTTCGGCCTATCTAATTTCTTAGAGTTTAAGTTTTGATGGCAACCAATGCTTGATATGGTTTTGACAAGCAGGTGTAAACAATTTAGTGCCGATGGTGCTGGTATTGAAGATCGCAAGCTAGATAAATGCAAACGAGCGCTTCTGTTTGTATATAGTTATACAATGTGGCCAGAGGGTGTCCCTACTAGTGCTGCCGTGCAGGAAATTCTCTTCTGGCATGTCATATCAAGTATAAAACTCTTTCATCTTGCAATGAAATAGTGATGACATATACCAATTGATAATGGTATTTCAATATATATGACGTCCTAGCAAATTGAAACTAAATAACATGACGAAGGAAATTAAGCTGAAAACGAAGTGGTCCAAGCAGACCAAGCCTAGCTACTTAAAGGGGAAAATTTGAGATCCGACTTTGTTTAAGTCATTTTAGTATTTCTCTCCAAGATATGACGATATGAATTTATCAACATTCACTATTCTCGTGTGTTTATAATGTGGACAGGGACAAACCATGACGATGACGTACAAAATTATCGCCCAGGCTCTAGAAAAAGCTGGGTTGTCACACAAATACCATCGGTTAGATGACTTGAACTTCTATTGCCTAGGCAAGCGGGAGCCGTTGTCCTCTTCGCAACCTTCATCCCAAGCAATGAATCAACAATCCGAAAATAATGCCGTGGTATATGTCTACTCTTTTCATGGATTCTTCCTTTGACTCATCTGTTAAAAAAGTAAAACCAAAAAAAGTCATTAAGAACTATGGTTTCTGCATGAGTGGTAAAAAGACTTTTGGTTGAAACATGTTGTGGTTTCTATTCATGCAGGCGTCGGTTCAAAAGTTTCGCAGATTCATGATATATGTGCATGCCAAGGGGATGATAGTAGATGACGAGTATGTGATCGTGGGATCAGCAAATATCAACCAAAGATCTCTGCGTGGCTCAAGAGACATTGAGATCGCGATGGGGGGTCATCAGCCGCATCACACTTGGGCCCGGAAAAAGAGGCATCTCCATGGCCAGGTTAGTTACATCGGGTTAGCCTCTCATCTGAATAGCATAAACTAGGCGAACACCCGAGTGAGTGCAGCGAAATTCATTTAAAAACTTAATCTTGTAAATAATTATGTCAACTTATGCTATGCAGTTTTACGGTTATAGGATGTCGCTTTGGGCGGAGCACTTGGGAGATTTAGAGGACAGCTTAAGGGAACCTCAAAGCATTGAATGTGTGAAGAGGGTGAACAGAATAGCCAAATGGAATTGGAAAGCTTATGTGGATGAGGACCAACATAATCCCAAGGAAATGAGAGGGCACCTGATGCAGTATCCCATCCAAGTGATTTTGGGTTAAATCTCAGTAATTTGAACAACTGAAATTGAGAAACATGAGTAGAATGAGCCTTCATGAGCATGGCAAAGCAAGTTGTGATTCAGATAGATACTCTCTACTATTTAAAGCAAGTTGGGGGCATTACATGTGCGATGTCATTGTTGTATAAAATGCTTTCGGATGAGTTGATGCTATTGTGTGAACATTAAGATAATTTCGTATGGTTCATCAAGTTCTTCTTGGCTAAGTGTTTTCCATTCGAGATTTATAGCATAAACTTCTGCGAGGGAAAAGATTCAACTTTTTCAGATCATAAAAAAAAATTTCCTGCTAGCCTTGTCGATCATGGGGCCTTTCTCCACCAGGTTTATCGAGAAGGAAGAAACCTACTTTGATATTTTTTGAGACAAAAAAACTAAGTGATATTATTAAAAGTGTATTTTTAGTTAGTAAACTCGATGAAATCTAATTTGTGAATTTTTTAAAGAGCCCGAAAATATAATATATTATACTAAAATTGACGTCAAGCACATTAAATCCATTCATATTTAAGTAAAAATATTCTTCTTTTTCAAATAATTTTTGAAGAGCTTTGTCAAGAGAAAAGTAAACGTATAGAATAATCTCTTGGTAATATGCGATAGTAAAAATGCTCTTTGCTCATTAACTACATTCAGTTTTAATGAGTTTTAGAGCAAAATTTCTTGATAACAACAAGTGCAATTGACTTTACGACTGATAATATTTCACGAGGAACTTTTTGAGATATTGGTATAATTATAAGCATCACATCTAAAAATATCCAAGTCTAGAGTAGTAAATAGTTAAATTAATTCCGCAAGAACGAGAAAATATTAATGTTTATGAATTCTTATAGAATTGACTCTATTATGCACGACATATGATGTTATATATATAGAAGAAAATATGAAGGGTAACATGACTGAAGGTTGAGAATATTAATATCTGTTTTAGTACTAAAATTGTTGGCGCACCTGAATATTGTGGAGTTGCATGCTATTTTTAAGAAGTTACACGCAAATAAGAGAGGAAAGGTTGAAAATATCTAAGCGAAAGATTTTTTTTTGTTAAAACACTAAGGATGGGGATCTTTTGTCAAAAAAAAAAAGATTTGTAATGTTAAATAAAAATAAATACATATTGCTCCAGAGTATGTGAGCAAGCGATTTGGTTGACGATACCATTTATCTTTAATCGTGCCCAAAACTCGAGTTCATTAAGTTCTCCTCCTCTAGTCACCATAACACATATATCAAAAAGTTATCTCTCTTGAAAAATAGTTCAAACTGAAGGAGGCTTTGATTGAGCACTTCTTCTCTAGACAGATAAATCGCCTCTTTGTTAGGAGTGTTGAGTTTAAAAATTGCATTTACTCGAATGAAAACATACATGACCGAGAAAAATTTCAATACGGCCAGGTGCGTATATTAAACCTGCCTATTATAATAGAGCATGTATTTTCTAATATTAAGGGAGAGTGATTCTTTTTTACTTACTAAGTGGTTCGATATTATCACGAGAATGCACTTGATTAGGATTTTACACGATGTGCCCAGGAGACAAACCAGAGCAGTGAATAGTGAAGGAATTAGTCACAACCTTCGTGGGAAGTGTGCAAGAGAATGCAGAAAACATAATATCATATTTACCGGACACGTTATTCTATATTGCCAGACACCGTTTTCCATTGCAATAGTCACAAACTTTGTGGCTACACCACATAAATATTAGTAGTGTTCCTCCTCAGTTCGTTCGCTGCCCAAACGAATCTGGTCGATGAAAGCGTCAAACGAATCATCTACCTGACAACGTTGGACTGGGTCTACCAGTAGTCGCAGTCCCGAGCTTCGCCTTGGTTCGGCTCTGTTCGCAGCTGTCTACATACAAGTCTTCCATGAGTGGGGGAATTCCACAGTGTGTTTCTCAGGTAAGAAGCTCCTGAATTTCGGCAAATTTATGAGGCCAAGCTTAGTTAACTTGGAGAAGGTGATTGTCCTACCGGTTGCTTCTTTACATTGTCCATGGCCAGCAATTAGTTCCACATTTTCACAATCCTGCACCTGCAGCATTCCGACTTGCCCGAGAAATTCGGCTGTGAGGGTTGGAAAAGTATTTCCAAATGTGGGCAATGCGAAGCCCTCATGAACATAAAGTTTGGAAATGGGACGTTTGGGGGGCCATCTTATTGCCAAATGCGTCTCAAGTTTTCCAGAGAGCTCAAATCGAGGTGCCTCAATTTATTACTCTTTGTAACTGTTCCATCACTTTCGTATATGATCTCAATCGAATGACATGATTCCACTAAAAGGCTCTTGAGACAGCACTACAACCTCTTCCACATATGGGATGGGGCAATACGTTGGAGATTGTCACAATATCCCAAATAAAGGCTATCCAATTTGCAAAAGGAATCGATGGAATTTGATTGTTCCATAGCTCTTTGCATTGAATGCCTCTAATTACTAGTTCTCTTAAATTGGAAAATGTAACCTGCACAAGGATAAAGTGAGAGAAGAAGATAGTAGTCCCTATCAGATTGCACCCACATTCTCGATTTACCTTTTCATTTACCTTTCATTTCAAGCCACATTCAATTTCAGTCTAGATTTTCAATCTCGATTTTCATTTAATTTCTCATAGCATTCTTTTCCATTTCATGATATTAAATTTGATTAGAGCTTTGTAATTTGGATAAATTACCACCCTTCAATGTCTAACTTAAAAAAATAACTTGACAATCTTTTGTTATGCAACAAAATCCCCCGTCCCTCCCTTTAAGGCCAATGGAAATATTAATCTCTTTTATTACTAATATATTTTTTCGATTGTCAGATTTAATTAATCAATTTAATTTTTGTGATGAAGCTTCATAAATCACCATATTGATATTTTAAATAGAAATACTATTCAGATGAATTTCATGAACTCTCTCTCTCTCTCTCTCTCTCTCTCTCTCTCTCTCTCTCTCTCTCTCTCTCTCTCTCTCTCTCTCTCTCTCTCTCTCTCTCTCTCTCAAAATTGGCATGAGATTCACCATATTAGTTTCCTAGCATGAACATGTATGATCCCATAAACAAATTAGTCTCAAGATGGAATCAAAAGCACACCAAATCAGAGATATCATGACGGAGTCAGCATACACGGATCGATTTTCAGTAGAATTTAAATAATTCATGACATAATTTATTCTCCAAGCGAAGATGGAATTCACCATAACACAATCTTATATCACCACACATGCTTACTTGAGTGGAATGGCATAAAATCAAGGACCAATTGACATCATTTCGAGCCATAGCAATCATAAATCGGAATGTATTGACAAGGTTCCAAAGCAGGTCCAAAACAAATTCTAAAATTGAATACCAACGATATTTTATGAAGAAACAGCACTCAAATACGCTTTATATGACCAGAATAGATCAACAATCTAGTAAAGAAGGAAATTCTCGGCCAAGAACTGGATCGAAATACACACTGATTCAGTACAGGAATATCATCAAACAGGTGGTATACATTTCGGCCGAGGAGCACCAGATCAAAATCATTAATACAGCGTGAATAACAACCGATTTTCACACGACGTTTGGCAAGAGGCTGTCAAGATCCGCTCAGAATAAAGCAATTGAAAACAGAGCAAATGTGGTTTAGTTGAATGAAGAATGATTAGCTAACAGCGATTGACATCGGATACGAGTAAGGAGACAGCAGAAGCAACGTCAAGGAATGGAATCGTTGAAGCAGGCGGTCATGACCGACGTTCGAGCACTTCGCATTACGGACCTTCTTCGCGGGGGCGGGCTGCTGGCGATCGGGCGGTGACGATCATCAGCAACGAGGCGAGGAGGAAAGGATTCGATCGAAATCACCGAGAGAGTGACTTGCAGATGCTCAGAAAATCACCCGAGTTCCTTCGATCAATGGTCTCTGTTCTTGCCCCCTCTGCAGAGATGAAGATCAAAAGGAATCGCCGAGGGCTAGAGAGAATTTCTTTGAGCTCGCTTCGCTCGCCACCCCTCCCCTCTGCAGGCGCACCGAGCCCCGAGCATAAAGGGGATCGGGATGCATCGGATGTAGAGAGAGTAAGGAAGAGAGAGGAGAAGTCAGCATGCAGCGTGATGCGAGGGGCGCATGTGGGTCCCAGGAAGCGCGGTATTAGCTATAATACCAACTGATTTTCGATTCGAATGGGTCGAGCGGATGCGTCGTCGTCGACCAAGAGCCGTTTGCGTCGTCGATGTTCTTGGTGGCTTTTCCGGTCACCGGTGCCTCGGTCCGCTCGCTCCCGACCACTATGCTCAACCATCGCAAGGATGGGAAGTCCTCAGTCACGGTGATTTGGAGAGTATTTCTCAGGTAAGAAGCTCCTGAATTTCGGTAACTCGAAAAGTCTAAGAACAGTTAACGCGGAGAAGGTGATTGTCGTGCCGGTCGCTTCTTCCCGTTTTCCATGGCCAGCAATTAGTTCCATATCTCCACACGACTCCACCACCAGCCCTTCGATTTGCCCGAGAAATTCTGCCGTGAAGGTAGCGAAAAGCATTTCCAAGCGGGAGCACCTCACAGCCTCTACGTATCTCAAGTTTGGGAACGGGATGTTTGGGAGACCATTGGACTGCCAAATATGCCTCAAGTTTTCGAGATCACGCAAAACCAGCCTCCTCAATTTACCCCTTTTTGTATCCGTCCCATCACCTTCATATATAATCTCAATCGAACGGCATGAAATCACTTGTAGGATCTTGAGACAGTGCTGCAGCCTGTTCCACATGTGGGACGGGCGATACATTGGAGATTGTCACACTTCTCCAATTCAAGACGTTCCAATTTCGAAAAGGAACGGTGGGAATTTGATTGTTCCATAGCTCTTTGCCTTTCAAGGCCTTCAATTTTTAGACTTCTTATATCGGGAAATGTAACCGCATGCGAGGATAATGTGAGAGAGGAGGATAAATAGGACAAATTTATTATAATGTTCTTTCTAAAACATGATAATGCAAGAATACAAATGATCATGAGCAAGAGATAAAGCGAACCATCTCATTGAACAACGGTTGTGGGAATTCATCATTTTTTTCGGCCATCTCGCCTAACTGCCTCTTGACACTTGTAGGACTTGGGATGAACGCTCCAAAGTTAGGGCACTGCAAAACACTTAGATATCTTAAGGAAGGGAAACTCATCACATCTGCCTTTGATCGACCACCTTCTTCTGCAGGAACCACTTCCTTCATCTGTTCGCATTGCCTAATGTCTGTCCTCTCGAGTTTCTCCAGCCTTGTGGCTGTGAAATTGGGGAAGAGATATTTCAGATCGGAGCAATTTGTAACACTGACAACTTTCAGACTAGGAAAACCCCAAATCATTTGGGAGTCACTCTTCACCAGGCTTCTCATCTTTCCTGCTTCCCTCACCCTCACTTCTTCCAATTTGGGGAGCAATACAGTTGCTTGTTCAGTATTTGCATCAAGGGACCCACAATCAAATAATGAGTCTAGGGAGGGACAGTTTGCAATCATGACACTTTTCAGGTTGTGCAATCTCCCTATGATTGTGGAAGGGAGGACATTGGATAGGTCGGAGCAATAGCCTAGGGTGAGGGTGGCTAATTTGCAGAAAAAAGAACTTTTGGGAAGATCACCGTGCCATATCCTTTTGAAGGATCCTACTAATTCAAGCGACAACCTCTCCAAGCTTGGTAAACTAACCTGCTCATGAGAATTATATCGTTAGATTATAGCTATGAAACATCGACAATTTGGCCTAATCCTAATGATTTATTTCATGCGATGGAAGAATGAATTTTCACTTGTGGCCTTACTCTGACAAATGTAAACATAAATAATGAGCACATATTAACTAATAAAACCAAATAAAATTCTTCAAAGAGATTTTATTAGTTGCCCCACCAAGCGTGTGCCTATGACTATAATGGGTATAATCTCAAGAGAAGGGATTTGTACCTTTCGATCAAAGAAGGAATCGGAGTAAGCACCTTGTGAATATGAAGTAGCGGTTACTGGCTCTTTGTTTCCACAAGGATATGAGAAGAATTTCTCCATGGGACAGTTACATATAAGTAGTCCCTTTAGGAGCGGGAACTCTATAACGTCATTTGTCCCTTCATCTCTTTCTTCTTCATCCACAATCACCGCCTTCATGTTTGGACAATCCTTCACATCAATGTCTCTAAGCTCTCTAAGACATTTAACCACAGACATTGGAAAGAGAAATGCCAGCCCCGTTTTTATGACCACGACTTTCTTTAGGCTTCGAAATACCGGTATTCCTTGTAATTTCACATCCTGTTTCCACATGCACCACAGGTTGGGTAATTCCCGTATTGTCATTTCCATTAGTTGAGAGAGAATCTCGACATCTCCGGTGACTTTTAGCTCCCCACGTCGAAAATTGCTTCCACTAACGGAGAACTCTCGAATTTTAATGATTCCAAATTCGCAACTTCAATATCCAATCTGATTTAAAAAACTCGACTTGGATCGAGACTCCCTTATCTCTATCGATTTCAGACTGTTGTATTCTAATGGAGGTTGACCGAAGAGTATCTTTTCCAGGTCGAGGAGTCCAACCATCACTAGGGATTCCAAGAGAGGGAATGAAACCTAAACAAAGCGCAGCAAATGGAACTCGTTAAAGGTACCTCTATTGCAAGTAAAGCTACCTTTCAAGAAAATGCTTTCAGACTTTTTCAAAACTTAATTTTATTTTATTTTTCTCCATTGACCGAAAATCTCATTCTAATATACAAAAAACGAATTTCTCTTATGTGAGAAGGGAAATCATTTTCACGAGGATGTACTCCAAGCTATCATGCTGCCAATGCAACACAAATTGCACGGTGACGTTGGCATGACATGTTGGAATCAATTGCAAATTGCATGTTAGGTGGGACACGAATTACGTGGACTTTCTTTGTTACGTGGCTCCTTGTTCGCCCTCAACTTATTTAATTTCCTAACATCGCTTTCTTTTATTTTGAAATTATTGAATTTTAGTTATTCATTCAAGATTCATTCTCGCATTCATTCATTCATTCTGCACACTATTTTTTCATATCATTAAAGATGTAGAATAAGTAATAAATTAGTCACAATAGAAAGCCAAGTTATCAGTGCAATCATCTAACGTTGAAATTTTTAAAAAAAAAAAAAATAAAAAAATCAGTCGTGGCAAGAGGCTACCCTCTAACTATAGTTGAACGTGACTCAGAATATATGGTTTGTGTTCTAGATGAGAGGATTTTTTTTATTTGTAAATCCAAATTTGAATCAAATTGTACAAATAATCAAAGTTTAATGCAATATGTACTAACGTTCAGTGAACAAAAATCTCATCCTAATAGGACAAATTGACAGGGAAAAATATAAAAAAAATTACCTGGATTGGAGTATCCTCTGATGTTATTTCAGCTCTGGCGCAAAAGCTCTTCATATTTGGTAACTGTTCCAATACCAGACGGCGTACATTAGGCATAGGCACAACTCTGTTATCGGCGGAAACTATTTCTTCTCTTGCATCATGTGTGATAATGGATTGCATTGAGTCACATTCCCGCACTTCAATCTCTTCCAGCTGTACAAATCTTTGCATATCTGAAAGACACCACAAGTATTTCAATCGGCCGCACTGTCCGACGTTTACGGCTTTCAATTTGCTGAAGCACTCTGGTGCGATAGGGCCATGGTATATCTTCTCCAAATTAATAAGATTATGAAGGAACAAAGACTCTAACTTCACAAAAGCAGTGAGAGGGAGGCCGTCGGATGAGCTGGCAATGTACATGATTGAGGGGCTGTCGTCAACGTCGAGATGCTTCAATTCTCGGAATCCTTGGGTGCACAACTCGTGAGCGCTCCTTTTGAACTCACTCAACTTGCGTAAATACAAGTACTGAGTCTTCTGCAGAGCTTTCTGAACCCATTCTCTTGAAAGAATATTGTCGCACCCTTCCAAATTGAGCTCCATGGTTTTCAAACCTTTAAATTTCCTCGCTTTTGTATTTACTCCCATCGCGATCCAAAATCTGACCAGGTTCCCAAATGGTAGGTCACCATCCTCAAAGAGTATGATGGGATGATGAATCGATATTTCCAGAGATGTTAGCTTTGTCAAGCTCTTCAACTCGGCAAGCCCAGCACTGCACGATTCCAACAGTATTTCATGCCCGCCCATCCATTTATCAAAGCTTCCCATCATATGTAACTCTTCCAAGTTGATTAAGCGTTTAAGGGCTCCAGGCTCGATTATCCGAAGCATGTAGCAGTTGCTTAGATTCAATGATTGCAGATTTGTTAGTTCTGCGATTTCTTTAGGCAGCCTAGAAATTCTAGACCCTGCGAAGCTGAGAATCCGCAATGCTTTGAGCTTGCCAAGGATTGCAACGTCTTCCACATAGCAATTAATGCTTAATGACTGGAGGTGCCTGAGGATTTCCATCGAGGAAGGTAAACTGGTGATATGCATGGAGCAAAGATATAGGGCTCGGAGCTCCTCCATGTATTTGAAATCCATTCTACTGCAATCTCCCATATCATATTGTTCCGACAACATGAGTATCTTCACGTGGGGAAACGAACACGGCATTAGTTCAGCAAGCCTATCATTGCCAACATTAACTAGGCATGCCCAGCATTTCTCAAGCTTTTCCTTCGGCCATGAGCCGTAATTGCTGTTAATCATTAAGGAATGTTGACCACTAAATGCATTTGAGATGACCGCCTTGCTGTAAAGATCATGTATGGTCACATTTTCCTTGTCATTGCCATCATCCTGCAACAAACAAACGGACCGTAGGCAATCGAGCATATCATTCAATTTATTCCTTGAACTTTGTATTGTCTTATCGAATCCCTCAAACAAGCCCAAACCCCTGCCTAGTCCCAGAAGAAGTTCGACTTGAATGCTCCCGCCGATAAGACCACAGAGCAAGAATAAAGACTTGGCTTCTCTCTCCAATTGGTCGTAACTCCACTTCACTATTTTTTCGATATTTGGGTCTTCTATTTTTATCAACGCATTGTCCCATGTGGACACATCGCTAAATTTTAAGGTGCTAGCCACAGAGGTAATCAAAAGAGGCAAACCTGCAAGCTTCCTTACCACTTGAGCCGCCTTTGCTTTCAATTCCTCATCGTCTTGGAGCTTGCTGCCGACCGTCTTTTCAAATAGCTTGAAAGCTTCATTTTCCTCTAGACCTTTGAGATGAAATGTTGGCCTGGCATGCATCTTTTGCTCCAGCACTCTTTTATCTCTCGAAGTGAGCAACAATTTGCATTTCATGCTCTCGTCTCCCAAAGGAATTCCAACCGCCTTCAAATCAAGTTCCGCCCACAGGTCGTCCAATATTATGAGAACCTTCTCACTCGGATCCTTCTGTAATCTTTTGAACAGAAGATCTCTTCTTCCTTCTTCACTCTGCTCATCCTTCAGACTATTTAGACTCAAGGCGTAAGCGATATCGTATTGGATTTTCATCAAGTCCGGAGTCTGCGAGACTTTCGCTTTGACGATCATGTGGAATGGTCTCCCCTCTTTCCTGAGTTTCTTCTCGACTTCCTCCAACAACGTAGTTTTTCCCACACCACCAGGCCCATAGACCCCAATCACTCCGTGCTTCTCATCATCCAGAGCTTTCATTATGCCCTGAAAGATGGAAGCCCGCGATTCTGTGATAGTATCACCCCATCACCGGCCAAGGAATTCGTGTCTGGGCGCCTCGGTCACCGGCCAAGGAATTCACATTGTGAGCGTCAGGAACAAGCCCTGGCGGAGCATTCTCACAGTAGACCTTGTTGAATTGCCCCTTCGGAATGAGTTCCTGGATGGCCTTGACTGTCTCCCTTGCCTCCTTGACAACATCATAACGCGCCTTCGGGATGGGAAACCACCCGTAGAAGCAAGTTTTCTTTGCTTTTTCGTTGCGTTCCAGGATGTCGCTCACCTTGTCGGCTACGGATTTCGCGTCTGTCACCCATTTGTCGACATCGGCTTCAATCTGCTTCATGCTTCTTTGAGCTTCGTCGACAGCATGCTGCACCCTTTGAATCGCTCTATCCAGGTTCGCAACTTCATCCTCAAGTTCGCGAAGGTAGCTGGCGTAGAATATCACGTAGCTGCATGCACGAACCACTCGAGCCACCAGGCCCTCTGCCACTTTAGAAGCTACAGACACAGCAACATCCTCCATTTTGCCCCCTTTTTGACTTCTATCTTTCTGGTTTTCTTTCTCTCTTTTTTTTTTTATTGAGAAATGAAAGTTCAGAATTTCTATATGCGGATGAAGGCTGAACTGATGGAACCAAGAAACGAGATGACTGAAGAAGAGGAAAGATTCAATATGATGAACACATTGAACAGCCGAAGAACAAACCCAGCAGAGAGAGAGAGAGAGAGAGAGAGAGAGAGAGAGCTAGTGGCTTGAGGAAGACAATGTAGGACACAGTGGAGGACGATGGGAAATGTGAGATGGCGTGTATGAGATCTGCTGAAGCTCCGTATAAATGAGGGTTGGAAGTCTGAGCGAGAAAAAAGTCATGCGGACGTTACAACTGTTAGAAAAAGGGGCACATGGCTTGAACACATGTCGCGTGACTACATTATAAACACATACACTCACCCCCATGTGCACAGGGTATATAGTGTGTCATCTAATCATCTACACAATCTCAAAAAGAATGAATGCCTCCATCTGATTGTGCTTGACCTCAAAGCACCCAAAATACCTTTCCTCGGAAAAAAAATTTCTCCAACGTCCTCTGCTCTGTTAATTAAAGACAAGTGAGCCCATTCCACCATTTCTTTGTATTAAAATTGCCTTTGGGGCCGCACCGCGTGCAATCCGATTGTCCCGCACCATCACCATCATCCTCTATGAAAGCTTACCATCAACATTTAATATATGCTTCCCTATTAGAGGGAATTTCCTTTCACTTATAATGAAAGAGAATAAACTAATTCTGAAATTTTGTGTTGTTCTCATTAGAAGCCGTAATAACTTGTTATGTTTTTCATCAGCCTAATTTTCTAAAAAAAAATCCCAATTTTAGATTCAATTTCTGCCCCAAACTTTTTTTTATCTAAAAGAATGCCTAACTTTGGTTCTAGTCCAAAATCTACCCACGTATCCAAAAAATATCACAAGTCTTTTTCGAAATTTTCATCATCGAGGATAGGTAGAAGTTCATTATCAAAACTTGTGTCTTCATCAACATCTTTACCTTTGTACAGAAAACAGCAGCATCCTGATGTATGTTGGTGATTTTGAAGAAACTATTAGCGAATTTTGGACGCGTAAACAGATTTGAGACCAGAGTGAAACATTAGAGATTTTTTTAGACAAAATTAAAAGTTTGGGGCATAATTAAAATCTGACCTAAAATTAGGGACTTTTTTTAGGAAATTAGCCCGTCTTTCATCCGGTTTAATTTGAATTTTCTTTAATTTAAATTTCTTTTAATTTATAGTTCAGCCGTTGTGGTGATGACAAAGAGCCAAAGGGAACGGTCAATAGTATATCGAAAAGTAATGCCTTATTTAATCTTTAAGCTATTTTATTCAACGAAAGTAATCAGAATGATCGCCATCAGCTCGGCCCTATCCTACAATTTCGATTCACTTTTTGATTCATGCGGAGAAGTTACGTATATTATATAATTCTAGTGCGGCGGGAAATGTTAACAATAATTTTATTTAAGACTAGGTTCGGCATTTTGGATGTTGATCAACATGCTAAGGATTTTTTTTTATGTGAAATTTTATTTTTCTATCTTCTTTTTCTGGACCAAAATCAGCTTCTACAGTTGTACACAAATTTCACTATTATGACTTCACTGTTGCACTTTCACATGAATTGCAACTTTTTTTTCTAAAATTCCAAACACAATATTACATGAAATTTGCCCAATTAATCTTAAACGTATTGTACGTCTCACAATTTAAACCTTAGCATTTCTATTTTGCCAATGTAGAGTCTTAAGCATTTTTCAATGTAGTCTATTTTTTTTTTTTCAATCAATTTAGGTCAAGAAATTTTGATGTGGAGATACAGTTAGCGCCGGCTGTCCTATGTCGCACGACCGATGCTAACATAAACAAATTTACTCAAAATTGACATTGTTTTAAGTACATTTTCCATTTTTTGAATTTTATTTTCATACTTTTCTTTTCTCTTTACCATGACATTGTTCATCTTCTTCTTAACAATGAACATTGAAATGAAATGCTCCATTGACTTGGCAGCTCTAATTCAAGCGTGACTTCCGCCATCCTCACCTTATAAGCTACGGGAGTACCTATGATTGGGGAGGCTGTGGAAGAAATTTTTGGTTGACTAATTTGGTCACGTACCACAAGTCGCTTGCTCATGGGTCGCTCAATCCCTTTTTTGCTCATTAAGCAAAACAACATCGTTTTGAGTAGAGTTGTACACGTTGGATCAACGGTCGTGCCACGTAGGACAGCTGACGCTGACTAAATCTCCACGTTAGAATTCCCTAGTCTCGATTAGCTATATAGACTATATTGAAAAATCATCAAAAGGTTTTTAGACTATATCGGCCAGATTGGGAAGCTTCAGTCGTGTAATAGGTTTAGAACTAGTTGGGTAATGTTTCTCAATTTTTACTCATTCAAAACATGAAAAGGATTTATATCCTATAATTAGATGCAATATCATTATCCACCAGCGAAAGCCAAATAGCACAATCAAGAAAATACTTGTTTTTCGGCATAATCTAACTTCTCGAAGCCTATCATCAATGTTTCTTGGACTTCCTTGGGCGCAATGACCCATAACTTCTTCAAGGCATATATTCACAACTAATGAATCTCTACAAGAAAGAAATGAACTAATGACCTCAAGAGCTAAAGGAATATTTCCTAATGACAAAATGACATGTTTCGAGAGGTTGTGATAATCATTTGGACGCGAGCCTCTTCTAAAAGGCAAGTCTCTTCTAAAGGCATAGCTGTTGAAAAGTTGGAGGGCTTGATTAAAATATGTTTTCCCTACCTCATAAGCCAAAAACCTGTTTGGTTGCTTCGCGATGTCCTGGTCTAATATTTCCTCCCAGGTCATCACGATGCTTTTGTCCTGGATTGTAATTATTATCCTGCTTTCAAAACCAAACCAATCATAATTCCTCGCGAGTTTCTTGAATTGCTCCTTCAAGCCATGCGTAAAACACTATTAGAATAATGCATTACCATGTTTCAAGTCTCGTCATTCAAATTTTCTCTTTCAGCATTTGAGCTAACCCAAAAGGACAAAAAAGAAAGAACATTAAATTCTCCTAAACAAATTGAAATTTTAAGGGTTCGATGCTAAGTGTGAACTGCTCCCACCATGTATTTGACTTTTCCAGTATAAAGAGAAAATTGTTTATTATTATCAATATTATCGAAAGATTCTTTTAAATTATGGTTTTGTTGACACTCGAGAGAAATTTGCACATTTCAAATTTCACATCAAATAAAAGAGGCGATTTCTTTTTTGAGAGCATGACTTGCAAAAAATTGGATAGGGTCATTCTATAGAATAAAGCGGGCTTTAGGAATTGGGTGAAAAGAGGGGAGGAAATAAAGACCCAAAGGTATACGAGGAGAATGGTAGAGAAAGATTTTTTTGTGGGGCCATGAGATATTTCCCTCGGGTTAATTCCAAAACTAAGCACCAATTTTAGATTGAGGGACAATTCGGGTCCGAACTTTTTTTTGTCCCATAAAAAAGCACCAACTTTAGGTTGAGAAATAATTCTGGCCCAATCTTTTTTTTTATCCCGCTAAAAAGCACCACTTTAGGTCGAGTAATAATTCTAGCCCTAACTTTTTTTTGTCTCGTAAAAAAGCGCAAATTTTCAGTTAAATCCCAAATCTGGCCCCCCATTGGCTTTTTGTCTTAAGTCACCATTGTTTGAGAAAAAAGGTTATCGTGGTGAGTCTGACAAATCTTATCCATGGCGTTTGTCGATGGGCGATGGTCTAGAGTTTCAGATCACGACAAAACAACAAAGTCTAGTCAGAAAAATTCAATCTGGATATATTTTTTACTTGTTGGTGAAGTAAAGGAGACGAATAGTTTCACCGTTATTCTTCAAGTTGTGACTCAGAGAATAAGATGATGTATAATGCTTTAAATTCAGTCAATAAGTCACGTGGATTTATTACTAAGGTAGAATAGTCAAGTTGGATAATTAATGGTTTTAAGTCAATGGGAGCTAAATTTAGGATTTAAGCGAAAGTTGGTGATTTTTTATGAAACAAAAAAAAGTTGTGGCCAGAATTATTACTCGACCTAAAATTGATGCTTTTTTACAGGATAAAAAAAAAGTTCGGGCCAAAATTGTCTTTCGATCTAAAATTGATACTTTTTTATGCGATAAAAAAATCGAATTAGAAATGTCCCTCAACTTAAAATTATTGCTTTTTTTTTGAATTAATCCTATTTGCCTCCAAAAAAGTGGGAGGAAATAGAGGGAAATGCAAAACGAGTTCCTTTTTCCTATAAACGACGAGTTCATTGGGCCATAATATATTGAATTTTCTGGACTCTTTGTCATTTCGAGATGGGACATGTGACAGATGTCTCAATGGAATAGGTTGAAGCTCCAAAAATGTCTACGAAGGTGTCAGCAACACATGCAGAATTTTCTCGAGAGAGAAGATGGTGGTGAGGGACTCAGAGTGAATGGGAGAGGGGAAATGTGATGGATGTCGACAACGAAGCTGCCGACGACAATTTCGATGAAGGATAGAAGACGGTGAAGAACACGGAGTGAATGTGAAACGAAGGCCTAATTCCAAAAAAAAAATATCAATTTTAGACGGAGGGATAATTTTAATCTAAACTTTTTTTGTCTTATAAAAAAGTATTAACTTTAAGTCAAAAGGCAATTTTAGCCCAAACTTTTTTGTTTCATAAAAAAGCATAAACTTTAGATCGAACGTCAATTTTAGCCCTAATTTTTTTATCTCATAAAAAAATACCAACTTCCATTTAAATCTCAAATTTGGCCTCCATTGACTTAGAGTCATTGATTATCCAACTTGACTATCCTATCTTAGTAATAAATCTACGTGACTTGCTGACTGAATTTAAAGCACTATTTGTTGTTTTATTCTCTGAGCCACAATTTGATAAATAATAGTGAAACTGTTTATCTCTTTCACTTCACAGGCAAGTCAAAAATATTTATAGATTGAATTTCTCTAACCAGACTTTGTCATTTTTTCGTAATCTAAAGCTGTAGACTACCATCCGTCGACAGACTCCATAGACAAGATTCTATCATAATATTTTTTTCTCAAATAAGGGTGACTTCAGATAAAAAGTCAACGGGGGGCCAGATTTGAGATTAAGGTGAAAGTTAGCAATTTTTTATGAGATAAAAAAAAATTGGAGTCAGAATTGTCACTAGACCTAAAGTTAGTATTTTTTTTACGAGACAAAAAAAAGTTCAGGTCATAATTATCCCTCGACATAAAGTTGGTGCTTTTTTATGAGACAAAAAAAAATTGGGCCAGAATTGTCTCTTGATCTAAAATTGGTACTTTTTTTTGGAATTAACCCACGGGAATTGTGACAGATGTCTAAATAAATTTAGTTGAAGCTCCTACGATATCAACGCAAACTGTCACCAGCATATTAAGGTTAGAATTTAAATAAGTGATAATTTCTGGTGTAAAACAATATTCTCCCACCCTTCCCAGGGGTTCAAAAATAAAAAAGAAGGGAGCCTCAGCTCCCAAGTTAAAAACATTAAGCTGTAAAATCAACTTCCGAATCGAAATTGAGATAGAAAAAATAGCAAGTGCGGCAACTGAAAGGTTTTCAAAAGAATTTTATATAAAATCATGATCCCAATAACTCTCAATCGTGAGAGGTTCCTTCTTCTCAACTCGAATTGAGATTTTCTTTCCCAATATGATATATGAGTATTTTATTATTTTATGTGGTTTTTTTTCCTTTGCTCGCTGTCAATGATACTCTTCTTTGCTCGCTAGGTGTATCTCCCGTTTTCATCGTTAGAAATCAACTCGCTACTTCAGATCCTCCAAACCAAGAAGTCTGATAGGATTGAGAAGGACTATGGTGAGTTCGTATTACACTGGAAGCGGTTGTATGACTTTTTCGAGTTTTGGAAACTCTTATCTCCTTCGAAGCATTTTTGTTTTTGGTATCTCCATACAGTGATGGTGTTGAGGACGCTAAATCTAAGAGTGCGAACCTAAGCGTGCTCATCACTTATGATGATGCAAAATTCAGTCATCTGCTGCCGTCTGTTTTGCTTTAATGCTCAGACAGATCTATTCTTGTGGGATGAGAGTGTGCTTATTATAGTTGTTTGTGCTTTATTATTCTACTTTGCTGTTTGGGATTTGCTTTGTTTTGAACCACTCATGTATGATCTTGAGGTCTTGACATATGAATGAAATATTTGCTTTTGATAAAAAAAATGATAGGTTATCATTTAGGAAATTAAGAATTGTTTTATAAGGAAAAACTTAAGAGCTTTCACTTTAAATGGGGTTAGTTTTCTTGCAAGAAAACTCAGCGGCACCTATCTTTTAATTTCAAGAGGTTGCTCGAGTGTTAAGTGCGTATGTCTTTCTCACTTTAGGCTTGCACTTGAATCGCCATATTTGTGGCATTTGTTGGGATCACCCAGGGATTATAGACTTGTGTGTCTGTAGTAATTACTTAGCGTGTTTGGGATAGAGGGACTGCGGCATCTGATGAATGTTAATCCAATGTTCAGAGAAAGTTTCACAACAGTTCAAAAAGCACCTGATCTCTCTCTATCTTTCTAAAATGCAGAGGAGGAGGAAGACAGACTTGGTGCTGAACCAAAAAGGAAAAATGAAGAAAGTGATGTTAGTAGCTAATCATGGTGGAGTTAAGTTGCTTTTTGGCCTTCGTTGGTCACCTAGCAATTGTTAAAGCTTCGTGTTATGTCAATCTCACGCTCCATATGGCGGTATGACTTCATACTCGTGAAACTATTATGTGGCCTCAGTGAGTCGCCGAGGGACCTAACTTCACCAAAGTGTCCTTTCTGTCATTCAGACTTCATACATATGAACGCTATTTTCAACTTCATCCCGTCATCATAGACATAACCATATAATGATTATATATCTAGTCCCAAATTCGTACAAATTATTTTAGGAATAAGAGCAACAAATATTCTTAAAATAAAAAGCAACCTCTTAATTCGGTCAATCACCCAAAACAGAAGATGGTTTTAATTGACTGTAAAATATATTTATTCATATAATCCAAATTTTAAATAGCCCGATATAATCAAATAGTCAGCATGCACGCATAAATAGTATAGTGCCGCAATGAAAGCTGTTCTTCTATTAACCGCAGACATAATAAAAATTCTAGTTACAAAGGTATATATTCAATTTGTTGCAGCGATATTCAATTGCTATACCAAAAACAGGTGGCATAGGATTAAATTAGAAGATATTAATTACCAAAATTATATAAAATAACTCTCACCACTGTGTAATACATTTCCATATTCCATCGTAGAGGATGAAGAGTTGTCCTGTTTGTCTACTTTGTTTCTCTATGCAAACCATCTACAGCTTATCACTACGTCTTTCTTATTATAGATTGATGGGCTCGACCGAATGATGAGCTATAATGTCGGTGCAAAACATAATTTGAGTTGAGAAACTTAACCGATATTACTTACGTTTCTTTGAATAACATCTATTAATGCATCTATAGTCAAGTAGACACGCATTGTTATTGACGAGGACATCAACACTTGTACGGGAATTTGTACATCACGAGTTTCACATCAAATGGAATGGCGGGTTGGACCTATGCGATGGACGATACGACGCTCCTGAGCACGGGCTCTATAGCAATCTTGACACCGTCTTTGAAAATTGACATTCACAACCCCTCATTCGTATTATTAACTAATGTTTACATTTAGCACTGTAATAACATGGATATGCTATTTTCTAGTCAGGAGAATTAATTTCTTTTTGTGATGAGTGTAGTCCACTGTCAATGTCCCTAGGCAACCGTGGCATGATCTACATTGCAAAGCTAAGACGATAGTTGATGCTTTGTGTTTCAGTTTGGAGGAAGCAAAAAAGAGAATATATGCACATAGCACGACTGAAGCAGAGTCGGAGCATTTCAAAAGCAAGTGTCTTTGTTAAGTTTCCCATCGCAACCAACGAATGATTAGTATCGCATCATCGTTGTGCACTGATATTTTGAGCTATAAACAGATCTACCTTGAGTTGCTTTTATATTACCTTATTTCTACATTGATTCCCAAAGCAAGGAGCACGGAGGTATGATTTGACTCCACATAAATGCATCTACTATACATCTCTGCCACAATTTCGGTCATTTAATCCATCCATCCTCTAAATCCAAAAGCTCAACTTGCCTATGATTTATGACCCTGCAACGCTTGTTGTTTTGTTGAACTTACTAAATCATTCGGTGACAAGTATGAAAATGAATGATTACTCATAGACCACCTCCAGTTCAGGTATGGGAGGCCGGGAGGTAGAATGCAATATAAACTATGACCAACCTAGATAAGACTGGCAAGGAGGTCAAGTGCCGAATTGACAAGGAAGCCCTCAATATTGGTTACCAGGGACATATGTAGCTGGATACTCTGCAAATTTATCCTCCTCAGCAAAGTTATGGTCCCCAAAGGCAAGGTGAAAGAAGAGATCCCATGCCAATGAGCAATATGGATTATGCCACCGGTGGAGGGGATCCATATCAAGCAAGGAAGGAGAGGTCTAGTGCCTTCATATGAGAGAAACTACAATCGGCAAGGTCATAACAACAATTACTATCAACAAACAGAGACCTACTGCAAGGAGATAGATGGAACTCTGCACCTCCAGTGCAGAATGATTATAGGAGAGACAATCAAAACCATGCACCTACTCCTGGTGGAACATACGGGAAGGGTCTTGATGGATTTCAAGGGGTGGCCACCTCGCTTGAGGGTTGCTTTTGCGAGTTCTTTGAAGGAGGGAGGAAAACAAAAATCATGTCTTTGAAACATCATTCTGAACGGAGTGGCCAGTGAACACTCCAAGGAAGGAAAGGACATCATGAATGAGTAGGTCGAATTTGGTGTTGTGCACAGTATGTTGGCACGAACGCACTTGAAGGATCAATTAGATTTAAGCTATAACTCTTATAAATAAGCCTTGAATGGCGAGCGTCGAAGCAAAGGGAGAGAATATTGGTATTTTGTTGGCAAGTGTCGTCCATGCAATATTTCGAGGGGCCTCATTGACCAGTTTTGTCGAGAGATTTCCTAATATCTGACTAGTCTACCTAATGACCTTTAGACGAAGTCATTATTTTTAAAACGTAACTAATATTACAAAAAAAAGTAGATGCCCCGAGCTCTAAAACTAGTAGAGGGTTTGCTTTGAATCACAAGAATCATAGAACTAAACTTCAATTTAACATCAGAGTCCTCTAAATCATTTATCAAGCCAAGACTCATGGCAATATCATGCTCACATCTCATCAATTTATTCACACAGGCGATATCACTTATCCACGGGCAACAAAAAAGGCAACCAAACTAAAGACAAAATCCATCTAATTGATCCCTATTGCACAAATCCCAGCACATGTTCAGAATTGCAACAGAGCATACACGACCGCCAATTGTGATCCTTCCATGACTAAATGTCATGAATTGAAGCCATATCTTCCTACAAGCGCGTATGAGTCTGCTTGATCAAAAATGGCATCAATCCAAGACCAAATTGTGATCCGAATTTAAACAAAGAAATCACGGTCATCATGCAATACTTTAATTCTAGCATATTCAAGTTCAGTTATGGCTATAGTTCTCGTAAAATTGGCATCAGATTCACCATATTAGTTTTTCCTAGCATGAACATATATGATCCCATAACCAAACTAGCCTCCACATGGAATCAAAAGCACACCAAATCAGAGATATCAAGACAGAGTTAGTATACACGGATCGATTTTCAGTAGAATTTAATTCATTCATGACATAAATGTCTTTTCAAGGGAACATGGAATTCACTATAACACAATCTTGTATCACTACACATGCTTACTTGAGTGGAATGGCATAAAATCAAGGAACAATTGACATCAGCTCAGAGCCGCAACGTCGCAAATCGGCATGTATTGACAAGGTTCAAGCAGATCCAAAACAAAGTTCGAAATTGAATACCCATGATTATTTATGAAGAAACAGAACTCAAATACGCTTATATGACCAGAATAGATCAACAATCTAGTAAAGAAGGAAATTCTCGGCCAAGAACTGGATCAAAATACACACTGATTCAGTACAGGAATTTCATCAAACAGGTGGTATACATTTCGGCCGAGGAGCACCAATTCAAATCATCAATACAGCATGAATAACAACCGATTTTCACACAGACAATAGCAATAGCTCCCAGCCTCTGCTTTGTATATAAAGCAACGGAAAACAGAGGAGATATGAGTAAGGAGATAACAGAAGCAACGTCAAGGAATGGAATCGTCGAAGCACTCAGTCATGACCGACGTTCGAGCACTTCGGCATTACGGACCTTCTTCGCGGCAGCAGAACTGTTAGCAATTAGGAAGCGGTGATGACGATCATCAACAACGAAGCAAGGGGGAAAGGATTCGATCGAAATCACCGAGAGAGTGACTTGGGGATGCTCAGAAAATCTCAACCGAGTTCCTTCGATCGATGCTCTCTGTTCTTGCCCCCCTCTCAGCGTGCCATATCATGTGGTGGCCAGCGATGGAGGTGCGGCGGTTGCTGCTGGTGGATGGAGGGCGACAGAGAAGACGACGAAGATCAAAAGGAATCGCCGAGGGCTAGAGAGAATTTGCTGAGCTCCTTTGGCGTGTGCGAAGGTGGCTCTGCTTCTGTTCTGTTCTGCCCTCCCTCCCCTCTGCAGAGCGCACCAAGCCTGAGCATAAAAGGGAATCGACAGATCGTTAGATGCAGAGAGAGTAGGAAGAGCGCCAGAGAAGTCCGTTGACGGCCACGTGATGCAGAGTGCATGTGGGTCCACTGAGAATTGTGTATTAGCTATAATACCAACTGATTTTCGATTCGAAGGGCCAGGAGCCAAACCAAAGCAGCGAATATTTGAAGGAGTACCCGACGCCTTATTCTATATTGCCAAATGACGCCTAATGAACCGTGTTGCCGCATGTTGGACCGAGATTTGTTGTCGTAGTTGGTGGTGGATTTTCCAGTAATCAGTGCCTCGGTCCGGCTCTACTCCACAGCTTACTATACTCAAGTCTCGCAAGGATGGGAAGTCCTCAGACGACGGTGATTTCAGAGAGTATTTCTCAGGTAAGAAGCTCCTGAATTTCGGCAAATTTATGAGGTCAAGCTTAGTTAACTTGGAGAAGACGATTGTCGTGCGGGTCGCTTCTTCCCATTTTTCATGTCCAGCAATTAGTTCCATATCTTCACAGGACTCCACCACCAGCTCTTTGATTTGGCCGAGAAATTTCGCCGTGAAGGTAGCGAAAAGCATTTCCAAGCGGGAGCACCTCACAGCCTCTATGTATCTCAAGTCTGGGAATGGGATGTTTGGGAGACCACCGGACTGCCAAATGTGCCTCAAGTTTTCGAGATCACGCAAAACCAACCTCGTCAATTTACCACTCTCTGTATCCGTCCCATCACCTTCGTATATGATCTCGATTGAACGGCACGAAATCACTTTTAGGATCTCGAGACAATGCTGTAGCCTCTTCCACATGTGGGACGAGGCGATACGTTGGAGATTGTCACAGTTCTCCAATTCAAGAGATTCCAATTTCCAAAAGGAATCGGTGAGAATTTGATTGTTCCATAGCTCTTTGCACTGAAGGCCTTCAATTTTTAGAATTCTTATATTGGGAAATGTAACCTGCACGAGGATAATGTGAGAGAGGAGGATAAGTACGACAAATTTATTATAATGTTCTTTCTAAAACATGATAATGCAAGAATACGAATTATCACAGCAAGGGATAGAGTGAACCATCTCATTGAACAACGGTTGTGGGAATTCATCATTTTTTTCGGCCGTCTCGCCTAACTGCCTCTTGACACTTGTAGGACTCCGGATGAATGCTCCAAAGTTAGGGCACTGCAAAATACTTAGATGTCTTAAGAAAGGAAAACTCATCACATCTGCCTTTGATCGACCACCTTCTTCCTCGGGAACCACTTCCTTCAACTGTTTGCATCGCCAAATGTCTATCCTCTCGAGTTTCTCCAGCCTTGTGGCTGTGAAATTGGGGAAGAGATATTTCATGTCAGAGCAATTCGCAACACTGACAACTTTTAGACTAGGAAAACCCCAAATCATTTGGGAGTCGCTCTTCACCATGCATCTCATCTTTCTTGCTTCCGCCACCATTACTTCTTCCAATTCGGGGAGCAATACAGTTGTTTGTTTAGTATTTGCATCAAGGGACCCACAATCAAACAATGATTCTAGGGAGGGACAGTTTATAACCTTGACACTTTTCAGGTTGTGCAATCTCCCTGTGATTGTCAAGGGGAAGACATTGAGTAGCTCAGAGCAATTTCTAAGGGTGAGGGTGGCTAATTCGCAGAAAGAACTTCGGGGAAGATCACCTTGCCATATCCTTTTGAAGGATCCTACTAATTCAAGCCATAACCTTTCCAAGCTTGGTAAACTAACCTGCTCATGAGAGTTATAAGTTAGATCATAGCTATGAAACATCTGACAATTTGGCCTAATCCTAACGATCTATTTGATGCGATGGAAGAATGAATTTTCACCAGTGGCCTTACTCTGACAAATGTAAACATAAATAATGAACACATATTAACTAATAAAACCAAATAAAATTCTTCAAAGAGATTTTATTACTTGCCCCACCAAGCGTGTGCCTATGACTATAATGGGTATAATCTCAAGAGAAGGGATTTGTACCTTTTGATCAAAGAAGGAATCGGAGTAACCATCTCGGGAATCTGAAGTAGCGGTTACTGGCTCTTTGTTTCCATAAGGATATGAGAAGAATTTCTCCGTGGGACAGTTATGTATATATAGTCGCTCGAGGACCGGGAATTCTATAACGTCATTTGTCCCTTCATCTCTTCCTTCTTCGTCCACAATCACCGCCTTCATATTTGGACAATCCTTCACATCAATGTCTCTAAGCTCCCTAAGACATTTAGCCAGAGACACCGGGAAAGAGAAATGGCAGCCCCGTTTTTATGACCACGAGTTTCTTTAGGCTCCGAAATACCGATATTCCTTGTAATTTTACATCATGTTTCCACATGCACCGCAGGTTGGGTAACTCCCTTATTGTCATTTCCATTAGCCAAGAGAGAATCTCGACATCTCTCATGACTTTTAGCTCCCTCAAGTTGAAAACTGCTTCCGCTGATGGAGAACTCCAAATTTCCAATGACTCCAAATTCGGCAGCTTCAGTATCCAATCTGATTTAAAAAAACTCGACTTGGATCGAGACTCCCGTATGTCTATCGATTTCAGATTGCTATATTCTAATGGAGGTTGACCCAAGAGCATCTTTTCCAGGTCGAGGAGACCAACCATCTTCAGGGATTCCAAGAGAGGGAATGAAACCTAAACAAAGCGCCACAAATGGAACTCGTTAAAGGTGCCTTCATTGCAAGTAAAGCTACCTTTCAAGAAAATGCTTTCAGACTTTTTCATTTATTTGAACATGGGGAAGATGAATTGGTTAACCAACTTAATTTTATTTTTTTCTCTATTGGCCAAAAATCTCACGCTAAAATCCAAAAAAAAATAAAAAAACAAATTTTCTTCCGTGATAAGGGAAATCATTTTCATGAGGATATCCTCGCTGCTATCATGCTGTCAATGCAGCACGAACTTCATAGTTACGTTGACATGGTGACGTTGGCATGACATGTTGTAATAAGTTGCAAATTGCACGTTAGGTGGGACACGAATTACAGGGACTTTCTTTGTTACGTGGCCCCACGTTCGCCTTCAACTTATTTAATCTCCTGACATCGCTTTCTTTTATTTTGAAATTATTGAATTTTATTTATTCATTCAAGATTCATTCTCGCATTCATTCATTCATTCTACACACTATTTTTTCATCTCATTAAAAATGTTGAACAAGCAATAAATTAGTCACAGTAGAAACACAAGTTATCAGTGCAATTATCTAACGTTGAAATTTTAAAAAATAAAATAAAAAATCAGTCGTGGAAAGAGTCTTCCCTCTAACTATAGTTGATTGTGACTCAGAATATATGGTCTGCACTCTAGTTGAGAGGATTTTTTTTTTATTTGTAAATCAAAATTTGAATCAAATTGTACAAATAATCAAAGTTTAATGCAATATGTACTAACGTTCAGTGAACACCAGTATCATCTCATCCTAATAGGACAAATTGACAGAGGGAAAAAATGCAAAATAAATTACCCGGATTAGAGTATCCTCTGATGTGATTTCAGCTATGGCGCAAAAGCTCGTCATTTTTGGTAACTGATGCAGTACCAGATGGCGTACTTTAGGCAACGCAACTCTGTTATCAGCGGAAACTATTTCTTCTCCTGCATCATGTGTGACAATGGATTGCATCGAGTCACATTTCCGTACTTCAATCTCTTCCAGCTGTACGAATCTTTGCATATCGAACAGACGCCACACGTATTTCAATCGGCCGCACCGTCTGACGCTTACGGCTTTCAATTTTCTGAAGCACTCTGGTGCGATAGGGCCATGGTATATCTTCTCCAGATTAATAAGATTTTTAAGGCATAGGGACTCTAACTTCGTAAAAGCAACGAGAGGGAGGCCGTCGGATGAGTTGGCAATGTACTCGATTGAGGGGCTGTCGTCAATGTCGAGATGCTCCAGTTCTCGGAATCCTTGGGTGCACAATTCGTGAGCGCTCTTTTTGAACTCACTCAACTCACATAAATACAAGTACTGAGTCTTTTGCAGAGCTTTCTGAACCCATTCTATTGAAAGAATATTGTCGCACCCTTCCAAATTGAGCTCCATGGTTCTCAAAACTTCAAATTTCCTCGCTTTTGTATTTACTCCCATCGTGATCCAAAATCTGACCAGGTTCCCAAATGGCAGGTCACCATCCTCCAAGAGTAAGATGGGACGAGGAATCGATATTTCTAGAGATGTTAGCTTTGTCAAGCTCTTCAACTCGGCAAGCCCAACGCCACACGATTCCGATGGTATTTCATGCTCGCCCATCCATTTATAAAAGCTTTCCTTCATATGTAACTCTTCCAAGTTGATTAAGCCTTTTAGAGCTCCAGGCTCGATAATGTTAAGCGAGTAGCAGTAGCTTAGATTCAGTGATTGCAGATTCGTTAGTTCCCCGATTTCTTTAGGCAGCCTAGAAATTAAAGACCCTCTGAAGCTGAGAATCCGCAATGCTTTGAGCTTGCCAAGAATTGCAACGTCCTCCACATTGCAATCTATGCTTAACGACTGGAGGTTCCCAAGAATTTCCATCGAAGAAGGTAAACTGGTAATAGACATGGAGCAAAGGCATAGAGCTCGAAGCTCCTTCATATGTGTGAAATCCATCCTACTACAATCTCCCATCTCATATTGTTCCGACAACATAAGTATCTTCGCGTGGGGAAACCGACCCAGCATTAGTTCAGCAAGCCCATCATTGCCAACATTTACTAGGCATGCCCAGCATTTCTCAAGCTTTTCCTTTGGCCATGAGCCGTAATTGCTGTTAATCATTAAGGAATGCTGACCACTAAGTGCATTCGAGACAACCACCTCACTGTAAAGATCATGTATGGTCACATTTTCCTTGTCGTCACCACCATCTTGCAACAAACAAACGGAACACAGTTCATCGAGCATATCATTCAATGTGTCCCTTGACTCTTCTATCGTGCTATTGAATCCCTCAATGCCCAAACCCATGCCTAGTCCCAGTAGAAGTTCGACTTGAATGGTCCCACCAATATGACCACATAGCAAGAATAAGGACCTTGTGTCATCACTCCCCAAATGGTCGTAACTCAACTTCACTATAGTTTCCGTTTTTTCATTATTTATTTTTTTCAACACTTTTTTCCATGCTCGAACTCTGCTAGTTTTCAAGAATTTTGCGACGGAGATAATCAAGAGAGGCAAACCTGCAAGCTTCTCGACCACTTGAGTCGCCATTACTTTCAATTCCTCATTGTCTTTGAGCTTGTCCCCGACCGTCTTTTCAAATAGCCTGAAAGCTTCCACGTTATTTAAGCCTTCAAGAAGAAATATTCGATCGGCATCCATCTTCTGCTCCAGAACATCTCTAAATCTCGATGTGAGCAGCAATTTGCATTTCCCGCTCACATCTCCTGAAGGAATTCCGACCGCCTTCAAATCAAGTTCCTCCCACAAGTCGTCCAATATTATGAGAACCTTCTCACTCGGATCCCTCCGTAATCTCTCCAACAGACGATTTCCTCTGCCCCCTTCACTTTGCATGTCCTTCAGATCCAGCTTCAAATAATCAGCGATCTCGTCTTGGATATTTTTCAAGACATAATTCTGTGAGACTTTCGCTTTGACGATCATGTGGAATGGTCCCCCCGCTTTCCTGAGTTTCTTCTCGACTTCCTCCAACAACGTAGTCTTCCCCACGCCGCCAGGCCCGTAGACCCCAATCACTTTTAGCTTCTCATCATCCAGAGCTTTCATTATGCCCTGAAAGATGGAAGCTCGCGAATCGGTGATGGTGTCGCCCCCATCACTGACCGACGAATTCACATCAGGAACGCGAGCCACCTGCCCTAGCGGAGCACTCCCGAAGGAGACACTCTCAAATTTACCCTGCAGAATGAGTGACTCGATGTCCTGGACTGTCTTCCTCGCGTCCCTGCTGAGACGATAACGCTCCTTTGGGTTGGGAAGCCACCCGTAGAAGCAAGTTTTCTTGGCTCTTACATCGTTATCCAACACGCCTTGTGCCTTGTTGGCAGCGGTCTCTGCTTCTTTCTTCCATCTGTTAACTTCGCGTCTTATCTCCCTCATGTTGTTTTTTTGAGCATCATCGACGGAACGCTGCACCCTAACCCTCGCGTCCTCCAGCTTCACAAGTTCTTTCTTAAGTTGGCCAACGTGGCTGTCGGAGAATATCACGTAGCCGCATTGACGACAGACCGGAGCCACCAGGTACTCTGCCACTTTGGAAGCTACAGACACCAAAATGTCCACCATTTCCCCCCCTTCCGACTTCTACTTTTCTGGTTTTCTTGTAGGAGAAATGGAAGTTAAGAAATTACATATGCTGAGAAAGGCGGAACAGACGGAACCCGGAAAAAGAAACGAAATGACTGCACAGGACGGATTCAATACAATGAATCCACAGCCACGAAAAATTAGGTGAAAAGAAGACTGGCTTCTAGCAATTGGCGCAGAATTGAGATCGAAATCCAAAGGGAGGAAGTGATCATTTAGAGGGTGCAACGATCAGAAAGGGGAGCACATGGCTTTAATAGAGGGAGCGTTACTATGTTACCACCTGGGCCCATGTACAGTGACATTAATTCTTAATTTCCCGAGGATGCCCTCCCGTCACCATTGGTTGAGGTGAGTGATTTCATGTACCGTCTTACACCGTAAAAAAGATTTTTTTGTAAATGTGCATCTGTTTTGATTCAGGCAGTCCGCAATTTCTTTCTTTTTTCCGAATAGCTGAACTACGATGAAACAAGATGAGCATTTCCCTAGAGCTTAGCCTTTTCTTGACATCAAAATTTCCCGATTCATCATTCCATGCCTGTACGGTATCGGTCATAAATCCAAATCAGTCGAGTTATTGAAGAGCTAATTGAGTTTTAGATGCATATATCTGTTGTGCATGATGACACCTAAAGATTACTTAATATATTGCAAGTCTACCACAAACATATTACTTATCATGGTATTTTGTTACTGGAGTAGCTACTGTATTTGTTACAAAGTTATATGCCGAACTAATGGATTATAACTTATAAACTTTGGAATCACATGCTAATTTGCACGTAACCCCAATCCAAAGGTCGTCTCTTTGTGTATGAATATATGTGCGCTCGTATATTGATAGAACCGGTTCTTGAAAATGTAAAATCAGAAATTGGCGTGAAGAAAATCGAAATAGCAGCCATCCGGCCACCTTGGAGTTTTCTTCCAACATCTAATTATTCCCAAAAGTTTTTTTAAGAAAAAGATAGCATTTTCAATCTTATTAGCTAATTAAGAGCGTCTTGTGCCGTGTAAGCATCTACATGAGTTTTTCTAATTTTACAATGGTAAAAAAATGCACCAAAAGTCTCTAAACTGTTGCAAATTGTTCAATCGGACCTTTCAATTCTTTTTTTTGTGCAATCAAGCCCTTACATTATATATATATTGTTCGAGTTCGAAGAAACAAAAGTATCGACATGAAGACCTGTTTTATCAGGATATTATGATTGATAATTATAAATGAGATATATATTGCTATCGCTAGTTTACTAATGTGTGCAGTAAATTATACAAATATATAAACACACACATGTCAATAAACTATTTTCCGATGACATACATATTTATATCAACGCATTCAACCTTTTGGGTTTATGCCTAAGTTTCCAATTATATTATTTATGCAAATGAACAGTTATATATTTTTTTTTTTTTGGTAAAGATGAACAGTTATATTTAATCGATCCATACTTCAAAAAGGAGAAAAAATTTAATAAATCATATAAAAAAAGGCATAGCAAAAGGCTATTGTTTGCTACTCGAACTCTAGAAAGTAAAAAGATAAGATGCAACAATTAGCCTTTTTAGCATGAACCCACCCACATGTGACACTAATTTTATATTTTCCGAAGATGCCCGTCCTGTCCACCAATGTGCATAGGCTGTCCAGTCCAGCTGTCACCATTGCTTTGAGGTGAGTGAGTTCATACACTGTCTTACGGGACATATATATTCACAAGTGAACATATGTGTTGTACACGATGACACCTAAAAATTAGTATTACAAGTCTACCACAATTATATTACTTATCACAATATTTTGTTGCTAGAGTAGCTAATTCTATTTGTTACAAAGTTGTAATAGATATCATGTGACCCCTAAAACTTTTGGCAGAAAGTACTTCATGTGAGGTATCAATGGAGCCTTCCGATTAGTATTCCATTGGAATTTAGGAAAAGGTTTGTCATCGGTTGGTCCTTGGCATCCTATGTGATCTCTTCTTCATCACTATAGCTGAACTGTGTTCCGTTTGTCAGATATGGAGGTAGACTTAACATTGATTTCTAAAGTTCATCTTTTTCATCTTTTGATGGACTCAACATGGATCACCATAGGCTTTAGTACTACGTTTTAGGGGTGTCAGAACCAAACCGAAAAACCGAACCGAGATACGAACCGAACCAAACCGAACCGAAAATTTCGTGCATTTCGGTTTGGTTTATGTTTCGGTTCGGATCATCAAAATAAACCAATTTTTCTTTTCGGTTCGGTTCATTTCGGTTCAGTTTGGATCGAACCAAACTAAAATAAATACTTCGGTTTAGGGCTATTTTGCCCTCTCTCTCTCCTCTTCTCTCTCCTCTCTCTTTGTGCTTAATGAACTTGAAACTGAAAATTGATCCGAACCAAACTGAACCGAACCGAACCAAATCGATTTTTCGGTTCGGTTTCAATTCGGTTCGATTCAAATTCGGTTCGGTTCAAGGGACACCCTTAATGGTTCGGTTCGGTTCGGTTTTTTTGAAAAACCGAACCGAACCGAACCATTTACACCCCTACTACATTTCATACCATCAATCACTAATCTTGACTAAAGGACAAGCATGTTAAGAAATATCAATCTCAAGAACACATAGATATGGCAATAGCTAAATCTCTTCCACTGAGCTACATACACATTAACCATATGATACTTGTGCATTTGATGCTTTCTGTTCATATTGATAATACAATTAAGACTTTGTTGATTGCAAATGTCTATTTACTATCAACCATTAAACCAATGAGATTACTTATGAGGAATCAGTTTTCATCAGTGATATCTTCCAGGTGGTAGCTCCGTGAGACGCCCAATCCATTTCTATCTTGGTTGATCTCGAATCATTAAACTGTTTATAAATTTTTGAAGTTGTATTTCTTTGATGTATTCGTTTTTATCTAGGTAAGATAGTGTGGTGTAATTTTGACTAAATTTCCAATACTATTAACATTTATATTAAGAAATTGTTCTCCTAAACAATATTATAATGGACACCGATAGCTACAATATTATCATGGGTCGACATTGATCCGTTCATCAATTTTGGCCAACGATTCCAACTAAAAAATGGCTAAGAATCCTGTAAAAACTAGGTGAAAGGGAGGGGCTTCATGCAGTTGGCGTAAATCGAGATTAAAGTCTAGCACGAAAAAGAAGTCAATTAGACGTTACAACTGCCAAGAACAGGGGCACTTAGCTTTATTGTATGAAGTATGACTATATTATACACACATCAACTCATACACTTGTGCATTAACACTGTTTTTATTTTCCCAAAGATGCCCCTCCTGACCTCCCATGCTGTACATTATAAGTGCTATAACTTTCTTATGGTACTCACTTAATTTTCATAACTTTTTTTTCAACCACTATAGTATAATGACTTATTAAAAGATATTCGTTTTTTTTTGGTCGGAAAAAAAGATGTTCGTTTAATTATCATAACTTTCTATTGATCATTTGAGTGTTATAACTTTTTGAAATCGTTTACTTTTGTGCTACAAATCTGGCGCGGCACAGCACTTACAGTGAAAAAAGGGAGATTCTTCTTTCTTTGCTTCCTCTCTAACACCCACGATCATAAATGATCATCCCACTTTCAGAAGTCTTCAGTGAAAGCACAAAAATGGGGAAAAGAAAAGGACGGGGAAAGGAGCAACTGGAAATCCACTTCGGGTCGTCTTCTTCCTTTTTCCGAGAATCGGTAGCAATGTAGTTAGTATATTGCGAGTCCACCCCGAGTGTATTACATATCACAATGTTTTCTTGGCGCCATAACTGTAATAGATGTCACATGACCCTCAAAATTTTGAAAGAATACTTCAAGTGAGGGATGAAATGAAGCCTTTTGATATAAGAGTTCTATTTGGAATTTAGGAAGAGGCTTTATTAACATTGGTTACTATAGCATAACTATGTTTCACCTGTCAGATCCGGAGATAGACTTCACATTGATTTCGAGAGATGCTGACATCAGTCACTAATTTTGATTTCAAGGACAAGCATGTTCCCAAATATTAATATCAATAACACATTGATAAGACAGTAGATGAATCTCTTCCATTAAAGCTGCATACACAATTAACCATACGAAATTTGTGCATTTGATGCCTTTTGTTCATACAATGAATATCCAAATTACGATCAACCGTCAAACCGACGACACCTGACAAGTAATCAATTTTCATAAGTTGTATCTTCTTATTGATAGCTCCAGTAGACATCCAATCTATCTCTATGGTGGTCGATCTCAAATCATAAACCTGTCCGTATTTTTCTATTTTTTTTGGTCGAATGTTTGTTCTTCTCCGAAATAGTATATTTCTGTTAAATAGCGTGGTGGAATTTCTAACTAAATTCGCAATATAACAATATTTATTCTAGGAAATTGTTTTTTCTCTAAATAATGTTATAGTAGACACCAACTATTTTAGTATTATCATTGGTCGACTTTGACGTATTTGTCAACGTTAACGGACGTTTCCAACTAAAGATGGCCAACGGTCACAAAAAAAACCCAAATTTTCCTTTTTTTTTTTGAAAAAGAAGAATCTCCACCATCATCACTCTAGGGACGAGGATGGTCTAGGTATGCGGTTCCCACTTTAGAATCGGAAACCGTCCATTAAGGACCGGTTCAAAAAAATTGGTACAAAAAACCGCTTGTTGATTCTATGGATCCACCTGAGAACCAACCATTGGTCCGGTCCAATTCCTAGATGGGTCATTGGAACTGGTCTTACTAGCTAAGGACAGAGACGAAAAAATGGAGACGAAGACGAAGACAGAGATGGAGAGTTGGAGACGATGAGGTGAGTATCGACTGAGAATAGTGAGAGAGTGAGAGTGAACGTGAGGCGAAAGCAAAAGAATGTGTTTCTCAGCTCAATGTGAGGCCGTGAGTGTCGAACGAGTTAGATTTAATTTAGGAATTTAGGATTTTTCGCCTTTAAAAAAATAAATATTAAATAAATATATTTTATTTATTATTATATTACCAATCTGGTCCGGGTGGGCGATTTCACACTTGAAATCGGAAACCGGATCAGTACTCACCAGTTCCCAAAAATTAGAATCGGGAACTGAATAGGTATCCTTGGGAACCATCGGTTCCGGTTCGGTTCCTGGCGATCCGGGTGATTTCCGATTCTTTTGCACGCCCTTACATCATTCCAACCAAAAAATAAAATAAAATTAAGGACAAGTGGGCCCACTTACCATTTCTTTTGTACTAAAACTACCTTCGGGCCCCACCGCCTGTGTCCAAGGTACTATCGAGGTGAGTGAGTTCACACACGAAAGTGAACGTTGACATTTTGCTAATCGTGACCCGTTATTAGTATGTATCTGCCATAACGTCAACAGACCAGAATTCTATTCAATTTGAATATTGGAACTTTGATGAGACGATCAAAATTTCCCACGCAACTAGTATTACTCGCAAATCAGAATCGGTCCTAACAAGTACCACACGTCCACCATCATTGCTCTGATGCTGCCTTCTCTCTCTCTCTCTCTTAAACGCAGACGAGGAGGAGAAGGAAGATAAAACTAAGTGAGGTTAGTTAACCAGGGTGGAGTTAAGTTGCTTCTTGGCCATCGTGGGTCACTTGGCAATTATTAAAGCTTCGTGTTTTGTCAACCACGTGGTGCAGATGGGCAGTACGACTTCATGCCCGTGAAGGCTACTCAGTCAATCACCGAGGGACCCAACTCCACGGACCTGTCCCGTCTGTCTTTCTTTCACTTAGATGCACTGTGCGACAATAGACATGCGAAAAGTATAGGAAAATGTTCAGCCCCCTACGTCAATTGTACAGAAGATAGACAAATCTCAAAATGGGGAAAGAAGAAGAGTAAAGAATATCTTTTATTTAAGTACATGTATTTACCTATATACCTAGTAAAGTAGAAATTAAAAAGGACTTGCCGAAAAAGCCTGAAAGCATCACGTTAATGTGTGCACAACCACATATAATTATATGATTAGCCCTAATTTTATACAAATCATTTTACATATAATAACAACAAATATTATAATAAAAGCAACCCCTCCTAATTAGGTCGATCACTCAAAATGAAAATGATTTTAATAGATAGTAAAATATTCTAACCCATATAATCCAAAAGATGCCCCTCGCGTCCTCCAAATGCGCCCAGGCAGTACAAGGGGGGTGTCATCTTAATCATATCCTGCACAACATCTACAAGATCTCCAAAAGAAAGAAACGCCTCAACTTGATTACGCTTGACCTCAAAGACGCTGATTGAAAACAAGTGGGGCCACTCCACCATCTCTTTTGTACTAAAATTGACTTCGGACACCATCGCCTACGTAGTGCGAGAGCTATCCAGCTGTCTACCACTTTTATCATCCATCAATTGTTTAACACATGCTTTGCTCCAGCAATCAGTGGCAGCGAGGCCCCAATCTCCACTTGGGACCGAGCTATAGTCCAGATTCCGATTCGGATAATGCACTCCAATCTCAATCACTTCACGAGCTAAGCGCAATAATGCTTTCTCCTGCTGTGGAGACTGCAAGTTTTGACCAAAATGCTTTTCTCGTTCTTCCTTCTTCCGTAAAAGTTTGTATCATTTTAGTGCGAAAACTGGTGGTGCTTGCGTGATTGTATTGTTATAATAGGTAAAAAGTCCACAATGACCCTAGTTATATAAGGCTAACTTTCGGAAAAATATCATCATAAGTATCATGATTTTCGTTCGGTGCTCACTTGAGTATTCTGAATTTTTTTTAATTACTTGAATATCATAACTTCTAAAAAAATGCTCAAATAAATGTGTTGACACCTAAATTTCGACTGACCATTTAATAATAATTTGCATAGAAAATTAGGGATTAAATTTTAACCCCAAAAAAAAAAAAATTAAAAAATTAAAAAAATTATTAATTAAAATTGCATAGCATATAGTTTAGATTCATATAGGTTAATTGCATTCCACATCGGACCGGGAGAGAAATTTGAAAATTCATCGCATAAACCGAGCTCAGGTACTCGGCTCACTCAAGGGATTGGGGGCCGAAAATCACAAGTCTAAAAGACCTTGGTTGTCTTAATTTGAGCTTAAATCAGCCCATTAAGCTTAATTAAAGAAAAGCCCAAATTAATTCAGCTAATTTGGAATTAAATAAAAATTAAAGGATAAAGCCTAATCCAAAGTCCATTAGGACTAGGAAATCCGGTCAATTAACCTAGGGTTTCAATATAAATATGTGACTATACCTTTCAATGGAGGGGGACTCATAATTTTCTGAACACAATTCTTGAGAACACGAGAGACACACGTGAGGAATAGCGAGAGTGAGAGCAACCGGCGAAAGAGAATTGGTCGCGCGCGTGCCCGAACCATCGCTGACGTCTACCTCCTTTATCCCTGGTCGTCAAGCTCTCTCTCTGTAGCATTGCAATCGTTCATCCACACGCACAGCTGCATGTCCTTGGGCTTCCAGCCTCTGTTTTGCTCTCTGCATCGTGCGCCTTCACGTCCACAGGACAACATTAGCAAACTCTCTCCGTAGTTCCATCATCCTGCAGCATTCACTCCCCGATCAAGGTTTGGGTGAGAGTTCTGATGATAAAGTTCCATTCTTTTTCATTAAATTGCTAAGTGGAGTGCCAGGCCGAAGAGAATAACCGAAGAAAAGTCAAAGAAAGAGTCCAACGGTGGTCAAAGGAGCATCAGTAGAGGTATTCAACAAAGAACGAGCTTGTCATCTAATAATTCATCACTGAACACGGAGAAACCACCAAACCGAGATGACTAGCTGATCGAGTATCACCGCGAAGCCTCGTGAGTCACCACCGCAACCATCGTTGAGCGAAGCGTCCTTACAGTGCCGAGCCCCACTAGAACGCCGACATCCTCCGAATTTGCTGCACCCCCAGTTGACCAAAACGTCACCGCCGCGCTCGCCGCCAGCCACGCCGCCAGCCACACCGCCCTGATCCCCAAGCCTCAATTCAGAACTGAGTTTGAATTTGGAAGATATCCACGAATTAGGTAAGATCATTATCCGAATATTTTTCGAAATATTTAATTTCCTAGTTTTCGGATATTTAAATATTTCGTGAATATTTTGGTGAATAGCTAGATATCTTAGGGTAATTTCGTGATAACCGCAATATTTGAAAATACTCAAAATTAGGAATTATTCCTAATTTGGTAACATATCTGGACGATTATCCAACCTTATCCCTAAGGTACGATACGCGGCAATACGAAAAATCGTTATCTTATCCATAATCACTTGGATACGATAATAGATTTTATTTGCTTTCCAAATTTGAATAATCAACTTTCTGTCGATATCTATAACCCTATAGATATGACCGTTAGTTTGATTTCTTTGCCTTTTCTGAATTTGAAAAATCTTGCGGATTGCGTGGATTGTTCGAGTGTGATTGTTATCTTTGCTTGATTGTTTTCCTTTTAAATAAAGAAAATCCAAAAATTTGTTAGTCAGATTTAAATTAGAAATTTTGCATGCTTAGGGAATCTTAAAGAATAAGATAATTATTTGATTTAAATTGGGATTTAGGGTATCATATTTCCTAGTTTAAATTAAAGATTGTTTTAATCTTAGTGGATTATTTAGGATATTTAATAATTTCAAATTTTGATAAAAATCCCAAAAAAAGAATCACTTTAGGATAGATCAAATCATTTTCTCTAGGATAGATTGCATATTAATTTTAGACATTTTTAATTCCGAATTTCATTTGAAAAATACCAAAAATAAATCATTTGCCCGTCATTAGAATTAGGTCACGTCGTCGCATGACATATAGTTTGCATGTTAGGCTGCATTAATCGCATGTTAATTTTGCACGTCATTACATATAGGTTAATTTCCATTTAAATAAGTGAAAATCCTAAAAAAATATTGAGTGAACTACTTGTTAATTAGAAATCATATTACGATTGTTGATATGATTTTCTAGCTAACGATGCAAATGCTTACGTTGCTTCGAGGTAAGTAATTCTCCCAATCTTGCAATTTATTTGATGTTTTGATTATTGGGTGTTACTTTGGTGGTTTGCGCACCCGCATGAACACCTCGCATGTTAGTGATTAGGCTATAAAATGGATCCAGATTGCATGCAAAAACATTTTTTTTGAAAAGAAAAGGTACCGAAAGGGCGCTAGACTAAATCTAGCGTAATCAAGTCCCCAAACTTAGAATCTCTGGTTCGTAGGAATAAAACATATCTCCCTATGTTTTATTTAGGTTTCTAATCGACCTACCACAAATAAATTAGTGGCGACTCCAAGCATGAAAACTTTTGCATGTTAAAAAACTTAAACCCTAAGTTGCGAATTGATAGGGCTTGAGAGGGCCCGAGTTAGGTTTAATCTTAACAATCCATTAGCCTGAGCAAAATTTTAGGTCGTGACAGAATGTTATAAATTTTTTAAAGACATTCACCATAAGTACTAGAAATTTAACATGTCACGATATTTGTGGTGAACGTATTTTTTAAATGATGGATTAAAAGTTACGGCTCCCTTAAACGCATTTGAGGGGGAGAAGGAAGATAGAACAAAGTGAAGTTAAGAGTTAACCAGGGTGGAGTTAAGTTGCTCCTTGGCCATCGTCAGTCACTTGGGAAATTATTAGAGCTTTAGTGTTATGCCAACCTCATGTTGCAGATAGTCAATACGACTCGATAGATCGTGGGTCACGTTGCGATTATTATGCTTCGTTTTCTATCACCTCACGCCGAGGAAACCAACCCCACCGCACTGTCCCATCCATCTTCTACTCGCTGTCCCTTCCGGCTTAGCCTCGTTAAGAATCGTTTATTCAAGTACATGTATTTATCTGTACACCTAGTAAAATAGAAATTAAAAGGAAATTGCTGAAAAAAAAACCCGAAAACATCATGTTAATGTGTGCACAACCATATATGATTATATATTTGGCCTCAAAATGATTTCCTCATCAATAGTTTGAGTTATTTTCCTGGAAAAGCATTCTGCATGTAATAAGTCCGCAATGCCGCTAGAATGGAGAAAAGCTATTACAAATATCATGATTTTTGTGTGGTGCTTCCTTGAGTACCCAATTTTTTTTCAATTACTTAAGTGTTATAGTTATTTTTTTTTCGATTGCTTGAATGTATTAAATGACTTAACCATACTGCGCAAAAATCAGAATTAAGAGAGGACTAATTATCTCATTGTGTCAAATTGTGTTGGCCGACCAGATAGATGCAAAGTGGATCTTTGAGAGATATGAGTGAAGAGGAAGGTGTGGAGGGAAGGATCGATTATGCCGAGGGTTTGGAGGATTTACTGTATCTGAAAAGGTATATCTCGTTGAGAGCTTTGCCACAATTTGAAATGTCAAGAAATGTTCTATATCTTGTTGTCTTGGATACACTGTCTTCGCCCACCAGATTGACACTGAGGAAAATCGGAAACAAAATTTGAGACTGAAGAGACCGCCATTTTCGTAAACTAAAGTGAAGGCCGGCCGGTGATCATCATATATAAAACTTCCAACTTCCCTCTCACATTTGAGAAAACCCCGGTACTTGTGTTGAGGATCGTGTGATCTTTTATCAATATGATGTTATCTTTCATCAAAAGCTTGGTAACTCTTAATTTACCTGCATTTTTTTTGCACGGACTCTGCGAACCTTGGTTCCACTTCATACTTTTGTCGATGCATGCAAGCCGTCCGCGCTTACGTGTATCGTGTAAGGTTTCATTTGATCATCTTTACACGACATCTACGGAATCTCCAAAAGAGCAAATGCCTCCATCTGATTACACTTGATTGAAAACAAAACGGTCCCCCACTCCACCATTTCTTTTGTACTGAAATTGACTTCAGGCCCCGCCAGCTAAAAAATACGAGAACTATGTTTGGCTCCAGCAAATCAACGGCAGCCGAAGTCCAGATTTCGATTCAAATAATGCACTCCAGTCGCAGTCACTTTTATTGTTTTTTTGGTCGAAATCCCACTCACTTCACGAGCTCTCTAAGCTTCTGCTTTAATAAAAGTTGGACAATAATAGAGTCCACTTAGTGCAATAATGCTTTCTCCTGTTCTACTATGAGCCCACCACCGACTTTGGCCGAAATGCTGTTGTCATCGAAAGTTTGTATTATTTTCCTTGTAAAAGCATCTTGCATGTAATAAGTCTGCAATGGCCCTAGCTATATAAGGCTAACTTCGAAAATATGTCATCAAAAGTAACTTTTTGTTTTTATTTTTTTAATATAACTTGATTAATGGAAGATGTGCATAGGTTTTGAGCTACATATACAACTCCATTGAGAGAAACTGAAGGTTCATGGGAGATGCCATTTTCACTTTTTGAATGGAAGTTACTAACTATAATCATCATTTATTTCTCAAAACCACACTTTAAAAGTTTTAAGAGAACCCAATTTCATTGATTGATTACACCTCGTTAACGGATCCAGTGAAGAATATGAAGTGTATTTGTATGTAATTATATGTAAAGGGGATCATTAACTCCATATCAGTGTTGTATGCACTCGATAATGTCAGCTTATTTCATGGATTGTATGGATCTCTCTCTAACTCTGATCACTCCTTGCTAATACCCTCAAGGTAATGACACTCTTTCAGGTTCTCTGCAAAAATAAGTGACGTGAACAATTCACAAAGCCGATGCTTCTCATTGCAAACTCCCAAATTCTTATGTGTCTTCCCCCTCCCTGACACGTCCACCATCGTTGCTTTGATGCTGCTCTCGCTCTCTCTCTCTCTCTCTCTCTCTCTCTCTCTCTCTCTCTCTAAAACGCAGAGGAGGAGGATGAAGACGGAACATAATGAGGCTAAGAGTTAACCAGGGTGGAGTTAAGTTGCTTTTTGGCCATCGTGGATCACTTGACAATTATTAAAGCCTCGTGTTATGTCAACCCCATGCTGCAGGTGGGCAGCACGACGTGATGCATCCTGGGTCACGTTGCAAAGATATTTTCCTCGAGGAAATAGAGGGAAGTGCGAAATGAGTTCCTTCTTCCCATAAATGACGAGTTCTTTTGTTTTTTTGTTCAGAAAATGACGAGTTCAATGGGCCCATAATATTATTGCATTTTCTGGACTCTTTGTCATTTCGAGATGGGACATGTGACGGATGTTTTGAATGAGATGGGGTTGAAGCTCCGAAAATGTCTACGAAGGTGTCGGCAATACTTTCAGTGAAGGATCCTCGACTATCGGAAAATATTCTAGGGTTCTTCCTAGTGTACACGAACCCAAAAAGACTTTAGTTAGGATGGCCAATGGGCCGTGCCGGTTCGGACCCGTGCTCTCGGGCCACATGCAACGTCTTCTACTTTATTTGCGATGAAATTTAAGTATGCATATATGCCTGCATTCGATGTTGCTTGAGCTCTTCTGGGCTTCTAGCAACAGGCGTAAATCAACATCGAAGTCTAGACTGAGTAAGAGGGTGGGCTATTAATTTAGATCAAAAAAAAAAAAAAAAGCCTAACGCCTCCCCAAAAAATTAAGAATATTGTCTCGGCACTTTTCAGACAGCAATAATGCAGCACGTTCCTCTGTACCATTGCAGAGGATGAAGACGTTGTCTTGTTCATCCACTTTGTTTCTTTATGGAAACCATCTACATCTCATCTCCACTTCTTCATTCTTACTATTACTTGATGAGCCTGAGCGAAAGACGATGCCATGATGCCGAGTCTAAAACATAACTTGAGTAGAGAAAGAGAGAGGTTCTTCATATAAAGTTTCCTCCAGGATATTGAGATATATAGAGCTTGTGAAATGACCAAAAGACATTGGTATGTCAAGAGACCAAGCAACACTTGGTAACAAACAACTATTCCGTTATTTAAACAATCGTTTAGTAATTAAATATTAATTACATGCACATCATTAATGCACCGTAATCAGATCTTATAATAATAATAATAATAATACTTTGATGACCAACACTAATTGCAAAGCGTCCCACATCATTGATTCACAACACCTACTTTTATATAACAACAACAACAATAATAATAATAATAAATTGAGTACTTAATGACAAACACTTGTTCCAAAACCTCCTTTGCACAAAGCTCACTTATATATTATCGGTAGTCCGACCAAACAAAAAATATTGTCGGTAGTCAATCAACAAATTAATAGCATTGATTCTAAATTATCAGCATCCATTTCTCATGAAAAATAGCACAATTAATTATTTAAGCTACCCCATAATTTTGACTAATTAAGATAATTATAAAGCTACTCTGAAAGGTATTAATATATGCTAATGCATAAATGCAATTACGTGGCAATGGAAAATTGATCAAATTTCGTAATTTCAAAAGTCATATTCTACCAGCAACAATGAAAAATTTACGTTCGAGATTTTACCATAAATGGTGGACAATACACCAACCTAAGCTACCTTAGAACGAAACTATTGATCAATCAGCACACTTGGTAATACAAACTATGTTTCAGCATTTATTGACCCATTCTAATTTCAATGATATAATCTACCATGTCAATGGAGATTTATAGTACAGAATTAGAACTTTTCTATCTAGGAATATACAATCATAAAGTAAGTTTTCAATCTTGACACTAAATTTACTGATATTACTAATGTTTCTTTGAATAACATCAACTGATGCCCATCGTTATCGACGGGGACATCAATACTCGTAGGGGAAAATGTACATCTCAAATATAGCTGGGGCTTTATTTGTCAATTTTGTCACATAAAGTCGACTTTGAGAGATTAAATTCATGACAGTGCAACGCATTGGACGAAGAGCATGTTAATTCTTTTGAATCCATTAAATCAGATCAATAGCATATCAAGAAATGACAAAATTATATGGTATCTCATCAAGAAGATTAGTTTTTCAAAACATTTATTAAATGAGTTTATCTGGTCTTTTCGTGAAACAATTCTCTCTTTGAAAAAGAAAAAATGGGACTTGTTGGGCCAGTTTTGTACACGTCAAAAATGCTGCCGTTTCTTGGTGGTAGCAATTAGTTTTTGACGAAACGGAGAAACAGGACATGATTTGAGGAAAAACCAGGCATATTCTCTCTCTCTTTTGATCTAACCACTTTTTCTAGGCCCTTTTTCACGTGTTAATCCTATGTTTTGTATCTCATCTTTATTTTTATTTTTTTTGGTGTAAATGTAAGTAGAATTTATAAGATAACGTACAGAAGCTTAGGGGCATTCCTCAGCATTACAAGATTACAAAAAAATGGAGTGGGGGAGTCTCCGTATAGTAGTCAAAGTTTCATTTATTCGGGATGGTCTAAAAGATTTGTAGTGCGAACCTCGCCCTCTGACAAGTTTGTAAACTTTAGCCAAAATGATAAGGGCATCATTTGACTTTTGTTGAAAGTGTCTACGATTATGCTCCATCCAAATACAGTATATGATCGCTAATAAAGATACCTTCAGAAGTGTCGCCGCCAAGTCCTTACCTTTTGTAGCCTTGATCATCCATTTAAGTTCATCATTCCATCCTTCTACAGGGCGTCAAATTCCGTATTGTGCAAGAATAGTGCGCCAAATACTTCCGGTCCAGGTGCACTGGAAGTATAGATGGTCTCTGCTTTCCAGACCAGACATACAAAAATTGCAATGAATATCTACTTCAGGCTTCCAACGTGATATGATTTCTGCTGTTTGTAGTCAATCTCTACAAACTAGCCAGCTGATGAAGTTATGCTTGCTAATACTTCCTTTCTAATCAATTGGGACCATTCCACAGCCGGTCTCACATTTTTTTCTTTCATCATATACCTCTTGGCAATAATATCTTGGTCTAGATATGATTGAAGCTAAAGCCGGTCTTAGTTGAAGAATACAACGCCAACTCCATGCCATAGAGCCCCTGATTTCAAGCTGCATAATCGAATTGCCTCTACACTTGGTACTATGAACCCATTTACTCCACAAGGAAGATGACGGACAATTTATGAGGTTCCAAAGGTAAGGCCAAGCAAAACTTTGTTTCGTAATTTTAGATGAGGCAACCCTAGACATCCTTCCTTTTTTGGTGAACAAACAACTTCCCAAGCAACTTTGTGTGATCCGTGGCCTTCTGTATTTCCAACTCACAAAAATGTCTAATCTTCTTTTCAATTTCATATATAGTTTGCTTTGGAAGTAAAAACATTTGCATCCAAAAGTTACAGATGGAAATAAGTACCGATCTCATCTTTATTTATTCCTTTTTAATATCATTTTGCTAGTTTAATATCCTATCATTATCACTCTATTTCGTAATAAAACATTTTTGTTCTTCCACTATGAATTCTCCTTTTAATCATTGGTTCATCTATTGCGTTGATTATGATTTAATTTCTTCCATGTTTTTAATCGTTGTTTTGATTATTGTTTCGTCCATTCCTTTAATTCAATTTCTTCAGTATTTTTAACCTCTCCACAAGATTGCTGCTAAAAGTACCTCTCATTTCAAGCCACATTGAATTTCAGTTTATAATTTTCATCACTATTTTGATCAATTTCTCATAGCATTATGTTCCATTTCGCGATATTACTAATTTATATTTTTGATCATCAGATTGGACCGATTGATTTAATATTTGTGATGAAACTTCATTAATCAATGTATTAATATTTCGAATAGAAAATCTATTCGATTCAATTTCACGAGTTCTCTTATTGTAATATTATCGTGCAGATGAAGTTCACTCTAATCAAAGGATTTTGCACCCCTTTTGTTATCAGCTCTATCTACTTCCCCTCCATTAATTCCTCATTTATATGGCTTCAGTTAATTTCATGAACACTCGCTCTTTCCCTCCCTCTCTCCTGCAAGGAAAGGTTGAAAATATCAATATTTGCTTTAAAACTAAATGAAGTTACACTTTGTTTTTGAGAAGTTATGCACATAGTCTAAATATGAGAGGAAAGGTTGAAAATATTAATGCCCCCGGAAAACAAAATGTTAAAGTGGTAAGGATGGGGATCTTTTGTCAAACAAGGATTTTTTGTAATGATAAATAATTTCGCACAAGTGAGCCAAAATGTATCGGCATGGACATCCAGATTTCTAAAACCAAATTATTCTCTTGCTAACAAGTGTAGTAAGAGAAAGTTGACCTGTCCATGTTGATTGATCCAATGAAGAGAATAGTAGAAATTTTTTTCCCATCGGCGCGCAAAATGAATCTTCTTACACGTGGGAGGAAAAGGAGGGAAATAAGAGGGAACCAAGGCAGTAGGACCAGCTTTACATTAATGTGACCTATATTCTTCCTAAGCCATTATTTAGAAATTTTTCATTTTTCTTCCTAATATGATATTGTTAGGTTAATGTCCCATCATTATTACTTTGCTTCACAATAGAATATTTGTATTCTTCCACTCTTAACGGAGTAAAAACTCTGACAATAGAGAACATAGGATACCGAGAGGGAGATTAGCTCATAACTCCTTCGCAGCGAGTTATCTCTTTTTTACGATGGAGCGACTGCACTTCAATATCTGAAAATCGTTCTCTTCTTCGAAGTTGCAGCGCAATGACATATCCATCGACTTGGCATAGCGATCCAAAATGTAATAGCAAAGACAGAACAAAACAGAACAAAAGCGATCAACAAATCTAGAATGAAGTGAAGTGGATTCTGGAATTAGATGAGAGAAGACTCAACCATCTGGTAGGCGTGGCTGATATAAACAGAACACCAACAAACTTTGAATCGGCGGTGAGGTATTTTCGGTTAGAGCGAAGATGGAGAATCTCGGAGCTTCATAGTTAGCTCTAGTTCTTCCACTGGATTGACCGTAAATTGAAGGAGACTAAGCTGTCTTCTAGTGCTGCAGCATAAAACTAGACATATCAGTAAAAAGGAAGAAAGAAAAAAATAGAGAATCGAATCAGGAAAAGATGAGATTACAAACTAGGTGAGGAAAGAGAATGAAGATCCTCCGTGACCTTAGCTGCTGGACTTTGCTGAGGAGACGGCACTGATCGCTAATGAAGAAAAGATCCGCAGCTGGAATGGCTGAGCAGAGGAGGTGTTGCGGTGGCAAGAGGATCGCTGGATTTGGAAATGATGGAAGCAAACACTGAAAATCATAAGAACGAGACCGAGGACAACGATTCCAAGCCTGATTCGAAGATTAAAACTAGAGAAAGAAAATGCACTCAGCTTCGGCCATGGTCGAACCCATCGCTTTTCCCTTTCTTCGAACTTGTTCAGCCGAGTGAAGAGATAGAGCGCGCGAGAGAGAGATTTAGCAAAGAGAATATTGCGGAGAGAGAGAGAGAATCGGTCAACCAAGAGAGAGAATAATGGGTGTGACTTCTCCGATAGAGAGGGAATTCAGCGATTGAAATCAGGAATGGATAATCCAGTCCTAGAGGAGTTCGAACGATTCCGGTGGATTGAACGATTCCTGGGGGGGAGATGTTGGTCAGTTGAGTAAAAGTCTGCTACTATCTCGGGAGGTCTATCGCTGACAATAACCTCCGTCTCTTCTCCATCTATAAATGGAGGAACAGGGGAAGGCTTGAGCTTTCACGGAGGAGAAAGAAAAAGCAGACTCTGAGAGAGAGAGAGAGAGAGAGAGGGAGGGAGGGAGGGAGGAGGGAAAGAGAGAGCGAGAAGTAATACTCCCTGGGTTTTGTCATGTTATTACCTTGACCACATTGTGCAATCCCACCGATCTCGCTTGGGCTGCTCGACCCTTTTGACGTTGGTCGTCTCGCCTACACATCCAGACAAGTTGCTCGCTGCCTTCCCCGACGCCCGAGTCAACACCACAGCACACTCAAATTCCCCGACGCCGACTCAACATCCAGACTGGGAGGCGCTTCTCCGGCGCTTCTTCGGTGCCTGAAATTCTCTTGGTAGTAGTCACCAGCACAAAGCCGGGCGCGTTGGGACCGGATCCGACCGCCGAAGGCGGATTGGACGCAGGTTCAAGAATAGAAATGCGAAGGAGAGGATTGCGGCTCAAGCCACCGCCGGCAATATTGCCATTGGGCTGTCGAAGAGAGAAGAGAAACTGGCAAGATACCATACATAAGAGGCTCATGGTGGTGGCCACATTGCTGGCCACCAGCCACCATGGCTTTTCAAGTGGCCAAATTGTGGGTATCTCCATCATGGCCCACAAATTAGTGCTGGCATAGGCCGCACTGATGGCGGTTCTTTTGGTGGGTCAGATTTTGTTTTCCATCTGGAAATTTTTACAAAGAGTCAATTTCATTCCGAAATTATTTCGAATTTACTGGTCACCATGGCTTTTCAAGTGGCTACGGGTACCTCCGTCATGGCCCACAAATTAGTGCTGGCATAGGCCGCACTGATGGCGCTTCTTTTGGTGGGTCAGATTTTGTTTGCCATCTGGAAATTTTTACAAAGAGTTAATTTCATTCCTAATTATTACGAGTCCCGAGCCTTGTAATCGAATTCCCAAAGTTAATTTCATTCCGTTTTGTATATTTTGTGCTTTTCTTTTGTTCCCAAGACCCAAATCTTGATTGATGCTTTCATGCATCAGTCACTTGTGTGGACTTAAACGTGGCTTTCCAGAGACTTATGTTTGGGCTGTTTGTGGAAGCAAGGTATAACTCAAACTCTTCACGATCAAGCATTGCAATATATAAAGAATGTCTCCCTCATCAATTGAGATCAAGTCGAGTCGAATAATTGAGAATAGATCCCAAACTTGACTCGCTTTGCTTTACACAATTAAGGAATTCAATTGGAGATTTTTACCTTTGAAATCTTGTGGGAAAAATTGAGTGCACATGTATTTTCTAGAATTGAAAATTTTTACGGGACCTTCCGTTGAAAATTGTCATACGGTCGCCCTTTAACCAATCAACTCATAAGTACCATATTCTCCTCAATGAGCATCACGATATGAAGAGAATATCAATGCAACTTCTCTTAATGTACTAGAGGAATTTTCTGAGACTCCTAGATGACGAGTTCTTTGGTTGCTGTAAGAAGAGAACCAAAGCTCGACTGGATTAGCTTTAACAAAAAGATGGATCGAACTCCGGTGACTGCTGAATATTCACAAGTGTGTAAGTCAATCTGGAGGATGGAGCAACAACACAAATAAGATCTTGAGTAATCATGCCTCAAATCTAAACTTCAACGAAACCAATTTTCGGTACCATAACAATGCACGAATTACATCCTAATTCTTTCTTTCACATGGGAAAACCAATATATAATGTGAGATTACTATTAGAATTTAAATAAGTAATAATTTCTAGTGTAGAAGATATATTCTCCAACCCTTCCCGGAGTTATAAAGAATAAGAAGAAGGGCTCGGCTCCCTAGTATATCAAGTGTGGCAACTAAAAAAATTCCAAAACTAGGTAGTATAAAACCATGATCACAATGACAGTTATCATTTGGGAAACGAAGAATTCTTTTATAAGGAAAAAATCAAGAGATTTCACTTTAAATCACATCTGTTTTTTTCCAAGAAGACTAAGTGATACTTATCTTTAAACCCCAAAATGTTGCTCAAGTGGTAAGTGTGCTTATCTTCCTTGGTCAAAACTTGAGATCTAATCACTACACTTGCACAATCTCCTGTGGCCTCATAGGAGCACATACTTGTGAGTCTCCGCCAATTACCCGATGTGTGTGGGATGAAGGGACCATCACACCCCGGATGGAGATTAGTTGGATGCTCAAAGTTTTAGACACTCCATTGATATTAAAGAGACATCTATCTATTAATTTTGTGACAATGCATAGGTTTGAATTACATATATAATTGAATTAGAGGAAACTGAAGATTCATAGAAGATGCCTTTTCTTATTTTTTCTTTATAAAAAGTGTTAATCGTAATCATTCTTATTTCTCACAACCTCCCCTTGATAGTTCTTAAAAAAACGTAATTTCATTGATTGATTACACCTCATTAACGAGACCAGTTAATATAAGTGTATATGTATGTAAGTATATGTTTGGTAATGGGATTATACATAACATATACTTACATACATATACATTGCAGATGCTAGATGGTTGTTCGACTCCATTTACGTGAACGCTAGTATTATTCGAGTAAAGAATATCTTTTTATTCAAGGATCTGATACCCCGTAAAATAGAAATTAAAAAAGGAATTGCTCAGAAAGCTTGAAATCATCTTGTTTATGTGTGCATGACCATACACAATTATATGTTTACTCCCAAATTTGTACAAATTGTTTTATGACTAACAACAACAAATACTCTTGAAAAAACACACCTGTTAATTAGGTCAATCACCCAAAACAAAAACAGTTTTACTTGATGGTAAAATATAGTTACACATCTACGCCAAAACTTAAATAACCTGACATAATCAAATAGTCACCATACACGTATAAATATTGTAGTGCTGCAATAGAAGCTATTTTTCTATCGATGATGGATATAATAATAAAAAAATTAGTTAAAAAGGTGTATCCGCGATATACAAATTTTATACTGAAAAATAGATACTATAAGATAAAAAATTGAAAGATATTGATCAACGAAAGAAATTAAAAGAACCGTCTCACTCTTGTATAGAACATCTCTATGCACCATGTAGAGGATGAAGACATTGTCTTGTTCGTCCACTTGGTTTCTTTATGCATACCATCTTCGGTTCATCTCTACTTCTTCATTCTTATTATAGCTTGATGGGCATGAGCGAAAGATGATGCTTTAATGCCGAGTGCAAAGACATTAATCGATATATATTTTCCTTTAAGATATTGAGATGTATAGAGTTCGTAAAATGACGAAAATAACACTGGAATGTCAAGAGACATTGTTTTCTGGGAAGAATTCGTCATTGATATTGGAAAATCCCGGTAAGAGTTGGATTTTCTTGTCCAGTGGAAGGGCACAACCAAGCTGTACTTGTAACTAGTAATCGTACTTTTACTTATTTATATAATATACAACCTCCAACCATATGCTGTATGAATAATTATTATCCTTCTTGTTTAGGAGATTGAAATATATGGAAATTATTATGTGGGTTTTCACCTCATTTCAACTCTCCCTTAGAAGAAATTACTTATTTTTCTAAACTATGTTATTAGTTATTTGTGGACTGTACATGAGCAGTCTACCAATGAAAGAATTATGCTAGGTTCAAATAGCATCCGAGAAAGCTATGCATTGGTTGTGTTAAGATATAAAATTTTTTTGATATCTTTTTTTTCTGAATTTCAAATTAGCTTTTATAGATTGAACTGTCCATGTTGATTGATTCATTGAAGAGAATGGTAGAAAAAAAATTTCCCATGGGCGCATGAAATAAATCCTCTTAGACGTGGGAGGAAACGGAGGGAAATAAGAGGACCCAAGGCGGTCGGACCAGCTTCACGTTAATGCGACCTGTATTCGTCCTAGGCCACAATTTGAGAATTTCATCGTCCTCTCCGTCACCCTCAATCCACTAACAGCCACTGCCAAACCTCCATCTTGGTGATTTCAATTGAGTCCCTTCCTCTCGCTTCGTTGCTGATCGTCAACGCTTTCCGATTGCCAATAGTTTCGCCGCCGTAGAGAAGGTCCGAAATGCCGAAGTACTCGAACTTCGATCATGACTGCCTGCTTCAACGATTCCATTCCTTGACGTTGCTTCCGTTATCTCCTTACTCATATGCGATGCCAATCGCTATAGCTAATCATTTCTTCATTCAACTAAACCACAAGTGCTCTGTTTTCCGTTGCTTTATATATGAAGTAGAGGCTAGGAGCTATTGCTACTGTCTATGTGAAAATCGGCTGTGATTGAGGCTGTATTGATGATTTGAACTTGCCTCATTGCCTTTGTGATGATTTGGATGTGAATCGTCGCTTTACTTTTGCATCTAAGCTACTTGGCCGAAATGCATATCATCTGTTTTATGTAATTCTTGAACTAGATCATTGTGTATCTTGATTCAGTTCTTGACCGAGAATTTCATTCGTTACCAGATTGTTGATCTATTCTGGTCATATAAACCTATTTGAGTTCTGTTTCTTCATCGAAAATCATAGGTATTCAATTTTGAACATGTTTTGAATCTGCTAGAACCATGTCAATATATTTTAATTCGCAACTGTTGCAGCCCTCCCGTCATTTGATGCTATCCCACTCAAGTAAGCATGTGCGGTGATATAAGATTGTGTTATGGTGACTTTCATGTTCGCTTGGAGAAGAAATTATGCCATGAATGATTCAAATTCTACTGGAAATCCTTGGATGCTGACTGTGTCTTGATATCACTGATTTGACTGTGCTTGAATTGGTGACTATTGTCGACTATGGCTTGATCCCTAAATTCCCACTTTCTGAAAAGGTATATTTTTTCTTCGACCGAAAAAAAAAGGGTATATTTTTCATTCTAACGTCCAAATGTGGACTTCATCATCCAACCCATACACAGCAATTCCATATAACATCCAATCAATTTTTTGAGTATGCGCTACATTTAATATATGCCACGCGTTCATTTAACATAAGTAGAACTCATGCGTCAGCAAATCATGGATGGAGAAGAGAGGACCATTACGGCCAAAAAGGATTCAAGGCGGCTGGGTCATTAACCTTAATTTCATTTGCATCTCACAAGCGTGACTGTATGGACCTGCGCAATAGGAGACGGACAATCAAGAGCGCTAAAATAGCACGACAATCTTTTGTCGCGCTAATTTAGCGCTATTGACTGTTCATCTCCTATTGCGCAGATGCACAGAGTCACGCTTGTGAGATGCTGTTGAAATTAGGGTTAGTGGGGGTGTTGAACTCTTTTTGGCCATAATGGCCCTTTCTTTTAGCGATCCATGGTTTTTTTTTTTTTTTTTTTTTCAGATCTACTTTACTGCAGAGCGAGCCAGTTTCAACGGAGAACACCGGTACTTGCTGGAATATTGTCAGATGGCCGGCAACACCAGAGACACTGCAAGGCAGAGACACCGAGACTGTGGATCGGGCTCGGTGCGCAACGTGGCGAGGCAAGGCGGCAAGGCTGTGGCCTGTTAGTGTTGCCACCGTGGCTGTGGTGTTGTTGAGCCTGCATAGGGGAAGGCAGCGAGCAACTCGTCTGGATGTGTAGGCGAGACGACCAGCGTCAAAAGGGTCGAGCAGCACAATTAAGGTCGGTGGGACTGCACAATGTGGTTAAGCTAATAGCATGACAAAACCCAGGGAGCATTACTTCTTGCTCTCTATTTCTCTCCTTTTACGAACCCTCTCTCTACTTGTGTGTTTCTCTCCGCTTTTTCTTTCTCCTCCGTGAAAGCTCAAGCCTTCCCCTGTTCCTCCATTTATAGATGGAGAAGGGACGGAGGTTATTGTCAGCGAAAATCTCCCAAGATAGTAGCCGACTTTTGCTCAACTGACTAACATCTCCCCCTTAGGAATCGTTCAATCCACCGGAATTTCAAACTCCTCCACGACCGGATTATCCATTCCTGATTAATTGCTGATTTTTTATCTTTTATATATATATATATATATATATATATATATTCAGAACGAATATAAATTGGATGCTATTGTTACATAATGGATATTGCCTAACGTAGATTTGATTTTTTTATGTGACGAACAAATAAATGGGATGGTCAAATTTTTGATTCAGGTCTTGACAGAGAATTTCCTTCTTTACTAGATTGTTGATCGATTCTGGTCATAGAAGCCTCTTTGAGTTCTGTTTCTTCATCGGAGATCGTAGGTATTCAATTTCGAACTTGTTTGGTATTTGCTGGAACCTTGTCAATACATGCTGATTCGCAACTGCTGTGGCCCTAAGCTGATGTCAATTTACAAGGAGCTTGCGCACGCGATATCACTTATCCACAAGCTATCAAAAAGGCAACCAAACTAAGACAAAATCCACCTAATTCATGCTTATTCCACAAATTCCAGCACACGTTCAGAATTGTAAGAGAGCATACAAGACCACAAATCGCGATCGTTTGATGACTAATTGACATGAATTGAAGCCACATCTTCCTACAAGCGCATATGTGTTTCTTGATCCAAATGGCATCAATCCAAGACCAAATTAGCTCCGAATTTAAATAGAGCAATCATGATCAGCATGCAATACTTCATTTCTAGCATATTCAAGTTCGCTTATGACTATAATTCTCGCAAAATTGGCATGAGATTCTCCATGTTACTTTCCTGGCATGAAAATATATGATCCCATGACCAAACTAGCCTCATTCAGTTCTTGACCGAGAATTTCATTCATTACTGGATTGTTGATCTATTCTGGTCATATAAGCCTATTTGAGTTCTGTTTCTACATAAAAGAATCGTAGGTATTCAATTTTGAACTTGTTTGAATCTGCTAGAACCATGTCAATATATTTTAATTCGCAACTGTTGTAGCCCTCCCTTCATTTGATGCTATCCCACTCAAGTAAGCACGTGCAGTGATATAAGATTGTGTTATGGTGAATTTCATGGTCGCTTGGAAAAGAAACTATGTCATAAATGAAATACACAGTGATCTAGTTCAACAATTACATGAAACAGGTGGTATGCATTTCGGCCAAGGAGCTTAGATGCAAAAGTAAAGCGATGATTCACATCCAAATCATCACAAAGGCAACGCAGCAAGTTCAAATCGTTAATAAAGCCTCAATCACAGCCAACTTTAATGCAAACGTTAGCAATAGCTCTCAGCCTCTGCTGCCTATATAAAGCAACGGAAGACAGAGCAAATGTGGTTTAGTTGAATGAAGAATGATTAGCTATAGCGAGTGGCATTGGATATGAGTAAGGAGATAACAGAAGCAACGTCAAGGAATGGAATCGCCAAAGCAGGCAGTCATGACCGAAGTTCGCGTACTTTGGCATTACAGACCTTCTTCGACGGCAGAATTGGTGGTGATCGGGAAGCGGTGACGATCAACAACAAAAGCAAGTAGTAAAGGATTCAATTGAAATCACCGAGAGAGTGACTTGGGGATGCTAAAAAAAATCACCCGAGTTCCTTCAATCAATGCTCTCTGTTCTTGCCCCGTCTCAGCGTGCCATATCATGTGGTGGCCAGCGATGGAGACGTCGTGGCTTCAGAAGAACCAATCATATTCTCTCTCTCTTTTGATCTTACTATTGTTTCCGGACTCTTTGTCATGTCCAAATCCTATGTTCCGTGTCTCATCTTTTTGTTCTTTTTTAATATCATTTTGTTAGTTTAACATTTTATCATCATAGTCATATACTTTCGCTATAAGTTGTTGTTTGGTTATTGGTTCATCTAATAGGCGCAACTTGAGGATCATTTATGGATTAACTCACTCGAGGTATTATGTATTTAAATAGCTGGATCTAATTTTCAATCAACCTTAAAATGTTGTAATGAGGTCGCTTTAGGCATGAATTTAGCAATTTGATTTTTATTAAATTGGTTACTGGAGAATTTATGTACAATTGGTAGCATCATTACTGCTCACTGGTTCACTTTTCAATTTTTTTTTTATTAAAAAAAAGCAAGTCAAGTTATTACCAAAAAAAAGAACAAAAAGAAAAATCAAGTCAAGTCAAGAAGCACATAATGTTGTGGAAATTATCGTATGCAGTAATTGCCCATTCCATGCAACATGCATCACAGCGATTCGATTAGCATGAGGATTCTTGGACCGTTGGATGGCAATAGACAGGTGTTGTGTGTCGGTAATTAAACGCAGAAGGCTTCGAATCGATGGAGATCACAGAGTGATAAACACTATTTATCTTGATTTATCAAATGTGAGATGTTTCTTTTAATATTACCATTTGTCAATATATAAGTCAAATATGAGATATTATGTCATTACAGGAAGTTATAAATCACTACTTTACTAAATTCTCTCAAAACCTTGTCATAATCCTTGACAAAATCTACATATCAATGAATAATTTTTATTGACATGTATTACCAAAAAAATTCGAAATCATGGAATTTAACTTGTTAAATATTGAAGTATGACAAAACATCTTGTTATAATGGATATTTCTACTACTTTTCAATCACAAGAGTTATCAAATATTACATACTTGTTATGATTATAGTTGACAAATACACAATCACGTGGTAGATTTCTCTTGAACATATCCTTTTTTTCCCTTCTATCTGTAATAATGGGTAACTTTATTATATCCATTTATTTGTAAAGCGTAGCGTATTGCATAATCTCTCTCTCCCCATTGCACATAACCCACTAATGAAACCTAACTTTTTATCGACACATCAAGCATATATGTTTGAAAAAAAATAAGAAATAAATAATAGTAAAAAGAACAAAAACTAATAATTAATAAAAGAGAATAAAAATAAGAAGAGAGAGAGAGAGAGTCCAATTGGGCCTAGTTCAGCCCCCTCACCTAAGCATTTTGGTCCGATCTGACCAATTAAACCATGCTCCTCTCGCCCCGTATCAGATCCACAAGCTTAAGCCTCACTTCCACCATCCTTCCTATTCCACACGAATCGTCGGAGTTGAGAAGGAAGAGAGGGATTTTGATCTTCTAATCTGGTCTTCCACATAAAAAGGATCGTGTTAAGTTTCATCGTGCTTAGCTTTTGATATCAGTGAAGCTTGTAGCAAATGGAGTGGAGGGAGAAAGCTTCCGCTGCTCAATTGCGAAACTGAGTTGTAAAATCTATTATCCGTTGCCATTTCCTTGGTACCCACGTGTGCATAACATGATTACAGGCTCATGGAATGCAATGGTTTCTGGGTATTGTTAGAATGGGGATTTTCGCTGAAGCACTGGATATTTTGTCTGCCATGAAGTCGCAGGGGATAGACATGGATTCTGTAATTCTACATAATCTGCTTACCATTTTGGCTTAGTTTGATGATGCATCGAGGAAGCAATTGAAGCATATCACCTGATGGAAGAGTGTGAAGGGGTTTCTCCACATAAAGGGAGTAAGGAGATGAGATTTCTAATTCGATTCTTATACAAATTCATTGAAAATAAATGGGGAAATCAACATGTAAAATATATTAACTGCCTGATCGATTTTTTCTTCAATTACGTGGAAATTTTCACCAACAGCAACAGGTGAAACTCGGATAGGGAAACAAGACTTCAATTGAAATCAACAATTTACTTAGAAAAAACTAAACGCGAACACTGAAATTTACGCATGCCGAGTAGAAGTTGCCTACTTTATTTAAAGTTACCATTCTCTTTAAGATTTTACTGAGTACATGAAAAAAAAAAAAAAAGAATGACCAACAGCTTCGCCACCTTTTTTTTTTCCTCCTCACCAACAGCAACAGATTTTCCCAAGAAAATCCTTGAGGTGTAGCAGATGGGACGCCCTTCAGAGTCATGGCATAGAAATGTTGTCTTGCATGCGGTGAACTAGAAAAGGTTATCTGTAAAGAAACAAGTTATCATTTTAATATGGTCAATTAAAATTGCTAATTACATTACAAGCATGAAAACTATCTTGTTAAGTCCTCATATGTTGATATATGACCAACGAATCTCGCAGTACTTAGACCTTCTGGAATTTGCTCGGCGGAGTGAGCGCCTGGATGGCCTCGCCTGTCCTCCCCCATCGCGCCAAGACTCTCAAGGGTATGTTTTTGACGAAATTCAACCTTATTTCGGCGAGACTCCGGTATGTTCAGGCGAGTTTCAACAATTCCGAACGAATTACGGCAATTCCAAGTAAACTTCAGTGAATTCTAGCAACCTACAATATTCTTCCGGCAACACCTCAACAAAAATTCGGCAAATTCCAACACATTCCAGCAAACGATCAAGGTCCAATGTCGTAGAATTGCACGATCCTACTTGCAATGCGAAAGACAATTAAATCACACGACCACTTTAGGACCAAAATATCAACAGAAACTTTCAATCAATGGAATCCTAAAATAAAGCTTCCATCAACACGACAAGCAATTGGAAAGAACAAAGGCGACCGAGTGCCAAATGAAATTACAAGACGACAAAACTATCTCATGCATTGACTAGTCCTCTTTGGCCACGTATAGCACATAATACATACACATTGCCCAACAGGTATTCACAACATGGACCAAAATTTTCAGTTTGAACGCAGAACCCCACGGCCTTCGAACAAATACATGGTGAGGATGGCACAGATTGCAAGCTCCCAGTACCTACACTTCCGAAAGAAACGTGAACAGACAGAAATGATCTTCTCGACTACGAGGCCAAGTGCTTATACATACCTCCCGAGCAATATACCGTTCCAGACATCTTGAATGCGTGCACAGAGGAAGGTCCGATGTTTAGGTGATGAGGAGGAACCAGGGAGTGAGAGGTAATGGAGGAGCGGCTAAGTGTGCTCTCTTCTTGTCTTTCGGTCATTTCATCGAACACCTCCTGAGCAGTATCCGCACGTTCATTACACGCTAGAGCAGCTTTGATTCTGATTCCCAAAGGGCTTAGCATTTGATGAATTTACTAAGGGTTCGTTTGTTTCGGGAAAACCCAATGATAAAGAAAAATACTTTTCAAAAAATTAATTTTTAAAAAAATTGTTAGTTTTTATTTGTTTGGTGATGCCCGAAAACATTTAATGATGTTTGGATTTCATTTGGAAAATGATCGCAAAAGATGGAGCAGTTTGTGCATCATCTAACGTGACCAATTTGGGAAAACTAGAGAGGATCGATTCCGCCGCGGATTGGACGTCGTTGATTTCGAAAGACATTGACGAGAGCGCCGGAGATCTGGACAGTCTCGAGCAAATTCGCGTCGTGCGGGAATCGGCAAGAAACAAACAAGTGGTGGATGTAGGAGAGGAGAGAAGAGCGTATATTCGGAGACGGCGAGCGAGGGGTTCCGAGAGAGTTAATGGCCGATGAAGAGGAACCGCGACGACGATGATCGGAGGTGGAGCAACTATGGAACCGCGAGCTAAAGCCAAAACGCCGGAGAAACCTGATGCGAGAGATGGTGGAGACGTCAGGACACTCGAATCGAAGGTCGATTCACCTCCGGCGAACCTCGAATCAACGAAAATGGACTTTGGGAATCCATGATCGAGCTTCGCTTTCTTCTCCGTGCGTGTATCGTGCGCCTTCTTCTTCGTGCGTCTGCCATGGTCGGAGATGGAAGACCGGCGGCGGCTTCCGGTGGAGCTGGCGGCCGGCGGTGAAGCTAGAGAGGACGCGAGAGAGAGGCTACGGACGCGAAGAAGAATCGAGGACTTCCTCTTTGACGAAAGTACCCTATTTAAAATGACGAAAATGTCCTTCTGGCTATTGCTATTGTAACCGAATTCAAGAGAGAAAGGGAAAAAATCGGTGATGGGCGCTAGGGAATAATAAAAAAATTCTATCATACTAGCTGTGGCGTACAACGAAGTTTTTATTACTATTCTTATTCTTATTTTTATTTGTGCATCTTGTCACCAAAATTAAGGTATCAACAATCCCGAACTGCGAGAACCTCTTGCAGGATGAGCACTTCTATGTCTTTGTGGCGCACCCGGTCGTGAAGGTGGAGTTCCATGTGAAGGACAATGATGCGTTTGGCGCCGAGCTCATGGAAGTCGTGGAGATCCCGGTAGCCAATATCGTGTTCGGCGACATGGTCAACGACTGGTTCTCGATAATCGGCAACTCCGGAAGCCCCCCATGCCCTACCCGGAACTTTACATCTCAACCCAATTTAGGCCGGTCAGCGACAACCCCTTATACAAGGATGGTGTTGGGGTTGGGCCAAACGATGTGGGTGTACCATACACATATTTTCCACTTAGGAAAGGTGGGGATGTGACACTGTACCAAGATGCTCATGTCCCTGAGGGCAAGCTGCCTTAGATTTTGCTTGATGATGGGAAGATTTATGAGCAAGGCAAGTGTCGGGAGGACATATGCCATGCCATTTTAGAGGCCCACCACTTGATCTACATCATTGGTTGGTCCATTTATCATCCTGTGAGGCTTGTGAGAGAGCCCTCAAGGGAATTCCCTAATGGAGGAGAGCTTTCTTTAGGGGAGCTCTTGAAGTACAAGTCCGAGGAAGGCGTCCGAGTGGTCGTGCTCATTTGGGACGACAAGACTTCACGCGACAAGTTCCTCTTGAAGACGGTAATACTAAAACATTGCTAAAAACATAGAAATGTTTTTATGGTTTTTGGGATGATCGGAATACTGCTTGGTCGAGAAAAATTTGTCCCCCTGCGGCTTCCATCACTGTTGATTAGTTGGCCAGTGTAGTAGAGCGGTGGGAAGTCACTACTAATGCATTGACGGTGATGAGAGCCGCGTGTGAACAAATTTCTATTCTAAGGATCATCCGTTTATTATTGGTGCACAGGATGGACTAATAGTTCTTTCTTTTGGCTAGCCTTTACACAATGCAATGGGAGAATATGTTATGCACTGGCTCTTTTCTTGAATGAGTGTCCTAATATATGATGCAACCCACCGTTTGGCCAAATTTCAAATCCATGCTTTTTGTTACAGAAGATCTGCACATTTATTGACTTAGGAAAAGATAGTTCTTTGTTGAGATCTCTCATCATTGAGACTTGGCATGTGCCCCGTTGTCGCGCAGGATGGCGTGACGCAAACTCATGACGAAGAGACAAAGAAGTTTTTCCGACATTGTGGCGTTCGCTGTGTACTCGCTCTTGGTTATGCAAGCACCAAACTTAGCATTTTCAAGCAACAGGTATGTATCCTTAGACGTTTAGGTCAATTCATAAGCAAAATCTCATCGTTAAATTGCATCAAAAGTGCTGCTTTTGCTGTATATTGCCCGATTATTCCAACCGGGTATAATTTCATAGAGAAGGTTTTCCTGTTATCAGACAATTTGCGGATTGATCTGTACCCACGCTATCCTAGATGCACGTCATGTGTTTTCTGACCTAATGACCATCCATTTAGGACAGTTCTCTAATAGGGAATATTACAGTTTTGCAAAGGTTATCCATTCGATCGAAATCCGACATAAATTTATGAAAGTGTTGGTTTAATTTGTTGGTGTATGGGTCTTTTGTAGTCCAGGTGGTGGGGACCCTGTACACGCATCACCAAAAGTGTGTGGTTCTCCACACTCAAGCCCCAGGAAACAATCGTTCATTGGTGGGATGGACTTATACGATGGCCAATACGACACTCCTGAGCATAGGATCTAAAACGATCTCGACACAGTCTTTAAGAATGGCATTCACAACCCCACCTTCATGGTAATTAAGCTAATGCTTACCTTCGCATTGTTATAACAAGTATATGGTATATTCTGATAACGAGAAGTATTTGCTTTTTGTGATAATTGTAGTCCACTGTCAATGTCCTAAGGCAACCATGGCATGATCTACATTGCAAAGTTGAGGGACAAGCTGCGTATGACATATTGACGAATTTTGAACAGAGATGGAAAAATGCGGCGAAGAGGCGTGAGTTTAAGCTGAAAAACGTCAGGCGTTGGCATGAGAATGCTCTCTTAAGGCTCAACAGGATTTCGTGGATACTTTGTCCCTCGATAGGTCCCGACGGTGACAAAAAATTACAAGTCAGGGACGAAGACAACCCAGAAAATTGGCACGTGTAGGTTAGGAGAATTTACATAAAATTTCAGCATTTTCAAGGGACTTCAATCGTAAACAAAAGCATAACAATCGTCTTTCATTTCTATTTTATGTTGGCATAGGTCTTTAGATCGATTGATTTGGGATCCGTAAAGGGATTCCCGAAAAGTGTTGAAGAAGCTGCAAAGCAAGTAAGTTTTAGCTACTAATACCATGCCACTAGATTTGCAACAGGCCGTTATATATGTATAACTCGAAAAGTTTTCCTTACATTAGAAAGTCACTCTTCTTTTTTATGCACAATCTTTAGAGTTTTTGAATAGAGATTGTAGTCCACATTGATAATGTTGCTTCTTTCAATCTCTTCATGTATGTAGAATCTTATATGTGGAAAGAACTTGAAAATAGACAAGAGCATTCACACGGCGTACGTGAAAGCAATTAGATCGGGGCAACACTTCATCTACATTGAAAACCAGCATTTCTTGGCTCTTCCTATCATTGGCCATCATAAAAAAATGCTGGTATAAGATGCACATTTCTATTCATTCTGACTGAATGAGTTGAGCGAGCAACAATTCCTCTAGTGATTAGTATTCAGACTTTGCTGCCTCTGGGGATTGTGTATAAGCTAATAATAGCTAAAACTCACTATATAAGACAATGAAACTGAATTTCGATTCAATATGCTATATTTCTGAGACCGACTCTCCGAACTTTTTAAATTTCGATTTTTTCCTCCATTTTCTAGTATTGTTTCGGCCTATCTAATTTCTTAGAGTTTAAGTTTTGATGGCAACCAATGCTTGATATGGTTTTGACAAGCAGGTGTAAACAATTTAGTGTCGATGGAGCTGGTATTGAAGATCGCAAGCAAGATAAATGCAAACGAGCGCTTCTGTTTGTATATAGTTATACAATGTGGCCAGAGGGTGTCCCTACTAGTGCTGCCGTGCAGGAAATTCTCTTCTGGCAGGTCATATCAAGTATAAACTCTTTCATCTTGCAATGAAATAGTGATGACATATGCCAATCGATAATGGTATTTCAATATATATGACGTCCTAGCAAATTGAAACTAAATAACATGACAAAGGAAATTAAGCCAAAAATGAAGTGATCCAAGCAGACCAAGCCTAGCTACTTAAAGGGGAAAATTTGAGATCCGACTTTGTTTAAGTCATTTTAGTATTTCTCTCCAAGATATGACGATATGAATTGATCAACATTCACTATTCTCGTGTGTTTATAATGTGGACAGGGACAAACCATGACGATGACGTACAAAATTATCGCCCAGGCTCTAGAAAAAGCTGGGTTGTCACACAAATACCATCCATTAGATTACTTGAACTTCTATTGCCTAGGCAAGCGGGAGCCGTTGTCCTCTTCGCAACCTTCATCCCAAGCAATGAATCAACAATCCGAAAATAATGCTGTGGTATATGTCTACTCTTTTCATGGATTCTTCCTTTGACTCATCTGTTAAAAAAGTAAAACCAAAAAAAGTCATTAAGAACTATGGTTTCTGCATGAGTGGTAAAAAGACTTTTGGTTGAAACATGTTGTGGTTTCTATTCATGCAGGCGTCGGTTCAAAAGTTTCACAGTGATATATGTGCATGCCAAGGGGATGATAGTAGATGATGAGTATGTGACCATGGGATCAGCAAATATCAGCCAAAGATCTCTACATGGCTCAAGAGACATTGAGATCGCGATGGGGGGTCATCAGCCGCATCACACTTGGGCCGGGAAAAAGAGGCATCTGCATGGCCAGGTTAGTTACATCGGGTTAGCCTCTCGTCTGAATAGCACAAACTAGGCGAACAACCGAGCGAGTGCAGCGAAATTCACTTAAAAACTTAATCTTGTAAATAATTATGTCAACGTATGCTATGCAGGTTTACGGTTATAGGATGTCGCTTTGGGCGGAGCACTTGGGAGACTTAGAGGACAGCTTTAGGGAACCTCAAAGCATTGAATGTGTGAAGAGGGTGAACAGAATAGCCAAAAGGAATTGGAAAGCTTATGTGGATGAGGACCAACATAATCCCAAGGAAATGGGAGGGCACCTGATGCAGTATCCCATCCAAGTGATTTTGGGTTAAATCTCAGTAATTTGAACAACTGAAATTGAGCATGGCAAAGCAAGTTGTGATTCAGATAGATACTCTCTACTATTTAAAGCAAGTTGGGGGCATGACATGCGATGTCATTGTTGTATAAAATGCTTTCGGATGAGTTGGTGTTATTGTGTGAACATTAAGATAATTTCGTATGGTTCATCAAGTTCTTCTTGGCTAAGTGTTTTCCATTCGAGATTTATAGCATAAACTTCTACGAGGGAAAAGATTCAACTTTTTCAGATGATAAAAAAAAATTTCTTGCTAGCCTTGTCGATCATGGGGCCTTTCTCCACCAGGTTTATCGAGAAGGAAGAAACCTATTTTGATATTTTTCAAGACAAAAAAACTAAGTGATATTATTAAAAGTGTATTTTTAGTTAGTAAACTCGATGAAATCTACTTTGTGAATTTTTGAAAGAGCCTAAGAATACAATATATTATACTAAAATTGACGTCAAGCACATTAAATCCATTCATATTTAAGTAAAAATATTCTTCTTTTTCAAATAATTTTTGAAGAGCTTTGTCAAGAGAAAAGTAAACGTATAGAATAATCTCTTGGTAATATACGATAATAAAAATGCTCTTTGCTCATTAACTACATTCAGTTTTAATGAGTTTTAGAGCAAAATTTCTTGATAACAACAAGTGCAATTGACTTTACGACTGATAATATTTCATGAGGAACTTTTTGAGATATTGGTATAATTATAAGCATCACATCTAAAAATATCCAAGTCTAGAGTAGTAAATAGTTAAATTAATTCTGCAAGAACGAGAAAATATTAATGTTTATGAATTCTTATAAAATTGACTCTATTATGCACGACATTTGATGTTACATATATAGAAGAAAATATGAAGGGTAACATGACCAAAGGTTGAGAATATTAATATCTGCTTTAGTACTAAAATTGTTGGCGCACCTGAATATTGTGGAGTTGCATGCTATTTTTAGGAAGTTACACGCATCCAAATAAGAGAGGAAAGGTCGAAAATATCTAAGCGACAGAATTTTTTTTGTTAAAACACTAAGGATGGGGATCTTTTGTCAAAAAAAAAAAGGATTTGTAATGTTAAATAAAAACAAATACATATTGCTCCGGAGTATGTGAGCAAGCGATTTGGTTGACGATACCATTTATCTTTAATCGTGCCCAAAACTCGAGTTCATTAAGTTCTCCTCCTCTAGTCACCATAACATATATATCAAAAATTTATCTCTCTTGAAAAATAGTTCAAACTGAAGGAGGCTTTGATTGAGCACTTCTTCTCTAGACAGATAAATCGCCTCTTTCTTAGGAGTGTTGAGTTTAAAAATTGTATTTACTCAAATGAAAACATACATGACCGAGAAAAATTTCAATACGGCCAGGTGCGTATATTAAACCTGCCTATTATAATAGAGCATGTATTTTCTAATATTAAGGGAGAGTGATTCTTTTTTACTTACTAAGTGGTTCGATATTATCACGAGAATGCACTTGATTAGGATTTTACACGACGTGCCCAGGAGACAAACCAGAGCAGTGAATAGTGAAGGAATTAGTCACAACCTTCGTGGGAAGTGTGCAAGAGAATGCAGAAAACATAATATCATATTTACCGGACACGTTATTCTATATTGCCAGACACCGTTTTCCATTGCAATAGTCACAAACTTTGTGGCTACACCACATAAATATTAGTAGTGTTCCTCCTCAGTTCGTTCGCTGCCCAAACGAATCTGGTCGATGAAAGCGTCAAACGAATCATCTACCTGACAACGTTGGACTGGGTCTACCAGTAGTCGCAGTCCCGAGCTTCGCCTTGGTTCGGCTCTGTTCCGCAGCTGTCTACATACAAGTCTTCCATGAGTGGGGGAATTCCACAGTGTGTTTCTCAGGTAAGAAGCTCCTGAATTTCGGCAAATTTATGAGGCCAAGCTTAGTTAACTTGGAGAAGGTGATTGTCCTACCGGTTGCTTCTTTACATTGTCCATGGCCAGCAATTAGTTCCACATTTTCACAATCCTGCACCTGCAGCATTCCGACTTGCCCGAGAAATTCGGCTGTGAGGGTTGGAAAAAGTATTTCCAAATGTGGGCAATGCGAAGCCCTCATGAACATAAAGTTTGGAAATGGGACGTTTGGGGGGCCATCTTATTGCCAAATGCGTCTCAAGTTTTCCAGAGAGCTCAAATCGAGGTGCCTCAATTTATTGCTCTTTGTAACTGTTCCATCACTTTCGTATATGATCTCGATCGAACGACATGATTCCACTAAAAGGCTCTTGAGACAGCACTACAACCTCTTCCACATATGGGATGGGGCAATACGTTGGAGATTGTCACAATATCCCAAATAAAGGCTATCCAATTTGCAAAAGGAATCGATGGAATTTGATTGTTCCATAGCTCTTTGCATTGAATGCCTCTAATTACTAGTTCTCTTAAATTGGAAAATGTAACCTGCACAAGGATAAAGTGAGAGAAGAAGATAGTAGTCCCTATCAGATTGCACCCACATTCTCGATTTACCTTTTCATTTACCTTTCATTTCAAGCCACATTCAATTTCAGTCTAGATTTTCAATCTCGATTTTCATTTAATTTCTCATAGCATTCTTTTCCATTTCATGATATTAAATTTGATTAGAGCTTTGTAATTTGGATAAATTACCACCCTTCAATGTCTAACTTAAAAAAATAACTTGACAGTCTTTTGTTACGCAACAAAATCCCCCGTCCCTCCCTTTAAGGCCAATGGAAATATTAATCTCTTTTATTACTAATATATTTTTTCGATTGTCAGATTTAATTAATCAATTTAATTTTTGTGATGAAGCTTCATAAATCACCATATTGATATTTTAAATAGAAATACTATTCAGATGAATTTCATGAACTCTCTCTCTCTCTCTCTCTCTCTCTCTCTCTCTCTCTCTCTCTCTCTCTCTCTCTCTCTCTCTCTCTCTCTCTCTCTCTCTCTCTCTCTCTCTCTCTCTCTCAAAATTGGCATGAGATTCACCATATTAGTTTCCTAGCATGAACATGTATGATCCCATAAACAAATTAGTCTCAAGATGGAATCAAAAGCACACCAAATCAGAGATATCATGACGGAGTCAGCATACACGGATCGATTTTCAGTAGAATTTAAATAATTCATGACATAATTTATTCTCCAAGCGAAGATGGAATTCACCATAACACAATCTTATATCACCACACATGCTTACTTGAGTGGAATGGCATAAAATCAAGGACCAATTGACATCAGCTCAGAGCCGCAACAGTCGCAAATCGGAATGTATTGACAAGGTTCCAGCAGGTCCAAAACAAATTCTAAAATTGAATACCAACGATATTTTATGAAGAAACAGCACTCAAATACGCTTATATGACCAGAATAGATCAACAATCTAGTAAAGAAGGAAATTCTCGGCCAAGAACTGGATCGAAATACACACTGATTCAGTACAGGAATATCATCAAACAGGTGGTATACATTTCGGCCGAGGAGCACCAGATCAAAATCATTAATACAGCGTGAATAACAACCGATTTTCACACAGACGCTGGCAGTAGCTGTCAGCATCGCTTCGTAAATAAAGCAATTGAAAACAGAGCAAATGTGGTTTAGTTGAATGAAGAATGATTAGCTAACAGCGATTGACATCGGATACGAGTAAGGAGACAGCATACAACGCTAAGGAATGGAATCACAATAGCGGGGCCATGACCGACGCTCGAGCACTTCGGCATTACGGACTTCTTCGGCGGCGTAACTGTTGGGCGATCGGAAGCGTGGGACGCATCATCAGCAACGAAGCGAGGAGGAAAGGATTCGATCGAAATCACCGAGAGGATCGCGTATGCTCAGAAAATCACCGAGTTCCTTCATCAATGGTCTCGCTCTTGCCCTCCGTAGGCTTAGAAGATCAAAAAGGAATCGCCGAGGGCTAGAGAGAATTTGCTGAGCTCGCTTCGTTTCCGTTGCCACCCTCCCTCTCTCGCAGCGCACCGAGCCCGAGCATAAAAGGGATTCGGCTGATCGCCGATGTAGAGAGAGGCGAAGAGAGCCAGAAGTCTCACGCCACGTGACGCAGAGCGTATCGTGGTCCTAATCGAGAATCGCGTGTATTAGCTATAATACCAACTGATTTTCGATTCGAATGGGTCCCGAGAGCCGGATGCGTCGTCGTCGACCCGAGAGCCGTTTGCGTCGTCGATGTTCTTGGTGGCTTTTCCAGTCACCAGTGCCTCGGTCCGGCTCTGCTCCACAGCTTACTATGCTCAACCATCGCAAGGATGGGAAGTCCTCAGAGTACGGTGATTTCAGAGAGTATTTCTCAGGTAAGAAGCTCCTGAATTTCGGTAACTCGAAAAGTCTAAGAACAGTTAACGCGGAGAAGGTGATTGTCGTGCCGGTCGCTTCTTCCCGTTTTCCATGGCCAGCAATTAGTTCCATATCTCCACACGACTCCACCACCAGCCCTTCGATTTGCCCGAGAAATTCTGCCGTGAAGGTAGCGAAAAGCATTTCCAAGCGGGAGCACCTCACAGCCTCTACGTATCTCAAGTTTGGGAACGGGATGTTTGGGAGACCATTGGACTGCCAAATATGCCTCAAGTTTTCGAGATCACGCAAAACCAGCCTCCTCAATTTACCCCTTTTTGTATCCGTCCCATCACCTTCATATATAATCTCAATCGAACGGCATGAAATCACTTGTAGGATCTTGAGACAGTGCTGCAGCCTGTTCCACATGTGGGACGGGGCGATACATTGGAGATTGTCACACTTCTCCAATTCAAGACGTTCCAATTTCGAAAAGGAACCGGTGGGAATTTGATTGTTCCATAGCTCTTTGCACTGAAGGCCTTCAATTTTTAGACTTCTTATATCGGGAAATGTAACCTGCACGAGGATAATGTGAGAGAGGAGGATAAATAGGACAAATTTATTATAATGTTCTTTCTAAAACATGATAATGCAAGAATACAAATGATCGCAGCAAGAGATAAAGCGAACCATCTCATTGAACAACGGTTGTGGGAATTCATCATTTTTTTCGGCCATCTCGCCTAACTGCCTCTTGACACTTGTAGGACTTGGGATGAACGCTCCAAAGTTAGGGCACTGCAAAACACTTAGATATCTTAAGGAAGGGAAACTCATCACATCTGCCTTTGATCGACCACCTTCTTCTGCAGGAACCACTTCCTTCATCTGTTCGCATTGCCTAATGTCATCCTCTCGAGTTTCTCCAGCCTTGTGGCTGTGAAATTGGGAAGAGATATTTCAGATCGGAGCAATTTGTAACACTGACAACTTTCAGACTAGGAAAACCCCAAATCATTTGGGAGTCACTCTTCACCAGGCTTCTCATCTTTCCTGCTTCCCTCACCCTCACTTCTTCCAATTTGGGGAGCAATACAGTTGCTTGTTCAGTATTTGCATCAAGGGACCCACAATCAAATAATGAGTCTAGGGAGGGACAGTTTGCAATCATGACACTTTTCAGGTTGTGCAATCTCCCTATGATTGTGGAAGGGAGGACATTGGATAGGTCGGAGCAATAGCCTAGGGTGAGGGTGGCTAATTTGCAGAAAGAACTTTTGGGAAGATCACCGTGCCATATCCTTTTGAAGGATCCTACTAATTCAAGCGACAACCTCTCCAAGCTTGGTAAACTAACCTGCTCATGAGAATTATACGTTAGATCATAGCTATGAAACATCTGACAATTTGGCCTAATCCTAATGATTTATTTCATGCGATGGAAGAATGAATTTTCACTTGTGGCCTTACTCTGACAAATGTAAACATAAATAATGAGCACATATTAACTAATAAAACCAAATAAAATTCTTCAAAGAGATTTTATTAGTTGCCCCACCAAGCGTGTGCCTATGACTATAATGGGTATAATCTCAAGAGAAGGGATTTGTACCTTTCGATCAAAGAAGGAATCGGAGTAAGCACCTTGTGAATATGAAGTAGCGGTTACTGGCTCTTTGTTTCCACAAGGATATGAGAAGAATTTCTCCATGGGACAGTTACATATAAGTAGTCCCTTTAGGAGCGGGAACTCTATAACGTCATTTGTCCCTTCATCTCTTTCTTCTTCATCCACAATCACCGCCTTCATGTTTGGACAATCCTTCACATCAATGTCTCTAAGCTCTCTAAGACATTTAACCACAGACATTGGAAAGAGAAATGCCAGCCCCGTTTTTATGACCACGACTTTCTTTAGGCTTCGAAATACCGGTATTCCTTGTAATTTCACATCCTGTTTCCACATGCACCACAGGTTGGGTAATTCCCGTATTGTCATTTCCATTAGTCGAGAGAGAATCTCGACATCTCTCGTGACTTTTAGCTCCCCCACGTCGAAAATTGCTTCCACTAACGGAGAACTCTCGAATTTTAATGATTCCAAATTCGGCAACTTCAATATCCAATCTGATTTAAAAAAACTCGACTTGGATCGAGACTCCCTTATCTCTATCGATTTCAGACTGTTGTATTCTAATGGAGGTTGACCGAAGAGTATCTTTTCCAGGTCGAGGAGTCCAACCATCACTAGGGATTCCAAGAGAGGGAATGAAACCTAAACAAAGCGCAGCAAATGGAACTCGTTAAAGGTACCTCTATTGCAAGTAAAGCTACCTTTCAAGAAAATGCTTTCAGACTTTTTCAAAACTTAATTTTATTTTATTTTTCTCCATTGACCGAAAATCTCATTCTAATATACAAAAAACGAATTTCTCTTATGTGAGAAGGGAAATCATTTTCACGAGGATGTACTCCAAGCTATCATGCTGCCAATGCAACACAAATTGCACGGTGACGTTGGCATGACATGTTGGAATCAATTGCAAATTGCATGTTAGGTGGGACACGAATTACGTGGACTTTCTTTGTTACGTGGCTCCTTGTTCGCCCTCAACTTATTTAATTTCCTAACATCGCTTTCTTTTATTTTGAAATTATTGAATTTTAGTTATTCATTCAAGATTCATTCTCGCATTCATTCATTCATTCTGCACACTATTTTTTCATATCATTAAAGATGTAGAATAAGTAATAAATTAGTCACAATAGAAAGCCAAGTTATCAGTGCAATCATCTAACGTTGAAATTTTTAAAAATAAAAAATAAAAAAATCAGTCGTGGCAAGAGGCTACCCTCTAACTATAGTTGAACGTGACTCAGAATATATGGTTTGTGTTCTAGATGAGAGGATTTTTTTTATTTGTAAATCCAAATTTGAATCAAATTGTACAAATAATCAAAGTTTAATGCAATATGTACTAACGTTCAGTGAACAAAAATCTCATCCTAATAGGACAAATTGACAGGGAAAAAATACAAAAAAAATTACCTGGATTGGAGTATCCTCTGATGTTATTTCAGCTCTGGCGCAAAAGCTCTTCATATTTGGTAACTGTTCCAATACCAGACGGCGTACATTAGGCATAGGCACAACTCTGTTATCGGCGGAAACTATTTCTTCTCTTGCATCATGTGTGATAATGGATTGCATTGAGTCACATTCCCGCACTTCAATCTCTTCCAGCTGTACAAATCTTTGCATATCTGAAAGACACCACAAGTATTTCAATCGGCCGCACTGTCCGACGTTTACGGCTTTCAATTTGCTGAAGCACTCTGGTGCGATAGGGCCATGGTATATCTTCTCCAAATTAATAAGATTATGAAGGAACAAAGACTCTAACTTCACAAAAGCAGTGAGAGGGAGGCCGTCGGATGAGCTGGCAATGTACATGATTGAGGGGCTGTCGTCAACGTCGAGATGCTTCAATTCTCGGAATCCTTGGGTGCACAACTCGTGAGCGCTCCTTTTGAACTCACTCAACTTGCGTAAATACAAGTACTGAGTCTTCTGCAGAGCTTTCTGAACCCATTCTCTTGAAAGAATATTGTCGCACCCTTCCAAATTGAGCTCCATGGTTTTCAAACCTTTAAATTTCCTCGCTTTTGTATTTACTCCCATCGCGATCCAAAATCTGACCAGGTTCCCAAATGGTAGGTCACCATCCTCAAAGAGTATGATGGGATGATGAATCGATATTTCCAGAGATGTTAGCTTTGTCAAGCTCTTCAACTCGGCAAGCCCAGCACTGCACGATTCCAACAGTATTTCATGCCCGCCCATCCATTTATCAAAGCTTCCCATCATATGTAACTCTTCCAAGTTGATTAAGCGTTTAAGGGCTCCAGGCTCGATTATCCGAAGCATGTAGCAGTTGCTTAGATTCAATGATTGCAGATTTGTTAGTTCTGCGATTTCTTTAGGCAGCCTAGAAATTCTAGACCCTGCGAAGCTGAGAATCCGCAATGCTTTGAGCTTGCCAAGGATTGCAACGTCTTCCACATAGCAATTAATGCTTAATGACTGGAGGTGCCTGAGGATTTCCATCGAGGAAGGTAAACTGGTGATATGCATGGAGCAAAGATATAGGGCTCGGAGCTCCTCCATGTATTTGAAATCCATTCTACTGCAATCTCCCATATCATATTGTTCCGACAACATGAGTATCTTCACGTGGGGAAACGAACACGGCATTAGTTCAGCAAGCCTATCATTGCCAACATTAACTAGGCATGCCCAGCATTTCTCAAGCTTTTCCTTCGGCCATGAGCCGTAATTGCTGTTAATCATTAAGGAATGTTGACCACTAAATGCATTTGAGATGACCGCCTTGCTGTAAAGATCATGTATGGTCACATTTTCCTTGTCATTGCCATCATCCTGCAACAAACAAACGGACCGTAGGCAATCGAGCATATCATTCAATTTATTCCTTGAACTTTGTATTGTCTTATCGAATCCCTCAAACAAGCCCAAACCCCTGCCTAGTCCCAGAAGAAGTTCGACTTGAATGCTCCCGCCGATAAGACCACAGAGCAAGAATAAAGACTTGGCTTCTCTCTCCAATTGGTCGTAACTCCACTTCACTATTTTTTCGATATTTGGGTCTTCTATTTTTATCAACGCATTGTCCCATGTGGACACATCGCTAAATTTTAAGGTGCTAGCCACAGAGGTAATCAAAAGAGGCAAACCTGCAAGCTTCCTTACCACTTGAGCCGCCTTTGCTTTCAATTCCTCATCGTCTTGGAGCTTGCTGCCGACCGTCTTTTCAAATAGCTTGAAAGCTTCATTTTCCTCTAGACCTTTGAGATGAAATGTTGGCCTGGCATGCATCTTTTGCTCCAGCACTCTTTTATCTCTCGAAGTGAGCAACAATTTGCATTTCATGCTCTCGTCTCCCAAAGGAATTCCAACCGCCTTCAAATCAAGTTCCGCCCACAGGTCGTCCAATATTATGAGAACCTTCTCACTCGGATCCTTCTGTAATCTTTTGAACAGAAGATCTCTTCTTCCTTCTTCACTCTGCTCATCCTTCAGACTATTTAGACTCAAGGCGTAAGCGATATCGTATTGGATTTTCATCAAGTCCGGAGTCTGCGAGACTTTCGCTTTGACGATCATGTGGAATGGTCTCCCCTCTTTCCTGAGTTTCTTCTCGACTTCCTCCAACAACGTAGTTTTTCCCACACCACCAGGCCCATAGACCCCAATCACTCCGTGCTTCTCATCATCCAGAGCTTTCATTATGCCCTGAAAGATGGAAGCCCGCGATTCTGTGATAGTATCACCCCCATCACCGGCCAAGGAATTCGTGTCTGGAGCGCCTCGGTCACCGGCCAAGGAATTCACATTGTGAGCGTCAGGAACAAGCCCTGGCGGAGCATTCTCACAGTAGACCTTGTTGAATTGCCCCTTCGGAATGAGTTCCTGGATGGCCTTGACTGTCTCCCTTGCCTCCTTGACAACATCATAACGCGCCTTCGGGATGGGAAACCACCCGTAGAAGCAAGTTTTCTTTGCTTTTTCGTTGCGTTCCAGGATGTCGCTCACCTTGTCGGCTACGGATTTCGCGTCTGTCACCCATTTGTCGACATCGGCTTCAATCTGCTTCATGCTTCTTTGAGCTTCGTCGACAGCATGCTGCACCCTTTGAATCGCTCTATCCAGGTTCGCAACTTCATCCTCAAGTTCGCGAAGGTAGCTGGCGTAGAATATCACGTAGCTGCATGCACGAACCACTCGAGCCACCAGGCCTTCTGCCACTTTGGAAGCTACAGACACAGCAACATCCTCCATTTTGCCCCCTTTTTTACCTCTATCTTTCTGGTTTTCTTTCTCTCTTTTTTTTTATTGAGAAATGAAAGTTCAGAATTTCTATATGCGGATGAAGGCTGAACTGATGGAACCAAGAAACGAGATGACTGAAGAAGAGGAAAGATTCAATATGATGAACACATTGAACAGCTGAAGAACAAACCAAGCAGAGAGAGAGAGAGAGAGAGAGAGCTAGTGGCTTGAAGAAGACAGTGTAGGACACAGTGGAGGACGATGGGAAATGTGAGATGGCGTGTATGAGATCCGTATAAATAAGGGGTGGAAGTCTAGAGCGAGAAAAAAAGTCATGCGGAAGTTACAACTGTTAGAAAAAGGGGCACATGGCTTTAACACATGTCGCGTGACTACATTATAAACACATACACTCACCCCCATGTGCACAGGGTATATAGTGTGTCATCTAATCATCTACACAATCTCAAAAAGAATGAATGCCTCCATTTGATTGTGCTTGACCTCAAAGCACCCAAAATACCTTTCCTCGAAAAAAAATTTCTCCAACGTCCTCTGCTCTGATAATTAAAGACAAGTGAGCCCATTCCACCATTTCTTTGTATTAAAATTGCCTTTGGGGCCGCACCGCGTGCAATCCGATTGTCCCGCACCGCGTGCAATCCGATTGTCCCGCACCATCACCATCATCCTCTATGAAAGCTTACCATCAACATTTAATATATGCTTCCCAATTACAGAGAATTTCCTTTCACTTATAATGAAAGAGAATAAACTAATTCTGAAATTTTGTGTTGTTCTCATTAGAAGCCGTAATAACTCGTTATGTTTTTCATCAGCCTAATTTTCTAAAAAAAAATCCCAATTTTAGATTCAATTTTTGCCCCAAACTTTTTTTTATCTAAAAAAATGCCTAACTTTGATTCTAGTCCAAAATCTATCCACGCATCCAAAAAATATCACAAGTTTTTTTGAAATTTTCATCATCGAGGATAGGTAGAAGTTCATTATCAAAACTTGTGTCTTCATCAACATCTTCACCTTTGAACGGAAAACAAAAGCATCCTGATGTATGTTGGTGATATTGAAGAAACTATTAGCGATTTTTGGACGCGTAAACAGATTTGAGACCAGAGTGAAACATTAGAGATTTTTTTAGATAAAATAAAAAGTTTGGGGCACAATTAAAATCTGACCTAAAATTAGGGACTTTTTTGGGAAATTAGCCTGTCTTTCATCCGGTTTTGAATTTTCTTTTAATTTAAATTTCTTTTAATTTATAGTTCAGCCGTTGTGGCGATGACAAAGAGCCAAAGGGAACGGTCAATAGTATATCGAAAAGTAATGCCTTATTTAATCTCTAAGCTATTTTATTCAACGAAAGTAATCAGAATGATATCGCCATCAGCTCGGCCCTATCCTACAATTTAGATTCACTTTTTGATTCATGCGGAGAAGTTATGCATATTATATAATTCTAGTGCGGCGGAAATGTTAACAATAATTTTATTTAAGACTAGGTCCGGCATTTTGGATGTTGATCAACATGCTAAGGATTTTTTTTATGTGAAATTTTATTTTTCTATCGTCTTTTTCTGGACCAAAATCAGCTTCTACAGTTGGACACAAATTTCGCTATTATGACTTTTTTTTTTGGACGAAAATGCTATTATGACTTGACTGTTGCACTTTCACATGAATTGCAACTTTTTTTTTTTTTCTAAAATACCAAACACAGTATTACATGAAATTTGCCCAATTAATCTTAAACATATTGTACGTCTCACAATTTAAACCATAGCATTTCTATTTTGCCAATGTAGAGTCTTAAGCATTTTTCAATGTAGTCTATTCAATCAATTTAGGTCAAGAAATTTTGATGTGGAGATACAGTCAGCGCCGGCTGTCCTACGTCGCACAACCGATGCTAACATAAACAAATTTACTCAAAATTGATATTGTTTTAAGTACATTTTCCATTTTTTGAATTTTATTTTCATACTTTTCTTTTCTGTTTACCATGACATTGTTCATCTTCTTCTTAACGATGAACATTGAAATGAAATGCTCCATTGACTTGGCAGCTCAAATTCAAGCGTGACTTCCGCCATCCTCACCTTATGAGCTACGGGAGTACTTATGACTGAGGAGGTTGTGGAAGAAATTTTTGGTTGACTAATTTGGTCACGTACCACAAGTCGCTTGCTCATGGGTCGCTCAATCCCTTTTTTGCTCATTAAGCAAAACAACATCGTTTTGAGTAGAGTTGTACACGTTGGATCAACGATCGTGCCACGTAGGACGCTGACGCTGACTAAATCTCCACGTTAGAATTCCCTATTCTCGATTGGCTATATAGACTACATTGAAAAATCATCAAAAGGTTTCAGACTATATCGGCCAGATTGGGAAGCTTCAGTTGTGTAATAGGTTTAGGACTAGTTGGGTAATGTTTCCCAATTTTTACTCATTCAAAACATGAAAAGGATTTATATCCTATAATTAGATGCAATGTCATTATCCACCAGCGAAAGCCAAATAGCACAATCAAGAAAATACTTGTTTTTCCCCATAATCTAACTTCTCGAAGCCTATCATCAATGTTTCTTGGACTTCCTTGGGCGCAATGACCCATAACTTCTTCAAGGCATATATTCACAACTATGAATCTCTACAAGAAAGAAATGAACTAATGACCTCAAGAGCTAAAGGAATATTTCCTAATGACAAAAAGACATGTTTCGAGAGGTTGTGATAATCATTTGGACGCGAGCCTCTTCTAAAAGGCAAGTCTCTTCTAAAGGCATAGCTATTGAAAAGTTGGTGGGCTTGATTAAAATATATTTTCCCTACCTCATAAGCGAAAAACCTGTTTGGTTGCTTCACGATGTCCAGGTCTAATATTTCCTCCCAGGTCATCACGATGCTTTTGTCCTGGATTGTAATTATTATCCTGCTTTCAAAACCAAACCAATCATAATTCCTCGCTAGTTTCTTGAATTGCTCCTTCAAGCCATGCGTAAAACACTATTAGAATAATGCACTACCATGTTTCAAGTCTCGTCGTTCAAATTTTCTCTTTCAGCATTTGAGCTAACCCAAAAGGACAAAAAAGAAAGAACATTAAATTCTCCTAAACAAATTGAAATTTTAAGGGTTCGATGCTACGTGCGAACTGCTCCCACCATGTATTTGACTTTTCCAGTATGAAGAGAAAATTGTCTATTATTATCATTGTTATCGAAAGATTCTTTTAAATTATGCTTTTGTTGACACTCGAGAGAAATTTGCACATTTCAAATTTCACATCAAATAAAAGAGACGATTTCTTTGCGTGGGGAAACTGACACGGCATTATTTCAGCAAGCCTATCATTGCCAACATTAAATAGGCCTGCCCAACATTCCTCAAGCCTCTCCTTTGGCCATGAGGCGTAATTGCTGTTAATCATTAAGGAATGCAGACCACTAAATGCATTTGAGATGACCACCTCGTTGTAAAGATCATGTATGGCCACATTGTCCTTGTCATCACCACCATCCAGAAAAAACAAACGGAATGGAGTTTATTGAGTATATTATTCAATCTATCCCTTGAATCTTGTATAGTCCTTCTGAATTTTTCAAACAAGCCCAAACCCATGCCTAGAAACAGCAGAGTTTCAACTTGAATGGTCCCGCCAATAAGACCGCAGAGCAAGAATAAGGACTTAGTGTCCTCAGTCTTCAAATGGTTGTAACTCAACATCGCTATGGTTTCTATATCTGACTCATCTATTTCTATCAAGGCGTTTCTCCATGCGGACACATCACTATCTCTCAAACTCGACTTGTTTACACAATCAAGGAATTTGATTAAAGATTTTTACCATTCAAATCTCGTGGAAAAGATTGAGTGCACATGTATTTTCTTTTTTTTTTTGGTCAAAGCACATGTATTTTCTACATGTATAAGAATAGTCAATTTTTACAGGACCTACTGTCAAAATTATCATAAGTCTTCATTTAACCAATTAACTCCAACGGACGCAAGTTCCATCTTCATCTTAATGAGTATTATGATATGTCAATGCATCTTCTGTTAATGTACTCGAAGAATTTTCTCAGACTCTTATATTGCTTTTTCTATTAATTTACTGGACAGATTGTTTACTTAAACAGTTGGATCAATCTTCAATCGACTTTGAAAAGCCGTAACTAATTTTTAAAATTAGTAGAGAATGTGATTGCCAACTAGGGCCATCATTATTGCTCTCATTGGTTCTCTTTTCAAACTTTTTTTATTAATAGAAAAAGCAAGTCATGTCAAGTAAAGAAGCACCTGCATAGGTTCCACGCACCTTCCACATAATGCTGCGGAAATTACACGAACAATAATCGCCCTTTCCCTGCAGTATCCATCGCAGCGGTTCGATAGCATGAAGATTCTTATCACCAACATTTCCCGCACTTCCTTTGGGGAATTATCCGTAACTCCTTCAATGTGTCGCAAGAAAGAAATGAGCCGATGACCTCAAGAGCCAAAGGAAGCATTTGGCTTGGGCCCATAAGAGAATAACATGTTTAATGAGATAAAGCCAAAAACCTTAAGTTAAAATAAACGATGTCTCTCCAGAAAAGAAAATGTCATCATGCTACTTTCTTTAATTTATTGATCGATTATTGGCTTAGTCTTAGTCTACCCTAAACTACTATTTAATTCGAGGACAATGACGTCTCCCAATAAGCCCATGGTGGTTTTTATGTATATGTAGCCATTACATTATATTTTGTCCCCAAAAAAAAAACACTTCTTTTCAAGATAAAAAAATCTCCCTGGGCAATAACTCTTAAATTTCTCAAAATTAATAAATGTAGAATTTTGGCGAGTATTAAAGATTTGTTATTTTATGTTTTTATAAAATTGTACGTATATCTCTTGTAATATCAATTGAAATTCATGACCTCTTGAGTCATGCGCCCACCATCGCCACCCGTAACTTCCCGAAATGACATGTTTCGCAAGGTTGTAGTAATCAATTGGAGGGAAGTTTCTTGTAAATGCAAGTCTGCTGAAAAGCTGGAGGGCTTGATCGGAGTACATTTCCCTACTTCATTACCAAAAAAAAAGGGGCTATAGCCTTTAAGGCCCGAATAGTAGTGCCTGGTCACGTAGTTCATTGAGTGGCTATGTCCAAGATACATGCAGACCCATGCATCTTCGTCAATATGAATGTTTAGTCGTCAGATAATGTATTTGTTGACAGAGACATCTAAAGCTTTTGAATGTTCGTGGGAACTGTTGAAAATAGAGCCATCGAAAGTAGACGAAGAAACAAGTTAAGCTACGTACGTCCAAATAGTTTGCATATAGACGCATGATTTTCCTCGCTTTTCGATTGAGAGTTCCCGTCGAAATGGGTCGAAAGTAAAAGGTGGTTTTGACCTTTTTTTAAGTGGAAACGTTGACTGAGTAAGTAAAATTAAACATCTGATTCGATATATGCATGAAGTATGGTTTTCTTACGACTAACTTTGTTTTTTGTCAAGTTTTTATAATTTAAATCGAATTCCTCTACTACGTACTATCTCTTATCGTTTTATGACGGCTCTGGTAGAATTGGCTAGTACTCTCTCACTGAATCTCTTGATCTCTCGAACGCGAAAAGTTTATCCCACTCAGCAAAGTTATGACCCCCATTTAAAAAAAGGAGCAAATCTAGAAACCAATGAGGCCAATTTTGTCCATCTAGTGAACACTATAAGGTTGGAGATAGCCCCATCTAAAAAATATCTCAAAAATACTATACTGAGCTGAGTAAAAACATGTGAGCCCACTCCACTATTCCTTTGTACTAAAATTGCCTTCGAGCCCACCGCCTACAAAATGCGTCCAGCTGTCCCGCAAGATAATCCTTTATGGAAGCTTATCATCAACGTTTAATATACACCTCCCATTTGGAGGAAGTTTCCTTCAACTAGCAATGGAGGAAATAAACCCATCTTAAAAGATCGTGTTGTTCTCAGCAGCAGCCATTATCACTACGTCATTCGTCTGCAATTTTTCTTATAATTTTTTTAATATTTATAGTTTAGCTGTTGCGATGACAAAGGAGCCCATGACAAAGAGGTAGGATAAAAGTTTAAGAGTGAGTTGAGAATTAAAATAAGATTGAAATAAAAAAAATAAAAATAAAAAGGAATCCAACGTGGAAGATCAATAGTTTGTGGAAAATAAATGTCTTAGTTAAGCTCCAAGCTATTGTTGTTTGATCAAAATAACCTTAATTTGCATTAATGAGATTCCCTTTTTAATACGAGAGGAGAAATTGCATATCTTTTTAATCGAAGTTCGGGAAACGTTAGCAATAAAATTAATGAAGATTACATCAGGCATTTTAAATGTGGAATAACATGCTGAGAAAAAATACTTATGAGGGAGTGTGATTGAATAAGTAATTCTACTTTTGCTGATTATAGTGAAACCATCCCGTTAAGCTCTCCTTCCGAAATAGATATACCGCGGAACGCGTCACAAGGAAATAATCGAGCAGTGAAGAGGAAAACCAATCAAACCTCTGCATTTTATATTCACATAGAAGATGTAACTTGTGAGTGGAATTTGATTTTTTGGAGCACCTGAGGGTAAGACTATGAGACACCACAGTTCCCTCTGCGATTCTCCCAGCTACACGTGTACACAATGCCCCATTGGTGGAATTGCGAAGTTATAATGCAGAAGACAACTTTAATAATGCTCGAGAAAAAAAATGCTCGAGTCGATGATGAAACGACAACCTCCCTCGATTGTGTTAGATGCTGAACCGTTCTGACAAATTCGTCCAATTTTCAGGGCATCACTTATCGTTTTTGGATTCAACTGAATTTATTACCAGGTGAGAGACAAAACAAAATTCAGCAGCAACTAAGTCAAAAAAGAAGTTCAAGAAAACTGGCATGTGATTGATTTTGTCCCTTATTGTTGGCCAAGGTACAAAAGAATCTAAAGGGAATCCATCCTTTTCCAAACCGTAGATGCCGTTGTGGAGTGCAGCTTCGTCATTTTCATTTAACCAACAAGCCTACTTAAAAACTCACAACGGACGACCATGCCAGCCGGGCAGAGCTGACCTCTGTCAGATGCATCTCGACACAATCGTCTCGTTAGAAGCTGATAATCACATACTTCCGTTGGTCGGCGTTTAGGACAATGTTTAGCCGTCAGATGGGTGACCGCAATAGAAACTATGACCGGCAAGAAGGTCAAGTGCCAAACAGATAAGGAGCCACCATTATAATTATCAGGGACCTATGCAGAAGGATGATCGGCAAAATTATCCTCCTCAGCAAAGTTTTGGCCCCAGTAAAGAAACTGTGCAAATCTAAATACCAGTCAGGCCAATTTTGTCTATCTAGTAAAAAGTAATGGATTTAGACATATAAGGGTGGAGATAGCCCCACCTAAAAAATATCTCCAAAATCATGTACCCGGCTGATTAAAATCAAGCTAGCCCACTCCACCATTTCTTTGTATTAAAATTGCCTTCGAAGTTTCCTCAACCAGTAATGACGCAGTAGAGTCGCCATCACTACGTCATTCGTCCACGTTTGAAATTGTTCTATATATATTTTTTAAAATATAGTTTAGTTGTAGCGATGACAAAGAGCCAACGTGGAAGGTCAATAGCTTATTGAAAAGTATCGTCTTATTTAAGCTCTAAGCTATTGTTATTTGATTAAAATAATCAGAATCTGCATTATTGATCACCACTCGTTTGGCTCTATCTTAAAAGTTGAGATTCCCTTTTTGATTCAAGGAGAGAAGTCACGTACATTTTATAAATTTAGTGCAGTGGAAAACGCTAGCAATAATATTAATTAAGACTAGATCACCAAATCGAATGTAATCAACAAGGTAAGGATTTTTCTATGTGCAATTTTATTTTTCTATCGTATTTTTTTGGAAGAAAATTAACTTCTAAAGTTTTGGACACAGAATTTGCTGTTTTGACTTGATCGTTGCACTTTCACATGGATTGCAACTTTGTTTTCTAGAATACCAAATTATGTTTTATTTTTTTCAAGGCGCGAAAAGGGATATGTTACCATAATTAGATGATATAACACTATCTTAGGTGCATCAGGAATCATGTAGTAATTAGGAAATTACCTAATTTAGATTAGAATTGAATTAAAAATATCTCCTAGTTTAAATTAGGTCATCATACACTTTAGGTAGTTTCCTAATTTAACTTTCAAATAAAATCTCAAAAAAATCTCATGCATAATTCATATAAAACTAGATTCATCATTCCATGTCATACACTACATGTCATTTAATAATCACATGGTCCAAGCCATAATGTCATATAAATCAAATTGCATATCATACTAAATTAATTCATGATGCTCTTACTTGTCATTAGGATTAGTTTATATATAAATTGCATTTAAATAATTCATGGTACATGTAATTAGTTAAAATTAGAAATCGAATAAACATAACTTATATTAAAATTGCATTCATTAAAAAAACCCAAAAAGGATTAATTGTCATTGCATTTAAAAATCATGTTTTGGTCATGCATACATTTTTTACTAACATGTTGCAGAACAATTGGGGCACTATCATAATGATGTCATGCTTTGCTTAATGCATTGACGTTTTTCCCATTTTCTAGCAATTTATTTATAAGTTTTGATTATTGAGTGTTAAATTCTTGTTTGCGCACATGCATGATCGCCCAGTACATGTTAGTGCCTTAAGACTAAAATTTATCAAGACCAATTGCAAATTATTTTCTAAATAAAGACAAAAGGTATCAAAAGAACGTTAGATATATCTAGCATAACCAAGTTCACATACTCATGATATCTCTAATTCGCAATAGTAAAACATTTTCTCACATTTTATTTGGATTTTTAATCGACCCATAATAAATTAGCAGTGACTCATGAATAAATTAAATTGCATGTTTAATTGATTAAATTAAAATTCCAAAATTGTGATTAGTGTGGGCTTTGGGAGTGTCCGAGCTAAGTGTAAGCTTAGAAATCCCTTAACTTTCCCTTGATGGTTCACTTTAGGAAAGGTTGCGACACGTCCACATATGTGGAATTATGCATTAGCGAAATGGTCCATTGAAGAAGTCTTCATCATGGCATTGCAATCATATAAATAGTGAATAACTTTGCAAGTATTAAATAAATTTGCGTGTATGATCAGGATAATTTACTCGGTTAAATAAAATATAAGTGGAAGATTGATCCTTCCAAATCTTTTATTACGTATTATTGGAATTATGAGTCAGAGAGAATGACTCTTTTGTAAAGTACGGAGAAATGGACAATAAAGCAGCACGTCTGATTTAGTGGTGCCAAATCTTGATGGGCCTCCCCTTTTGGATGATTAGTTGACTAATGATCACGGGAATCAAAATGTTAATTAACTCCATCTGTTGGTGGTCTAATTAAGTGGTGCTCATCTCCAATCTTCTCTTAAAAAGACATTCCCCTAAATATATCTTATCCCCGAGGAAATTTCCTTCCATCAGCAATGAAAGAAATAAAACCATTTATGAAGATTGAGTTGATCTCGGCTCGTTTCGAGGAAGTTTCCTTCGACCAACAATGAAACAAAAATAAACCCATTTTTAAAGACCAGAAGCCGCCATCATTATGTCATTCGTCCTTGTTTGGATTTGCCTTTCAATTAATTTCTTTTAAAATGTAGTTTAGTTGTAGCGATGACAAAGAGCCAACGTAGACGGTCGACGGTTTGTTGAAAAGCAATGTTTTATTTAAGTTCTAAGCTTTTGTTATTTGGTTAAAATAACCATAATCTTCATTATTGATTGCCACGAGCTTGGCCTATCCTACAATTAAGACAATATTCCCTTTCTGCATTATTGTTGCGCAACATGCTTGGATTTAATCAACGTTTGTGGATACGAAAATTATTTTGGTGTAAATGGGGCACGAATGTACCAATTTGAAATTTTTGGTGATATTAACCATAAAATAGACAATGGGATTAATCAACATAATTTACTCTTGATGAAAGTAGACCGTCGCCAATGTATTAAAGACAATGATGTACCATTCTAAACTAAGTTTATGCTCCCCGCGCGAACAAACAATAAGCTAATTGTCTCTAGCAAGAAACGATAAGACCGTGATTTTTCTCTTCTTGCTATTTAATCTGTGCACAACGATGTCTCACCAGAAGAGAAAATGACATTTTTCCTACTTTCTTTAGTTTATTGATCAATTATTGGCTTAGTCTCAGTCTACCCTTAAATTACTCTTGATGAATTGCTGGAGGGCTTGATCAAGGTACATTTCCCCTACCTCATAGGGAAAAAAAAAGGGCATGAACACGCCCTCAATGCCCGAATAGTAGTACCTGATTACGTAATTCATTACGTGGCCATCTTTATCTCCCCTAAAGTAAGCCAATTAGCTGATCAGCTAGTCTTCGTCAACATAAAAGTTAGGTTTCTTCCCTTGAGTTTTGTACTTTATTATATATTTGTTGACGGAGAAATCCAAAGCTTTCGAATGCTCGCGTGAACTGTTGAAAATAGAGTCGTCGTAAGCGGACAAAGAAACAAGTTAAAGCTATGTACGTCCAAATAGTTTGCAGATAGATGCATGACTTTTCCTCGCTCTTCGATTGAGAGTTTTCGCCAAACTTGGGCCTAAAGGAAAAGATAGCTTCGGCCTTTTCTTAAGTGGAAAACATGTATTGGGTCTGAATTGGGGAATCTATTATGCGTTCGACAGCTTATTTGGTTTTTAGGCCTTTTCCCCTCTTTACTTAGGAATGTCATAGCTAAGGCTTTATATTACCTGATTCATACATTGATCCCCAAAACATGGGAACTTATACTATATTAGTCCTAAACCTTTTATGTATTGAGCTAAAAATTACTGTATTATATGAATTTGTCATGTCAATTAATGCATGATAATTTCGCAAACGAATTTAATATATTTAGCATTTATTCTTCTAAATTTAATCTGGAAATGTCTTGAGTTTTTCAAGTAAAAACGTACTTTTCCCTAAATCATTACACACGATATACACCAAAATTTTTTTGACAAACATTATATTACTCAAATATCTGATTATTTCAGAGAAAATTGTCCAAAAAATCCCAAACCTATTGTATGACGGTTAATTCAGTTCTAAACATTTCAATTGTGCCAAGTTAGTCCTAAACATTTTAATGAATTAACAATTTAGTCCATCCTACTAATTTCGACTGGAAATTGTAGTCCAGTCAGTGTTGGTTGTCCTACATGACGCGATCGACGTTGAAGTGAATAATTTTATAATTTTTCAAAAGAATTTTTGAATTTTCTATTTATTTTTATTTTTATTTAATTTTTCTTTTCTTTTTTTTCTTTTCTTTTTTTTTTCTTCATAGGGCCGGCAGGGGTCATTGGGCCCTACACATGGGCCACAAAGGCCTCACCAGCCACCGAGGGCAAGGGTTGCGGCTCTTGCGCAAATCTTGGCAAGGGCCACCACGTCTTCACCGACCATAGCGACGACAATGTGAAGGCTGTGATGCCCTTGCTATGGCCCCTAAGGGCTAGGCAAGGACTCACGATGCCCTCACTAGCCACGGTGTGGGCTCGCGAGCCCTCCCCCAAATTCAGCAAGGGTTTTGTGACTGTCGGCTAGTGGCCAACAATCCCATAGGCCCTGTGAAGAAAAAAATTAAAATTTGTTCATGTTAATACTGGCCGCATCACATAAGATGGTTGGCATTGATTCCACAATGTCAGCGATTTTTGGCCAAAATTAGGCAGGAAGACTACATTGGTAATTCATTAAAAGGTTTAGATCTAAATTGACAATTTTTCAAAAGGTTTAGGACTAAATTGGTACAATTGAAAGGTTTAGGATTGAATTGGCAAATTATCAAAAGGTTTATGACTAAATTGACACAATTGAAAGGTTTAGGACAGAATTGGTTGCTGTACAATAGGATTAGGACTTTTGGATAATTTTCCCTGAAATAAACGGACATTTGAGTGACATAATGTTTGTCAAAAATATTAAGTGCATATCACGTGTAATGTTTTAGGAAAAAGGACGTTCTTACTTGAAAAGCTCAACGGGTCAAACGGACATTTCCAGACTAAATTTAGAAAGATAATAGTTTAATATACAATTCGTTCACCAAATTATCACACAGTAATTGACATGACATATACAAATCAGATAGTAATTTTTCCAAGCTGGACATCCACATTGACAAAATTTCATCCACATCGTGACGCTAAAGACACTGCCTAGATATTTTCACCGTAGTGTCCATGTAAGGGTCTAAGATGACTAAATTTTATCCACCTTATAACTCAGGCATCGTCTCATGGTCACATCAGTGTATTCGGCCTGAATTTGGTGTCCGATGGACATCATCATTATAAGATTTGTTGAAAAGTAGAATAATTTGATTAGACAAATTAAGATTACATAGAGTTAATTAGAAAAAAAACGTGAAAATAAAATGACGAGACGGTTCTAGAATATCAATGAACCCAGATAGTTAACACCCTCGTAATAAATGGGCCAGCAAAATCTTCACAGGCCTATACCGAGCGACGCTAGCAACCCACGTTAATTAATTACGATACATGAGCCAGCCTCGTCTCTGTACTTTAGTCTTACCCAATAAAAAAGACAATGTGCGGGCACAAAATTGATTTCGGACCTATCCAGTGGTGTTGTCGGGCTTTTGATCGAGGGAGGGCGAAATTCATCCATGAAATATGGAGCCAAAATAATGTGTAAAAAAAAATTATAAATCTCAAATCTCAAATTTTGTGAATTGTGTTCTTAATACGAACTTAAATGGTTATTGGAACAAGAAATTTTTTTTTCTTGATGAGTACATGGAATTGCCTCTAGTGTGTGAGAGTCCCGAGAGCGGTTGTCTCCTCCTTTTTCTTCACATCAAGCTTTACTTCATCAATAGGTTATTTGCTTGAAATTCTCATGAAGCTCAATGTTAAATCACGCTAATTTTTTCTGCTTCTTCTTTTTGGGTCGCGATTCAGTTCATGTGCTCCAAATAATCAATAATCATACTGGACAAATTAAAGTTGAAAGATAGTCCACGAAACAAAAAATGTCTATGTGCCCGGGTAGGGAAAATTACCAAAACAGTCCTAAACATATTGCAATTGTGCCAATTCAGTTCTAAACCTTTTGTATTTATGCCTATTCAGTCCATTCAGTCAATTTTAGCCGGCCGGCGCTAGAGTGGATGCTGGTCAGCGCCGGCCGTCCGGCCAATGCTAACGTGGAAATTTTTAAATATATATTTTTTATTATTTTTATTTTTTTTTTTTCCTTTTATTCTTCCCCTGGCCGGTCCATCGACCTGTGACCGGCAATCGACCACTGGTGAGGCTTGCCCTCATCGGCACTGGCGAGGTTGAGGCTCAATCTTGCCATCAAGGGCGAGGTCGGCCGAGCAATGGCCATGGCGAGGCCACTCGACCTCGCCCAGATCTGGGGGAGGCTGAGCAACCATGCCATGGCCGCTGCTCGCCTTGTTATCGCCTAGATCTGTGGCGACGACGAGGTCAAGCAGCCATGGCGAGGCCGCTCGACCTTGTCCAGATTTGAGGGAGGTCGAGCGGCCTCGCCATGGGCGCTGCTCAGTCAACCTTGCCCTTGCTAGTGCTAGTGAGGGCGACTTCACCACTGGTCGCCAGCCTTAGCCCTTGGCCAGTTGCCGGTTGTTGGACCGGCCAAGGGAAGAAGAAAAGGAAAAAAATAAATAAATTCAAAAAAAATTTTAAAAAGTTGTCAAAATTGGCCAGATGGACTGAATTGGCACAGATACAAAAGGTTTAGGACTAAATTGGCCAAAAAGAAAAAGGTTTAGGACTGAATTGATACTATTGCAATAGATTTAGAACTGTTTTGGTAATTTTTCCTACCCGGGTACGAGTTGTTGAGCAGGGAAAACTCTGACTCAACGCAAAGTCATTGAACAAATGTTTTGTCTGACCTGGCCATCCCCAGAAATTTCAATTTTCTTCCTGGCACAGGATGACGGGGCACTACAGAAAACTCGACCGTTTATGGTAATTATTTAGAGTTTCGGCGACGATTGTAATTGCCGCTAAAAGATTTACCAGCGGATTTCACAATCGCTACTATAGGCTGTCGCTAAAAGTTGTAGTGGCATTATAGCAATTGCAGGTAAAGTTCACTATAATCACAGTTATAAAAGTTCGAAGGTATAGCAGCAACTGTCACAGTGATTACAGCCGCTGCTAAATGTCAGATAAAACCTTCTCGACTACATACTGTCAATTTACTACATGTTCTAGATTCAAATTAATGTATTTTCTTGTAAGAATTTAAATTCATCCTCTAAAATAACAGTATGGTAATATCGGACATGACCCTTGACTTTGTTTCGATACAAATTTTGGAAAGAAAATTAGAATATGACATAACACGATATGTTTAGCCAATATATTAACCAGAATTAACATGCTTAGATAAAACAAAACGATTTTTTTTTTCTGTTCCAAAAAAAAGGGCAATTATGAAGCTTGTAAAATTAAAAAAAAATTATGAGCATTTGCAACGAACGAGATGCTCATGGCATTTTGCGAAACCCTTTTACTGGAAAGGGTTAAGAAAGAGTTCAAAGATGCTTAATATATCATTAGGATTCCATGTTTAGTGCCCATACTGGTCTCCGTTTTCGTTACGGTGGGAAAGGGGCACAAATTTGGGATTGTTATTGCTCTGGACCCATATTGGTTTGTAGGTCTGAGTTTATTGAGTGTCAGTTCTCTATTACAAATTACAGTAACACTCTGGTATGTCTACAATCAAGCCTTCCTCCATGAGATTTTTTCTATCTAAAGTAAGGTAAGAGACGAGTGTTGTATTTATTTACCCTTCATCCTCGTTACATAGTTGAATGCTTGTGCAACCTTTTTCCAGTCCCCCATCTAATCTTTTGATTTTCAAATCTCAACTTGCTGCAGTCTAGGTTCTCTCTGTCCTTCCAGTTCCTTCTTTACCCTAACATAATTGCTCATTTCTGGCACATGAGCACCACAAGTGCCCTGGAAAGCAGAATAACAACGTTAATTCTTAACTTTATACAGTTCATAATGCATATTTAATGTTCTGTGATAGCTGTAGGTATGCCAAAACCTTGTAATATGAAGGTTCCCTTGATCCTGTCTTCAGAGATCTGTTTACATTTTGCATTATCAACTTCATGGACAAGAGTCATCGGACAAGAAAAACCTTCATGGACAGGACAGAATGTATTAGGATGCTTGCTTGTATCTGTATGTCAATTTGTAAAAGCATGACCGTCCCTTGGGTGCTAATTCTTGAGTTATTTCATGTGATGATGCTTTGTCTAAGTAGATTCTTGAGCCGTTATTCATGGGGCTGGAAAAGAGTAGAAAAGTGTGATCTCACTAATAAATACATAGAAGTGGATCCTCTTTTCATATTCTTTGACCTTTCATGTTTTTACGCCTTTGCTCCATCTTGGTAGTCACATTCCATGCCAATTGTTGGGTTTAATGAGCACTGTCCCTGACTTCTCGTCAGTGGTAAGTCATTTTTTGACAATTTCTCTCTCTGCATAATGAGAATTGCCTCTCACGCTTTGAATTAATCAAGCCTGTGTCATACTAATGCGCTGTGTCTATCCACTTTAAGATGACACTGTGTCGACGGGGAAAAGAAATTCTGAGTCCAACCCTTTTGCAGTAGCTTTATCTTTGAATGTCGACCCATGATGATATATTAGTAATTGGAACCAAGCCAGTCTTGCTTAGGAGTGAAAAAATTCCAGTCATTGCTGTCTGTTCATATTGTTTTAGTTTCTTTCTTTTTTTTTAGTTACTTTATACTACACAACTTTTTCTGTGATGATACTCATGCAACGAGAGTGGGAAGAAAAGAAATTCTGGCGTAGTGTTGGAAATCATCTCTATTATCATTTTTCTGTCTTGTGCATATGAAAAGAAAAAACAAGAAAACAGAACCAACCTAACCTAGTTAGTTATATGATGATTTGATTCTGTATTTGTGGCGGGTTCACAATTCCAATCTATCAGTGTGCAAAAAAAAAAAAAACCGACCAGGCCCGACCAAACCCGACCTGGGCCTTGGGGTGTATGCTGAACAGGGTCTCGAGGTGGGTCTAGGCGGGTCAAGCTTGACCTTGTAGGTTTCGAGTTGGGTTGGGTATCATGAAAGCCCGACCTGACTCGACCGATTAACACTCCCGGTGAAAGATTCCAGATCCCTACGTTGAAGAAAATTTGCTGTTGACATGCTTTTGATTTTACTTTGCTTTGGGAATTTCGTGGCAAATGGCACGACCTATATATTTTTATATGGTAGAGGTCTTGATACTCTTGTCAATGAATATCATATTAAATATTAGTCCATTGAATTTGTCTGCCTTTCTCAAATTACATTTCAGATTTTACGTGAGGACGACACGCATACATCCTATGTTGCTATTTTATTCAGGTTTGTCAAGAGCGATAATTGAGGAAAGATACTTGTAACTCTCTGCGAAATTTCGGGAAGTATCATGCGGGATTGAGCAATCTCTCTCCATCTTTCTCATCTATATTCCTCTCCTCTTTCTTATTCTCGAATTTTCCACTAGGGATATAGTGAAACCACTGATTCTTGGGTCATCTTCGTAATGCTTATGTGCAAATATTTCACTTTTCCGTTCCCAAAATATTGATTTTCGTGGAGCTTAATTTACTTCAATATCAAGCTAATGACGAACTCGATTCATTCCAATGCCAGTGGGGTTGGTTTTGGCGATTACTTGAATATTTGGATTTCCTAGGTGTCGGTCTTATCGTATTCAAATTGGTTTGGCGCATGTCATCGACGTCTGGTCAACTCGAGTTGGGTGGACAGTTCCGGTCGTCCTGTGAATTGCAGCACGAGAGGGTGCAGCTTGGAGGACCAGCCGGTCACAACCATGCTTGCTTACAAGAACAGGCACACCTGAAACCAGCCACGGAGAAGGGCTACAACTTAGGATCGGACAGAAAAATTCCTATGTTCCAGCCGTGATTTGCCCGTCCTTTAGCTGTGTGATTCCCCTGGATACACGCCCAGAGAACCTGACGATCTCCGACGACTGGGGATCGATTGTTGGGTGCAATCCCGGGGTTGGGCTACCCTCCCGGAAGGACTGCCCGGCGCTTAATTCTTGCTCTCATCTTCCATCACCCGGGGTCACCTGCGTGCTCAAAGTCTAGGATAGTGGTCCTCTGAAAGGAGGCGAGCTATATTAAATCTTAGCACTGTGCAATGGATTAAGATGGCGTTGCTATTTCGTGATATCCCATGATGTTCCGAGATTGCAATTTTTTTTTGTTCTTATCTGATTATCTGGAAATCAAATGAAATTCTTTCTCGGGGAAGGCTTTTGTTTTTCCTGTTAGGCTATGCCTAAAAAGTTCGCTATAATCGAAGTTCAAAGGTATAGCAGCAACTATTGCGACTATTGCAATCCCCGCTAAATGACGAGCATGAACTTCTCAACTATATTCTACCATCACATTTGCAATCACCACAAAATCCAAATAATATATGATGACGATGATGATGATGAAAATGCAATCGGACACCTAAAATTTTATGTCTTTTTTTAAAAAATCAATAAATTAGACATAAGGTCAATTGGTAGTTATCCAAAGGTCAAACAGCGATATACATCGCCTAATACACATTTTAAACCCCGAAAATGGATTCTACCTGCCAAAATGGGGTTTTTTGACATTCATATCGCCACCCGAATCCGTCAATCATTTTTTGATTTCTCGGGACCGATCACCCGTATTTTGCACTATCAGGAAGTTTGTGATTTCCCAATTTTGATTCCACATTAGGAAATTACGGATCGCAAGCGTTCCAACACAATTAAAATCGGGTTGATCAGATAGTGGAGAACAGCACCGGCGAGGAGCTTCACTTTTAGGCTGGTTTGTGATGATTACAGTTCCGGTTCTCCAAAACTAGGATTACCCCCCAGTCCCACCGAAAAGCACCACCCGAAATAACATTGGGCACGACGGGCCGTGGCGTCTCTTTAGTGCGACCGGTTGCTCATCAGACAGTTCCGGTCGTCGCACGAACTGCAGCAACAGGGATTGTGGAGAGGGAGGAGTGCACCTTGGAGGGCTAGCCGGTCGCGACCGTGCTTTGCTTTACAGCGACGGCCGCCCTGAAACCGACCCACCCGGGATCGGTTGTTGCGTGTCTCCGGTGATTACCCATTAACCTCCACGTAAATGAGACCCTCTTTTCCGATTCGTTCCCTGCAAAAGCGACGCATCGATTCACAAAGCCGACGCTTCTCATTTCAAACTCCCAAATCCTTTACGTGTCTTCCCCTCCCCTCCCCTCCTGACACGTACCGACCCACACGTCCGCCATCGTTGCTCTGAAGCTACTCTTTCTTCTCTCTCTCTCTCTCTCTCTCTTCCGTATGGCCACGCGTCCCTCATTCAAACGCAAAAACCTTGACTCGTGGAAACGAGCTTTGCTGGCTGCGTAACCCCATGCGTGTTTCTTGTTGCGCGGTTCAATTAAAGAAAGTTCAGCCACAGTTCCAAAAGCGCATGCGCAACCCCCCTCCCCCCCCTCCCTCTCTCTCTCAAACACGCAGCAGAATTTCTATGCCCGCGTTATGTTTACTATACGAATCAGGAAAAGATGAGATTACAAACTAGGTGAGGAAAGAGAATGAAGATCCTCCAAGGCTGTAGCTGCTGGACTTCGCTGAAGAGAAGGTACCGACCGCTAATGATGAAAAGATCCGCGGCTGGAATGGCTGAGCAGATGATGGGTCGCGGTGGCAAGAGGATCCCTGGAATTAGAAATGATGGAAGCAAACACTGAAAATCATAAGAACGAGACTGAGGACAACGATTCCAAGCCTGATTCGAAGATTAAAACTAGAGAAAGAAAATGCACTTAGCTTCGGCCATGGTTGAACCCATTATCGCTTTACCCTTTCTTCAAACTTGTTCAGCCGAGTGAAGAGATAGAGCGAGCGAGAGAGAGAGATTTAGCGAAGAGAATATTGCAGAGAGAGAATCGGTCAACCAAGAGAGAGAATGAGTGTGAGCACTCCGATAGAGAGGGAATTCATTCAGCGAGAGTTATTCGAGAGAGCCCCTCAAGCGATTGAACGATTAATCAGGAATGGATAATCTGGTCGTGAAGGAGTTTGAAATTTCGGTGGATTGAACGATTCCCAAGGGGGAGATGTTAGTCAGTTGAGTAAAAGTTGGCTACTATCTCGGGAGTTCTATCGCTGACAGTTACCTCCGTCTCTTCTCCATCTATAAATAGAGGAACATGGGAAGGCTTGAGCTTTTACGGAGGAGAAAGAAAAAGCAGAGAGTAAGAGTGACAGAGAGCGAGAGAGAATAAGAAGTAGAGAGAGAGAGAGAGAGAGAAGAAAGAGCCAGAAGTAATACTCCCTCGGTTTTGTCATGCTGTTACTTTGAGACCACATCATGTAGCCCCACCGATCTCACTTGTGCTGCTCGACCCTTTTGACTTTGGTCGTCTCCCCTAAACATCCAGACGAGTTGCTTCTTTGCCTTCCGCGGCTCGGCGCCCGCCGACCCCGGTGGCACCACTAACGAGCCCGCGGCGCGCCACCTTGCCGCCCGCGATGCGCGCACCGAGCCTTATCCACAGTCACAGTGTCTCTGGTGCTGCTTCATCTTAACCGAACCAAACACAACGGTCCGGAGTTTCCCCCAGAAATAGCACACAGAGAAATCCCGATCAACATGCCTTGGACTCGCCGGCCTCCGATGTCGACAGCTCTGCCGGCTTTTGATTTGGTTGCGGTCCCAACAAGCAGAATCAGTCCTCCAATCCCTATCCCCACCATCATTGCCGCTAGCGTCCCCAGCGCACACAGAGTTGGCGAGGGCTCTCATTCAAGTAGAAAACTCACCTCCAAGCCCTTGTGGCTGAAGCCTGCTCCTCTTCCTCCTCCTCCAATAAAAGGTCGCTTAGGCACAGAAAGTAAGAAAAATCACTACCATAATGGCGATCGCCACCAGCCTCCCCAATCCCCCGTTCAGAGGAGAGGAGTTTATCGTGGTGCGAGGTGTCTTAAGGGAGGTGGCCCTGCTGATCAATGCACCCGCGGGTGGGCTAGGCAAAGTCCCGGGTGACGAGGTTATTCACGCTCCCCAAGCGGGAGGCCGGCAGAGAAATAGACATCGGAGGACGAGATTTCGAGGCATTTTGTTGGGCGGGTTTGTCTGTTTGATCTCACGGCTATTTCTGGGGAGGACGGTGGCTGGGTTTAATTTGGCTTTGAACGGGGCGGATTGCCGGGGGGAACGCTCGGTGGCGATTACCATCATCGGCGTGATTTTTCTCGACTGACCACCACCGGAGCTTCACGCCTTTTGCTCCAGTGGAGAGAGGGGTTTTTATTCGCAAGTGGTCTTCCATTGGTAGATGCCCTGGTGGTCAATGTCTGAGCAGGTGAAGTAGTGGTGAAGCCATTTGCTACTGCCGGAGCGAAAGCCGGCAGAGATGTCGACGCGAAAGCCGGCAAAGATGTCGACATCGGAGTCCCGCGAGTCCGAGGCATGTTGCTCGGGATTTCTGTGTTTGCTATTTATATTTTCTGGTTATAACTTGTAAGTAGTCAAAAAAAGAAGTGGGTCCCGCACTGAATGGGTTTGGACGAAAGGTTGTAATGAGATGGGCCGACGCTTTACTTATTGTTTATTATTTGTTATTTATCTTATTATTTGTTATTTATTTTGTTTATATTTATTTATCTTTATCTATTTAAAAAAATGTATGTTCGATTTGCTTAAAAAATAAAAGTGCCAACTAAGGTAACGAGGGCAATGTTGCAACATCATAAAGTTCTAATCTTGACAATCTAGACGGGAGCTTCAAGCAACTTGTTTATTGTTGTATGTTCTATCCAAATTACTCTTAATTTCCTCAAATTTCTGATCGAATCGGGTAGATTGACTACTTGTGACCATGATAGATCCAACTTGAGTAATGATTATAATTCTCCAATCAAGCATAGAAGCTCCATTTTCCGGCAGCAACTGCATATTTGGCAAGTGTGTAAGTCAATCCAGCACCCAATTTATTTGACAAAATGTAACAAGGACAAGATCCACGAGAGCTACTTTCAATTTTCCTATTAATCTCAATATTAAAGCTAATTAAAGCTAGTTTTTCAGACTCATAACTACGCAAAGATTACATTTTAATTCTTTTCTTTAAGAGGGAAAAACATATATACTATGAGATTAAGGTTAGAATTGAAATAAGTAATAATTCCTAGTGTAGAAGAAATATTCTCCAAACCTTCCCAGTAATTATAAAAAAACCAAGATGGGCTGAGCTCACACGTTTTAAACATTAAGCTGCCAAGATCAACTTCGAATAGAAATTGAGATGAAAAAAATCAAGTGTGGTAGCTAAGAGATTTTTTTAATGTGGTATAAGGAAAAATCAAGGCGTGGGATTGAATAATCATATTTTCACATTTTCGTATGATCACTACCGAGAGTACAGACTGGTGTATCTCCAATAATTACTCAATGTGTGTGGGATGAAGAGACCGCTGCACCTGATGGAAATTAATCAGATGCTCAAAGAGTCCTAAATACTCTATTGATATACAAGAGACATTTTTTTTGTCAAAAGAAATTTCCATTAATTACCAAAATCTAAGAGACATCTAAGTTTATTAATCTTGAAAATATACATTGGTTTTGAACTCCATACATAACTCAATTGGAAGAAACTGAAGGTTCATAGAAGATGCCTTCTCACTTTTATTTATTTTATAAAAACTACTAAGTATAATCATAATTCATTTCTCAAAACATCACTTTAATAGTTCTAAAAAAACTCAATTTCACTGAGTAATTACACCCCATTGATGGGACAAGTGAATATAAAATGTACTTGTATGTTATGGGGATCATTAACTCCATATTAGTGTGTGCCTATTTCATGGATCGCATAGATCACAACGTTTTTTAATGGCTGAGCCTGACCACTCCCATCTGTCCCTCTCACTTTCCGATTCATTCACTGGAAAAGTAGCGCAACGATTCACAAAGCCGATGTCTTCTCATTGCAAACTCCAAATTGGAAAATAAATATAATAAAGCTGCTTGGAACAGTATTAGTATTTGCTAGTGCATAAATGCAATTAGAAGGCAATGGAAAAGTGGCCAAATTTTTGTAATTCCAAAAGTCATAATCTACACTCAACAAAGGAGAATTTACCAGTATGTTTGAGGACAATATACCAATCTAAGCTACCTTAGTGTGAAACCAATATTTAGTGAAGCAAGCTCGGAAATACAAACTATGCTTGAACATTTGTCAACCCATTTTGATTTTCAAAGTGTTTTTTCCACGCCCATTTTTGCTTATCCTTGCCCTACGACAATGTATTGACCATATTGCCCCTTCTTCTGTGACTTTATTGTCTCCTCTCTCTGTTTTCTCTCTTGCTTTTGCTCATGCGCGACTTGCTCCATCTCAAGAACCAGTTCCCCTTCTTCGTTCTCCAAACGCTTTAAGCTTTGTCAAAGCGCCCCGACAAACCACAATGTTCTATCGTCGAGCTTGCACTACAATTCTTCAACTATGCAGCTATTGTTGGTAATGTGTATGCTACTCGCGGACTTGGGCATGGCGTCGCTTGACCGCTGGATATCCCACCGAGGTTGGTGAATGGTGATGGTTCACTGAGAGAGAACCAACAAAACCCAAAAGAAAGAAGAAGAAAAGGTCACGGAAGGGGCAATATGGTCAACCCACCCGTAATAGAGCGTGGATAAGCAAAAACAGGAATGGAAAAAGCGCCCGCCGAATGCAAAATGCGTTCCTTTTTACCCCCTTAGATGACCACTGGTTTAGTCGCACCATCTATATATTAATGAGATGGGATCTATTGTTGTTGTGATTATGGTTTTGTCTGGAGTTTCGATCTCGGTTTTCATTTAATTTCTTGTAACATTCTTTTCCATTTCATGATATTATTTTCGAACTAAAGCTTTGTAATTTGGATGAATTACCACTCTTCTTTGTTTAAATTAGAAAAAAAAAATACTTGAGAGTCTTTTGTTACACGACAAAATCCCCCCCCAAAAGTCAATGCAGATATTGATCTCTTTCGTTACAAATGTATTTTTTCTATTGTAGATTTAATTAATAAATTCATTTTTTGTGATGAAAGTTCAATAATCTTTATTTTGATTTTTTTTATAGAAAATCTATTTAGATCAATTTCACGAGTTCTCTTCTTGTTATATTTTCATATCTAGGCGAAATTTGCTTTGATTAAAGGATTTTGCACCCTTTTGATAGTAGCTCTATCTACTTCCTCTCCATTACTTCCTCTTTTATATGCCTTCTTTTAATTTTACGAACTATCTCACTCTTTCTCAAGAAAAGGCTGAAAACATCAATATCTACTTTAATACTAAATGAAGTTACATGCTGTTTTTAAGAAGCCACACACGTCGAAATAAGAGAGGAAAGGTTGAAAATATTTAAGCAATAGAAAACAAAAGGTAAAAGTAGTAAGGAAGGGGATCTTTTGTCGTACAAGGATTTATAATGATAAATAAGAATAAAATAAATAATTTGGCACAAGTATGCCAAAATGAATCAGCATGGGCATCCAAATTTTTAAAAGCAAATTATCCTAGCTAACAAGTGTAGTTAGGCAAAGTGTATAACTAATTTCCATTGACTAATTATATTATAAATTATCTCTATTGAAAATAATTGAAAAAGATAATGCTACCTTAAAAAATCATTCAATAAAATGGGGGTTTCTATTGTGTACTTTTTCTCCATACAAATAAATTGCTTTGGAAAAAACCACAAAATAACAGCTTTCATTGGTAGCTTGGACCTATGCGATGGCCGATACGACGCTCCTGAGCACGGGTTCTATAGCAATCTTGACATCGTCTTTGAAAATTGACATTCACAACCCCACATTCGTAGTAATTAACTAATGTTTACATTTAGCACTGTAATAACATGGATATGCTATTTCTTTACCCAAAAAAAAAACATGGATATGCTATTTTCTGGTCATGATAATTAATTTCTTTTTGTGATGAGTGTAGTCCACTGTCAATGTCCCTAGGCAACCGTGGCATGATCTACATTGCAAAGCTAAGACGATAGTTGATACTCTGTGTTTCAGTTTGGAGGAAGCAAAAAATATATGCAAGTAGCACGACTGAAGCAGAGGCGGAGCATTTCAGAAGCAAGTGTCTTTGTTAAGTTTCCCATCGCAACCAACGAATGATTAGTATCGCATCATCGTTGTGCATTGATATTTTGAGCTATAAACAGATATACCTGGAGTTGCTTTTATATTACCTTATTTCTACATTGATTCCCAAAGCAAGGAGCACGGAGGTATGAATTGACTCCACATAAATGCATCTACTATACATCTCTATCACAATTTTTCAGTCATTTAATCCATTCATCCTCTAAATCCAAAAGCTCAACTTGTCTATGATTTATGACCCTGCAACGCTTGTTGTTTTGTTGAACTTACTAAATCATTCGGTGACAAGTATGAAAATGAATGATTACTCATAGACCACCTCCAGTTCAAGTATGGGAGGCCAGGAGGTAGAATGCAATAGAAACTATGACCAACCTAGATAAGACCGGGAAGGAGGTCAAGTGCCGAATCGACAAGGAAGCCCTCAATATTGGCTACCGGGGACATATGTAGTTGGATGCTCTGCAAATTTATCCTCCTCAGCAAAGTTATGGTCCCCAGAGGCAAGGTGAAAGAAGAGATCCCATGCCAATGAGCAATATGGATTATGCCACCGGTGGAAGGAATCCATATCAAGCAAGGAAGGAGAGGTCCGGTGCCTTCATATGAGGGAAACTACAATCAATAGGGTCATAACAACAATTACTATTGGCAAACAGAGAGACCTGCCGCAAGGAGATAGATGGAGCTCTGCACCTCCAGTGCAGAATGATTATAGGAGAGACAATCGGAACCATGCACCTACTCCTGGTGGAACATAAGGGAAGGGTCTTGATGGATTTCAAGGGCAGGGTACTGGTAGTACTGGTGGTCACCTCGCTTGAGGGTTGCTTTTGCGAGTTCTTTGAAGGAGGGAGGAAAACAAAAATCATGTCTTTGAAACATCATTATGAACGGAGTGGCCAGTGAACACTCCGAGGAAGGAAAGGACATCATGAATGAGTAGGTCGAATTTGGTGTTGTGCACAGTATGTTGGCACAAACGCACTTAAAAGATCAATTAGATTTAAGCTATAACTCTTATAAATAAGCCTTGAATGGTGAGCATCGAAGCAGAGGGAGAGAATATTGGTATTTTGTTGGCAAGTGCCGTCCGTGCAATATTTCGAGGGGCCTCATTGACTAGTTTTGTCGAGAGATTTCCTCATATCTAACTAGTCTACCTAATCACCTTTAGACGAAGTCATTATTTTTAAAAAATAATTAATATTACAAAAAAAAAAGTAGATGCCCCGAGCTCTAAAACTAGTAGAGGGTTTGCTTTGAAATCACAAGAATCATAGAACTAAACTTCAATTTAACATCAGAGTCCTCTAAATCATTTATCAAGCCAAGACTCTCATGGCAATATCAAGCTCACGTCTCATCAATTTATTCACGTCTCATCAATTTATTCACTTATCCACGGGCACGGGCAACAAAAAAGGCAACCAAACTAAAGACAAAATCCATCTAATTGATCCCTATTGCACAAATTCCAGCACATGTTCAGAATTGCAACAGAGCATAAACGACCGCCAATTGTGATCCTTTCATGACTAAATGTCATGAATTGAAGTCATATCTTCCTACAAGCGCGTATGAGTCTGCTTGATCAAAATGGCATCAATCCAAGACCAAATTGTGATCCGAATTTAAACAAAGAAATCACGGTCAGCATGCAATACTTTGATTCTAGCATGTTCAAGTTCAGTTATGGCTATAATTCTCGTAAAATTGGCATCAAATTCACCATATTAGTTTTTCCTAGCATGAACATATATGATCCCATAACCAAACTAGCCTCAACGTGGAATCAAAAGCACACCAAATCAGAGATATCAAGACAGTTAGCATACACGGATCGATTTCCAGTAGAATTTAATTCATTCATGATGTAAATTTCTTTTCAAGGGAACATGGAATTCATCATAACACAATCTTATATCACTACACATGCTTACTTGAGTGGAATGGCATAAAATCAAGGGCCAATTGACATCAGCTCAAAGCGGCAACTGTCGCAAATCGGCATGTATTGACAAGGTTCAAGCAGATCCAAACCAAGTTCGAAATTGAATACCTATGATTATTTATGAAGAAACAGAACTCAAATAAGCTTATATGAGCAGAATAGATCAATAATCTAGTAATGAAGGAAATTCTCAGCCAAGAACTGGATCAAAATACACACTGATTCAGTACAGAAATTTAATCAAACAGGTGGTATGCATTTCGGCCAAGGAGCACCAGATCAAATCATCAATACAGCGTGAATAATAACCAATTTTCACACAGACAATAGCAATAGCTCCCAACCTCTGCTTCGTATATAAAGCAACGGAAAACAGAGGAAATGTGGTTTAGTTGAATGAAGAATGATTAGCTAAAGCGATCGACAACGGATATATGAGTAAGGAGATAGCAGAAGCAACGTCAAGGAATGGAATCATTGAAGCAGGCAGTCATGACCAACGTTTGAGCACTTCGGCATTACAGAACTTCTTCGCGGCAGCAGAACCGGTGACGATCATCAGCAACGAAGCGAGGGGAAAGGATTCAATTGAAATCACCGAGAGAGTGACTTGGGGACGCTCAGAAAATCATCCGAGCTCCTTCAATCAATGGTCTCTGTTCTTGCCCCCTCTCAGCGATGAAAGTTGGGCGGTGGCTGTTGGTGGATGGAGGGCGACGGAGAGGACAACGAAGATCAAAAGGAATCGCCGAGGGCTAAGAGAGAATTTGCGTTGAGCTCCTTTGGCGTGTGCGAAGGTGGCTCTACTGTTTCTGTTCGCCTCCCTCCCTCCGCAGAGCACACCGAGCCTTAAGCATAAAACGGAATCGACGGATCGTTAGATGTAGAGAGAGAGAGAGAGAGAGAGAAGAGAGAGAGAGAAGGAAGAGTGCCACGTGATGCAGAGCGCATGTGGGTCCCACTGAGAACTGTGCATTAGCTATAACGAAATGGGTCCCACTGAGAACTGTGCATTAGCTATAATACAAACTGATTTTCGATTCGAAGGGACAGGAGCCAAACCAAAGCAGCGAATATTGAAGGAATACCCGACGCCTTATTCTATATTGCCAAACACGGTTCACCGATCCAATCTTGCATCAAGTTCCAAGATCCAGATTTGTCGTCGTCGTGCTCGGTGGCTTTCCCAGTTAACAGTGCCTTGGTCCAGCTCTGCTCCACAGCTTACCATACTCAAGTCTCGCAAGGATGGGAAGTCCTCAGAGTACGGTGATTTTAGAGAGTATTTCTCAGGTAAGAAGCTCCTGAATTTCGGCAACTCGAAAAGTCTAAGAGCAGTTAACTTGGAGAAGGTGATTGTCGTGCGGGTCGCTTCTTCCCATTTTTCATGTCCAGCAATTAGTTCCATATCTTCACACGACTCCACCACCAGCTCTTCGATTTGCGCGAGAAATTCTGCCATGAAGGTAGCGAAAAGGATTTCCAAACGAGAGCACCTCATGGCATCTACGTATATCAAGTTTGGGAACGGGATGTTTGGGAGACCATCGGACCGCCAAATGTGCCTCAAGCTTTCGAGATCACGCAAAATCAACATCCTCAATTTACCACTCTCTGTATCCATCCCATCACCTTCGTAAATGATCTCAATCGAATGGCATAAAATCACTTCTAGGATCTCGGGACAACGCTGCAGCCTCTTCCACATGTGGGACATGGCGATACGTTGGAGATTGTCACAGTTCTTCAAATAAAGAGATTCCAATTTCGAAAAGAAATTGGTGGGAATTTGATTGTTCCATAGCTCTTTGCACTGAACGCCTTCAATTTCTAGACTTCTTATATTGGGAAATGTAACCTGCACGAGGATAATGTGAGAGAGGAGGATACGTAGGACAAATTTATTACATTGTTCTTTCTAAAACATGATAATGCAAGAATACGCATGATCACAGCAAGGGATAGAGCGAACCATCTCATTGAACAACGGTTGTGGGGATTCATCATTTTCTTTGGCCGTCTCGTCTAACTGCCTCTTGACACTTGTAGGACTCCGGATGAATGCTCCAAAGTTAGGGCACTGCAAAATACTTAGATGTATTAAGGAAGGGAAACTCATCACATCTGCCTTTGATCAACCACCTTCTTCCTCGGGAACCACATCCTTCAACTGTTTGCATTGCCTAATGTCTATCCTCTCGAGTTTCTCTAGCGTTGTGGCTGTGAAATTGGGGAAGAGATATTTCATGTCAGAGCAATTCGCAACACTGACAACTTTTAGACTAGGAAAACCCCAAATCATTTGGGAGTCGCTCTTCACCATGCATCTCATCTTTCCTGCTCCCGTCACCCACACTTCTTCCAATTTGGGGAGCAGCAATACAGTTGTTTGCTTAGTATTTGCATCAAGGGACCCACAATCAAACAATGATTCTAGGGAGGGACAGTTTTGAATGTCGACACTTTTCAGGTTGTGCAATCTCCCCATGATTGTGGAAGGGAAGACATTGGATAGGTCGGAGCAATTTTCAAGGGTGAGGGTGGCTAATTTGTAGAAGGAACTTTCGGGAAGATCACCGTGCCATATCCTTTTGAAGGATCCTACTAATTCAAGCCATAACCTCTCCAAGCTTAGTAAACTAACCTGCTAATGAGAGTTATACGTTAGATCATAGCTATGCAACATCTGATAATTTGGCCTACTCCTAACGATCTATTTGCTGCGATGGAAGAATGAATTTTCACCAATGGCCTTACTCTGACAAATGTAAACATAAATAATGAACACATATTAACTAATAAAACCAAATAAAATTCTTCAAGGAGATTTTATTGTTTGCCCCACCATACGTGTGCCCATGACTATAATGGGTATAATCTCAAGAGAACGGATTTGTACCTTTTGCTCAAAGAAGGAATCGGAGTAAGCATCTTGTGAATCTGAAGTAGGTTCTTTGGATTTTTTTGGATTTTAGCGGTTATAAAGTAAGCGGTTATAAACTAACGGATGCTTATGAAAAAGTTACAATTTGGATCATAGCTATGAAAAATTTGACAATTATGGCAATATCAAGCATACATCTCACGAATTTAATCATGCACACGCGATATCACTTATCCATGGGCAACCAAACTAAGACAAAATCCATCTAATTCATGCATATTCCACAAATTCCAGCACACATTCAGAATTGCAACAGAGCATACAAGGCCGCATATCGTGATCATTTCATGACTAATTGGCATGAATTGAAGCCATATCTTCCTACAAGCGCATATGAGTCTACTTGATGAAAATGGCATCAATCCAAGACCAAATTCATACCAAATTTAAACACAGCAATCGTGGTCAGCACACAATACTTCGATTCTAGCATATTCAAGTTCGGTTATGACTATAATTCTTGCAAAATTGGCATGAGATTCACCATATTAGTTTCCTAGCATGTACAAATATGATCCCATAACCAAACTAGCCTCAACATGGAATCAAAAGCACACCAAATCAGAGATATCAAGACAGAGTTAGCATACACGGATCGATTTCCAGTAGAATTTAATTCATTCATGACATAATTTATTCTCCAAGCGAAGATGAAATTTGCCATAACACAATCTTATATCACCACACATGCTTACTTGAGTGGAATGGCATAAAATCAAGGACCGATTGACATCACCTCAGGGCCGCAACAGTCGCGAATGAGCATGTATTGACAAGGTTCCAGCAGATTCAAACCAAGTTCGAAAATGAATAACTATGATTTTTTATGAAGAAATAGAACTCAAATACGCTTATCTGACCAGAATAGATCAACAATATAGTAAAGAAGGAAATTCTCGGTCAAGAACTGAATCAAAATACACACTGATTTAGTACAGGAATTTCATCAAACAGGTTGTATGCATTTCGGCCGAGGAGCACCGGTTCAAATCATTAATACGGCCTCAATCACAGTCGATTTGCACACAGACGGTAGCAACGGAAAACAGAGAGCATATGTGGTGTAGTTGAATGAAGAATGATTAGCTAACAGCGATTGACATCGGACATGAGTAAAGGAGACAGCAGAAGCAACGTCAGAGAATGGAATCGTCGAAGCAGGTAGTCATGACCGACATTCGAGCACTTCGGCACTACAGACCTTCTTCGCGGCGGCGGAACTGGTGGCGATGGGGGAACCGGTGACGACCATCAGCAACGAAGCGAGGAGGAAAGGATTCGATCAAAATCACCGAGAGAGTGACTTGGGGATGCCCAGAAAAAATCAACCGAGTTCCTTCGATCGATGCTCTCTGTTCTTGCCCCCCTCTCAGCACGCCATATCATGTAGTGGCCAGAGATGGAGGTGCGGCGGTGGCTGAAGATCCTCCGTGGCCGTAGCTGCTGGACGTCGCTGAAGAGAAGGTACCGATCGCTAATGAAGAAAAGATCCGCGGCTGGAATGGCTGAGCAGATGAGGCGTCGCGGTGGCAAGAGGATCGCTGGAATTAGAAATGAGGGAAGCCAACACTGAAGATCATAAGAAGCGAGACCGAGGACAACGATTCCAAGCCTGATTCCAAGATTAAAACTAGAGAAAGAAAATGCACTCAGCTTTGGCCATGGTCGAACCCATTATCGCTTTTCCCTTTCTTCGAAGTTGTTCAGCCAGGTGAAGAGATAGAGCGAGAGAGAGAGAGAGATTTAGCAAAGAGAATATTGCAGAGAGAGAGAATCGGTCAACCAAGAGAGAGAATAATGGGTGTGAGTTGTCCGATAGAGAGGGAATTCAGAGTTAGAGAGAGATTTAACAAGCCACAGCCACGCTGCCTTGCTTCGCCACTATGCTTACCGAGCCTTATCCACAGTTGCGGTGTCTCTCGCGCTGCTCCGTCCAGACCAAACCAAACACAACCGTCTGGAGTTTTCCCCAAAAATAGCATACAGAGAAATCCCGAGCAACGTGCCTCGGACTCGCCGGCCTCCGATGTCGTCATCTGCTTTTGCTCCGGTGGTGGTCCCGGCCAGCCAGCAGAATCTCGCCTCCCATGCCAATGGCCACCAGCGTCCCCAATCCCCCGTTCAGAGGAGAGGTGGGGTTATTCGCGCGAGTGATCTTCCATAGGTAGAAGGCACTGGTGGTCAATGTCTACGTAGTCGAAATACTGGTGAAGCCATTCGCCACTACCGGAGCGAAAGCCGGTAGAGATGTCGACAGCGGAGGCCGGCGAGTCCGAGCCATGTTGCTCGGAATTTCTCTGTGTTTGCTATTTAGATTATATATTTCTGGTTGTAAGTAGTCAAAAAAAGAATTGGGTCCCAAACTGAATGGATTTGAACGAGAGGTTGTAATCAGATGGGCCGACGCATTAGTTATTGTTTATTATTTGTTATTTATCTTATTATTCTTTATTATTTTGTTTATTTGTATTTATCTTTATCAATTTAAAAAAATGCATGTTCGATTTGCTTAAACAATAAAAGTGTCAAATAAGGTAACGAGGGTAGTATTGCAATATCATGAAATTCCAATCTAGACAATCTAGACGGGAGCTTCATCCAAATTACTCTTAATTTCATCGAATTTCTGATTGAATCGGGTAGATTGACTACTTGTGATCACGATAGATCCAACTTGAGAAATGATTATGATTCTCCAATCGAGCATAGAAGCTCCATTCTCTGGTAGCAACTGCATATTTGGCAAGTGTGTAAGTCAATTCAGCACCCAATTTATTTGACAAAATGTAACAAAGACAACATCAACGAGAGCTACGTTCGATTTTCCTTTTAATCTCGATATTAAAAGTAATTAAAGCTAGTTTTCCAGTCTCACAACTACACACAGATTACATTTTAATTCATTTCTTTAAGATGGAAAAACATATATACTGTGAGATTAAGGTTAGAATTGAAATAAGTAGTAATTCCTAGTGTAGAAGAAATATTCTCCAAACCTTCCCAGTGATTATAAAGAAACCAAGATGGGCTAAGCTCACATGTTTTAAACATTAAGTTGCCAAGATCAATTTCGAATAGAAATTGAGATTAAAAAAATCAAGTGTGGCAACTAAAAGATTTTCAAAATGTGATATAAGGAAAAATCAAGGCTTGCGATTGAATAATCATATTTGCGCATTTTCATAGGGTCACTACCGAGAGTACAAACTTATGTAGGGAAAATTACCAAAAAAGTCATAAACCTTTTACAATTGTGCCAATTCAGTATTAAATCTTTTTTTGGCCAATCAGTCCTAATTCTTTTGCAAATCAGTCAATTCAGTCCATTTGGCCGGTCGACACTAACATGGACGCCAGCTGGCTGACGTGGCGCCGGTCGACATCCACGTGGCAATATTTTAATATTTTCGAATTTTTTTTCCTTTTTTCTTTTTTTTTTCTTTTCCTTCTCCCCTGGCCTGTCCGACCGGGGGAGGCTTGTCGGCGAGGGCCCAGCTCTGGCGAGGCGAAGCTCACCATGGCAGGGCGAGCTCTACCTCACCAAATCTAGACGAGGGTGGAGCTCACCCAGCCAGATCTGGGCGAGCTCCGCCTTCGCTGGCGAGCCTCCCCCCTAGTTGGACAGGCCAAGGGGAGAAGGAAAAAAAAAAGAAAAAAATCGAAAATATTTAAAAATATATTAAAATATTGCCACACGTCAGTCGGCCGGCGGCCACGTCAGCCGGCCGGCGGCCACGTCAGCCGGCCGGCGGCCACGTCAGCCGGTCGGTGGCCACGTCACCATCGGCCGGACAAATGGACTGAATTGATTGATTTGCAAAAAGTTTAAGACTGAATTGGCATAATTGTAAAAGGTTTAGGACTTTTTTGGTAATTTTTCCGACTTGAGTATCTCCAATAATTACCCGATGTGTGTGGGATGAAGAGACCGCTGCACCTGATGAAAATTAATCGAATGCTCAAAGAGTCCTAAATACTCTATTGATATAAAAGAGACATTTTTTTTGTCAAAAGAAATTTCCATTCATTACCAAAATCTAAGAGACATCTAAGTCTATTAATCTTGTAAATATACGTTGGTTTTGAACTACACACATAACTCAATTGGAAGAAACTAAAGGTTCATAAAAGGTGCCTTCTCATTTTTATTTATTTTTATAAAAACTACTAAGCTTAATGATAATTTATTTCTCGAAACATCACTTTAATAGTTCTAAAAAAACCCAATTTCACTTAGTAATTACACCTCATTGATGGGACAAGTGAATATAAAGTGCACTTGTATGTTAAGGGGATCATTAACTCCGTATTAATGTGAGCATATTTCATGGATCGCATGAATCTCAACGTTTTTTAATGGTTGAGCCTGACCACCGTCTCTCTCTCTCTCTCTCTCCAATTCATTCACTGGAAAAGTAGCATAACGATTCACAAAACCAATGCCTTCTCATTGCAAACTCCAAATTGGAAAATGACTATAATAAAGCTGCATGGAACAGTATTAGTATTTGCTAGTGCATAAATGCAATTAGAAGGCAATGGAAAATTGGCCAAATTTTTGTAATTCCAAAAGTCATAATCTACATTCAACAAAGGAGAATTTACTAGTATGTTTGAGGACAATATACCAATCTAAGCTACCTTAGTGTGAAACTAATATTTAGTGGAGCATGCTCGGAAATACAAACTATGCTTGAACATTTGTCAACCCATTCCGATTTTCAAAGCGCTTTTTCCACGCCCATTTTTGCTTATCCTTGCCCTATGACAATGTATTGACCATATTGCCCCTTCTTCTATGACTTTATTGTCTCCTCTCTCTGTTCTCTCTCTTGCTTTCACTCATACGCGACTTCCTCCATCTCGAGAACCAGTTCCCCTTCTTTGTCCTCCAAACGCTTTAAGATATGTCAAAGCGCCCTGACGAACCACAGTGTTCTCTCGTCAAGCTTGCGCTACTATTCTTCAACTATGCGGCTCCCGCAGGTGATGTGTATGCTACTGCTCGCGGACTTGGGCATGGCGTCGCCCTGACCGCTTGATATCCCACAAAGGGTGGTGAATGGTGATGGTTCGCTGAGAGAGAACCAACAGAACCCAAAAACAGAAGAAGAAAAGGTCACGAAAGGGGCAATATGGTCAACCCACCCGTAATAGAGCGTGGATAAGCGAAAACAGGCGTGGAAAAAGTGCCCACCAAATGCAAAATGCGTTCCTTTTTGCCCCCTTAGATGACCACTAGTTTAGTCGCACCATCTATATATTAATGAGATGGGATCTATTGTTGCTGTGATTATGGTTTCGTCTAGAGTTTCAATCTCGGTTTTTATTTAATTTCTTGTAACATTCTTTTCCATTTCATGATATTATTTTCAAACTAAAGCTTTATAATTTGAATGAATTACCACTCTTCTTTGTTTAAATTAAAAAAAAAAATACTTGAGTCTTTTGTTACACGACAAAACCCCCCCCCAAAGTCAATGCAGATATTGATCTCTTTCATTACAAATGTGTTTTTTCTATTGTCAGATTTAACTAATAAATTCATTTTTTGTGAAGAAGCTTCAATAATCTTTATATTGATTTTTTTTATAGAAAATATATTTAGATCAATTTCACAAGTTCTCTTCTTGTTATATTATCATATATAGGCGAAGTTTGCTTTGATTAAAGGATTTTGCACCCTTTTGTTAGCAGCTCTATCTACTTCCTCTCCATTACTTCCTCTTTTATATGCCTTCTTTTAATTTTATGAACTCACTCTCTCTCAAGAAAAGGCTGAAAATATCAATATCTGCTTTAAAACTAAATGAAGTTACATGCTGTTTTTAAGAAGCCACACACGTCTAAATAAGAGAGGAAAGGTTGAAAATATTTAAGCGATAGAAAACAAAAGGTAAAAGTAGTAAGGAAGGGGATCTTTTGTCATACAAGGATTTATAATGAAAAATAAGAATAAAATAAATAATTTGGCACAAGTATGCCAAAATGAATCATGATGGGCATCCAAATTTTTAAAAGCAAATTATCCTAGCTAACAAGTGTAGTTAGGCAAAGTGTATAATTAATTTCCATTGACTAATTATATTATAAATTATCTCTATTGAAAGATAATTCAAAAGGATAATGTTACCTTAAAAATCATTCAATAAAATGGGGGTTTCTATTGTGTACTTTTTCTCCATACAAATAAATTGCTTTGGAAAAAACCACAAAATAACAGCTTTCATTGGTAGCTTGGACCTATGCGATGGCCGATACGATGCTCCTGAGCATGGGCTCTATAGCAATCTTGACATCGTCTTTGAAAATTGACATTCACAACCCCTCATTCGCAGTAATTAACTAATGTTTACATTTAGCACTGTAATAACATGGATATGCTATTTTCTGGTCATGAGAATTAATTTCTTTTTGTGATGAGTGTAGTCCACTGTCAATGTCCCTGGGCAACCGTGGCATGATCTACATTGCAAAGCTAAGACGATAGTTGATACTCTGTGTTTCAGTTTGGAGGAAGCAAAAAAGAGTATATATGCACGTAGCACGACCTGAAGCAGAGGCGGAGCATTTCAAAAGCAAGTGTCTTTGTTAAGTTTCCCATCGCAACCAACAAATGATTAGTATTGCATCATCATTGTGCATTGATATTTTGAGCTATAAACAGATCTACCTGGAGTTGCTTTTATATTACCTTATTTCTACATTGATTCCCAAAGCAAGGAGCACGGAGGTATGAATTGACTCCACATAAATGCATCTACTATACATCTCTACCACAATTTTTCAGTCATTTAATCCATTCATCCTCTAAATCCAAAAGCTCAACTTGCCTATGATTTATGACCCTGCAACGCTTGTTGTTTTGTTGAACTTACTAAATCATTCGGTGACAAGTATGAAAATGAATGATTACTCATAGACCACCTCCAGTTCAAGTATGGGAGGCCAGGAGGTAGAATGCAATAGAAACTATGACCAACCTAGATAAGACCGGGAAGGAGGTCAAGTGCCGAATCGACAAGGAAGCCCTCAATATTGGCTACCGGGGACATATGTAGCTGGATGCTCTGCAAATTTATCCTCCTCAGCAAAGTTATGGTCCCCAGAGGCAAGGTGAAAGAAGAGATCCCATGCCAATGAGCAATATGGATTATGCCACCGGTGGAAGGGATCCATATCAAGCAAGGAAGGAGAGGTCTAGTGCCTTCATATATGAGGGAAACTACAATCAGCAGGGTCATAACAACAATTACTATCGGCAAACAGAGACCTACCGCAAGGAGATAGATGGAGCTCTGCACCTCCAGTGCAGAATGATTATAGGAGAGACAATCGGAACCATGCACCTACTCCTGGTGGAACATACGAGAAGGGTCTTGATGGATTTCAAGGGCAGGGTACTGGTAGTACTGGTGGCCACCTCGCTTAAGGGTTGCTTTTGGGAGTTCTTTGAAGGAGGGAGGAAAACAAAAATCATGTCTTTGAAACATCATTATGAACGGAGTGGCCAGTGAGCACTCCAAGGAAGGAAAGGACATCATGAATGAGTAGGTCGAATTTGGTGTTGTGCACAGTACGTTGGCACAAACGCACTTGAAGGATCAATTAGATATAAGCTATAACTCTTATAAATAAGCCTTGAATGGCGAAGCGTCAAAGCAGAGGGAGAGAATATTGGTATTTTGTTGGCAAGTGTCGTCCATGCAATATTTCGAGGGGCCTCATTGACTAGTTTTGTCGAGAGATTTCCTAATATCTGACTAGTCTACCTAATCACCTTTAGACGAAGTCATTATTTTTAAAAAGTTATTAATATTACAAAAAAAAAAGTAGATGCCCCAAGCTCTAAAACTAGTAGAGGGTTTGCTTTGAATCACAAGAATCATAGAACTAAACTTCAATTTAACATCAGAGTCCTCTAAATCATTTATCAAGCCAAGACTCATGGCAATATCATGCTCACATCTCATCAATTTATTCACACACACGATATCACTTATCCACGGGCAACAAAAAAGGCAACCAAACTAAAGACAAAATCCATCTAATTGATCCCTATTGCACAAATCCCAGCACATGTTCAGAATTGCAACAGAGCATACACGATCGCCAATTGTGATCCTTCCATGACTAAATGTCATGAATTGAAGCCATATCTTCCTACAAGCGCGTATGAGTCTGCTTGATCAAAAATGGCATCAATCCAAGACCAAATTGTGATCCGAATTTAAACAAAGAAATCACGGTCAGCATGCAATACTTTAATTCTAGCATATTCAAGTTCAGTTATGGCTATAGTTCTCGTAAAATTGGTATCAGATTCACCATATTAGTTTTTCCTAGCATGAACATATATGATCCCATAACCAAACTAGCCTCCACATGGAATCAAAAGCACACCAAATCAGAGATATCAAGACAGAGTTAGCATACACGGATCGATTTCCAGTAGAATTTAATTCATTCATGACATAAATTTCTTTTCAAGGGAACATGGACTTCACCATAACACAATCTTATATCACTACACGTGCTTACTTGAGTGGAACAGCATAAAATCAAGGACCAATTGACATCAGCTCAGAGCCGCAACAGTCGCAAATCGGCATGTATTGAAAGGTTCAAGCAGATCCAAAACAAGTTCGAAAATGAATACCTATGATTATTTATGAAGAAACAGAACTCAAATACGCTTATATGACTAGAATAGATCAACAATCTAGTAATGAAGGAAATTCTCGGCCAAGAACTGGATCAAAATACACACTGATTCAGTACAGGAATTTCATCAAACAGGTGGTATGCATTTCGGCCAAGGAGCACCAGATCAAATCATCAATACAGCGTGAATAACAACCGATTTTCACACAGACAATAGCAATAGCTCCCAGCCTCTGCTTCGTACATAAAGCAACGGAAAACAGAGGAAATGTGGTTCAGTTGAATGAAGAATGATTAGATAAAGCGATCGACATCGGATATATGAGTAAGGAGATAGCAGAAGCAACGCCAAGGAATGGAATCGTTGAAGCAGGCAGTCATGACCAACTTTTGAGCACTTCGGCATTACAGAACTTCTTCGCGGCAGCAGAACGGGTGATGATGGGGAGCCGGTGACGATCATCAGAAACGAAGCGAGGAGGAAAGGATTCAATTGAAATCACCGAGGGAGTGACTTGGGGATGCTCAGAAAATCACCCGAGCTCCTTCGATCGATGCTCTCTGTTCTTGCCCCCCTCTCAGTGAGCATGTCCTGTGGTGGATGGAGGGCGACGGAGAGGACGACGAAGATCAAAAGGAATCGCCGAGGGCTAAGAGAGAATTTGCTGAGCTCCTTTGGCGAGTGCGAAGGTGGCTCTGCTTCTTCTTCGTTTCGCCTCCCCTCCTTCAGCAGAAGCAGCATCGAGCCTTGAGCATAAAACGGAATCGACAGATCGTTAGATGTAGAGAGAGAGAGAGTAAGGAAGAGAGCCAGAGAAGTCTGTTGACGGCCAGGTGATGCAGCGCGCATGTGGGTCCCACTGAGAACTGTCTATTAGCTATAATACCAACTGATTTTCGATTCGAAGGGGCAGGAGCCAAACCAAAGCAGCGAATATTGAAGGAATACCCGACGCCTTATTCTATATTGCCAAACACCGTTCACCGATTCCAACTTTGCCAATGTTCCAAGCGCCAGATGTCTGGTCGCTGTGCTTGGTACCTTTCCCAGTCAACAGTGTCTTGGTCCGGCTCTGCCCCACAGCTTACTATACTCAAGACTCGCAAGGATGGGAAGTCCTCAGAGCACGGGAATTTCAGAGAGTATTTTCGTAAGAAGCTCCCCTGAATTTCAAGAACTCAAAAGTCTAAGAGCAGTTAACTCGGAGAAGGTGATTGTCGTGCGGGGCGCTTCCTCCCATTTTTCATGGCCAGCAATTAGTTCCATATCTCCACACGACTCCATCACCAGCTCTTTGATTTGCCCCCGAGAAATTCCACCGTGAAGGTAGCGAAAAGCATTTCCAAGCGGGAGCACCTCACAGCCTCTACGTATCTCAAGTTTGGGAACGGGATGTTTGGGAGACCATCGGACTGCCAAATGTGCCTCAAGTTTTCGAGATCACGCAAAACCAGCCTATTCAATTTACGACTCTCTGTATCCGTCCCATCACCTTCGTAAATGATCTCGATCGAACGGCATGAAATCACTAGTAGGATCTCGAGACAGCACTGCAGCCTGTTCCACATGTGGGACGGGGCGATACGTTGGAGATTGTCACAGTTCTTCAATTCAAGAGATTTCAATTTCCAAAAGGAATCGGTGGGAATTTGATTGTTCCATAGCTCTTTGCACTGAAGGCCTTCAATTTCTAGACTTCTTATATTGGGAAATGTAACCTGCACGAGGATAATGTGAGAAAGGAGGATAAGTAGGACAAATTTATTACATTGTTCGTTCTAAAACATAATAATGCAAGAATACGAATGATCACGCTAAGGGATAGAGCGAACCATCTCATTGAACAACGGCTGTGGGGATTCATCATTTTCTTCCGCCGTCTCATCTAACTTCCTCCTGACACTTGTAGGACTCCGGATGAACACTCCAAAGTTAGGGCACTGCAAAATACGTAGATGAATTAAGGAAGGGAAACTCATCACATCTGCCTTTGATTGACCACCTTCTTCCTCGTGAACCACTTCCTTCAACTGTTCACATTGCCTAATGTCTATCCTCTCGAGTTTCTCCAGCCTTGTGGCTGTGAAATTGGGGAAGAGATATTTCATGTCGGAGCAATTCGCAACACTGATAACTTTTAGACTAGGAAAACCACAAATCATTTGGGAGTCGCTCTTCACCAGGCTTCTCATCTTTCCTGCTTCCGCCACCCTCACTACTTTCAATTTGGGGAGCAGCAATACAGTTGTTTGTTCAGTATTTGCATCAAGGGAGCCACAATCAAATAATGATTCTAGGGAGGGACAATTTGCAACCTTGACACTTTCCAGGTTGTGCAATCTCCTCCCTATGATTGTCGAAGGGAAGACGTTGAGTAGCTCAGAGCAATTTTCAAGGGTGAGGATGGCTAATTCGCAGAAAGAACTTCTGGGAAGATCACCGTGCCATATCCTTTTGAAGGATTCTACTGAGTGAAGGCATAACCTCTTCAAGCTTGGTAAACTAACCTGCTCATGAGAGTTATACGTTAGATCATAGCTATGAAACATATGACAATCTGGCTTAATCCTAACGATCTATTTGATGCGATGGAAGAATGAATTTTCACCAGTGGCCTCACTCTGACAAATGTAGACATAAATAATGAACACATATTAACTAATAAAACCAAATAAAATTCTTCAAAGAGATTTTATTAGTTGTGCCCCACCAGCCGTGTGCCTATGACTATAATGGGTATAATCTCAAGAGAAGGGATTTGTACCTTTTGATCAAAGAAGGAATCGGAGTAAGCATCTAGTGAATCTGAAGTAGCGGTTACTAGATCTTTGTTTCTTCGAGGATATGAGAAGAATTTCTCCATAGGACAATTATGTATATATAGTCGCTCTAGGAGCGGGAACACTATAATATCATTTGTCCCTTCATCTCTTCCTTCTTCATCCACAATCACCGCCTTCATATTTGGACAATCCTTCACTTCAATGTCTCTAAGCTCTCTAAGACATTTAGCCACAGACACCGGAAGGAGAAATGCCAGCCCCGTTTGTTTTACCACGAGTTTCTTCAGGCTTTGAAATACCGATATTCCTTGTAATTTCACATCCTGTTTCCACATGCACCGCAGGTTGGGTAACTCCTGTATTGTCAATTTCATAAGCCGAGAGAGAATCTCAACATCTCTCATGACTTTTAGCTCCCCAACGTCGAAAACTGCTTCCGCTGATGGAGAACTCCTAATTTCCAATGACTTCAAATTCGGCAACTTCAGTATCCAATCTGATTTTAAAAAACTTGACTTGGATCGAGACTCGCTTATCTTTATCGATTTCAGATTGTCACAGTTCTTCAATTCAAGAGATTCCAATTTCGAAAAGGAATTGGTGGGAATTTGATTGTTCCATAACTCTTTGCACTGTAGGCCTTTAATTTCTAGACTTCGTATATTGGGAAATGTAACCTGCACGATAATAATGTGAGAGACGACGATAAGTAGGACAAATTTATTATATTGTTCTTTCTAAAACACGATAATGCAAGAGATAAAGCGAACCATCTCATTGAACAACGGTTGTGGGGATTCATCATTTTCTTCGGCCGTCTCGCCTAACTGCCTCTTGACACTTGTTGGACTCCGGATGAACGCTCCAAAGTTAGGGCACTGCAAAATACTTAGATGTCTTAAGGAAGGGAAACTCATCACATCTGCCTTTGATTGACCACCTTCTTCCTCGTGAACCACTTCCTTCAACTGTTCACATTGCCTAATGTCTATCCTCTCGAGTTTCTCCAGCCTTGTGGCTGTGAAATTGGGGAAGAGATATTTCATGTCGGAGCAAATTCGCAACACTGATAACTTTTAGACTAGGAAAACCACAAATCATTTGGGAGTCGCTCTTCACCAGGCTTCTCATCTTTCCTGCTTCCGCCACCCTCACTACTTTCAATTTGGGGAGCAGCAATACAGTTGTTTGTTCAGTATTTGCATCAAGGGAGCCACAATCAAATAATGATTCTAGGGAGGGACAATTTGCAACCTTGACACTTTCCAGGTTGTGCAATCTCCTCCCTATGATTGTCGAAGGGAAGACGTTGAGTAGCTCAGAGCAATTTTCAAGGGTGAGGATGGCTAATTCGCAGAAAGAACTTCTGGGAAGATCACCGTGCCATATCCTTTTGAAGGATTCTACTGAGTGAAGGCATAACCTCTTCAAGCTTGGTAAACTAACCTGCTCATGAGAGTTATACGTTAGATCATAGCTATGAAACATATGACAATCTGGCTTAATCCTAACGATCTATTTGATGCGATGGAAGAATGAATTTTCACCAGTGGCCTCACTCTGACAAATGTAGACATAAATAATGAACACATATTAACTAATAAAACCAAATAAAATTCTTCAAAGAGATTTTATTAGTTGTGCCCCACCAGCCGTGTGCCTATGACTATAATGGGTATAATCTCAAGAGAAGGGATTTGTACCTTTTGATCAAAGAAGGAATCGGAGTAAGCATCTAGTGAATCTGAAGTAGCGGTTACTGGATCTTTGTTTCTTCGAGGATATGAGAAGAATTTCTCCATGGGACAGTTATGTATATATAGTCGCTCTAGGAGCGGGAACACTATAATATCATTTGTCCCTTCATCTCTTCCTTCTTCATCCACAATCACCACCTTCATATTTGGACAATCCTTCACTTCAATGTCTCTAAGCTCTCTAAGACATTTAGCCACAGACACCGGAAGGAGAAATGCCAGCCCCGTTTGTTCTACCACGAGTGTCTTCAGGCTTCGAAATACCGATATTCCTTGTAATTTCACATCCTGTTTCCACATGCACCGCAGGTTGGGTAACTCCCTGTATTGTCAATTTCATAAGCCGAGAGAGAATCTCAACATCTCTCATGACTTTTAGCTCCCCAACGTCGAAAACTGCTTCCGCTGATGGAGAACTCCTAATTTCCAATGACTTCAAATTCGGCAACTTCAGTATCCAATCTGATTTTAAAAAACTTGACTTGGATCGAGACTCGCTTATCTTTATCGATTTCAGATTGTCACAGTTCTTCAATTCAAGAGATTCCAATTTCGAAAAGGAATTGGTGGGAATTTGATTGTTCCATAACTCTTTGCACTGTAGGCCTTTAATTTCTAGACTTCGTATATTGGGAAATGTAACCTGCACGATAATAATGTGAGAGACGACGATAAGTAGGACAAATTTATTATATTGTTCTTTCTAAAACACGATAATGCAAGAGATAAAGCGAACCATCTCATTGAACAACGGTTGTGGGGATTCATCATTTTCTTCGGCTGTCTCGCCTAACTGCCTCTTGACACTTGTTGGACTCCGGATGAACGCTCCAAAGTTAGGGCACTGCAAAATACTTAGATGTCTTAAGGAAGGGAAACTCATCACATCTGCCTTTGATTGACCACCTTCTTCCTCGGGAACCACTTCCTTCATCTGTTCGCATTGCCTAATGTCTGTCCTCTTGAGTTTCTCTAGCGTTGTGGCTGTGACATAGGGGGAGACATATTTCATGTCGGAGCAGTTCCTAACTTCGACAACTTTAAAACTGGGAAAATCCAAAATCATTTGGGAGTCACTTTTCACCATGCATCTTATCTTTCCTGCTTCCCTCACCCTTATTTCTTCCACTTTAGGCAATACAGTTGTTTGCTCAGTATTTGCATCAAGGGACCCACAATCAAACAATGATTCTAGGGAGGGACAGTTTGCAATCTCGACACTTTTCAAGTTGTGCAATCTCCCTATGATTGTCGAAGGGAAGACGTTGAGTAGCTCAGAGCAATTTATAAGGGTGAGGATGGCTAATTCGCAACAGGAACTTTCGGGAAGATCACCGTGCCATATCCTTTTGAAGGATTCTACTGAGTGAAGGCATAACCTCTTCAAGCTTGGTAAACTAACCTGCTCATGAGAGTTATACGTTAGATCATAGCTATGAAACATCTGACAATCTGGCTTAATCTTAACGATCTATTTGATGCGATGGAAGAATGAATTTTCACCAGTGGCCTCACTCTGACAAATGTAGACATAAATAATGAACACATATTAACTAATAAAACCAAATAAAATTCTTCAAAGAGATTTTATTAGTTGCCCCACCAGCCGTGTGCCGATGACTATAATGGGTATAATCTCAAGAGAAGGGATTTGTACCTTTTGATCAAAGAAGGAATCGGAGTAAGCATCTAGTGAATCTGAAGTAGCGGTTACTGGATCTTTGTTTCTTCGAGGATATGAGAAGAATTTCTCCATGGGACAGTTATGTATATATAGTCGCTCTAGGAGCGGGAACACTATAATATCATTTGTCCCTTCATCTCTTCCTTCTTCATCCACAATCACCACCTTCATATTTGGACAATCCTTCACTTCAATGTCTCTAAGCTCTCTAAGACATTTAGCCACAGACACCGGAAGGAGAAATGCCAGCCCCGTTTGTTCTACCACGAGTGTCTTCAGGCTTCGAAATACCGATATTCCTTGTAATTTCACATCCTGTTTCCACATGCACCGCAGGTTGGGTAACTCCTGTATTGTCAATATCATAAGCCGAGAGAGAATCTCGACATCTCTCATGACTTTTAGCTCCCCAACGTCGAAAACTGCTTCCGCTGATGGAGAACTCCTAATTTCCAATGACTTCAAATTCGGCAACTTCAGTATCCAATCTGATTTTAAAAAACTTGACTTGGATCGAGACTCGCTTATCTTTATCGATTTCAGATTGTCACAGTTCTTCAATTCAAGAGATTCCAATTTCGAAAAGGAATTGGTGGGAATTTGATTGTTCCATAACTCTTTGCACTGTAGGCCTTCAATTTCTAGACTTCGTATATTGGGAAATGTAATTTGCGATAATAATGTGAGAGGCGGCGATAAGTAGGACAAATTTATTATATTGTTCTTTCTAAAACACGATAATGCAAGAGATAAAGCGAACCATCTCATTGAACAACGGTTGTGGGGATTCATCATTTTCTTCGGCTATCTCGCCTAACTGCCTCTTGACACTTGTAGGACTCCGGATGAACGCTCCAAAGTTAGGGCACTGCAAAATACTTAGATGTCTTAAGGAAGGGAAACTCATCACATCTGCCTTTGATTGACCACCTTCTTCCTCGGGAACCACTTCCTTCATCTATTCGCATTGCCTAATGTCTATCCTCTCGAGTTTCTCTAGCGTTGTGGCTGTGACATAGGGGAGACATATTTCATGTCGGAGCAGTTCCTAACTTCGACAACTTTTAGACTAGGAAAATCCAAAATCATTTGGGAGTCACTCTTCACCATGCATCTCATCTTTCCTGCTTCCCTCACCCTTATTTCTTCCAATTTAGGGAGCAATACAGTTGTTTGCTCAGTATTTGCATCAAGGGACCCACAATCAAACAATGATTCTAGGGAGGGACAGTTTGCAATCTCGACACTTTTCAAGTTGTGCAATCTCCCTATGATTGTCGAAGGGAAGACGTTGATTAGCTCAGAGCAATTTATAAGGGTGAGGGTGGCTAATTCGCAACAGGAACTTTCGGGAAGATCACCGTGCCATATCCTTTTGAAGGATCCTACTAATTCAAGAGATAACCTCTCCAAGCTTGGTAAACTAACCTGTTCATGAGAATTATACATTAGATCATAGCTATGAAGCATCTGACAATTTGGCCTAATCCTAATGATCTATTTCATGCGATGGAAGAATGAATTTTCACCGGTGGCCTTACTCTGACAAATGTAAACATAAATAATGAACACATATTAACTAATAAAACCAAATAAAATTATTCAAAGAGATTTTATTAGTTGCCCCACCAGCCATGTGCCTATGACTATAATGGGTATAATCTCAAGAGAAGGGATTTGTACCTTTTGATCAAAGAAGGAATCGGAGTAAGCAATTAGTGAATCTGAAGTAGCAGTTACTGGATCTTTGTTTCTTCGAGGATATGAGAAGAATTTCTCCATGGGACAGTTATGTATATATAGTCGCTCTAGGAGCGGGAACACTATAATATCATTTGTCCCTTCATCTCTTCCTTCTTCATCCACAATCACCACCTTCATATTTGGACAATCCTTCACTTCAATGTCTCTAAGCTCTCTAAGACATTTAGCCACAGACACCGGAAGGAGAAATGCCAGCCCCGTTTGTTTTACCACGAGTTTCTTCAGGCTTCGAAACACCGATATTCCTTGTAATTTCACATCCTGTTTCCACATGCACCGAAGATTGGGTAACTCCCATATTGTCAACCCTATAGAGAACGGTAGAATATCTATATTTTCCTAGAGTCTTATATACGTACTTATAAAAATTAACTGTAGTGTTGGTATATTGCTAAGAACACTTGTAGAATTTCAATGGAGTTGGTAAACTACTTAATATAGGGACGAGCACACTTGGAGAGCCCAACACAATGGAGAGTCGTATGCTGCGTTCAGAAGTAGTGTTGTTAATTTACTTACGACAATGATAAATTTTCAAATAAGTCGATAATTTAGTACTTCATTGAAACACTAATAAATTTCTGATGTAGTAATTCACTTACGACACAGGAAAAATTTCAGAAGAGTCGGTAATTTACCAATTTAGTGGTAAATTTCTTATAGTTTTGGTAATTTACTACTGCTTGACCTAACAACCAAGTGACCGGTCATTTTTTTTTTACCCAACAATTCCAATTTTGCTGGCAATCCCACCCAAAAATTTCAAATGATGAAACTTGAAACGCAGTCATGAATTCACTCAGAAGCGACTGTAGAAATCTGTTTTAAGATATCGACACTAAAGAACCTTTGTGACCATTGCACATGATCATTAACTAGCGAGCGTTATGTATATGCTAGACACAATGTTTTGCCCCTACTTCTTCATTTCTTCAATGTAGAAATTTTCATGGGACACCAACAACAATTTCGTGAATGTGGTTGCTGATGTCTAATTAATTTCGTGACACTGAATGAAACTCATTCTCAGAGTGCTGCCTCAAGAACATTAATCTCTACGAATGAATTCTGGAGCAAGTCATCTCGAATCCTTGATGAATTACTTCCCTAACGAGATTAATCACTAAGTACACCCGCTAAAATTTTAGAAGTACGACCACAGCAGACCCAAAAAAGAAGAAGAAAAAGAAGAAAGAAATTGCAGAACCAAATGATTATAGTAAGGTTTCATGCCTTCAAGGACAAATTTTGCTTTTAGCAGGACCTTGATAAGCTCAGAAGAAGAATCGAGTCCGGTCGACTATATAGGATATCCTTATGTTAAAAGGGAAATCATTTTCACGAGGATATCCTCGCCACTATCATAATGTCAATGTAACGTGAACTGCACGGTGACGTTGGCATGACATGTTGGAATCAGTTGCAAATTGCACGTTAGGTGGGACACGAATTACGGGGACTTTCTTTGTTACGTGGCTCCTCGTTCGCCCTCAACTTATTTAATCTCCTGACATCGCTTTCTTTTATTTTGAAATTATTGAATTTTATTTATTCATTCGAGATTCATTCTCGCATTCATTCATTCATTCTGCACACTATTTTTTCATCTTGTTAAAAATGTTGAATAAGTAACAATTAGTCACAGTAGAAACCCAAGTTATCAGTGCAATTATCTAACGTTGAAATTTTAACAAATAAAAATAAAAAAATCAGTCCTGGCAAGAGGCTTCCCTCTAACTATGGTTGAACGTGACTCAGAATATATGGTCTGTGTTCTATTTGAGCAGATTTTTTTTATTTGTTAATCAAAATTTGAATCAAATTGTACAAATAATCAAATTTTAATGCAATATGTACTAACGTTCAGTGAACACCGGTATCATCTCATCCTAATAGGACAAATTGACAGAGGGGAAAAAATGCAAAAAAAATTACCCGGATTGGAGTATCCTCTGATGTGATTTCAGCTCTGGCGCAAAAGCTCGTCATATTTGGTAACTGGTGCAGTACCAGACAGCATACTTTAGGCAATGCAACTCTGTTATCGGCGGAAACTATATCTTCTCCTGTATCATGTGTGACAATGGATTGCATTGAGTCACATTTCCATACTTCAATCTCTTCCAGCTGTACAAATCTTTGCATATCTGAAAGACGCCACAAGTATTTCAATCGGCCACACCGTCTGACGCTTATGGCTTTCAATTTGCTGAAGCACGCTGGTGCGATAGGGCCGTGGTATATCTTCTCAAGATTAATAAGATTTTCAAGGAACAAAGACTCTAACTTCACAAAAGCAGTGAGAGGGAGGCCGTCGGATGAGTTGGCAATGTACTTGATTGAGGGGCTGTCGTCAATGTCGAGATGCTTCAGTTCTCGGAATCCTTGGGTGCACAATTCGTGAGCGCTCTTTTTGAACTCGCTCAACTTGCGTAAATTCAAGTATTGAGTCTTCTGCAGAGCTTTCTGAACCCATTCTCTTGAAAGAATATTGTCGCACCCTTCCAATCTGAACTCCATGGTTTTCAAACATTTAAATTTCCTCTGGCCGGCAACAAATCCTATCCTGATCCAAAATTTGACCAGGTTCCCAAATGGCAGGTCACCATCCTCCAAGAGTAGGATGGGATGACGAATCGATATTTCCAGAGATGCTAGCTTTGTCAATCTCTTCAACTCGGCAAGCCCAACACCACACGATTCCGATGTTCTTTCATCTTTGTCCATCCATGTATCAAAGCTTTCGTTCATATGTAACTCTTCCAAGTTGATTAAGCCTTTTAGGGCTCCAGGCTCGATAATGTCAAGCGAGTAGCAGTAGCTTAGATTCAATGATTGCAGATTCGTTAGTTCCCCAATTTCTTTGGGCAGCCTAGAAATTCCAGACCCTGCGAAGCTGAGAATCCGCAATGCTTTGAGCTTGCCAAGAATTGCAATGTCCTCCACATCGCAATCTATGCTTAATGACTGGAGGTTCCCAAGAATTTCCATCGAAGAAGGTAAACTGGTGATAGACATGGAGCACAGACATAGGGCTCGAAGCTCCTTCATATGTGTGAAATCCATTCTACTGCAATCTTCCATAAAGTATTGTTCCGACAACATGAGTATCTTCACGTGGGGAAACCGACTCAGCATTAGTTCAGCAAGCCTATCATTGCCAACATTTACTAGGCATGCCCAGCATTTCTCAAGCTTTTCCTTTGGCCATGAGCCGTAATTGCTGTTAATCATTAAGGAATGTTGACCACTCAATGCATTTGAGACAACCACATCACTGTAAAGATCATGTATAGTCACATTGTCCTCGTCGCCGCCATCCAACAACAAACAAGCGGAACGGAGTTCAATGAGCGCAATATTCAATCTATCCCTTAAATCTTGTATCGTGTCATTGAATTCCTCAAACAAGCCCAAACCCATGCCTAGTACCAACAGAGTTTCAACTTGAATGGTCCCACCGATAAGACCACAGAGCAAGAATAAGGACTTGGTGTCCTCACTCTTCAAATGGTCATAACTCAACTTCACTATGATATCTATATTTGAGTCATCAATTTTTTTTGACAAGATTCTCCATGCGGACTCTCCGCTATATTTCAAAGTGCTTGCAACGGAGTTAATCAAAAGAGGCAAACCTGCGAGCTTCTTGACTACTTTATCCGCTATTCGTTTCAATTCCCCATCTTCGAGCTTGTCGCCAACCGTCATTTCAAATAGCCTGAAAGCTTCGACGTCGTTTAAACCTTCAAGACGAAATGTTTGATCGGCATGCATCTTTTGCTCCAGCACACTTCTATCTCTCGAAGTGAGCAACAATTTGCATTTCATGCTCTCGTCTCCCAAAGGAATTCCGACTGCCTTCAAATCAAGTTCCGTCCACAGGTCATCCAATATTATGAGAACCTTCTCACTCGGATCCTGCTGTAATCTCTTGAACAGAAGATCTCTTCTTCCCTCTTCGCTCCGCTCGTCCTTCAGATTATTTAGACTCAAGGCGTAAGCGATATCGTCTTGAATTTTCTTCAAGTCCGGAGTCCGCGAGACTTTCGCTTTGACAATCATGCGGAAAGGTTTCCCCTCTTTCCTGAGTTTCTTCTCGACTTCCTCCAACAACGTAGTTTTTCCCACGCCACCAGGCCCATAGACCCCAATCACTCTGTGCTTCTCATCCAGAGCTTTCATTATGCCCCGAAAGATGGAAGCCCGCGATTCTGTGATAGTATCACCCCCATCACCAGCCAAGGAATTCGTGTCCGGAGCGCCTCGGTCACCGGCCAAGAAATTCACATTGCGAGCGTCAGGAACAAGCCCTGGCGGAGCATTCTCACAGTAGACCTTGTTGAATTGCCCCTTCGGAATGAGTTCCTGGATGGCCTTGACTGTCTCCCTTGCCTCCTTGACAACAGCATAACGCGCCTTCGGGATGGGAAACCACCCATAGAAGCAAGTTTTCTTTGCTTTTTCGTTGCGTTCCTGGATGTCGCTCGCCTTGTCAGCTACGGATTTCGCGTCTGTCGCCCATTTCTCGACGTCGGCTTCAATCTGCTTCATGCTGTTTTGAGCTTCGACGACAGCATGCTGCACCCTTTGCATCGCTCTATCCAGGTTCGCAACTTCATCCTCAAGTTCGCGAAGGTAGCTGGCGTAGAATATCACGTAGCTGCATGCACGAACCACTCGAGCCACCAGGCCCTCTGCCGCTTTGGAAGCTACAGACACAGCAACATCCTCCATTTTGCCCCCTTTTTGACTTCTATCTTTCTGGTTTTCTTTCTCTCTCTTTTTTTTATTGAGAAATGACAGCTCAGAATTTCTATATGCGGATGAAGGCTGAACTGATGGAACCAAGAAACGAGATTACTGAAGAAGAGGAAAGATTCAATATGATGAACACGTTGAACAGCTGAAGAACAAACCCAGCAGAGAGAAAGAGATAGAGAGATAATGGCTTGAAGAAGACAGTGTAGGACACAGTGGAGGACGATGGGAAATGTGAGATGGCGTGTATGAGATCTGCTGAAGCAGAAGCTCCGTATAAATAAGGGGTGGAAGTCTAGAGCGAGAAAAAAGTCATGCGGACGTTACAACTATTAGAAAAGGGGGCACATGGCTTTAACACATGTCGCGTGACTACATTATAAACACATACACTCACCCCCATGTGCACAGGGTATATAGTGTGTCATCTAATCATCTACACAATGTCATCTAATCATCTTACACAATCTCAAAAAGAATGAATGCCTCCATTTGATTGTGCTTGACCTCAAAGCACCCAAAATACCTTTCTTCGAAAAAAAATTTCTCCAACGTCCTCTGCTCTGATAATTAAAGACAAGTGAGCCCATTCCACCATTTCTTTGTATTAAAATTGCCTTTGGGGCCGCACCGCGTGCAATCCGATTGTCCCGCACCATCACCATCATCCTCTATGAAAGCTTACCATCAACATTTAATATATGCTTCCCAATTAGAGAGAATTTCCTTTCACTTATAATGAAAGAGAATAAACTAATTCTGAAATTTTGTGTTGTTCTCATTGGAAGCCGTAATAACTCGTTATGTTTTTCATCGGCCTAATTTTCTAAAAAAAATCCCAATTTTAGATTCAATTTTTACCCCAAACTTTTTTTTATCTAAAAAAATGCCTAACTTTGATTCTAGTCCAAAATCTACCCACGCATCCAAAAAATATCACATGTTTTTTTCTCGAAATTTTCATCATCAAGGATAGGTAGAAGTTCATTATCAAAACTTGTGTCTTCATCAACATCTTCACCTTTGAACGGAAAACAAAAGCATCCTAATGTATGTTGGTGATTTTGAAGAAACTATTAGCGATTTTTGGACGCGTAAACAGATTTGAGACCAGAGTGAAACATTAAAGATTTTTTTAGACAAAATAAAAAGTTTGGGGCACAATTAAAATCTGACCTAAAATTAGGGACCTTTTTAGGAAATTAGCCCGTCTTTCATCCGGCTTTGAATTTTCTATTAATTTAAATTTCTTTTAATTTATAGTTCAGCCGTTGTGGCGATGACAAAGAGCCAAAGGGAACGGTCAATAGTATATCGAAAAGTAATGCCTTATTTAATCTCTAAGCTATTTTATTCAACGAAAGTAATCAGAATGATCGCCATCAGCTCGGCCCTATCCTACAATTTAGATTCACTTTTTGATTCATGCGGAGAAGTTACGTATATTGCATAATTCTAGTGCGGCCGGAAATGTTAACAATAATTTTATTTAAGACTAGGTCCGGCATTTTGGATGTTGATCATCATGCGAAGGATTTTTTTTTATGTGAAATTTTATTTTTCTATCTTCTTTTTCTGGACCAAAATCAGCTTCTACAGTTGGACACAAATTTCACTATTATGACTTGACTGTTGCACTTTCACATGAATTGCAACTTTTTTTTCTAAAATACCAAACACAGTATTACATGAAATTTGCCCAATTAATCTTAAACATATTGTACGTCTCACAATTTAAACCTTAGCATTTCTATTTTGCCAATGTAGAGTCTTAAGCATTTTTCAATGTAGTCTATTCAATCAATTTAGGTCAAGAAATTTTGATGTGGAGATCTGATCGGTCTTAGAAATTTATCCTACGTCGCACGACCGATGCTAACATAAACAAATTTACTCAAAATTGACATTGTTTTAAGTACATTTTCCATTTTTTGAATTTTATTTTCATACTTTTCTTTTCTCCTTACCATGACATTGTTCATCTTCTTCTTAACGATGAACATTGAAATGAAATGCTCCATTGACTTGGCAGCTCTAATTCAAGCGTGACTTCCGCCATCCTCACCTTATGAGCTACGGGAGTACCTATGACTGGGGAGGTTGTGGAAGAAATTTTTGGTTGACTAATTTGGTCACGTACCACAAGTCGCTTACTCATGGGTCGCTCAATCTCTTTTTTGCTCATTAAGCAAAACAACATCGTTTTGAGTAGAGTTGTACACATTGAATCAACGGTCGTGCCACGTAGAACAGCTAATGCTGACTAAATCTCCACGTTAGAATTCCCTAGTCTCGATTGGCTATATAGACTACATTGAAAAATCATCAAAAGGTTTCGGACTATATCGCCAGATTGGGAAGCTTCAGTCGTGTAATAGGTTTAGGACTAGTTGGGTAATGTTTCCCAATTTTTACTCATTCAAAACATGAAAAGGATTTATATCCTATAATTAGATGCAATATCATTATCCACCAGCGAAAGCCAAATAGCACAATCAAGAAAATACTTGTTTTTCCCCATAATCTAACTTCTCGAAGCCTATCATCAATGTTTCTTGGACTTCCATGGGCGCAATGATCCATAACTTCTTCAAGGCATATATTCACAACTAATGAATCTCTACAAGAAAGAAATGAACTAATGACCTCAAGAGCTAAAGGAATATTTCCTAATGACAAAATGACATGTTTCGAGAGGTTGTGATAATCATTTGGACGCGAGCCTCTTCTAAAAGGCAAGTCTCTTCTAAAGGCATAGCTGTTGAAAAGTTGGAGGGCTTGATTAAAATATGTTTTCCCTACCTCATAAGCCAAAAACCTGTTTGGTTGCTTCACGATGTCCTGGTCTAATATTTCCTCCCAGGTCATCACGATGCTTTTGTCCTGGATTGTAATTATTATCCTGCTTTCAAAACCAAACCAATCATAATTCCTCGCGAGTTTCTTGCATTGCTCCTTCAAGCCATGCGTAAAACACTATTAGAATAATGCACTACCATGTTTCAAGTCTCGTCGTTCAAATTTTCTCTTTCAGCATTTGAGCTAACCCAAAAGGACAAAAAAGAAAGAACATTAAGTTGTCCTAAACAAATTGAAATTTTAAGGGTTCGATGCTAAGTGCGAACTGCTCCCACCAAGTATTTGACTTTTCCAGTATAAAGAGAAAATTGTTTATTATTATCAATATTGTCGAAAGATTCTTTTAAATTATGGTTTTGTTGACACTCGAGAGAAATTTGCACATTTCAAATTTCACATCAAATAAAAGAGGCGATTTCTTTTTTGAGAGCATGACTCGCAAAAAATTGGATAGGGTCATTCTATAGAATAAAGCGGGTTTTAGGAATTGAGTGAAAAGAGGGGAGGAAATAAAGACCCAAAGGTATACGAGGAGAATGGTAGAGAAAGATTTTTTTGTGGGCCCATGAGATATTTCCCTCGGGTTAATTCCAAAACTAAGCACCAATTTTAGATTGAGGGACAATTCTGGTCCGAACTTTTTTTTGTTCTATAAAAAAGCATCAACTTTAGGTTGAGAAATAATTCTGGCTCGAACTTTTTTTTTATCCCGCAAAAAAGCACCACTTTAGGTCGAGTGGCAATTCTGACCCTAACTTTTTTTGTCTCGTAAAAAAGCACAAACTTTCAGTTAAATCCCAAATCTGGCCCCCCATTGGCTTTTTGTCTCAAGTCACCATTGTTTGAGAAAAAAGGTTATAGTGGTGAGTCTGACAAATCTTATCCATGGCGTTTGTCGATGGGCGATGGTCTACAGTTTCAGATTACGACAAAACAACAAAGTCTAGTCAGAAAAATTCAATCTGGAGATATTTTTTACTTGTTGGTGAAGTGAATGAGACGAACAGTTTCACCGTTATTCTTCAAGCTGTGACTCAGAGAGTAAGATAATGAATAATGCTTTAAATTCAGTCAACAAGTCACGTGGATTTATTACTAAGGTAGAATAGTCAAGTTGGATAATTAATGGTTTTAAGTCAATGGAAGCTAAATTTAGGATTTAAGCGAAAGTTGGTGATTTTTTACAAAACAAAAAAAAGTTGTGGCCAGAATTATTACTCAACCTAAAATTGATGCTTTTTTACAGGATAAAAAAAGTTCGGGTCAAAATTGTTTCTCAACCTAAAATTGATACTTTTTTATGAGATAAAAAAATTGAATTAGAAATGTCCCTCAACTTAAAATTATTGCTTTTTTTTTGGAATTAATCCTATTTGCCTCCAAAAAAGTGGGAGGAAATAGAGGGAAATGCAAAACGAGTTCCTTTTTCCTGTAAACGACGAGTTCATTGGGCCCATAATATATTGAATTTTCTGGACTCTTTGTCATTTCGAGATGGGACATGTGACAGATGCCTGAATGGAATAGGTTGAAGCTCCAAAAATGTCTACGAAGGTGTCAGCAACACATGCACAATTTTCTCGAGAGAGAAGATGGTGGTGAGGGACTCAGAGTGAATGGGAGAGGGGGAAATGTGATGGATGTCGACAACGAAGCTGCCGGCAACAATTTCGATGAAGGATAGAAGACGGTGAAGAACACGGAGTGAATGTGAAACGAAGGCCTAATTCCGAAAAAAAATACATCAATTTTAGGCAGAGGGATAATTCTAATCTAAACTTTTTTTGTCTTATAAAAAAGCATTAACTTTATGTCAAAAGGCAATTTTAGCCCAAATTTTTTTTTTGTTTCATAAAAAAGCATAAACTTTAGGTCGAATGACAATTTTAGTCCTAATTTTTTTATCTCATAAAAAAATACCAACTTCCATTTAAATCTCAAATTTGGCCTCCATTGACTTAGAGTCATTGATTATCCAACTTGACTATTCTACCTTAATAATAAATCTACGTGACTTGCTGACTGAATTTAAAGCATTATTTGTTGTTTTATTCTTTGAGCCACAGTTTGATAAATAATAGTGAAACTGTTTGTCTCTTTCACTTCACAGGCAAGTCAAAAATATTTGTAGATTGAATTTCTCTAACCAGACTTTGTCATTTTTTCGTAATCTAAAGCTGTAGACTACCATCCGTCGACAGACTCCATAGACAAGATTCTATCATAATATTTTTTCTCAAATAAGGGTGACTTCAAATAAAAAGTCAACGGGGGGCCAGATTTGAGATTAAGGTGAAAGTTAGCAATTTTTTATGAGATAAAAAAAAAATTGGAGTCAAGAATTGTCACTAGACCTAAAGTTAATATTTTTTTACGAAACAAAAAAAAGTTCAGGTCATAATTATCCCTCGACATAAAGTTGGTGCTTTTTTATGAGATAAAAAAAAATTGGGCCAGAATTGTCTCTTGATCTAAAATTGGTACTTTTTTTTTGGAATTAACCCACGGGAATTGTGACAGATGTCTAAATAAATTTAGTTGAAGCTCTTAGGATATCAACGCAAGCTGTCACCAGCATATTAAGGTTAGAATTTAAATAAGTGATAATTTCTGGTGTAAAACAATATTCTCCCACCCTTCCCAGGGGTTCAAAAATAAAAAAGAAGGGGGCCTCAGCTCCCAAGTTTAAAACATTAAGCTGTAAAATCAACTTCCGAATCGAAATTGAGATAGAAAAAATAGCGAGTGCAGCAACTGAAAGGTTTTCAAAAGAATTTTATATAAAATCATGATCCCAATAACTCTCAATCGTGAGAGGTTCCTTCTTCTCAACTCGAATTGAGATTTTCTTTCCCAATATGATATATGAGTATTTTATTATTTTATGTGGTTTTTTTTCCTTTGTTCGCTGTCAATGATACTCTTCTTTGCTCGCTAGGTGTATCTCCGGTTTTCATCGTTAGAAATCAACTCGCTACTTCAAATCCTCCAAACCAAGAAGTCTGATAGGATTGAGAAGGACTATGGTGAGTTCGTATTACACTAGAAGCGGTTATATGACTTCTTCGAGTTTTGGAAACTCTTATCTCCTTCGAAGCATTTCTGTTTTTGGTATCTCCATACAGTGATGGTGTTGAGGACGCTAAATCTAAGAGTGCGAACCTAAGCGTGCTCATCACTTATGATGATGCAAAATTCAGTCATCTGCTGCCGTCTGTTTTGCTTTAATGCTCAGACAGATCTATTCTTGTGGGATGAGAGTGTGCTTATTATAGTTGTTTGTGCTTTATTATTCTACTTTGCTGTTTGGGATTTGCTTTGTTTTGAACCACTCATGTATGATCTTGAGGTCTTGACATATGAATGAAATATTTACTTTTGATAAAAAAAATGATAGGTTATCATTTAGGAAATTAAGAATTGTTTTATAAGGAAAAACTTAAGAGCTTTCACTTTAAATGGGGTCAGTTTTCTTGCAAGAAAACTCAGCGGCACCTATCTTTTAATTTCAAGAGGTTGCTCGAGTGTTAAGTGCGTATGTCTTTCTCACTTTAGGCTTGCACTTGAATCGCCATATTTGTGGCATTTGTTGGGATCACCCAGGGATTATAGACTTGTGTGTCTGTAGTAATTACTTAGTGTGTTTGGGATAGAGGGACTGCGGCATCTGATGAATGTTAATCCAATGTTCAGAGAAAGTTTCACAACAGTTCAAAAAGCACCTGATCTCTCTCTATCTTTCTAAAATGCAGAGGAGGAGGAAGACAGACTTGGTGCTGAACCAAAAAGGAAAAATGAAGAAAGTGATGTTAGTAGCTAATCATGGTGGAGTTAAGTTGCTTTTTGGCCTTCGTTGGTCACCTAGCAATTGTTAAAGCTTCGTGTTATGTCAATCTCACGCTCCATATGGCGGTATGACTTCATACTCGTGAAAGCTATTATGTGGCCTCAGTGAGTCGCCGAGGGACCTAACTTCACCAAAGTGTCCTTTCTGTCATTCAGACTTCATACATATGAACGCTATTTTCAACTTCATCCCGTCATCATAGACATAACCATATAATGATTATATATCTAGTCCCAAATTCGTACAAATTATTTTAGGAATAAGAGCAACAAATATTCTTAAAATAAAAAGCAACCTCTTAATTCGGTCAATCACCCAAAACAGAAGATGGTTTTAATTGACTGTAAAATATATTTATTCATATAATCCAAATTTTAAATAGCCCGATATAATCAAATAGTCAGCATGCACGCATAAATAGTATAGTGCCGCAATGAAAGCTGTTCTTCTATTAACCGCAGACATAATAAAAATTCTAGTTACAAAGGTATATATTCAATTTGTTGCAGCGATATTCAATTGCTATACCAAAAACAGGTGGCATAGGATTAAATTAGAAGATATTAATTACCAAAATTATATAAAAAAACTCTCACCACTGTGTAATACATTTCCATATTCCATCGTAGAGGATGAAGAGTTGTCTTGTTTGTCTACTTTGTTTCTCTATGCAAACCATCTACAGCTTATCACTACGTCTTTCTTATTATAGATTGATGGGCTCGACCGAATGATGAGCTATAATGTCGGTGCAAAACATAATTTGAGTTGAGAAACTTAACCGATATTACTTACGTTTCTTTGAATAACATCTATTAATGCATCTATAGTCAAGTAGACACGCATTGTTATTGACGAGGACATCAACACTTGTACGGGAATTTGTACATCACGAGTTTCACATCAAATGGAAGATGTTATTATGGATAAAGAGCAAATGTTCGCTACCTCGATTTTGTCTTTTGAGAGCAAGCCCATATAAAACCAAGTCGGGCCATTCCATAGAATGAAGTGAGTTTTAGGAAGGGTTAATACCATAAAAAACCCAAAATTAATACATCTGTAATAATTTTACCACAAACTAATTTTTTTACTACAAAAAACCCCAAACTAGTACATATATGATAAATTTACTAAGAATTAATATTTTGATTACTAAAAATCCCAAACTGGTACATTTGTGATAAATTTACCCTTCGTTAGTTTTCGTTAAATTGAATTAATACAAAAAAAAAATCACAAACTGATAAATGGAGGGTAAAATAGAAAACTGGCACATCACTCAACTTTCGTGTGTCATTTAACAAAGCAAATTGAAAGTAAAATTTAACGGAAATAAAGTGAGGGTAAATTTGTTACAGTTATACTAGTTTGAGATTTTTGATGATGAAAATATTAATTTAGAATAAAATTATTATAAATATATTAATTTAGAGTTTTTCGTGGTATTAATTTATTTAGGAATTGGGTGAAAAGAAGCTAGGGAATAAAGATCTAAGAAATTTGAAGAGAGTGGTAGAGAAAGATTTTCCCGTGGGCCCACAAGATAGGAAATGCAAAATGAGTTCCTTCTTCCCTTAAATGACGAATTCAGTGCGCCCATAATATATTGCATTTTCTGGACTCTTTGTCATTTCAAGATGGGAAATGTGAGACATGTTTGAATGAGATGGGTTGAGACTCCGAAAATACCTACGAAGCTGTCGACAACAATTTTGATAAAGGATAGAAGATAGTGAGGAAAATAGAGTGAACGAGAAATGGGAAATGTGATAGATGTTTCAATGAGATGGGTTGAAACTCCAAAAATATCTACGAATAGAAATTGAAGAAAAAAAAATCAAGTGTGGCAACTAACATATTTTCAAAAGAATGTAATGTAACTTTTTTTTAAAAATGTTCATTTCAGCATTATAACTTTTTTCCAAAAATATTTATCATAAATGCTAGAAATTCAATCTATCATGACACTTATGGTGAGTGTTTTCTCAAAAGAGTTATGGTATTTAAATAATTAATTAAAAGTTATGATACTCAAGTGATGAAAAAATACCAAAAAGTCCTAACCTTATTGTATTGGTACCAATTCAGTCATAAACTTTTTAATTAGACCAATTTAGTCCTAAACCTTTTGGCATTGGTACCAATTCAGTTCATTTGGCCAATTTAGGCTGGAAATCGCTAACGTGGAGGCTAACGGTCCTATGTGGCAAGACCGGCGTTGACATGAATAAATTTTATAATATTTTTTCAAATTTTTTTAATATTCATTTTATTTTTTCTCTTTTATTCTTTTACTGTACACTATTGGCTAGCAAGGTCATCGACCACAAATGAGGGCCGCAAGCGAGGGTGTTGGGCCCTTGCTCAGATCCAGGCAAGTATTGAAACCCTTGCCTGTTGTCTGGCAAGGGTCGCAATGCCCTCGCCCATACTAGGCGAGGGCATCGCAGCCCTCGCCAGCCACGAGCGAGGGCCTTCATGCCCTCGCCTGTGGCCAACGAGGGCATTGAGGCCCTTGCTAGACAACGACCCTCACCTAGATCTGGACGAGGGCCCAAGACCCTTGCCGGTCAACAACGTATAGTAAAAGAATAAAAGGAAGAAAAGAAAAGAGAAAAAAAGAAAAAACATTAAAAAAATTTGAAAAAATATTATAAAATTATAAATTTTGTCCACGTCAGTGCTGATCTTGTCATGTAGGACCACTGGCATCCACGTCAGTGATTTCCGAACCAAATTGACAGGATAGACCGAATTGGTACCAATATGAAAAGATTAAGGATTAAATTGGTTCACTTGAAAGATTTAATACTGAATTAATATCAATGTAATAGGTTTAAAACTTTTTCGGTACTTTTTCCCTCAAGTGGAGAATTTTTAGAAGTCAAGGAACTTAAGTGAACATTATTTTTAAGTCATGACATTCAATTCATCAAAAAAAAAATGATGACACTCAAGTAATGGTTGCAAGAAAATTATGGCACTTAGTGCCCTTATCTGGGCTAACTTCTATAAAAAATTGATTAAGAGTTGAAAAGTGTTTGAATCAAGATATACACTCTTCAATGGCCAACCACGCTCTTCAAGTTGCAAGGGTGTTGGAGCTACAAGATAACTGGTTAAAGATAGCATCGACAAGAGTCATCTTACCCCTGCCACCGATCAATCGTATTACAACAAGACGTAGTCCTTCGGATTCGGCATCTAATGGTTTTCACTATGCCTTCTTTTTAAACATACAATACGACCACATGCTCTGTAATGAACCCATGTTTGACCTTCAGCTTTACCCGAAGCTCTCGAACGATTAATTTGATGAGTTTCCCGTGTCTGTCAAGAAACTCGACTTGAACTGTGGAAAGTCAATGTGAAATAATATCACCTGCACACACACTGCAGTGCAATTTTACACAGTGCTTCGAGTATTAGGATCCAGTTTAACAAGCTCTACCCAACCTTAGGAGAATCTGATTATTTTCTTCACAAGTTTTTTCCGTTATTGAACACAAATTTCTCATAACTCCTACATAAAATGTCATACCATCCGAAGTACTGTTATTGACAATTTTAATTGTTTGTGTGGTATGACACTTGTGCAGAGATTACGACATATAAATTTGGGCTCGATAATGTACGACAGGGGATCGGTCCCTCGGGTGACCTTAGAAGGCCGGATAAAAACGTGCATTAAGTTGCTTGGCTGTTAACTTATTATCTTACATAGAGCTGTCTATAATATCTGATTGTTGCTTTGAAAAAAAGGAAGATTCTTCTTTCTTTGCTTCCTCTTTAACACCCACGATCATCAATGATCATCCCACTTTCAGAAGTCTTCAGTGAAAGCACAAAAATCGTGAAAAGAAAAGGACGGGGAGAGGAGCAACTGGAAATCCACTTCGGGTCATCTTCTTCCCTTTTCTGAGAATCAATAGCAATGTAGTTAGCATATTGCAAGTCCACCCCGAGTGTATTACATATCACATTGTTTTCTTGCCGCCATAACTGTAATAGATGTCACATGACCCTAAAACTTTTGAAAGAAAGTACTTCAACTGAGGGATGAAATGAAGCCTTTTGATATAAGAGTTCTATTTGGAATTTAGGAAAAGGCTTTATTAACATTGTTCGCCATAGCATAACTATGTTTCACCTGTCAGATCCAGAGATAAACTTCACATTGATTTCGAGAGAGGCTGACATCTTCTTCATCTTTCAATGAAATGCATTCATATGTATTGAACATCACATCATTGACAGCAACAACAAAAAAGCAGAACATTACCTAATTTTCTTACCATCAGTCACTAATTTTGATTTCAAGGACTAGCATGTTCCCAAATATTAATATCAAGGACACATTGATAAGACAGTAGATGAATCTCTCCCATTAAAGTTGCATACACAATTAACCATACGAAACTTATGCATTTGATGCCTTTTGTTCATACAATGAATATCATTCAGACTTGCTCGGTTATAAAATATCCAAAATTATGATCAACCCTCAAACCGACGACACACCTGACAAGTAATCAATTTTCATAAGTTGTATCTTTTGGTTGATAGCTTTAGCAGACATCCAATCCGTCTCTATAGTGGTCGATCTTGAATCATAAACATGTACGTACTTTTCTTTTTTTTTTGTCGAATGTTTGTACTTTTCCGAAATAGTATATTTCTGTTAAATAGCGTGGTGGAATTTTAACTAAATTCGCAATATAATAATATTTATTCTAGGGAATTTTTTTTCTCTAAATAATGTTATAGTAGACACCAACGATAATAGTATTATCGTTGGTCGACTTTGACTTATTTGTCAACGTTAACTGACGTTTCAAACTAAAGATGGCCGACGGTCACAAAAAAAACCCAAATTTTTTTTTTTTTTTTTGAAAAGAAGAATCTCCAACATCCATCACTCCGACCAAAAAATAAAATAAAATTAAGGACAAGTGGGCCCACTTTACCATTTCTTTTGTACTAAAACTACCTTCGGGCCCCTCCGCCTGCGTCCGAGGTACTATCGAGGTGAGTGAGTTCACACACGAAAGTGAACGTTGACATCTTGGTAATTGAGACCCTTTATTAATATGTATCTGCCTTAACGTCAACAGTTCAGAATTCTATTCAATTTGAATATTGGAACTTTAATGAGACAATATCAAAATTTCCCGCATCATGGTTCAATACTCAAGTAGTATTACTCGCAAATCAGAATCGGTCCTAACAAGTACCAACCACACGTCCACCGTCATTGCTCTGATGCTTCCTTCTCTCTCTCTTAAACGCAGACGAGGAGGAGTAGGAAGACAGAACAAAGTGAGGTTAGTTAACCAGGGTGGAGTCAAATTGCTTCTTGGCCATTGTCGGTCACTCGGGAATTATTAGAGCTTCGTGTTATGTCAACCTCATACTGTAGATAGTCAATATGACTCGATAGATCGTGGGTCACGTTGCAATTATTATGCTTCGTTTTCTATCAACCTCACGCCGAGGAGAAAGTCCCAACCCCACCGTACTGTCCTATCTCTCTTTTTACTCTCTGTCCCTTCCGGCTTAGCCTCGTTACGAATCTTTTATTCAAGTACATGTACTTACCTGTACACCTAATAAAATAGAAATTAAAAGGAAATTGCTGAAAAAACCCACAAAGCATCATGTTAATGTGTGCACAATCATATATAATTATATATTTGATTAACATTACGAAAAATTCCAAACTAATATATCGATGATAAATTTACCTTAAATTATTTTTTTCATTACAAAGAACCCAAAACTGATACATGCATATCATGTTAATGGTTGGTAGCTGAGCTCCAACTCAAGCTTTTTTTATTTTTATTTTTTAAATATCAGCAAAAGTCATTTACAAAATATAATTTTTACCAAATGATATTTAAGCCAAAATTATTTTCAAATGTAATTTTAAAATACACTTAACCAAATTTTTTTGCATTTTGAAAAATCTTTTTAACTCAAAAATTTTTATATTTTACCAAAAGCATTTCCTCAAAACCGAATCAAACGGCCCAAAACACGGGAGGAGGAGGAGGTTTGGCGGCACAAAGTGAGGTTAAGAGTTAACCATGGTATGGAGTTTTTTTTTTTTTTGAAAATAACCATGGTATGGAGTTAAGTTTGCTTTTTGGCCATCATCGGTCAATTGGCAATTATTAAAGCTTCGTGTTTTCTCAACCTTATGGTGCGGATGGGCGGTACGACTTCATGCACGTGAAGGCCACTCAGTCAATAATCGAGGGACCCAAATCCACCGAACTATCCCATCTGTCTTTATTTTACTTAGATGCACTGTGCGACAATTGACATGCGAAAAGTGCAGGAAAATGTTCAGCCCCCTACGTAAATTGTACGGAAGATAGACAAATCTCAAAATGGGGAAAGAAGAAAAGTAAAGAATTTCTTTTATTTAAGTACATGTATTTACCTATATACCTAGTAAAATGGAAATTAAAAAGGACTTGCTGAAAAAAGCCTGAAAGCATCACGTTAATGTGTGCACAACCACATATAATTATATATTTAGCCCCAATTTTATACAAATTGTTTTACATATAATAGCAACAAATATTTTAATAAAAGCAACCCCTCCTAATTCGGTCGATCACTCAAAACGAAAATGATTTTAATAGATGGTAAAATTTTCTAACCCATACAATCCAAAAGATGCCCCTCGCGTTCTCTAATGCGCACAAACCGTACAGGGGTGTCATCTTAACCATATCCTGCACAACATCTACAAGATCTCCAAAAGAAAGAAACGCCTCAACTCGATTACGCTTGTCCTCAAAGACGCTGATTGAAAACAAGTGGGCCCCACTCTATCATCTCTTTTGTGCTAAAATTGACTTCGGACCCCGTCGCCTGCGCAGTGGGAGAGCTATCCAGCTGTTTACCAGGGTGGTCCAGAATAAAGTGAAGTTAAGAGTTAACCAGGGTGGAGTTAGGTTGCTTCTTGGCCATCGTCGGGGTCACTCGGGAATTATTAGAGCTTCGTGTCATGTCAATCTCATGCCTGCAGATAGTCAATACGACTCGATACATTGTGGGTCACGTTGCGATTATTATGCTTCGTTTCATATCAACCTCACGCCGTGGGACCCAACCCCATCTCCCACCGCACTGTCCTATCTCTCTTTCTGCACGTTGTCCCTTCCGACTTAGCCTCGTTATGAATCTTTTATTCAAGTACGTGTTTTTACCTGTACACCTAGCAAAATAGAAATTAAAAGGAAATTGCTGAAAAAAACCCGAAAGCATCATGTTAATGTGTGCAAAACCATATATAATTATATATTTGGCCTCAAATACGTACGGATTGTCTCGCGAGTAACGGCAACGTAAAACATTCTAAATAAAGTAGCATCTTGATTGGGTTGATTATTGTGCGGATAATCCAAATTTTTTTAATAACCCGATATACTCAAATAGTCATTACGCTCGTGTAAATATTATAGTGCCGCAATAGAGGTTGTTTTTCTATGGACTGTGAACCTAATAAAAAATCCTAGTTAAAAAAGGTATACATTCCATACACGTCCGTGATACCTTAAACAGACAAAATAGGAAACAATAATAAGAATATTGATTGACGGATGAAATCGAAAATACCCTTGTACCCCTATGTGAAATATCTGCATGCACCATTGCAGAGAATGAAGAGATTGTCTAGTTCAACCTCATCGTTTCTTTGTGCAAAACCATCTACAACAGCTCATCTTCTTCTTTACTCTTATTAGAGTTTGATGGGCCTGAGCGAAGGACGATGCAACGATGCCGAGTGCAAAACATATTTCGAGTTTAGAAAGAGAGAGAGAGGGGGGATTTTCGTATGTATTTTTCCTTAAAATATTGAGATATATGGAGTTTGGGAATCCTACGAGATCCATTCTTTCTTTTTTACCTTACAAATGGTCAAAACTTCATCTGGGTTCGAATCCTACTTATAGAAATTAGAAATTGTTGAAGAAAGAACACAAGCCATGGCTGGGTGAGGCCTTGCCGTCACGGCCGTAAGCCGCCCTCGCCGGCCATTGGCAAAGGCTGCAACGCCCTCGCTGGCCCTAGCTTGTGGCCGGTTGCCGGTGGCCGGCGGTAGGCTGGGAAGAAGAAAAAGAACAACAAACCAAGAAATAAGAAGAAAATCAAGAATAATCAGAAATAGAAAAATTCTTTTCAGTATCAAGAAGTCATTTTTTTTTCACTTTTTGATTCTGTTTTAAAATTAATTCTGAAAATAATTTTTTGTAAGTTTATGTTTGATCACAAAAAATTTAATAAATGAATTTTTTTATTTCATACTAATTTTGAAAATAGAAAAATAAAATTTTTTACTATTCCGTACGTTAAAAGTTAACTATGGTGAAGAGTTAAAGTTGCCGTTTGGCCATCTTTGGTCACTTTGCAATTATAAAGCTTCGTGTTTTGTCAACATGATGCTGCAGATCGGCAGTACGACTTCGTGCACGTGAAGGCTACTTACTCAATAATCGAGGGACCCGACTCCACCGAATTGTCCCATCTGTCTTTCTTTTTACTTCGTAGCTCTGTACGACAATTGACATGTGAAAAGCATATGGAAATGTTCAGCCCCCACATCAATTGTACAGAAGATAGACAAAACTCTAAACCGAAAAAGAAGAGTAAAGAATATCTTTTATTTAAGTACATATATTTCACGACAAAAAAAAAGTTCATGCATTTACCTATAATATACATTGTAAAATAGAAATTAAAAAGGACTGGCTGAAAAAGCCTGAAAACATCACGCTAATGTGTGCACAATCACATAAAATTATATATTTAGCCCCAAATTTATACAAATTATTTTACGTTTAATAGCAACAAATATTCTAATAAGAACAACCTTCTTAATTCAGTCGATCATTCAAAATGAAAATAGTTTTAATTCGATGGTGAAATATACTTACCCATATAATCCAAAATTTGGATGACCTGATATGATCAAATAGTCATCATGGACGTATAAATAGTGTAGTGCCACAATGGAAGCTGCTGTTCTATTGACCATGGACATAACAAAAATATTAGTCAAAAAGGTTTGTGTTCAATATGTGGTTGTGATATTCAATTGCTATACCAAAAACAAATAATATAGGATTAAATTAGAAGATATATATAAAAAAAAAACTCTCAACCCTATATATAACATCTCCATGCACCGTTGCAGAGGATGAAGATGTCGTCTTGTTCATTCACTTTGTTTCTTGAGATAAGTATATTGAAAGTCATAAAATTTATCATGATTACAAGTTCGTGATAAATAATCGTGATAAATTTTAGGATTTAATTATACTTTTTGAATGTTTTAAGACTCGATTGTATTTTCTTGAGAAGTTTTAAAATTCAATTGAATTTTCGTAATAAATTTTAGGACTTATAGTACATTTATCTCTTGTTTACTTCTTCGTTCTTATTATAGCTTGGTGGGCATGAGCGAACGACGAGCTGTTATGCCAAGTGCAAAACAATATCTGAGTTGAGAAACTTACCGATATTGTCGACGTTTCTTTGAGTAACATCTACCAATGCATCTATAGTTAAGTTGATACGTATTATTGTTGACGGGACATTGACACTTGCGGGGAAATTTGTACACATCGAGTTTCACATCAAATGGAAGATGTTATTTACGGACAAAGAGCCAAGCCATATGTTCGCTACCCTGAATTTTCTCTTGAGAGCAAAATCCATATAAAACCGAATCCGTTCCGTAGAATGAAGTGGTTTTTAGAAATTGGGTGAAAAGAAGTGAGGAAACAAAGATCCCAGGAAAACGAAGAGAACGGTAGAGCAAGATTTTCCTGTGGGCCCACAAGATATATATTCATCACAAAAAAAGTGGAAGGAAAATAGAGGGAAATGCAAAATGAGTTCCTTCTAGACTCTTTGTCATTTCGAGATGGGACATGTGACAGATGTTTGAATGAGATGGGGTTGCAGTTCCGAAAATATCAGCGAAGCTGTCGGCAATAATTTCGATGAAAGAGAAAACCGTGAAGAACGCAGAGCAAATGCGAAATGGGGAAAAGCGAAAGATGTCTTGACAAGTTTCGTTGTAGCTCCTCAAATTTCAACGAAGCTGTCACGAACATATAAAGATTAGAATTTAAATAAGTGATGATTTCAGGTGTAAAAGAATATTCTCCGGCCCTGCCCAGGGGTTAAAAAGTAAAAAAGAAGGGGCCTCAGCTCCCAAGTTTTAAACTTCAAGCCCGAATATTGACATAAAAAAATAACAATTTGCCAATGTGGGACATTTGCACCTAATAATTTGCAATTTCCTCAAGTTCACCCAGGCTTCCGAGACAAGAAAGTGTATTGTCGAGGATTCATTGATGACGAGAGCCGATAGGTATTGCGTCTTCGATAACACCCAATTTGATTGACAAAGTGTAATAAAGATGAGATGCACGAGAGTTGCGCTCGTGCTCGATTTATCTGTCATTATTTAAGCTAATTATGTTGCGACCATCAACCAAAAATTCTTCTAAGCCCATGACCCAAAACTTCTACTTTTAGGTTTTGAGTAATCAGGCCTCATCATTTAAATCTAAACTTTAATGAAACTAGTTTTTCAGCCCACAACTACGCATGGATTACATCTTAGTTCTTTTTTCACATGAAAAAAAAACATAAATAATGTGAGATTAAGGTTAGAGTTTAGATAGGTAATAGTTTCTAGTATAGAAAAAATATTCACCAATTCTTCCCAGGAGTCAAAACAAAAAAAATGTGGGGGTTCAGCTCCCAAGTTTAGAATGTTAAACTGCCAAAATCAAATTTGAATAGAAATTGAGATAAAAAAAAAAATGAAGTGTGGCAACCAACAGATTTTAAAAAGAATGTAATATAAAAATTATGTGTGTCCGTAATTATCCATTGTGTATGAAATGGAGGGACCACCGCCCCTAATGGAGATTCGTTAGATGCTTAAAGAGTCCTAGATGCTTCACTGATATAAACGCCTATTTATTAATCTTGTGAATATTCATAGGTTTTGAGCTATACACACAACTCCATTGAGAGAAAATAAAGGTTCATGAAAGATGCCTTTTCAATTTTTTGTATAGAAATTACTAACTCTAATCATCATTTGTTTTTCAAAACCTCACTTCAACAGTTCTAAAGAAAACCCAATTTCATTGATTGATTACACCTGGTTAACGGATCCCGTGAATATGAAGTGTATTTGCACGTAATTATCTCTCTCTCTCTCTCACGGACCTCTCTTTGCTAATAATCTCCACGTAATGAGCCTCTTTCCGATTCTCCGCATCGGTAACGGAACAATTCTCTGCAAACACCAAATCCTTACGTGTCTCCTCTCCTTCCCTACCAATTCCCAAGCCACACATCCACTATCGTTGCTCTGCTGCTGCTGTTGCTGCTCAGAGGAGGAGGAGGAGGACAGAACAAGGCGAGGTTAAAGAGTTAACCAGGGTGGAGTTAGTTGGCTTTTGGCCATCGTCGGTCGGTCGCTTGGCAATTCTTAAAGCTTCGTGTTATGTCAACCTCACGTTGCGGCTAGGCAGTACAACTTGATAAATTGTTGGTCACGTTGCAATTGTTAAGCTTCGTGTTATGTCAATGTCACGGGACCCAACTCCGCCGTACTGTACCGTTTGTCTTTCTACACGTTTGTCCAGTCCAGCTTCAAGTTGATGTCTGCACTACCGTATATGATAATATATTGAGTTATTATTACGAAAAATTTCAAATTAATATATTTGTGATAATTTTATTTTAAATTAATTTTTTGATCACGAAAAATTTTAAATTAATATATTTATAATAAATTTATAAAAATTAATTTTTTGACCACAAAAAATCTCAAACTGTTATATTTGTGACAAATTTATCCTATGTTAGTTTCCATTAAATTAAATTAATGTCACAAAAAATCATAAACTTGTACGTTTGTGACACACAGAGGGTAAAACATAAAATTCAATTACCGCGTGTTATTTAACAAAGCAATTTGACAGTAAAATTTAATGAAAATAAATTGAGGGTAAATTTATCACGGATATATTTGTTTGAAATTTTTTGTGGTAAAGAAATTAGTTTGAGATTTTTTGCGGTATTAACCCTAATATATTTGATCCCAAATTCGTACAACTTGTTTTAGGAATAATAGCAACAAATATTCCAAAAAAAAGCAACCATTCAATTAGGTCCATCACTCAAAACAAAAATAGTTTAATCAATGGAAAAACATACTTACAAATATAATCCAAAAATTTATATAACCTCATATAACCAAAATGTTATCATGCACGTATGATTGTTGTAGGGCCGCAATAGAAGCTGATATTCTATTGACTGCAGACCTAATATATTAGCCATGATATTCAATTTCTACATCAAAATACAGATAATATACGATAAAAAATTACAAGATATTGTTCAACGAAAGAGATTAAAAGAGCCTCTAGGTCCTATAAAACATATCCATCCACCTTTCTAAGGATGTAGTTGTCGTCTTGTTTATCCACTTTGTTTCTTTGTGCAAACCATCTACGTCTCGTCTCTACTACTTCTTTCTTATTATAGATTGATGGGCCTGAGCGAATGACAAGCTATAATGCCGAGTGCAAAACATAATTTGATTTGAAAAACTTAACCGATATTACTGACCTTTCTTCGAATAGCATCTACTAATGCATCTATAGTCAAGTCGATACACATTATTATTGACGAGGACATAGACACTTGTGGGGGAACTCGTACATCTTGAGTTTCATGTCAAATGGAAGATGTTATTTACGGACAAAGAGCCACTCCAAATGTTCGCGCCCTTGATTTTTCTTTCGAGAGCTAGACCATATAAAATCGAATCGGGCAATTCTAAGTGGGTTTTAGAAATTGGGTGAAAAGAAGTGAGGAAACAAAGATCCGAGCAACATTAGACCCTTCTTGACTCTTTGTCATTTCGAGATGGGACATGTGACAGATGTTTGAATGAGATGGGTTAAAGCTCCAAAAATATCTATGAAGCTGTCGGCAATAATTTCGATGAAAGATAGAAGACGGTGAAGAGCGCAAAGTGAATGCGAAATGAAAAACGTGACACATGTCCAGATAAGTTCGGTTGTAGCTCCTCAAATATCAACGAAGCTGTCACCAACATATTAAGATTAGAATTTAAATAAGAGATGATTTCTGGTGTAAAAGAATATTCTCCAGCCCTGCCCGGGGTTAAAAAGTAAAAAAGAAGGGGCCTCAGTTCCCAAGTTTTAAACATTTAGCCCAAATATTGAGATAAAAAAATTGCGATTTTTCGACGCGGGACACTCGCATCTAATAATTTACAATTTCCTTAACTTCACCGACCCTTCTGACACAGGAAAGTGTATCGTCGAGGATTCATTGATGACGAGAGTTGATAGGTATTGCATCTTCGATAATGCCCAATTTGATTGACAAAGTGTAATAAATACAAGATGCACGAGAGTTGCGCTCAATTTCCCTATCGTTATTTAAGCTAATTATGTTGCGACCATCAACCAAAAGTTCTTCCAAGCTCATGACCCAAAACTTCTACTTTTAGATTTTAGGTCATCATGCCTCGTCATTTAAATCTAAAATTTAATGAAACTATTTTTTCAGCCCACAACTACACACCGACTACAACTTAATTCTTTTTTCACATGAAAGCAACATATATAATGTGAGATTAAGGTTAGAGTTTAGATAAGTAATAGTTTCTAGTATAGAAAAAATATTCACCAAATCTTCCCAGGAGTTGAAACGAAAAAAGGGGAGGCTCAGCTCCCAAGTTTAGAACGTTAAACTACAAAAATCAACTTTTAATAGAGATTAAGATAAAAAAAAATGAAGTGTAGCAACTAACAGATTTTAAAAAGAATGTAATATAAAAATCATGTGTGTCCCGTAATTATCCAGTGTATATGAAATGGAGGGACCGCCGCACCTAACAAAGATTTGTCAGATGCTCAAAGAGTCCTAGACACTCCATTGATATAAACGCCTATCTATTAATCTTGTGAATATGCATACGTTTTGAGCTATATACACACAAATCCATTGAGAGAAAATGAAGGTTCATGAAAGATGCCTTTTCAATTTTTTGTGTAGAAATTATTAACTCTAATCATCATTTGTTTTTCAAAACCTCACTTCAATATATCTAAAGAAAACTCAATTTGATTGATTGATTACACCTCGTTAACGGATCCAGTGAATATGAAGTGTATTTGTACGTAATTATCTCTCTCTCTCTCTCGCGGACCTCTCTTTGCTAATAATCTCCACGTAACGAACCTCTTTCCCGTTCTCCGCAAAAGTATCGGAACAATTCTCTGCAAACTCCAAATCCTTACGTGTCTCCTCTCCTTCCCTACCAAGTACCAAACCCCACATCCACCGTCGTTGCTCCGCTGCTGCTGCTGCTGCTCAGAGGAGGTGGAGGAGGAGGATGATGACAGAACGAAATGAGGTTAAAGAGTTAACCAAGGTGGAGTTAAGTTGGCTTTTGGCCATCGTCGGTCGCTCGGCAATTGTTAAAGCTTTGATGTTATGTCAACCTCATGCTGCAGATGGGCAGTACGACTTGATATATCGTGAGTCACGAGACAATTATTAAGCTTCGTGTTATCTCAACCTCACGCCGAGGACCCAACTCGGCCGTACTGTACTGTTTGTCTTTCTACACGTTCTCCAGTCCAGCTTCAAGTTAATGTCTGCACAACCAGGTATGATAATATTTTTGGTCCCAAATTCGTACAACTTGTTTTATGAATAACAGCAATAAATGTCAACCTCATGCTGCATATGGGCAGTAGGACTTGAGACATCGTGAGACGTGACAATTATTACGCTTCGCGTTATGTCAACCTCACGCCGAGGGACCCAACTCCGCCGTACCGCACTGTTTGTCTTTCTACATGTTTTCCAGTCCAGCTTCAAGTTAATGTCTGCACAACCGTGTATGATAATATATTTGGTCCCGAATTCGTACAACTTGTTTTGCGAATAACAGCAACAAATATTCCAAAAAAAAGCAAACAATTAATTTGGTCCATCACTCAAAACAAAAACAGTTTAATCGTTGGAAAAACATACTTACAAATATAATCTAAAAATTTATAGAACCTGATATAATCAAATAGTTATAATGCACGTATGATTATTGTAGGGCCGCAATAGAAGCTGATATTCTATTGCCTGCGGACCTAATATATTAGCCACGATATTCAATTTCTATATAAAAAAACAGATAGTATACAAAAAAAATTACAAGATATTGTTCAACGAAAGAGATTAAAAGAGCCTCTAGATCCTATAAAACATATCCATCAACCTTCTCTGAGGATGCAGTTGTCGTCTTGTTCATCCACTTTGTTTCTCTGTGCAAACCATCTACGTCTCGCCTCTACTACTTCATTCTTATTATAGATTGATGGGCTTGAGCAAACGACGAGCTATAATACCGAGTGCAAAACATAACTTGAGTTGAAAAACTTAACCGATATTATTGACGTTTCTTTGAATAGCATCTACTAATGCATGTATAGTCAAGTCGATACATATTGTTATTGACGAGGACATCGACACTTGCGAGGGAACTCATGCATCTCGAGTTTCACGTCAGATGGAAGATGTTATTTACGGACAAAGAGCCACTCCAAATGTTCGCGACCTTGATTTTTTTAGAGAGCTAGACCATATAAAACCGAATCAGGCCATTCCAAAGAATAAAGTGGGTTTTAGAAATTGGGTGAAAAGAAGTGAGGCAATAAAGATCCAAGGAATATGAAGAGAACGGTAGAGAAAGATTTTCCTGTATGACCACAAGATATTTTGCGCTCCAAAAAGTGGGAGGAAACACTAATAAAGGGAAATGCAAAATGAGTTCCTTCTTCCCTTAAATGACCAGTTCAGTGGGGCCATGATATATTTATTGCATTTTCTGGACTCTTCTGTCATTTCGAGATGGGAACTGTGGACATATGTCAGAGTGAGACGGGTTTAAGCTCAAAAAAAATCTACTGCGACAACACTTACGGTGAAGGATAGAAGATAGCGAGGGACAGATTGAATGGGAGACGGTAAAGGTCATAGATGTCTGAGTAAGATCGGTTGAAGCTCCTAAAATATCAATAAAGCTGTCACCGATATTTTCGGTGAAGGATAGAAAGGACACAGAGTGAATGCGAGATGAGAAATGTGACAGATGTTTTGAATGAGAGATGGGTTGAGGCTCCGAAACTATGCACGAAGCTGTCGGCAACACTTTCGGCGAAGGACAGAAGACAGCGAAGGACACAGAATTAATGCGATATGGGAAATGTGACAGAGGTTTGAATGAGATGGGGTTGATGCTCCAAAAATTTACCTACATGAAGGTGTCGGCAACACTTTCAGTGAGGGATCCTCGACTATCAGAAAATATTATAAGGTTCTTCTTAGCGTACATGAACCCAAATAAATTTTAATTAGGATGGCCAATGGGCCGTGTTAGTTCGCACCCGTGCTCTCGGGCCACATGCGCCCCGCCCAAAAGAAAGGGTAGGCCGCAAGCACTTCGGTGTCGGTTGCTGGTGAGGTGAACGAGTATCTCAGCAAAGATGATAGCAACTACATTGAAAAAGTCGAGGAAGACCACGTCGACCTTTTGCGGTGGTGGAAGGCCAAGCCATCGTGTTTTCCTTTTTGTCCGGGATAAGAATTATCATCATGCTTCCAAAACCAAACCAATCATATAGTTCATTGGTAGTTTCTTGTATTGATCCTTCATGGCATGTGCAACACACTAAAAGAATAATGCACTTCCATGTTACTAAGTCTCGTCATTCATATTTCTTTTTCACCATTTGAGCTAATCCAAAAAAACAAAAACAAAAAATATAAAAGAAAAGAACATTAGATTCTCCTATACAAACAAAAGGGCCAAATGAAATTTCAAGGGTCAAATGCTCCGTGCAAACTACTCCACCATATATATAATTACCTTTTCCCGGACAAAATTGTCCATTAATTGTCTATTACTTATTTAATAGAATGTTGGTAATTTATTATAGTAGTAGTGAGTTACTAACTATACTTAGTGCACCTTACCAAAAAAAAAAAACTATACTTAGTGCAATTTTAGAGGAGTTGGTATTTTACTGTCATGACCCTCTTGAAACAGTCCTTGCGAGTCGGGGAGCAGATTTAGAGGTGATGCCGAGTGGAACACGGACGGTCATAATATTCAATCTGATTGCCCTTGTTTGGGTGGATTCTCTCAAACCCTTATTCAGGCGACGTTGGAAAATTCAATTCGTTGACATACCTATCAAGTTCTATCCTATTTTGGAGTCACTACTAGCTTATAGGAACCTATTAGGAGCCAAGCGAGACATAGGAGGACGTCGCACTTCCTACGCAATTAAAGCTCTTTGGGTACTTTCACTCGATTGTTTATCAACTAGGTGATTTATGCAGTTTTTTTGCAAAATTATGAGTCCTAAGGTTCTTTTTTACACTTTTTCCATGAAATATCCATGCAAGATTTTTATTAATTTTGATCCTAGAGCGTAATCGACTAATCAAATGAGGATCTACTAATCAAAACACGAAGGCATTGTAAAGAGATCAACACAACACATCAAAAAGAAGGTAATAGAAGACGAGTAAGAGTAAAGTATGGAAAATAAAACTCGACACGAATCAGGTAAAGAATATTACATGACTTTGATTTTGAATAACAAGACAGGAACCCTGTGCGCTAAAACTAAAACCTCATGGTACTTCAATGAGATAAAAGAATGACCAAAAGTAAAGTGTGGTAAAATAACCCGATACGAGTTGGGTAAAGAATATACATCTCCTTATTATCGAGCATAAGAACATGAATCTCTATGAGCTAATTTTGAAATCAAAGACAAAGTCCAATTCTAACTAAAAGAATTATCTGCTAAACCAAAAATGACAAATGATTTTAAAAAGAGAATGAATGAACTAACCCCTAAAAGTAATACTAATATAAACGGAAAAGATTTTTTTAATCTTTTTAATCTTTATTACATTTTTTTTACTTTTGACATTTCTAATTTTTATCTTGTTATTTATTTACTCCAAACAAAAATACAATCTAAAATTCCATTTATTTCAAAATTCAAAGAAAATGACTCCCTAAACTAAATGGACCTAAACCATCTGAAATGCAATTAAAACTATTTCTAAGATTCAACTACCTAACCAAGACTTGCACTTCCCTATCATTTTTATTTGGTTTATTTTCGTTTTCTATTTTTTTTATCTTTTTGTTATTATTGTTTTTCCTTTTCATTTCTTTTCTCCAGAACACACGAGCTTCCATATCATTTCTTCTTGTTCCGCATTCAACGCCAAAACATCCCGAACCTAATTTACAGCCAAATGCTCTCTTCTTCCTTTTGTATTTCCCTTTATCAACAATCCCTTACTCCTCTGTTCGTTCTTTCTCTTTATTCTGCACCCATCCATACATGGACACGGAAGATTAGAGCAAGCTCACATGGAAATCGAACAATCAGAGCGAAACAGATTTATGCTGGGAGAGAAACAAGTTCGTGATTACAACTAGAGCATAGCAAATTCAAACAATGACTCATTCCCACCAATGTTCTCATCTGTTTCATATCTCAGCACATTCATTCACAGAGAAGACATGACCCGGAATTCACTATTAGAAAATATAAGTGCAGTAAAATGTAATCTGCACTCCAACGGATTAATCCACATGATCATTCTATTCCTAATGAACCCACCAGCGATCATCAATGAGTATTTACAATTCAGCATGTCATCATTCTTTAGTTAATTTCACAGAGTCAATCTTGTCACCTTAGAACCCCGGATGCAGATCAAGAGATCTTTGGGAACGGACTCAAAAGGTGGATATCAATTAGATTTGCTTAACCTATATACAATTGGTATGGTGAATCAATCAAGCAGACAAGTTGATCTTGGTCCGTGTCGAAGTAATATTTGTATTGATGCGACTCGGGCATTTCCCCAAACACTCATGAGCATTTGATCAGAAGACATGATGTAACAATGAGACAGTGAGAATTGCAACCCAATCAATACGAGATCAATCAAGACTGAGTTGAAGTCATTAATATAGTCTCGGACGTGAACAATTTTCAATGCTAGCAACAACGAAGCCCTTGGTTCCTATTTTACATTGCGTAACACTTGAAACAGAGCAGAGAGCTTTTAAGGAATTGGTCTGGGCCGCGCTGGAACAAGTGATTGGACTTGGCTGAATAGGGCCGAATCCAAGGAAGTTCCTTTCCTTTCTTTTGTTTGTTTGTTGTTTTGTATTTTATTTATCTTTTTTTTTTCTTGTTCTTTTTACTATTATTAATCGTTTCATTTTTTTTGCAGAAATATATGCTTACTATATCGGCAAAAATTGATGTGTCCACATTCGCCAACTCATTTAGATCCCGATAAAATCCTGGAAATGTTGATAATTTGAAAAAAAGTTGGAAATTTACTAGGTTGGCAAATTCCTCATAGTGTTGGTAGCTTATAAACCATTCTTGTAAGACTTGAAAAAACTTGATACGAAAATCTTCCATTATTGAACCCCATAAAACCGTAGAATTTTGAAACTTCTCTCTCTTTCTCCTATCGCATGTCCTATTTCAAATTTTCAATTAGAAATAAATAGGAACGGTCTAATTTCTCTCTCTTGTGTTTGAAAATTTCGTCCTTAAAAACTGTGAAGCGGTTGTCTAAAATATTTGCCTATTCATGCAGAACCACCATATCATTTCTTAGAGACAAATTGGATGCAATGCACTAGATATTGTCCATGAAATACTCTTTAGAGATTTTGAGGAAGTGGCTAAGCTGAAACTCACTAGTAACTCTTGCATCCTTAATATAATTACTCGTGTGCGCGTGTTGTCAATCATGTTGCAATTTTTCTTTTGAAAGATAACCTTACAATGCATGATCATATATGCGTTCAATATGAATCCTCAACCAGCATATCATTTTTTTTACTTTGGAAACTTTAAATAAAGTAAAAAAGAATCCTCAAACAAGAAAAGGAAAATACGAAAGAATCATCTTTTACTAAAGAAGTCTCTGGCATCTCTCTCTCTCTTGCCTTGTACCGCTTTTTGTTTAATCTTTCAACGCGATTTCTGGCACTTCAACCCGCCAAATGGGCGAGATCTTATATGGGTTCAATATGAATCAGAGTTATAAATCAAGTCATTTTAAATGGGTTGATAGTCCATCAACCCATACTGGACTCTATTCAACTGGAATGCCCCATTTTTTGGCCCATTTCTCCCATCGATCAGGATGCAACTCTAGCCTTTGGTAAGTAAGATTTGACGCAACAAAACATACAACGTCTTGCACTTTGTTCGCAATGGCATGATATTCTTCTTCAAATATTAGGGTAAATATATTTGAAATTGTTGACACCTGAATTTTAGTCGACAATTTAAACATGCATTTTTTTTAAAAAAAAAGAATGTAAAAACCACTGAATGGTAGTAATAAGAACAAAAAATTGAATAACAAATAAAATAAAAAACAAATGAAAAAGGCCAATTTGGTCCAACTTGCGCGGCCCACAAGAAGCAGCCCATTGATTTGATCCGCGGCCAAGACCCATCAGCAACTTTTCAGCTATTTCCTCTCTCTCTTTCTCATGGTTCGCTGAACGACGCCGTTGCTGAGCTCGCTCGACCGCACTTGCCGCTTCTACTCCTCTCCTCTCATCCCAGCCTAGCCTGGCCTTCTCTCTCCCCTCCTCCTCCACCCTACGTGGACGTCGTCGTCCATCTGACTGAAGAAAGGACTGCTCGCTCTGCCTCGACGCTGAGCTTGGAGGGGAGACAGAGATTCCAAGTCACGTTCTTGGTCTCTAGCTAGCAATATCTTTGCCAGAAGACTTTTCAAGCGCGCCGGATGAAGATCATTGCTGTTGAATTTCAGACAATCACAAAGGAAATAACACACAAGAATTAACGAGGTTCAGCAATAAGCCTATGTCCTTGGACAAATCTCTCATGGTGTTTCTCTCCTTTGTCGTGAGTTTTGCTTTGCCATTATTCTTTCTTTTATACAGAATTAGGTTACTACAACAAAGGTAACCAGTAACCTGAAATAGGAAAAACACTCCTAAATAGGTAGTAAGATAAAAAATACAATATTGACAATATCTCTTTTCCTAGAATAGGATATCCGATCCCGCAACACTCCCCCCTTAAGTTGGAGCGAAGACATTGTCAAAGGTCAACTTGTTCACCATATCTTGGAATGCTCCTTTGGGAAGAGCTTTGGTGAAAATATCCGCAAGCTGATCTTCACTATGAATGTAAGGAGTCTCAATTGTCTTATTCTTGAACCTTCTCCCTCACGAAGTGACAATCCACCTCTATATGTTTAGTCCTCTCATGAAAAACAGGATTAGAGGCAATGTGTGTTGCTGCTTGGTTGTCACAAAACAACTTTGTAGCTTTAGTCGTAGTCTCACATCCTAATTCCTGAAGCAATAATCGTAGTCATACAATTTTAGATGTTGTGGTAGCCATGGCCCTATACTCGGCCTCTGCACTAGAACGAGCAACAACATTTTGCTTTTTGCTTTTCCAAGTAACAATATTTCCATCCACAAATGTGCAAAAACCTGTAGTAGATTTCCTATCCATAGGATTTTCAGCCCAGTCTGCATCAGTATACCCAATAATCTCTGTGTGACCATTATTCTTCATCAATATTCCTCTTCCTGGTGAAGCTTTTAAGTATTGAAGCAGGTGGTTTATCAATTCCATATGCCCCTGTGTTGGATTCTGCATAAACTGACTCACATAACTGACTGAATAAGCAATATCGGGCCTAGTAATGGTTAAGTAAATTAGCCGTCCTACTAGTCGCTGAAATTGCCCAATATCATGTAATGGTGTATTATTAGAAACAAACTTACTGCTATAATCCATAGGTATATTGGCCGGTTTGACTCCAAGCTTGCCAGTTTCCTTTAGCAAGTCAAGAACATATTTTCTTTGCGATAAGAATATTCCTCTTTGAGAACTTGCCACTTCAATACCCAAGAAATACTTCAATTTGCTAAGATCTTTAATATCAAATTCCTTGCTCAAATGAAGTTTGAGTGTTTCAATTCCAAATGAGTTACTACCAGTAATAACAATGTCATCGACATAAACCAGAATGACAACAATACCTTGATTGTCGGCTTTAGTAAACATTGACGAGTCTGCAGCACTTCTTTTGAAGCCGAACTTGATGAGTGCCGAACTGAGCTTACCATACCAAGCTCTAGGTGACTGTTTAAGTCCATATAATGCTTTCTTTAATCTACACACAACTCCATCCTTATTTTGCAAGGGATGTCCTGGAGGAAGATCCATGTACACTTCTTCTTCTAAATCTCCATGAAGGAAGGCATTTTTTACATCCATCTGAAACAAAGACCATCCACAATTAACAGCTACAGACAACAACACTCTTACCATGTTCATTTTTACCACTAGTACGAAGGTCTCTTTGTAGTCTATCCCATAAGTCTGAGTGTATCCTTTGGCAACAAGGTGAGCTTTATATCTCTCAATAGAACCATCACTATTATACTTGATTTTGTAAATCCATCGACGTCCAATAGTATTTTTCTCCTTTGGCAATTGTACCAACTCCCAAGTGTGATTACGATCCAAGGCTTGAAGTTCATCTTTCATGGCGTCAATCCATACACCTTTATCCTTTGCTTCCAAGTAGCTAGTAGGCTCCTGTTGCTCCTCAATAGCAGATAAAAAAACTGAAGTGGTTATGAGAAATTTTGTCATACCCAATAAATTTCTGGATAGGATGATGAACAGTGTAATAAGTGGAGAAATCCCGAAGACGTGTTGAAGGTCGAGTAACACGTGATGACCTTCGAAGTGAAATAGCTGTTGGCACCTCTTCTATTGCATTTTCATTCATTATACCCTCAGGAATAACTTCTGTATTAGCAGTTGGGAAGGCATCACTGTTAGCAATGATATTAGAATCACGTGAGTGGTCATGAACCACTTCTGGGCATGAGCTTGCAGAACCTGCAGGACTCCTGACATATGGCATCTCCTCGGGCAATATTGGGACAGGAACAAAATCAAGAGAGAATTCTCTATAGTCACTAGTGTACTCCCCCTGAGTTTGGTTCCTGTCAGAGAAGAACATGTGAGCTTCATCAAAAAACACATCACGAGAGATATATACTCGGTGGGTACTCGCGGGTCGTAACACCGGTAGCCTTTCTTGACGGAGGAATACCCAACAAACACATATTTCCTAGCACGAGGATCAAGTTTACCACTGGTTTGAGAATGAACATAGCAGATGCACCCAAATATCCTCAAATGAGAAAGGTCAAATTTCCGACCATGTAACACACTGCCATAGGAGTCGTGTAGCCCAAACCCCGACTAGGGAGTCGGTTAATTAAGTAACAAGCCGTGAGAACAGCATCAGCCCAATAGGTTTTTAGCAAGTGACTGGAGAACAATAAAGCCCGAGTTACTTCAAGAATATGGCGATTTTTTCTTTCAGCAATGCCATTCTGTTGAGGAGTACCAACATAGGAGGTCTGATGAAGGATGCCCAAGTTGTGTAAAAAATTTTGAAACTGTTGATTAGTATATTCAGTGCCATTGTTTGTATGGAGAACTTTCACAGCAGTATTAAATTGATTTTTTTACCATGCTGCAAAATTCTTGAAAGACACGAAGTACTTCAGTCTTTGACTTAAGAATATAAAGCCAAGTAGCTCGAGATTTATCATCAATAAATATGACAAAATAGTGAAAACCTTCCTTAGAAATAATAGGAGAACTCCAAACATCAGAATGTACTAAACTAAACAATTCTAGTACATTTATTTGTGCTAAGAGAAAAAGGCAGTCTATGCTGCTTAGCAAAGTGACAGGGATCACAAGTGCTAGAATCATGACTGAGGGACAAGTCAAGAATACGGAGTATGCGATTAGAGGGATGACCCATGCGCCAATGCCATAAGCGAGACATGTCGGCAACAGCCTTACTTGCCATCGAAACTGCAGGGTGAGATTCCAACATGTACAACCCATTCTTCAGTGTGCCTTCACCAATCATCCTCTTGGTAGTGCGATCCTGGAAGAGCACCTTTTGCGGAGTAAAAATAACATTGCAATTCCACTGTTTAGCACACTTACTGACTGACATCAAATTAGATGATAATGTAGGGACCAATAAAGCCTTAGACTATTTTGAAAAAAATTGGAGCTGTCCACTCCCGTAGTAGGAACTTGCCCACCATTAGCAATAGTAATAGCAGGATGTAAGCTACTTGAAGTAATATTAGATAATACATAAGGGGAATAACACATGTGGTCTGTGGCCCTAGAATCAACTATAAACTGAGTGTGAGAAAGAGCAGAATTAGCATACACATTACCCAAAGCCTTAGCAAGATTTGCAGTGTTCGGGGTGGTAGAAGAAGCTTCTCCTTGACCATGGGTCTGAAGTAATTGCTGGACTTGAAGTGCAAGAGATTCCAACTGGGTCTGAAATTCTACCCTATTACTATGCATAGCAATCTGAGCATTCGGACCTCTATCTTTGGCGGGACGAAGGTGTGGATAAAGAACCCAACAACGGTCTTTTGAGTGCCTATCACAATTACAGTGATCGCAATGAAAGCGAACTGATTTCTTGGATTTTCCCTTGGCAAAACGCACACTGGACACCAAAGCACTAGACTCACCTTGCTGATTTTTTGGTGCGGCATTAGTGGTGATTGTAGCATTGTGGGCCAAGTTTTCCCCCATGGCCGTGAGTGGAGGTGGAGCCAAATTCATGACCCGCTTGCGAGTCTCCTCATTTTGTGCCGTAGAGCACACCGAATTGAAGGAGGGAAGCACGGGACTTGATAAAATTTGTTTCCTGGTATCTTCAAACTCAGGCTTAAGACTTGCCAATAACTGAAAAATTTTGTCTTGCTCTTCTCTTTTGATATAATCAGCAATTTTTTGGGTGGCAGGTTGATATTGGCGGAGTTCATCCCATTGTTTTTTCATGTGACCCAGATGTTCAGTAAAGGATTGATTTGCACCTTGCTTGGAATAAGCCAAACCTTGCTGCAATTCAAAAATTCGAGAAGAATTATTAGCTTGGCCATACATCTCATCGAGAGATTCCCACAAAGCTTAAGCAGTATCAGAATAGGCAAAGATCTCATATATTTGAGATTCCATAGAATTGAAAAGCCATGTCATGACTTTGTGATCATTGGCTTGCCATTCCTCAAAAGAGGAATCAGACTCTTGAGGAATTTTTGTTCGACCAGTAATGTGAGCCAATCGAGATCGTCCACCAAGGCCAATCATGATGGCTCAAGACCACGGCAAAAAGTTCCTCCCATTCAGCAACAAGGACGTGAGTCGCTGACTGTGTGCCTCTTGCACAACGGTCTTTGATGACTCCGCAATAGCTTGCTCTTTATCACCCATGACTCAAAGCAAATAAAAAAACAACAACCAACGGGAAATTGCAACAATCCGTGTTGAAGCAGTGCGCAGCAATAACACGAGCAAGCCACCAGAAAATCAGTAGGATATAACTTGCTCTGATACCATGTTGAATTTTAGACAATCACAAAGGAAATAACACACAAGAATTAACGAGGTTCAGCAATAAGGCTACGTCCTCGGACAAATCTCTCATGGTGTTTCTCTCCTTTTTTTGTCGTGAGTTTTTCTTTGCCATTATTCTTTCTTTTATACAAAATTAGGTTACTACAACAAAGGTAACCAGCAACCTGAAATAGGAAAAACACTCCTAAATAGGTAGTAAGATAAAAAATACAATATTGACAATATCTCTTTTCCTAGAATAGGAGATCCGATCCTGCAACAATTGCCATCTCTGCTCGTTTCTATGAATTCAAGCTCCCGGCGATATCTTGCTGTTGCCTCTTCTTATTCTGTTGTTTTGCTATCCAGCGAAACTGCTTCTAGATGATCTTGCTTGTATCCGAATGGCTCGTCGAGCTCTTAATTCACAAATTTGTTTTGTGATAGTTAGCTCAGTTTTGCCTCATTGATCGTTATGCATAACGCATCGATGATCATCATTGGGAAATGTGTTAGTTCGTTCTTAGTGTAGATTTTAGTTGACTCGATCCCTCTGATGCAGTGAGCCATGCAAAACGGAATTGACTTCGGTTCCTTCTTTCTTCGTGTATCCTTTTGGGTTCGGACTTGACATTTTGAAGTTGCAGTTTGAGCTTAATCATTATTGAGAGAAAGTCAGGTTCGACCATGGAGATTTTCTTTGCATGTCATACCTCTATTTTCTGCACTCGGTTTCTTCTTTCGTTGAACTCGGAAGTTTGGACATGGCATGTCGAGATCTTTAGTTTTGGTGAATTTCCGATAGAATTCCTCTACTGCGTTTTAGCTTGCTTGTCATTGTTTCTCTACATAAACACTGACTTTCTGCTATTGTGATCTGCTTTGTCGGTCACGTTATCCCACGAGGCAACATGGAACTCTGCTTCCTATTCTCTGAATAATTACATTGGTTGAAGGTCATCATGAGCGTAGACACTCTCCACTAATTGAAGCAAGTTGCGTGCATGATCCGAGTGGGGATGTACGTGTACCAACTTAGTTTCCGAAACAATTTATAACTCGAATCGACATGCAGGAAAGTGAAATCGCAAAAAATTAAAAGTACGGGTGAAAATCGAAGAGGGAAACTCAACTTGAATTGAAATCAACAACATATTTAGAGAAAACTAGACACGAACACAACACTGAAATTTATGGATGCCGGATAGAAGTTACTTGCTTCATTTATTTGACGTTACTCTTCTATTTAAGATTTTACTAAGTACATGAAAAAAATTACCTACAGCAACATCGCCATAAGTTTTTCTCGTTTCCTCGCTTTTGTAGTAATAATACTAATGATGATACTAAAGATAAGGAAGTGCTTTTATGACAAACGGTAATTGCAAAAACCCCCCACATCATTAATGCACAACACAACTTTCATATATGTAATAATAGAAATAGTAACAATGATGATGATGCTGATGATGATAACAATAAGAAGAAATTAAGTACATTAATGACAGACACTAGTTCCAAAACCTCCCATGCACAAAGCTCACTTATATATTATCGGTAGTCTATCAACAAATTTCACATTCGAAATTATCAACGGCCATCTCTCATGAAAAAACAGTACAATTAATAATTCAAGCTACCCTATGATTCTGACTAATTAAGATAATTATAAAGCTACACTGAATAGTATTAATATACGCCAATGCATAGATGCAATTAGGAGGCACTGGAAAATTGACCAAATTCGTAATTTCAAAAGTCACATTCTATCATCAACGATGGAAAATTTACCAATACATTTGAGATCTTACTATAAATGGAGGACAATATACCAACCCAAGCTATTGATCAATCAGCACACTTGGTAGTACAAACTACGTTTGAGCATCTATCGACCCATTCTAATTTCAATGACATAGTCTACCGTGACAATGGTGACAATGGAGATTTATAGTACGGAGTCGGAACTTTTGTATCCTGGAAAATATACTAACATAAAGTAAGTTTTCAACCCTGACAGTAAATTTGCCGATGTTACTAATTTTTCTTCATATGATATCTACTTATGCCCATAGTTATCTGCAGGGATGCCAATATTCGTTGGGGAAAATGTACATCTTAAATTTCATGTCAAATGGAAGATGTTATTTATGGATAAAGAGCCACTCCAAATATATGCTGCCTTTGATTTTTCTTTTGAGAGAATGACTCATAAAATCGGATCGGGTCATTCCATAGAATATAAAAGCGTTTAGGAATTGGGTGAAAAATGAGTTTCCTTTTTGGACCAGCCAAAACTCGATACAAGATCGAGTAGGATGCTTGGGCTTTATTTGTTAATCATTTGTCACATAAAGTCGAGCTCGAGAGATTGAATTCATGATGGTGCGACACATCGAACGTAAAGCATGTTTATTTTTTTATTCCACTAAATCGGATCAATTGGGTATTCATAAACAATAAAATTATATGGTATCTCATCAAGAAGATTAGTTTATTCAAAACATTCAATAAATGAGTTTATTCGGTATTTTTGCGAAACGATTTTCTCTCTTCGAAAAAGAAAAAACAGAGCAACGGGACATGGTTTGAGGAAAAATTAAGCATGTTCTCTCTCTTTCGATCTTACTACTTTTTCTGGACCCTTTGTCACGTCTTAATCCTATGTTCTGTATCCCATCATTATTTGTTCCTTTTTAATATCATTTTGCTAGTTTAATATTCTGTCATTATCACTCTACTTCGTAATAAAACATTTTTGTTCTTCCACTATGAATTCTCCTTTTAATCATTGGTTCATCTATTGCGTTGATTATGATTAAATTTCTTGGATGTATTGTTTCTTTCATTCTTTTGATTCAATTTCTTTGGCATTTTTAACATCTTTACGAGATTGCTGCTAAAAGTACCTCTCATTTCAAGCCACATTGAATTTCAGTCTACAGTTTTCATCACTATTTTAATTCAATTTCTCAAAGCATTCTGTTCCATTTTGTGCTATTACTAATTTATATTTTCCGATTGTCAGATTGGACCGATTAATTAAATTTTTGCGATGAAACTTCATTAATCAATATATTAATATTTCGAATAGAAAATCCGTTCAAATCAATTTCATGAGTTCTCTTATTGTTATATTATTACTCCGATCAAAGGATTTTGCACCCTTTTGTTATCAGCTCTATCTACTTCCCCTCCATTAATTCCTTATTTACATGCCTAAAGTCAATTTCATGAACTCTCTCTCTTTCCCTCCCTCTCTACTGCAAGGAAAGGTTGAAAATATCAATATTTGCTGTAAAACTAGACGAAGTTAAACGCTGTTTTTGAGAAGCTATCCACGTCTAAATAAAAGAGGAAAGGTTGAAAATATTTATGCTGATGAAAAACAAAACGTTAAAAGTAGTGAGGATGGGGATCTTTTGTCAAATAAGGATTTTTGTAATGATAATTAATTTGGCACAAGTATGCCTAAATGAATCAACATGGACATCCAACTTTCTAAAACCAAATTATCCTCTCTAACAAGTGTAGTCACGCAACGTTGAACTCTCCATGTTGATTGATCTAGTGAAGAGAACGGCAGAAAAATTTTTTCCCATGGGTGCACGAAATGAATCCACTTAGACGTGGGAGGAAATGGAGGGAAATAAGAGGGACCCAAGGTGGTCGGACCCGCTTTACATTAATGCAACCTATATTCATCCTAAGCCATGATTTGAAATTTTTCATTTTTCTTCCTAAAATCATATTTTAGGTTAATATCCTATCAATATTACTTTGCTTTGCAATAGAATATTTTGTTAAATATGTCTTGAATTTTATGTACTTGGTCCGGTTCATGACCCGACCCGACATATTTTTGTGCGACTTGAAAGTGGAGAGAAAATTGAGATTTGGTTCGCGATGCGAAGAGTTAGGCCGATAGGCCCAACCTGCAGCAAGTGAATAAATCTCTATAGCGGACTGCCCAAGCTGAAGGAAGCGAACTAATGTCTTGGGGGTTCAGGGGCTATGCCCCCGAGGAAAATTTTTGGGAGCCGTATTTGTCGCGGCTAGGTTTTTTCATGGAAGTACAGAAAGAATTTTGTTTACAAAGAGTTTTGTAAGCCGTGAGCTTGTTTCGACTTCTGAAAATTGTACTCTCTTTGATTATAGTGGAATTTTATCTTGCCTCGCCCCGTGGACGTAGATCACCTTGTGATCGAACCATGTAAATTCCTATGTTCTGTCTTTTGTTTTTCCGCATTTGTTTCCACCATATTTGTATTCTTCCTCTATAACGGAGGAAAAACTCTGCAATAGAGACCAGAGGATACCAAGAGGGAGATTAGCTCAGAACTCATTTGCAGTGAGTTATCTCTTTTTTATGATGGAATGACTGCACTTCAATATCTGAAAATCGTTCTCCTCTTCAAAGTCGCAGTGCAATGACATATCTGTCGACTCGGCATAGCGATCCAAAACGTAATGGTGAAGGCAGAACAAAACAGAACAAAAGCGATCAGCAAATCTGGAGTGAATTGAAGTGGACTTTGGAATTAGATGAGAGAAGACACAACCACCCGGTAGGCGTGGCTGATATCAATAGAACACCGACACAGACCACCGACGAACTTTGAATCGGTGGTGAGGTATTTTCGGGTAAAGCGAAGATGGAGAATCTCGGAGCTTCATAGCTAGCTTAGGCTCTTCCACTAGATCGACCATAAATCGAAGGAAACTATGTTGTCTTCTAGTGCTGCTGCATAAAACTAGACATATCAGTGAAAAAGAAAAAAAGAAAGAAACGGAGAATCGAATCAGGAAAAGATGAGATTACAAACTAGGTGAGGAAAGAGAATGAAGATCCTCCATGGCCGTAGCTGCTGGACTTCGCTGAAGAGAAGGTACCGATCGCTAATGATGAAGAGATTTGCGGCTAGAATGGTTGAGTAGAGGAGGCATCACGGTGGCAAGAGGATCGCTGGAATTAGAAATGATGGAAGCAAACACTGAAAATCATAAGAACAAGACCGAGGACAACAATTCCAAGCGTGATTCAAAGAATAAAATTAGAGAAAGAAAATGCACTTAGCTTTGGCCATGGTTGAACCCATTATCACCTTTCCCTTTCTTCGAAGTTGTTCAACCAAGTGAAGAGAGAGAGAGAGAGAGAGAGATTTAGCAAAGAGAAAATTGCAAAGAGAGAGAATTGGTCAACCAAGAGAGAGAATGACTGTGAGTTCTCCGATAGAGAGGAAATTCATTCAGTAAGAGTTTTTTTTCTATTTTTTTCTGGAGAGCGCCTCAATCGATTGAACGATTAATCAGGAATAAATAATCTGGTCGTGGAAGAGTTTTGAATTCCAGTGGATTGAACGATTCCTAGGGGGAGATGTTAGTCAGCTAAGTAAAAGTTGGCTACCATCTCGGAGGTCTTTCGCTGACAAGAACTTCCACCTCATCTCCATCTATAAATGGAGGAACAGAGGAAGGCTAGAGCTTTTACGGAAGAAAAAGGAAAAAGCCCAGAGAGAGAGAGAGAGAGAGAGAGAGCATGTATTCCTCCTTGGGCTTTTTCATGCGATTACCTTGATCACACTGTACAGTCCCACAATCTCTTTGGACTTTTTCTAGCGCCAAAATTGTGTCTATCACGTCTTGAAGCTTTCCATGATGAATTCGACATGAAGTACATAGCGATTTTGTCACAATTCACTTGAGATGGACAAAAACGACTACAATTCAAACCAAAATCTTGTAAACTTGTGAAAGAAACCTAGAACACCATACTCTCTGGCCCAAAGAGGAACAAGCAAAAATATTCGTGCTCGGGACACTGAGATTTTCATAAATGAAGGTTGAAGAAAGAAAGAAAGCACTCCCCCTACTTCTGGACTACATCAAATCGTTTTTGCTGGAATTCAAAGAATTCAAAGCTACGGCGTACTTGTAGATTTGAGCGCGCGCGCATGAGAGATAAAGAAGTGCATCGAGTGGAGCAGATGGAGGTGGATAGATGCTTCACAATCATGGGCTCGACAGCGACCTTGCCCAACCCAATCCAACAGACCCAAATGGGTCCGAATATCAATTTGGGCGGGCTTCAGATAGGAAAGCCCGGCCAAGCACGGAACTTTGACACGAAATGAAGAAGAAAGAAGGAACTTGAAGAATTTCTTTGTATTCAGTCTGCTATTGATATGTACTCTTTACATGTATTTATACTACAAAGTGTAAACAATAAAAAGAGAATACAAAGATATGAAATCATTCTAAGTCTTGGATTGATTCAAGTATCTTCAATCAAATCAATTTGCACAAATCATATCTCCAACACTCCCCCTCAAGCTGATGGCTTATATATGTCTAAGACACCCAGCTTGCTTAGCAGATATGTGTGTTGTCTTTGACACAAAGGTTTGGTGAAGATATCCGCAGGTTGTTCTGAAGTCCCGATTCCTTTTGTTTTGATTATCCCTTCTTGGATATTGTCTCGAGTGAAATGACAATGAATTTCTATATGCTTTGTCCTCTCATGAATTATGGGGTTGGCTGCAAGTTTGAGTGCTGCGTCATTATCACAAAATAGCATTGTTGGTCCTTTAACTTGTATGCCAAGATCGTGAAGTAAGCCTCGTATCCATACTATCTCACAAACGGTTTTAGCCATAGCTTGATATTCAGCCTCAGCTGATGATAACGATACGGTTGATTGCTTCTTCGTTTTCCATGATAGTAAGGACTTCCCAAGCTTAATGCAGAATCCAGTAATAGACCTTCGGGTCTTCGAACATGTAGCATAATCTGTATCACAATAGGCTGCCATTTCCATGTTGCAGTCTCGAGAAAGAAGTATTCCAAGTCCTGGACATTTCTTTAAGTATTTCACAATTTTCAGGGCTGCATTCGTATGTGATTGTTTCGGATTGTGCATGAACTGGCTCAATGTTTGTATTGCAAAGCATATGTCAGGTTTTGTCATAGTAAGGTAGATAAGTTTTCCTACGAGTCTTTGGTAGCTCGATGGGTCTTTGAGCAGTGGATTTTCATTATTGGACGATGTTCCCATATCATAATCAAGAGTAGTCAATTTTATATTCTGCTCAATAGGAATAATTGCTGGTTTACATCCAGATAGACCTGCTTCTGATATAATCTCTAGAACGAATTTCCGTTGGCTAAGTGAGATTCCTTTGTTTGATCATGCAATCTCAATTCCAAGGAAATATTTGGGAGGACCTAGATCCTTAATGTGAAAAGTAGCATGTAGATATCTTTTAAGATTCTCGACAGCAGATTCATTTGATCCCATAATGAGAATGTCATCAACATATATCATCAAATAAATAGATGACGACCTTTTGTCCATGTAAATAATGCATAGTCATGCCTGGATTGTCTGAAACTCGTAGCTGTAAGTGCAGCAAGTAAACTTAGTATACCATTGATGAGAAGCCTGCTTGAGTCCATAAAGGGATCTACGGAGGCGACATACCTTAGACTCCCCCTGTCTCCGTAAACCTTGCGGAAGATCCATATAGATTTCCTCATCCAGATCACCATGGAGAAATGCATTGTGGACATCCATTTGATGGAGTTGCCAATCGCGACATGCAGCAATAGATAAAAAAGAGCGAACCGTGACTTCTTTTGCTACAGGGGAGAAGGTTTCATGGTAATCGAAACCTTCTTGTTGTGTAAAACCTTTGGCTACTAGGCGCGTTTTGTATCTTTCAACAGACCCATCTGCCTTATATTTGATCTTGTATACCCATTTGCAGCCAATTGGTTTACGATGAGCAGGTAAAGGTACAATATCCCAAGTTTTATTTTCCATTAAGGTAGATAATTCAGCCTCCATGGCTTTTTGCCAACGTGGGTCAATGACTGCCTCATTGTAGGATGGTGGTTCTCTTTCCTCAGATATACGACTGATGCAACACATATGCTCCGATGATAGTTGATTAAACGAAACATATGAAGATACAGGATAGTGAATACCTGAAGAATTCGAGGTTGCACATACATAATCCTTGGTCCATGTAGGTGGACGAGTGACATGTCCCGAGCGTCGAGGCTGTTCAGCATTGTCTGTTTCAGGTATAGAACGGATAGATGTTTCATTAATATCTTCTGTAGGAAATGTTGCTTGAGGTTGTACAAGGCTTCCTTCAATTGATTGATTAGCACTTTCAATTGGAAACTCCATAGGGGATGAACGATCTTCATTGTTTGTTGTAGCCGGAGACAATATTGAATTTTCTGGAGGTGTAGCGAACAATAAATGCTGATTTGGAGATAAATCCTCTTCAAATAAGAAAGAGCGATGATGTTCTGCTTTGCCAGAAGATTCAATCGGTTTGTCTTCATCTTGAAAGGGAAATATGCTTTCATGAAAAATAATATCTCTACTCACGAAGAAATTCCCAATGGATGGCTCGAAAACACGATAACCTTTCTGGAGAGTTGGATAACGCATGAAAATACAACGACGAGCACGAGGACCCATTTTGTCTCGAGGACCCATAGTAGTAACATAGCATAAGCAGCCAAAAACTCTTAAATGATGAGTTTCAGGTTTCTTACCAAAGAGTAGCTCAAAAGGAGTCTTTCCATCAAGGATCCGAGATGACATTCGATTGATCAGGTAAGCTGCCGTGACCACACAATCGCCCCAAAAAATTTCTGGAATGGAAGCCTGAAATTTGAGAGCGCGTGCAACTTCTAGAAGGTGACGGTGTTTACGTTCAACAATCCCATTTTGTTGTGGGGTGTAAACACAAGAATGTTCATGAAGAATTCCATTGGAAGCAAAGAGAGATGCACATTCATGATTAAGGAATTCACTTCCATTGTCAGTTCGAATGCGTTGCACAGAAGTATGGAACTGATTTGTAATTAGGGAGAGAAAATTTTTAAGGCGAGAAGGAACTTGGCTTTTTGATTGCATAAGGAATACCCACGTGGCTCTAGAATAATCATCCACGATAGTAAGAAAAAAACGTGATCCATCATGATGTGGAGTATGATATGGCCCCCAAACGTCAACGTGGATGATTGAAAAAATTTTGTTAGCACGTGATTTGTTGAGAGGGAAAGGTGTACGTGCTTGTTTCGCTAAGGGACATATTTTGCATTGAGGATATGGAAAAGAAGCACTATGGCCCAATCGTTGATGAGAAAGGAAAATATTATCATTGGTAGTGGTATTACACAATGAATGTTTATGTAGGGAAATACTTGACAAATCAAAGTTTTCTGGAAAGTTTGTCCAGAAATATAGCCCTTGGGAAATACTACCCAAGCCCATCAGTCTGCCAGTCGAAAGGGCCTGAAAAAAACAATTTTCAGAATTGAAAAAGATAGAACAGGAATTGTCTTGGCAAACTTTGGACACAGAAATGAGATTAAATTGGAATTAAGGAACAAAGAGCACATTTTTAAGGATGATAGAAGGGGTAAGATTGACGGTGCCAATTTCAGTGATATATGTGACATGCCCATTTGGAAGACGAACTGATGTAGGTGGGTTCAGATTTGTATGAATATGACTAAAGAATCTTTTGTCGCAAATAATGTGGTCACTGGCACCTAAATCAATTATCCACTCACTACTTGAAATAGAATTCATCAAGCAGTAAGAGTTACCTGAGAAACTTGCTGTTTTGTCAGGAATATCAAACTGCTTCAAAACCTTCATGAGCTGTTGATACTGGTCATGAGTAATTGGCTGATTTCCTTTATTAATGTTGTGCACCATGACCTGATTAGCTAAAAATTCCTTTTCTTTCTTCCCCTTTTCTCCAGGTTTTCCATGCAATTTCCAGCAGGTATCTACAGTGTGATGTGGTTGTTTGCAATAATCACAAAATAATTTACCTTTGCCTTTGAAATTCTGTCCATGTCCTTTGTGAGACGTGGCAGATGACGGACCAACTGATTTAATAATTGGTGCTGACGTGGCTTCGTAAGGAGCGTCCGATCTGGACGTTAATTGCTTTGCGCGTAGGCTGTTTGATCTCAGAAATGAATCTGAGCCGTCCATCTTGAGGGTTTTCTCTTTATCTTCAGCAAACCCTTGAGAATAGGTTGCCGCTTGCCTCCATTCTTCCCTTGACTTTTTAGCGTTTCCTCTCTGTTGGGTCCTTGTCTGAGCTGCGAGGAGTATGGATTCCCCGACCTTCATGTGCTCTGACGATGCCAATCGTTGGCTTTCCTCTTGGATGGCGAGCTGGAAAATCCGGCCGAGCACCGGCATTGGCTCCATTGCTAAGATCTGGGAGCGAAAAGTTAGGTATGTCTCGTTCAAAATAAAAAGAAACCGAGTAGCTTTCTCCCTTTCTTTGATAGATTTATACTGTTTCAGTGTTGATTCTGGTCCCTCGAGCTTCTCCTCTGCTGCCTCCAGTTTGTTCCAAAGTGACGAGAGCTTGTTGAAGCAAGCCGTGACCGTCATATTCCCTTGTTTCAGCTCACTGAGTTCTTGCATTAGGGAAAAATTTTTTGCTCGGTCTAATTTACCGTACATTTCTTTGATGTTTTCCCATATGCACTTCGAGTCCTCGATCAAAGGAAGTCCGGCTGCGACTTTTGGAGAAATGCAATTGCCCATCCATGTTCGGACAAGTTGATTACATTTCCTCCAGTGTCGCGCCAGACAATCGTCGGAGGGGAATTGAGACGATTCCGTCGAGGAACCCGTCTTTGTCCTTCGTCACCAGGGCTCACCGGAATTCCTGGGACCACTTGGAATAATTTTCTGGTCCGGACAATTGTTGGCTGATGAGTTTCAGCTCCGGTCCGTCGGCGGTGGAGGTATACAAGGGGTCGCCGGGCTCCGGGCGACCATGGTGGGCAGGAACCGAGAACGGCCACAATCCGTGTCACATCCTCAATTTCAGTCCCTGGAAAATGTCTATGGTTTAAGTTTGATGGTTTTCCAATTGGAACAAAAATTTCTACTCTTGTTTTGAAAAACCGTATTTCGGATCTTTGATACTCCTTCGTTTTGTTATTTTTGGGGAGACTTTTGTGATCCGAATTTTCAAATACTTTCTTCTTGAAAGTTGTTCCAAACATCATGAAATTTTACATATTTTAATTTTAGAATTTTTGGAGTTGATATGAGTGGTATAATGGCCTGATTTTCGGACTATGTGAAACTGCCTAGAATGGGTATTTTGGGGATGTTCACACCGTTTTTATTTTCTACAAGCTTTTCTGGGCCGATTTTGAAAAAGTTTCCTTCATAAAAGTTGTTGAGAATGTCCTTTTGTATAATGTGTACAAATTTGAGAATTTTCTGAGATGATTTTCATGCTGGACAGAGCTTAATTTGAGAAACAAGAATTCTATTCCAGCAAACTATTTTCAGTCTGACTTTGAGCTACTAAAAATGGCATTTGTAGAGAGATTCAGATTTTGTGTTCTACACAAGAAATGTTTGCTAAAGTTTTGTTTATGACATATCCGAATTTGAGAATTTTCGGAATCCATTTACTATATTTTCAAGTCCAATTTCGTGAACAGTGCAAAGCAGTCCGGTTTTGTTAGATTTCAAAGATTCAGCATTTTCTATACAAGAACGTTGGAATTTGGGCTTAGTGTCTTCTAGTGATTTAAAGTACACGTTCCAAGCTTTCAAATAAGATATTTTATGCTTTGATTGGAGGTCATCCTAGGGGAAAACGAAATTAACCAAGTCAGAGGTTAAATCTTTTTGTGGAAGTCACATTTATTGGTCCAAGCTTATCCCCTTCATCATGACTTTTAGCTTATGTTCTTAATGGCCATGTGAGGTAAGCAATGACCTCATGCCCCAAATGACCTAAGCCATGACATAAGCCTCATCATGATGACATGCCTTAATGGCCTTGAGTGATGACCAAGTTTGGAGTAGGGTAAATAGGGAGCCGTGAGAAAGGTCATTTGGCCAAAGAGAGAAAAAGAAGCCAAGGGGAAGAGAGAGAAACGGAGAGAGAGAGAGAGAAAGAGGGCCAATAGGAAGAAGATAAGATTGGCCTCTTCATCATTATAGGCCATTAATGTCATTAATGAAGGCCATCATGAGTCTTGACTTTAAAGGCCCCTCAATTATTGCTTATTCTAGGGTTTTCTAAGCCCTCTTTAAATAGCAAGACACCCTCCCCTCTCTCTCACGCCATTCTCACGCCTCTCTCTCCATTCTCACACACACCAACAACCTTCTCTCTTGCTTCTTTACTTCTTGTTCATGCCGAGAAAGAGAAAAACCCGAGAGAAAGAGAAAGAAAAGTCATTATCGAGAGTTGTTTGAAACCGAGACCATCGCCTTTCCGCCCGTTCTCTTCTCTTTAGTTCTTGTTGTATCAAAGTGTAAGTGAGATTTTACTACCGGGAAATGACGTTGAAATACGTTGTTGTCGCGACCTAAAAAAAATCGGATTTTCCGATCTTAGGCTAATGGATCACTAGATCAATTAAATTAACTAACCTAGCTCGAGTTCTCCCAAACTCTACCAATTCGCAACTTAGGTCCAATTGTGAGCATGCAAATATTTTCAATGGGAGTCGCCACTAATCATTTAGGGTAGGTTGATTAGAAACCTAAATAAAATAGCGGGAGTACTATTTTATTTCTACGAACCAGAAATTATGAATTCGGGGACTTGGTTACGCGAGATTCCCTAACGCCCTTTCGGTACTAATTTCTGAAAAAATACTCAATTTGACAATTTTGATGAATCTTGACTTAAAGTTCAAAGGTGCAGAAATTCTCTTTTTTTTTTTTACGTATTTGAATGAAAGCTAACCTATATGTAATGACGTGCAAAAATTGACATGCAATTAATGCAACCTAACATGCAAACTATATGTCATGCAATGACGTGACCTATTTCTAATGACGGGCATATTAGTTTTTTGTATTTTTCCAAATGAAATTCGGAATTAAAATGCCAATTATCTAAACATGCAGTTTTAAACTAAAGAAATTGACCTATTCTAAAGCAATTTTTTTAGCATTTTTTTTTATCAAAATTCGAAATTAAAATCAAGTAAAAAAATATAACCGCGAAATCTTTCGAATTAAGTTTCGATCTGAAGCCTGACAGATCGACCCTAAAATTTGAAATACCCGCTATGAAAATAATTCTATCTAAAGCCGGATAGATAGATTTATTTCCATGTGTGCGGTTGCGGATTAGGAAATTTTCCTAATTGATCAAATCTTGAAAAATTCGATATCTTAAATATATTGGATATGTTCAAGAGGTTTTGAAAATTCTGATTTCTATCCAAATTTGAAAAGAAATACATATCCAAGATTTCCAAAAAAAGAAATAAAATCCTAATTGGAATATGCTTATTACTCGAATATGCAAAATTAGATAACAAGAAGCACAAAATAAGCAATAAAATATCTAAATTGATTCGGATGAGATATTTACCTAAACGCGCAAATAACTTTCCAAATTCGAATCGCCAGCGGATTGGGATTGCGGATCGGGACTAGCGGCCAGTGGTGCGTTGGGGGCGGCGGCGCGACGTAGGGAGCAGCGGCGACGGTAGGCTCACTCACGGTCGTGGTTGGCATGGTGGAACGATGGCCTGCGGTGATCCTCGCAACTTTCGGGAAAATTTGTGGAAACTCGCTAAGTTGCGGTGATGGTGGTGCGCTCGCTTAATGCCGACGGGGATCTCTTGGATTTGTCGTGGGTGCGACACAGAGAAAAGGAACAGCAACGTGCGGGGCTGTACGTTGAATATGTGCAATGAGTGAACACGTCAGAATGTGGTTTGTCCTCGAAATTGTCGGTCATCTCTTTGTGGATCTTGCCAAGAACTTGCTGGGACCGTATGCAAAACCTGAGTTGATGAGGCTTTGCCCGAATTGGACAGATGAGATCATGCGCAGCGGGAACTCGTCGAAAAGCCTGGACTCGCTGGTAGGCGTTGAGAAAAACTGCAGGAATAGCTAGTTTGCTTTGCAGGCGGTGGCGGCTACTAGGACGAACTCGACAGCCACACCAAGTTGCAATCGCAAGTTGTCGAGCGTGCTTGCAAGGCCAGAGAAGACAGTAAGCGCAGGTTGAAGCGCTGAAGTGGAACACCAAAGGAAGAAGATGACCGCTTTTCTCTTTTTATCTCTCACTTCCAGTCACGATCTCTCTCTCCATTGAAGCTGCCCCTATATTGTGGCCGTGTGTTTCTTGTCAGAATGTGCAAGCCCCCCTGTTGACCGAGACTTCTCCCTGAGTGCAGAACGTGGAGATGTTTTGCTCTACACCTTCGTGAGTTGAACCTCCAAAAGACCAGCCCCCTCAGCACGATTTTCTTTTCTCTCAATGGTCTCTCGCCTCCCCTTTCGCTCACTCTCCTCGGCCTCCTGTGGATGTCTCTCTGTCTGACTTTTTTCTTCACCCAGCCCTCTCTCCGTATCCTCCCCTCTCCAGCCTTGAATTCTATGAAGCCCCCCTTTCTTCCCTGGCCGCGACTGAATGTGTGGCCTTTTGTAGTGAGGGGATCTCAAATTTTGGGATGACGAAAAGAAATATACTCTTTGATTTCCTCTCAATCAAGTGAGATTGATTTTTATTCCTTCTCCTTTTTGCTATACTATGAATGTAGCCAGAGGATCATGCGAGAGTTCTTTCCTTTTCATTCAATGCTGATCAATTTTCTTGTCCTCTCTATGTTGATCGAATTTTGCTCAATTTCTACAGCCCAATGGATAATTTTCCTTCCTTTTACTTCTTTGACCGAGACCTTCCCCTTACTCACGATTTTTTTTCCTTTTTTGCGTGTCAACGTCCAGAGAATGTATATTTCTTCACTGATTCCTTGCGGGACGAGTGACTATTTTCCTTCCCTTTTTTTTTCAATCAAATATTCTCTTCAATTTCGTTGACCGAATTCTTCCAATGATTGATGGGCTAGGTCAAATTCTCATTACCGCGAGCTTAGTTCAATTAAGCTCAGAATCAATTCAGTCAAGTCCATCCGCTGTTGGTCCAATGCAAATTATATGGGCCTAATTAACTACGAAATGCTCCTAATATCTATATGCAATTTTAACTAATTAATTAATTATTTTTTTTAGAGATCGAGATTGATCCCTAATTTTTATGCAATGAATGACTAATTGGATTTTTTAAAATTTAGGTGTCAACAGTTGTATCATAAGCTTTCCCCATTCTCGGTTCTTGGTGTCCCGATGTTGTGTTATCTATATAACAAGTTTGCCTTGTTTCGTGTTTTTGCATGTTATCTAACACGAATTAGAAACCGAGGCACGACACATGAGGTAAACCGTGACTTAGTCATGCCTGGAATCCGTCATTGTTTGATTGGCCACGGAGGCCGGTGCAATAAGAAATATTTCGTGTAATGATGATTGATATGTCCTCGTCTGTTAGTAAAATTTTACTTGCTGAGTCTCCCTAACTCATCCCCTGTTATTTTCCCTTTTTCAGGTCCGTAGGGATGGCATCTCCCCCAGCCCGCGTTGGCAACCCCATGAAACCGAGAGCCGAAGTGCTCACCGTGATAAATGTCAGAGACGATCGCGTCTATTGTCAAATCACGACGCTTGTGATGTTCAATGAGGGCCTAACGGACTTGGTGCCTCAGGACGGGCCGGTTTCGGAATAAAGCCACGGGTGAGATGTGAGATGGCCAGGCGGATGGGACCGAGGGTGAAGGTGAAGAAGCGAGGAGCGAGAAGTCATAGTGGAGATAGGAAAGCCCAAGCCACGTCGGCCTGTAATTAGAAAAGCCTTCGGAATAGGCTTGTAGAATATGTGTGATGTTTGCTATGACCCAAGAGAAGAGCTTGTTTAAATATGTTTGCATGTTTCGTAAACATAAAGTTGCTCATAATGCTTGTTTTATTTCTGTTGGTTGTTCTTTTTGATTGTGATCGTCCCGAGTCATGCTTCCGCGTGTGTTTAGTGAAAAAGAATAATGAACGGGACGTCATGTCAATGACCCCGGGGTAGGGGTCGTTACAATCCGGGTTGCATTCCCGGGTAGGGATTATTTCCTTGACCCGACCCATCGGATTCGTGTGCCTGACCCAGAGGGTACATCCCAGGCCCAGGGGTCGAGCTTGCCCTAACGTTAGCTGGTGGGCTCCCTCCGGCCTGGGTGTGTTCTCCGAAGCCTTGAAAGTTTTGGGCCTGATTTGTTGGTACTTGGAAATTGTACCACGGGTTCGAATAATTCGGCCCATACCAGAGTGGATTGAATGGGCCCTGCATCGGTACCCACTGGATAGGCTGGCCCAAATTGGGTTGCCCCTGGTTTGGTTGAATTTGAGCAGGATCTCGACGGACTTGTTGGATGGACTCTTGACTTGATCTGACTTTAGTTGGATCCTAGGGTGTTGGTTCCTGAAGCGAGTCCGCATGAGACGTATTCTCCAGACTTCCTTCTGGAGACGATTCTTCAGATTTTGAAGAATTCTTTGGCATGGTATTGGTAAGACAGTGCTTCTTTTTTATTGAAATACTCAAGAAATTGATTCCTACACCGAAGTGCTAATCTTGTTTTGCAGATTAGTTTTCTTGCAACAACAAGGATACAAAAAAATGGGAAGGCAATCAGGAAGAAAATTTTCGGAATTTTGCGGAAGCTAAGTATCAACGAAGCTCTGATACCATGACACGAAATGAAGAAGAAAGAAGGAACTTGAAGAATTTCTTTGTATTCAGTCTGCTATTGATATGTACTCTTTACATGTATTTATACTACAAAGTGTAAACAATAAAAAGAGAATACAAAGATATGAAATCATTCTAAATCTTGGATTGATTCAAGTATCTTCAATCAAATCAATTTGCACAAATCATATCTCCAACAAACTTCCCAAATTATATCAGATTTAAGCCGTGCTTGGAGTCCATGATAAGGGTATCAAACCGCCAACCATTGCATGCCAACTGGCTGTCCAATCGTCCCAGCCTAGTCGCATGGATATATGCAGCCTTTCAAGGAATTTGTCATACGTTTGGCATTTGTCGTACCTTTAAGATTGATTGGAGTTGAATAATGAGCCGTGGAGATAAAGTCGCGACAAAAACAATGAAAAACCAACACTCGCAAGCAACATAAAGATTAGTGCTTCACCTTCATGTGCTAGTGTCCATTCGTACTCAAACACCAAGCCGAGCGGTACCACCACCATGTCTCACCAGCAACTTTCTTCGCGGTCCGCCATCGCAGGTACAGAAAAGCATGACCAGGAGGCCATTGATGAGCTCATTGCTTCACTTCCCCAAAGGAAAGGCGTGGTTGGTCCTTTCCTGTGCCTTTACCAAAACTTTTGGTACCCGATCTTCGTGCTTCCCAACGTGATCGCATTCCAGCGGCACCACCAAGCCAAACACAAGGATGTTGTCTTGGCCTCTCAGCCCAAATCAGGGACCACCTGGCTAAAGGCCCTAATGTTCTCCGTCGTTAACCGCTCCTGTTTCAGCATCTCCAACACGCCTGTGCTCACTTCAAACCCCCATGACCTTGTCCCTTTCTTCGAGTTCCAGCTATATGGAAGCAACCCAAGGCCCAACCTTGACGACCTGGCGGAGCCAAGGCTCTTCGCGACACACATCCCTTACCCATCCTTGCCAGAGTGCATCAAGCGGTCGGACTGCCGGATCATTTACATCTGCCGGAACCCGTTGGACACAGTGGTTTCCTCTTGGCTCTTCGCCCTCGAGAAGGCACGATCGGAGGAGCAGCCCGAGTGGTCCTTGGAAGAGCATTTCAAGACCTACTGCCAAGGGGAAATCGTGTTCGGGCCCTTTTGGGATCACATGATTGGGTATTGGAAGGAGAGCTTGCAGAGGCCACACAAGGTGTTGTTCCTCAAGTACGAGGACTTGAAGGAAGATATTGTGGGACAGTTGAAGAAGATGGCCAAGTTTATGGGGCTTCCCTGCACTGAGGAGGAAGAAGGGGGAGGTGTGTTTGAAGAGATAGCCAAAATGTGTAGCTTGAAGAACTTAAAAGACCTAGAGGCCAACAAGAACGGAAAGTTCATGTCACTCTTCGAGAACAGAAGCTTCTTCAGGAAAGGCGAGGTGGGTGATTGGGTTAATCATCTCACTCCTTCTATGGTGGATCACCTCAATAGCATCATGCAAGAGAAGTTGAGCCCTTTTGGTTTGGAATTCAAGACAAGCTCAACATTTTAGTTGCTTTCCACCCCTTCTTTCTCTATGTATAACTACAAATAAACAAAGGCGAAAATGGATGGTTTTCGCTGTCAGCTTCTCTTGTCATGCTTCTCCCCGCTATTTGGTTTGTTCAATTGCGTTCTTTTCTTTAGTTAAAATCATTGTGATATGCAATCTCTAATTTTCATACAACTGATCTCTGCATCTTGTTGAATATCTAAATTCGATGATATCAACGATGTAAGAAAATAATGAAAATTCGCAAAATACAAAAATTTACGTGATTTAGCAAAGGAGATGTTCCGTCTACCTACATCCACGGAGAGATGACATCCATTTCACTAATAATGTAGAAAAGTGTACAGTCACTCTTTCTCGCATTTCTCTTTTTATTTAGAGATCTGTTTCGCTCTAAATATATATGGAGAAATTTTACATGGCACAAATTATAAAATAATCCACATAACCTAAAATATTTAACTTTTCCATGTAAATCTTTCTATGATTGAATATAAAACGACTCCGGCGGCCCAGGGGCGCTGCCCTCGCGTCCCCCGCCGAAGTGGGATCCCAGTCTTGTTCAGTCGTTAGGGGGCTTTTTGAAATCGCCTCATAATTTCTTGAATAACAAAATATAAGACATCAATCTCAACACATCTTGTGTCCAAAATTTACAGTAGCGACCGACGAAAAACTGTAAATATTCGACAAACAATAATCCTGTTACATTGGTGGGACAGTTCTACTCTTCTATGATGGATTTTTTTCCTTACTTATAAATTTCTAAAAAGTTAATAATCATCAAAAGGCTGTTCATAAAAATAATTATTAATTCTAAAGTTTTGGTAATTTCTTGATAATTTACCTATACTTTAATTATTAATTCCTTGGGTAAATATTAGAGTGTTTCGCAAATTTTTTTTTGCACCACTTTGGGCAAATCCCACATTGGGAAAGCTGAAAGCTTACGGCAGGGCTTTTAGCATTTTTTGTAGGCAACCATCACGGCTTTAATGACTCTTTTATCTTCTCATCTTGCCCTCACTAGTTTTCTCATATACTCTTGAGAACAAGATTTGAGGTTGGGGACACCGGCCGAGGCCTCGCACATTCAAATCTGAGGACATGATGATGTGTATATTTGACTTATATTTTGATTATATTTGGTGGTATTTTGGGAAAATATTCTAATAAATAGAGTGGAATTTATTTATTTTTATGCATTGTGATTAGGTGATGGTGAATGATGCAATCGCGAAGATTTTGGACGTTTTTGAGCTGTTGGTTGGGATTCTGCATGTAAAAGATCTATTTTCCAGATATCCGTGCACACGGCTTAAGATTGCGCGGATGTAAAGCTGGCGTAGAATTTGAGGATGTGATTTGGCCATTAATTTCCATATTTTCCAGATTTGATTGTGGAGGATTTTTGTACTTAAATAGGACTCTTAATTAGGGACATTAGGGAGAAGATTTTGCCTTTTTTTTTTTTCTTTCCATGTTGGATAGAATTTCTTTTTCTAGACTTCTCTTTTTTTATTTAAGAGGTTGATCGTAAGAGGGAGGACAGACTTGACTTCAGAAAACTCAGAAACATATTATTTTCTCTTTTGCGCATTTTGTAGCCATGTGTGGCTAACTCCTTTTTAATCTAGCAAAGGATTATCAAAGTTCAAGTTCATTCAAGTTGTGAGATATAAACTTAATTCTCCTTCTTAATTTTTGCAGTATTTATATATTCTCTGTTTTATTATTTACCATTACTTTGTTGGTTGTTACAATAAGAGCTCGTTGTGCAATTGACAGGACGATAGTTTGCCAATTGAAATACCCAAACCCGTAATTGTTTAGGTGTTTTAATAACAATGGCAGATAATATAACTTGATTAAAACCAGATTTTCAGGTTGTATTATGAGAATATATGATCTAGCTTGAATAAGTACGCGTGTGATTTATTGGCTAGGGTTGGGTTTTTCTCGTTTTTCATGCTATTAGCGAATTAAATCCTAGACGCGTGTCGGGGTTATTCGTTAATAAGGGATTAATCATAAGTGCATGTCTGGTTAATCTAATATTAAGGAAAGATTAGGCTGTTAGAAGCGTTTCAACAACCATAACCAGTCTATTGCAGTGTTTGAGATTATTCATTTAATTCAATGATCAACTTTCGAACTTGAATGAGATTACCTTTGCTAGATGTTGCATAATCTGATTTTCTTTAATTTCTGTTTGCTTATTTTATTTAAATCTATTATGCATAAACCCCCTTTTTAGTTTCGCTTTTATTGTTTACTTGGTTTTCAAAGAATTAACAATTTGTCAGTCTCTGTGGATTCGACTCTGCTCACCCTAAGTATAATTTATTTGTGATTTAGAGAGTAGAAATTGTTTTTGGTGAATTCGACCACCACCAGGACACTTAGAAACCATTCAATGAGAATTCATAGAAGAGGTTGAGGACGCTGGCCAAGGGTCGCACGACACTCATGCTCAATTTTGAGACCAAATTGAGCGCAGTCGAATTTGAGATGGAGTGATCACGAGATGTAAAGCTAGGGGGAAGAGAGGGAGACTGTACGTGCTCAGCCAATAGAGGGGGCGGTGGGGTTGTCCTTGCCGGGGTTACCATAGTTGTTGGGGTCACCCGAGGTCATCGGCTCCAATTGCTTCACAGTTGAGTTTCTACTGGTTGGTTTGACGATTTCTCCTTTTGCATTTTCTCTTCTTCTTTTTTTTTTTAAAAAAAAAATTGTTTTACAAGCCTAAAATTGAAATAGAGTTTCCCAAATACTATTTGCATTTCATCAAAATCCTTAACCCCAAAGTATTTGCATTTCCGCAAAGGCATTCCCTTAAACGCTGAATGCAGCCTAAAACTCTTGGCGTTCTCCATTGTGCATGGTTGTCACCTCAATATCTCAATCACACCCTGGCTCACCTCCAATAGGAAATCAAATGAACCTTAAAGTTTGAGCAAAGGTGTTCATCATATAGGTCTAGAATTTGTTCATGCGCTCCCAAAAGTACAAGCAACATCAGAGTGGTCTTATCTGGCTCACTGATTTGCTAATTAAGGCAAATAATCAGCCAAAAATGGCCTCCAGATTATTATAACGCAAATGTCAATTCCTCTTGGCTCTACCGCCAAAATCGTATGTATCATGTCTCAAAACTTTTGTCGATGAATCTACATGAAAAGAGCTGGAGATATGCAAGGATCAATTAAGAATCGTAATTGATATCATAATTGATCAATTAAATCAATCCAAGATTGAATTTGATTTCATGTATCATATTTTAGTATTTCCTTAAATTGTCCATAGTCTGTATTATAAATAGAGGCCAATACTTGCAATGTAAAACAAGTTGAATCAATACAAAACTAGATTCCCTTCATTTTTCTACTTAGTGATATGGTATCAGAGCTTATATTCTTGGTTTAGCTTCCGCAATTTCTAATCTAGCCTCGTCGATTTCCCAGCTGATTGCCTCCGGTTGTTTCCATCTTCTATCCTTGTTATTGTAGAAAACTCTAACCTGCAAAACAAGGTTAGCCCTCTGGCGTAGGAATCAGTACTTGGAAAAATAAACACAAAAGTCAAGCCATTTCCTGACCGATACCATTCCAAAGGACCAGTCATCATCCGAAGAGAATCAAACTCCAGAAATATCAGATACGGAGACCTTACCTCGTTCATTCCCACAATTGGGACCAAAAATATTAGGATTAATACTGTGAAAAATCCCAAATTGATACGCCTGTGATAATTTTATTCTAAACTAATTTTTCGATCACGAAAAACTCTAAATTGATACACCTGTGATAAATTTACCTCAAACTAATTTTTTTATCACCAAAAACTCCAAAGTGATACATTTGTGACAAATTTACCCTATGTTAGTTTCCATTAAATTGAATTAATGTCACAAAAATCATAAACTTGTACGCTTGTGACAAACAAAGGGTAAAACATAAAATTCAATTGTCGCGTGTTATTTAACAAAGCAATTTGACAATAAAATTTAACGAAAATAAACTGAGGATAAATTTGTTACATGTGTACCAGTTTGAGATTTTTTATGATCAAAAAATTAGTTTTTGGTAAAATTGTCACAGGCATACCAGTTTGGGGTTTTTCGCAGCATTAACCGTAATATATTTGGTCCCAAATTCGTGCAACTTGTTTTAGGAATAATAGCGACAAATATTCCAAAAAAAAGCAACCATTCAATTTGGTCCATCACTCAAAACAAAAATAGTTTAATCAATGGAAAAACATACTTACAAATATAATCCAAAAATTTAAATAACGTGATATAATCAAATAGTTATCATGCACGTATGCTTATTGTTGGGCCGCAATAGAAGTTGATATTCTATTGACTACAGACCTAATATGTTAGCCATGATATTCAATTTCTATATCAAAATACAGATAATATACGATAACAAATTACGAGATATTGTTCAACGAAAGAGATTAAAAGAGCCTCTAGATCCTATAAAACATATCCATCCACCTTTGCTAAGGATGTAGTTGTTGTCTTGTTCATCCACTTCGTTTTTTTGTGCAAAACATCTACGTCTCGTCTCTACTACTTCATTCTTATTATGGATTGATGGGCTTGAGCGAATGACGAGCTATAATGCCGAGTGCAAAACATAATTTGAGTTGAAAAACTTAACCAATATTATTGACGTTTCTTTGAATAGCATCTACTAATGCATGTATAGTCAAGTTGATACATATTGTTATTGACGAGGACATTGACGCTTGTGAGGGAACTTGTACATCTCGAGTTTCATGTCAGATGGAAGATGTTATTTATGAACAAAGAGCCACTCCAAATGTTCGCGACCTTGATTTTTCTTTAGAGAGCTAGACCATTTAAAACAGAATCAGGCCATTCCATAGAATGAAGTGGGTTTTAGAAATTGGGTGAAAAAAAGCGAGGAAACAAAGATCCAAGGAATATGAAGAGAACGGCAGAGAAAGATTTTCCTGTATGACCACAAGATATTTTGCGCTGCAAAAAGTGGGAGGAAACACTAATAGAGGGAAATGCAAAATGAGTTCCTTCTTCCCTGAAATGACGAGTTCAGTGGGGCCATGATATATTGCATTTTCTGGACTCTTCTGTCATTTCGAGGTGGGAACTGTGGACATATGTCAGAGTGAGACGGGTTTAAGCTCCAAAAAAATCTACTGCGACAACACTTACGGTGAAGGATAGAAGATAGCGAGGGCCACAGATTGAATGGGAGACGGTAAAGGTCATAGATGTCTGAGTAACATTGGTTGAAGCTCCTAAAATATCAATGAAGTTGCCACCAATATTTTCGGCGAAGGATAGAAAGGACACAGAGTGAATGCGAGATGAGAAATGTGACAGATGTTTCGAATGAGATGGGTTGAGGCTCCGAAAATATGCACGAAGCTGTCGGCAATACTTTCGGCGAAGGACAGAAGACAGTGAAATTGATTTTCATGTTAATAATTTAAATTTAAATCGCGAATTGATAAGGGCTTGTGAGAGCTCAAGCTAGGTTTAACTTAGTAATCCATTAGCCAAACCTCTTAGGCAGCGGTTGTCGCGACCCTTCTTTTTCCGTCATGGGAAAAAGGAACGGGTTTAGGTGGTATTGCCCAAAAAGGTGGACCGATGGCCCATCGATCTAGACGCGAACTCTCCCCAAGTTCATACCCCGCGCAACGTTGGATTTCGTTTTGAATTCTCGATAACTTAAGTACTTCTAGGAGTCGCCACTAGCCTATTGGGGTCGGCTAGAAACCAATCAAGACGCGGGAGTGTCGCCTTGATTCCTACGCAACCAGAGGTTCTAGGGCCGGGGACTTGTTTACACTAACATTTCTGTTAGCGCCCTTTCGGTACCTAACTTGAGAGTGCATTATCTAAGTGGTCATGCGATCTTGATCACCAATTATAACCCTATGATATCAAAGCCGCTAAGTGTCCTTGCAAATGTTTTTGTGGGATTATTTTCTTCAATGTCTAGATTAATACTAACCTAATTTAGGAAAGAAATTAACACTCAAATTATTGAAAAAAAAAAAAAAAAAGCATAGCAGTAAGTAAACATCCAAGAAATTGAAATGACTTGAAAATAAACGCGGAAGGAGAAAACCCGATACAAGTCGGGCAAATAATATTACATGGCCTCGTTATCATGCCCCGGGACAGGACCCCCATGAGCAAAATGAGAATTCAAATATGCATGAAGTTACTCTAGCTACACAAAACTATTCTAAGTAATTTTAGTCTATGCAAAATGGATTTTTTTTTGTCGTAAAAATGGTAATAAAATACCAAAATAGCATTAAATTAGGCAAATGACTTTATAAAATTAGGAAAATCTCATAAATGTCATTTTTTGCATAATTTGATGCTATCCAACATTTTTCATTTTTTTTTGAAATTTTTTGATTTTTTGATTTTTTTTTTTGATTTTTCGTTTTTTATTTAAAAATAATAATAATTCCCTAAATCAGCCTATGCTCGGTTTACGTGAACATGAAACAACTCAGAATATGAATACCACGAGAACCGGGCTCAAATCAACCGTTTCAAGATCGAAGTTTGGTTTGGGGCATTTTGTCGAGCATTTGGTGTGCATTAAACTGCCCCAAATGGCTTCCTCGAGCCATATTCATGGCCTTCAATCTCACTCCGTGTGTAATATCAAGTGGAACCAAAGTATCAAGGCTATATTATCACATGTAAAGAACAAGATTAGCTGGAAATCACAACCTAAAACGCACAAGAACCGAGTTGGAATCGGCCTCCAATATGTGGGTTCGGGCTGCTTTTGCAAATCTGGGTTTAAACCCAGGTCAAGCAAACTTCTTGCATGCCCAGATTTAAGCCCCGACACTCATCACGTGCAAGATCTATGGGAAACATCACTTCATCCAAAAGAATATACGTAACATCTACTTTTAAATGGAACAAACATCATGGGGAATGATCAAGTGAACACGTCGAAACAACCCCTCCAAGAAGCATACACGCATGGTTCATAGTGACTAGCCATGAATCATTGTGGGTTAGCTTGGCTTTTTACTTGAGTTGCAAGCCATCTCATGGTTCACACAGGGCTTCAAAGACCAAACCAAGTGGATATCAGCATAATTTGTACACCCATATAACGTTCATCAAGCTCATGAAGGTAGAAAACGCATGCAAAGGGGAGTAGCAAGTCAAACATGTAGGGCTCATGAAGGGGCTCCCACACTTAGAAAAATTCCAGCCTCAGAAATCAGTTCTCTGGGCTGGTTTTCTCTTGATTTTTCATGACGAAAACATGTTCAAAATTGAACAAAAATACATGTAGGATGCTCACCTTGCTTCCTAGTTTCTCTTTGAAGTATCCCTTGGCCGAGGGAACCAAAAACTTGTCTTCGAAGGGCGCGGGGAACTAGGCTTCTTCAAACCGGAAAATGAGATCTGCAAAGAAAAAACTGACAACGAAGGTTTTTGTTGGTCTCTAAAACCAGAATCAACGACCTCTTTTTCTGACTAATTTGACACCAACCAAAACTAGATGTATTCTAGTTCAATTTCCAAGTCACGGTTATCCTCATATATTCCCCATGTCTCTCAAAAACTCCCACTTTCCCTCACCAGTAACCATCTGACTTCAACACTCAGAAAATTTCTGGGTTTCCCTCTTGACCCGAGAATGGGCTGCTTTTCGAGGGGATTTTGGGTGGCTTCCCGACATCCATTTGGGACGTGTGACCTATGGTTGGAAAGCTCTTTGAATGTGATTCCACTCTCTAGTTGAAGGTTTTGGCTAGTTTTGGCTCGAAGTTCACAAAAATCTCACTTTTCTCTCCACAAGCCAGTCTGAAACTTTTTTGGGTTCATTTCCTGTTTGAGCTGCGTCTGAGGGTGGGTTTTTGGAACGACGGTGAACTCTCCTCTTCTCCTCTCATCCCTTTCTTTTTATCCCCCAAAAGAACGTGCTTCAGAGATCCTATCCACCAAATCCAATCAGATTTTGAGCCCGTGATTACCCATTTACCAAGCCTGCAAACTGAGTCTCTTCACCAACTCTCTGACTCAAATCATCACACTTTGCAGGTTTGACTGAGATTATCACGTGCTTTCAGCAGCTTATCCCTATCAAATTTTTGTCCATTTGCACTCCTAATGATGGTCTCACACCTCGGCCAGAGTTCACGCTGATCGGTTGGCTGAGCAGGATATGGTGGGGCCACAAAGTCGGCTACTCAGCAGCCCTGAATTGAGACCAAATCATGGACCGGTTTTTGGAAGCTGATTTAAGTGCTTTAATCCATTAATCTGGTCGGAATTTTTTATCAGTTTGAAATTTGAAGCGTATTAGTTCAAGATGATAATCAGAATTTGCAATTTTCCATGCCCAATTTTGCAGGAAAGTCCCTTAAAATTAGCCATTTTCTTGCCCGAAAATGCCCGATTTGAGCCAATTTAGTCCTTTTGGCTTGATCTGATCAATTTTACCTTGCCCATTTTCAATTTCAAGCTTGATTAGGGGTAAAAATGATGATTTAAGGGTTTGGGGGCAAATTTTACAAATTTTGCGATTTGGTCCCCCAACTTTTGGAAATTGCATTTTGGCCCCAACTTGTTGGTTCATTTGCAATTTGATCCCTCAGGTCTCGGCTAGCTACACTCGAATCCTTGGCCCTTGCTCTTCCATTTTTTTTTTTTAGTAGAATGATTCCAAAATATTTTTGTGGAAAACCAAGTTCCAATTTTTCCGAAGACGATTTATGGGCAAAAAATTTAGGTGTCAACAGCTGCCCCTCTTTGAAGGGGAGCTTGCGAAGGTTCCTTTCAAAGATAGGAGACACCTAAAAATTTTTTGCGGAGGGCATGGGATGGCTCAATGGCTAAAGCATGAGGAATGACTGGATTGTTTTTTTTTTAATCTCTTTTTTTTGGGTTTTTGGATGTTTGTTTTTTTGTTGTTTTTTGGGACAAAATTAAAATGACTTTTAAGGACTAAAGCCTTGTAAATGTCGGAAATTCTACCTAGGGATTAAGACCTTGTGAGCAGCCAAGATCCCTGTCTAGGGACTAAAACCCTATGAACGACAATAGGAACAACACCTTGAAGGAACACCTAGGGACTAAAAACCTATGAAAGTCTAAGATTCCGCCTAGGGGCTAAAACCCTATTGAACGGCAATGGGAATAAAACTTAGAAGGAACGCCTAGGGACTAAAACCCTATGAACGTTGAAGATTCTGTTTAGGGACTAAAACCCTATGAACAGGTAAGATTCCGCCTAGGGGCTAAAACCCTATGAACGGCAATAGGAACAATGCCTCGAAAGGGCGCCTAGGGACTATATATAACCTATGAACGTCGAAGATTTCGTCTAGGGGCTAAAACCCTATTGAACGGCAAAGGGAATAAAACACAAAAGGAATGCCTAGGGACTAAAACCCTAAGAACGTCAAAGATTTTGGTTAGGGACTAAAACCCTATGAACAGCTATGATCCCGCCTAGGGACTAAAACCCTATGAACGGCAATATGAATAATGCCTTGAAGGAGCGCCTAGGGACTAAAACCCTATAAACGTCGAAAATTTCGCCTAAGGGCTAAAACCCCATGAACGGCAAAGGGAGTAAAACCCAGAAGGAACACTATTTCCTATCAAAATGTGAGAAATCTCCACGATGAACAGGTCAAGAGAGATATTACGAGCCATCGTAATGCTTTATGTAGAAAAAGTGCTTCACGCAACTGTTGAAGCTTGATGCATGTCGATTTTACCAGGAAAATTTGCTATATTGCAATGATTTCGAGCTGTTAAAGCTCACCACACTTGTCGATTCGCAAGCTATTGAAATGGTCACTACACAAAATGTGTCTTTAACAAACTCCCTGATAGCGAAGAACATCATTACTGAGAGAGCGTTGATTGTACGAGCAATTCAAACTGATTTTGATTGTCCAGCAAACATTCGGCATTGTTCGATATCACAAAATTGCCATCAGGCTTGGAGAACGTCATTAATCATCAAATTCCCTTAGAAGACAAATCTTTATCCAAAAGGACCTCGGTCCATGAAGAGGGCTTGTTAAGTATGCCAAACAAGAGCTCTTTAGTCGGAAAGGACTTTTCACATATCCTTAAGAAGGCTATTTGATCCCATCCATTAACGTAGGAAATGGTCTGATCACTCAGTATACCTCACATGACCACTGTCGAAGGTTTTGAGAATCATTCGCAATAAGTACACGTTGACCAATCTAAGAGGTCTTTTAAAGGATCGTAACATAGGTTTGGTCACGGCTTCAACAATGAATGAGTATTATCGGCTAAGGAATGTAATAATTGTCAATCAGCATCTCTGCTAGGTTTACAAGTTAAGAACCTTTGAGATGAGATAAGATAAGTTTGCCCCCACATCTTCAAGTGATAGCTTCTTTGGAGTACAAACTTATGCTCGAACTATCCCAATCAGAAGAGACTTTGGGAAAAGGTTGCAAGATTGGTTCGGTGAAAGGCTCAAAAGGCTCGAGTTTTTTTTTTTTTTCAGAAAAGATTTAAGAGCTGATGATTATCGTGGCGTTATTACCATATCATCTTGTCTTTTCAAAAGGCGCGCAACTCCTTAACTCGTCATCAGCAACTCCTTTCAACATAAGAGCTTCACTCATTTTCTAATGGCTTTCGCCTTTGCAATGATTTTTCTTTCATGCAAGCATCGCTTTTTTTTTTTTGCATTGGCCTTGCTTTTACCAGACTCACTATTTTTTCATGCCCCATAGCTTTCTTTTGCTCGTTCGAACCCTTCAAGCTCTCAGGATTTTCGATTTTTTTTTTTGGCGTTGTCGCATAAGCGACAATTGCTTTAGAAAATCATGTGCCTTGCCCCAAAGTGTGGGGAAATAATCGCCACTCAGGCTTTTGAAATGAATGTTCAGGCTCAACTTGGCTAAACAAAGGGTATGAGTGTTTGAGTAGAGGAAGAAATGCTCTTCTTCATTTTGGGACACTTCGAGTTTTCATAAGGACTCATCTGAAGTTACCACCAAAGATAAATGCAAGTATAAGTAAAGAAATCTTTCTCATCCTTTTCTTCAAAGAGTGTCAACCAAAATCTCCAATCTTGCCCCATCGTGGGGTGGTTCTTGACAGGGGTATTTTGTAGAATTTCTTCACATGTGAAGGCTCAAAGGGGCTTAACTATGATTACCTGTAGTGTGTAGGATGGATGAAAGAAATGCCTCTTTTCATTTTGATCCGTGTACAATTTGCGAATGAACCTCTCGTCCTAAAATACGATTTTTGCACTCAACTCACAAGGTGTTTGTAGGACGTGTTTGAGAATGGTTTGCCTTTCTTCATTCTAAGTGCTTTCTTCATGCTTGGCATGATTAACATATTTCCTCTTGTTTTGCCAAGATCTTCATTGGGAATTTTGATTCGAAATGAACGCTCCACCAAGCATCAAAACAACTTTGGACAAGGATGATATTCAACATTTTTGTGAAAAGTTTATTTTCACAAAATTTGCTTTTATGCTTGTTTTTCTCAAACTTGCCAAAAACCCCTTTTTTTTTTCCGAAGCAAATTTTCAATTCGACCTTCTTTGGCCTTAAGAAAAAGGGTACTTACCTGCGGCCTAATGACTTGGTAACCCTCTCCTTCGCATTTGGCTTGTCGGATGCTTGCCAAGACAGTTAGCCGTTCATGGATCAATTGGCAGATTGTTTGAGACCTACAAAGTAAACATGTGTGCATGTATGCATGATATGCATGATGTGAATATCCCTCTGATGATTCGGATTGCATCGAAAATGGTTCTCGGGCCTTGGATTTCATTCAAGGAAAATACTTTTTCATCGAATCGGTGTTTACAGGCTTTGGCAACTCTTGGCCATCCATTTCTTTAAGAACTAAAGCGCCCCCAGGTAGAACCTTTCTAACGACGCACGGACCGTCATAATTTGGGGCGAACTTCCCACCTAATTTAGGTGTGATGGATAGCACTTTCTTCAGCACGAGATCTCCAACTTCAAAATGTCGAGGCCGGACTTTGCGATTGAAGGATTTCGCGACTCGCTTTTGGTAGCATTGACCATGGCATAAAGCCTCTAGTCTCTTCTCATCGATCATATTCAACTGATCCCATCTTTGTTGAGTCCACTCTTCCTCAAAGAGCTCAGCTTGTGAGAGAATCCTTAATGAAGGGATTTCGACTTCTATGGGCAAGATAGCCTCCATACCATAAACGAGCGAGAAAGGAGTTGCCCCTGTCGAAGTGCGAATCGAAGTTCGATATGCCATCAACGTATAAGGCAGCCGTTCATGCCAGTCTCGATAATTGTTGGCAGTCTTCGACAAGATCTTCTTTATGTTCTTATTGGCTGCCTCCACGGCTCCATTCATTTGCGGGCGATAAGGTGAGAAATTTAGGTGACGAATGTGAAACTCATCGAGTAAGTCATCCACCACCTTGTTGTTCAGATTAGAGCCGTTATTAGTAATGACCGCTTCCGGGACTCCATAGCGAGCGATGATGTCACAGCGAATAAACTTGACTACATTCTTAGAGGTGACATTGGCATACGAGTTCGCCTCGATCCACTTGGTGAAGTAATCGATGGCTACCAAGATGAAGTGATGTCCATTAGAAGCCTTAGGATTAATTGGCCCAATCATATCGATCCCCCACATTGAGAAGGGCCATGGCTCGGACATTTGACGCAGTTCATTTGGCGGTACGTTGATTTTATCTGCATAGATTTGGCACCGATGGCAATAACGAACATGCCGAATACAATCAGCCTCCATAGCCATCCAGAAGTAACCTAGTCTCATGATTTTTCTGGCCAAAAGATGGCCGTTCATGTGCGGACCGCATTCTCCTTCATGAATTTCCCTCATCAACTGATTAGCTTCTTTGGCATCAACGCATTTCAACAAAATTGAGTCAAAGGACCTCTTGTAAAGAGTATTGCCACTGATGAAGAATTTTGCCGCTAGTTTCCTTATGTATTTTTGATCTGTCAGTTCACTTCCAGGAGGATATTCACCCCTTTGAAGATAGTTCATGATGTCGTGATACCACGGCTTCTCATTAGGTTCATCTGCGATCGCCGAACAATAAGCCGGACGTATCAGTATTTCGATTTTCAGTGGCTCGATGTCTAGCCCTTCCATAACTTGTAGCATTGATGATAAAGTGGCAAGGGCGTCGGCAAACTGATTCTGCGAACGGGGTAAATACTCAAAAAAAAACCTCCTCAAATTCCTTCATCAACTCCTCAAGGAATTTGTGGTAAGGGATCAACTTGGGGTCACGAGTTCGCCATTGACCCTCTGTCTGGAGAATGATGAGGGCGGAATCGCCGTAGACTTGCAGTTTCCTAACTTTCATGTTTACGGCCAACCGTAATCCAAGTATGCAAGCCTCAGATTCGAGATATTGTTGGTACAAGGAAATACCAACTTGGCAGCTGCTGTGGTGGTGTTGACTGTTGGGAGATAAGAATCGCCCCGCGGTCCCAAAACCAGCCGGGTTAACGGCACCGTCGAAGTACATGGTCCACTTATCGTCTGCTATCTCTGAAATGCGCTCCTCTATAGGATCCGACTAATCATAGTCTTTCGACCTTTCAAAGTATTCTGCTAACATGTCAGCTATAGCTCTTCCTTTGATGGATTTTTGCACCATCTTTGTGGACGTCGAATTCGGACATCAGAACTTGCCATTTTGCTAACTTTCCGACCAATGCAGGTTTTTCCAGTAGGTATTTGATGGGATCATTCTCAGTTACAAGCAGAATCCGATGATGGAGTGTGTATTGGTGTAAGCGGTGTAACACCCACACCAAAGCCACACACGTTTTCTCAACTCCAGGGTAATTTATTTCGGACGAAGTAAACTTCTTACTGAGATAATATATCGCACATTCTTTGTCGTCGCTTGGTCTTTTCTCGAGCTAGTAAGGCTCCCAACGACTCATCATGGATAGTCGGGGTAGAGTATTAATGGCACTCTAGGGATAGGTGGCACCAGGATTGGCGGATGAGAAAGATATTGTTTTATTTTCTCAAATGCCTTTTGACAATCAGTATCCCAGTCAACTTTGGCATTCTTCTTCAGGAGCTTGAAAAAAGGTTTAGCTGTCTCAGACAATTGAGAAATAAATCTGGCCACATAGTTTAGTCTCCCTAGCAAACTCCGAACCTCTTTGACAGTTGAAGGAGGCTTCAAATCACAAATGGCCTTAACTTTCGATGGATCAATTTCAATGCCTTGACTACTCGACCATAAACCCCAATAGCTTCCCGGACTTTGCCCCAAAACACATTTGGCGGGGTTAAGTCTTAGCTTGAATCTTCGAAGTCGGTCAAACAACTTTCTCAACACCTCGATGTGGTCCTCTCCATGTTTGGATTTGGCAATCACATCGTCTACGTAGACCTCTACCTCCTTATGCATCATATCATGGAACAGGGGTGACCATTGCTCTTTGATACGTCCCCCGGCGTTCTTCAGACCGAAAGGCATTACCTTGTAACAAAAGGTCCCCCAAGGGGTAATGAAGGAGGTTTTACTTTTATCTTCTTCTTTCATCCGAATTTGATTGTAACCCGAAAACCCATCCATAAAAGAGAATAACTCAAATCCTGCGGTGCTGTCGACCAATACGTCGATATGAGGCAGCGGGAAGTCATCTTTTGGACTTGCTCGATTCAGATCGCGGTAGTCAATACAAATCCTGACCCGACCATCCTTCTTCATAACAGGGACTACATTGGCGATCCAATCAGAGTAGTGCGACACTTGTATGAAGCCTACTTCCAATAACTTCATGACTTCTTCTTCAATTTTCTTGGATAATTCGGGCTTTGTTCTTCGGAGCCTTTGTTTCTTAGGTGGGATACTCGGATCAGTGGGGAGAGCATGCTCTACAATTTCCCTATCTAATCCCGGCATATCCGTATATAACCATGCGAACACATCTTGGTATTCTTTTAAAAGGTCGACCATCCTTCTAGTCTTTATTTCAGAAAGGCTAGCTTCAATTTTGATTTCTCTAACATTCTCCGAATCGCCCAGATTTATTGTGATTGTAGGCTCCGCGATCAACGGCTTAGACTCTTCGCGCCGAATCCAATCTTGTTCGATGCTTTTCCGATCACAATCATCCTTGTCATCATCGGTCCCAGAGGAATTTTCGTCAAGCAAATCCGACTCACATATGCACTTATCATGATCATGTGAAATGTTATGCCTGAGATGCCACAAAGAAGGTTAGCGATTAAATTGGCAAATATTATTGCAACTAATGATATGCATGCATTTTGAAATCATTTTGAAAGAGTTTTTGAAAATGTAGGATCCGTCCTCATATCCTTGGACGTCCCCATCGGCAAATGATTTTGGAAACTAGGAAGCGTGCAGAAGTCCAGACCTCAAAGCATCATCATTAGTCTGGTTTGGGTACTTCCACACGTCCTTAATAAAACATGATCATGACTTCATTAACAAGATGAGGCCATTTACATGACTCGAGGTCTTAGACCGACGGCTCGCGGTCCAAGACTTTAATTACAAAGAGAAACAACCCTAGACCTAAACAGACCTCCCATGGAAGGAGTGAACATAAACTAAGACAAGACGAAACAGGAAAGAAAAGTGGCATCCCTACTCAGAAGGGTTGGCAGCGGCAATAGAAGGCTTGGTCTCTTCATTTTCCATGATAGCACAAGCAAACTCCTCCTCGAATAAATCAATAAGACCAAGAATGGTCTCCTCCTCCTGTAGCAGCTTGGATAGACCTGGGAATATCTCTTTCAATTCTGGAAGGAGTAATCCCTTCTGACCTTCTCCTAACCCAAATAAACTCCCCCGACCTCCGTAACTTCCATGATTAACTAGGTCTTCGTAGTCACCACGGTCTTCATTGCTTCCTTGGCCACTATAATTAGCATGGCCTCCACGACCACCACAGCCCCAATGCTGACCTCGAGCTCCGAAACTGTCTCGTCCTCCATGGTTGTCTTGACCACTAGAATGGCCTCCCTGGTAACCTAGGCCTGTCCTTTTGCGCCACTTGGAGACCTGAAGGGGCTCCTTGATACCTTGGCCATGGAGTCCCTGACCAGTTCCAGGGATATGACCGTTTTCGAGCAACACCTTGCTCGACATGATTGAAGGCTTAGCCATTTCTAGGTCTCGCACGATGGTTCCAACAGGGCACATGGACTACCGACACTAACTCAAAAGTCTAGTAGCTTGATTCAGCCTTATTCTCAGGCTCTATGTATGGAATTGCAGTGTCGTGGAAAACTTTGAAATCGGTCTCTCCGTGAACAGTTATCAACTTTTCATCCACGATGAATTTAACCTTCTGATGCAAGCTTGAGGGCACGGCTCCGGCAGTGTGTATCCAAGGTCGTCCTAGTAGAAAATTGAATGCACTAGGAATGTCCAGGACCTGGAAGTTAACTAGAAAGAGAACCGGACCAATCAATAATTCAAGCTCGACCTCGCCAATGACCTCCTTCTTCATACCGTCAAAAGCTCGAACGGTAGATTTAGATGACAGAATTTTTTCTTCACTCACTCCCAGACGACGAAGGGTGGCGAGTGGGCAAATGTTTAATGCAGACCCATTGTCAATTAGTGCTCTGGCTACCATTCTATCACGACACTTAACTGAAATAAGTAGCGCCTTGGTATGATCGCGACCTTCTGGAGGGAAATCTTCATCGGCAAAAGAAATATGATCTTTCAGCAAGATAGACCCCACAAACTCCTCCAACTGGGTGTCATCGATGGTCTTAGGGACGTGCACTTCATTCAAAACCTTGAGCAATGCATTCTTGTGCTTTTCGGATGATTTGAAGAGATCCAAAAGAGAGATTTGGGCTGGCATCTTTCTCAACTGATTCACGATGTTGAATTCGCTCGTCTTCACAATCGCCAAGAATTGTTTCGCCTCCTCATCTGAGACGGCTTTCTTTTCAACGACCCCTGTAGGTGCATAGCAACGGCCTGACCGTGTGATGGCATCGATTTCACTTGTCTTATAACTCCAAGGAACTGCCTTGGGGTTGTAGCTTGGGATTCGGCCTACTATTATATCTTCTTCGTCCTCAGACGGGAGTTCAATCACCATTGGCTCCATGACGCTATTATCGATCTCTAGGGTGGCGAACTCTTGCGGCGCTAGGTCAACGACTAACTGCTCAACATCTCCCCCTTCCGGCATCCATAAGTCCTCCTCGACAGATAAGTCAATCACCACAGGAGTGATCATGCCAACCATCTCTTTGGGTTCAAGCGGGTCGTCCATACCTCCCCACCCATCGGGAACAACATCCTTGGGATCAATGAAAAAACTGGGTGGCGGTGAATACTTCACGAGATAGTCGAATTTGCCGCTGGGCTGACCCAGTGTGTCGACTACTTCTCCATGCTCACGAGCGAGCTTTACGAATTCATAATTCCAATCCACATTGCTAGCTTGAGGCCCAAAGTCCTCGTACAAATTTTCTCTTTCGCTGCTGGCCACAATTAGATCTTCTGGCGCACCTTCATTAGGTAGCTTGTTAGTTTCAATAGGCTCAGCAAGTGTCTCTTCCAACTCCTCCTCGCGAAACGAATTAAGAACAGCCGTCATGGTTGCCATACTATCTTCCTTCGTACTGAAGATTACTCCCATGTACACCATCTGGGTGATGCGTTTCCATTTTTCTTTCAACGGAATATCCTCCCCGTCTTCAAAGTGTCCAGCTGACACTAGTAATTTATAAAGTCTGTGGACATCCACATTAAGAGCTAGCTTACTCTCATTACCTTTCTCAATAACCACGTTGACATTCTCAGCATGATTAGGCAACGGGTTTTGTTGAATATTAGGAGATGGATCCTTAAAGGATAAAATGCCCTTGTCGAGTAAATTCTGAACTTTGTTCTTGAGAGTGTAGCAGTTATCTACATCATGACCCTTCTCGCCTCTATGGAACTCACAAGACTTCGACAGGTCAAACCCAGGGAATTTCGGGGGATCATCTCGAGGTACTTCTTTGGCTATCATTCCCCTTTTCAACAACATAGGCAGCAACTTAGATAAAGGTCTAGGCAGAGGAGTGAACTGCCTCGGTGCCTTCTTCTTGAATTCATAATTTTGATATGCCCTATCTCGAAACATAGACGGGCCTTGGGAGGATGAGGCAGGGGGCCTCGTCACCATCGGCACTTGTACATACGCAATCTCCACATCTTTTTCCTTTCTATTCGGGATCTTTCGACTAATCCCGTCGCTCAATCTACCATCATGCATGGCCCCCTCTATCCTCTCCCCGACATCTACCAATTGGGAGAAAGTCAAGCATCCTGAACCCACCAACTTTAAATAGAAATCACTAGGTAGGGCCTTGAGGAAAAGGTCGAGCAGCTCCTTTTCACTGAGCGGAGGTCGAACTTGAGCGGCGAGAGTACGCCACCTTTGGCGAAGGCTCTAAAAAGACTCACTCCTCTTCTTTTCAGTTCGGGTCAACACTTCGCGCGTAGGGGCTATCTCGGTATTGTACTTGTACTGCAAGACGAACGCCTCAGCTAGCTCCTCCCACTTCTCGAACTTCTCAGGCTCTGACAACACGTACCATTGCAGCGCAGGTCCTGTCAGACTCTCTTGGAAGGTCTGAACCATTAATGGGACATTCTGGGCATATCTTGCCATCCTGTTCAAGTAGTACTTCAAGTGGATCTTCGGGTCTCCAGTCCCATCATATTTAGTAAAATCGGGAATCTTGAACTTCTCGGGAAAGCTCATTTGTGCATACCGAGACAAGTCCTCGATCATATGTTCTTCGTATCCTCGTAACGCCCGGAGTTTCTCTTCTATCTTCGCAAACCTTTTGTTGTGTTCTTCTTCTAAACGGGCAGTGACAGCTTCGAAATAGGATCTAGTTCGACCACTACAGTTGTAGAACCCAATGCCTCCTCAGGAACGTTCTTTCTCGCGGGTCCTTCTACGGGCTCAGGAACAGCTTGAGGTGCGACTTGACCAGCATTTGGCACTGCTAATGCGGCCCTCATATCATTGGCGAATTGAGCGAGCTGAGTCGCAAGATTATTGATCTTATCATCGAGAGCGGTGAAACGGGCGTTCTGCTCTTCAATATTCATTTGTGTGGCCCTTGATCGTGTCTGAATCGGTGATTGCCTTGAAGCCGTAGTTTCGGGACCTGGTTTTTTGTAAAATAAAACAAGAGGGTCGAAATCAGTACACGGTGAAGCGACAAAATGGAAATTTCGCACCTTTTAATTTTATATTTTCTTATGATGAAACTTAAATAAGAAACCTTTTGCACAAGCCGCACCTTGTGTAAACAGGTTCTTATAAAAATTTCATTATAAGAAATTATGCAATTAAAAGGGAGTAACACATAGTGATTGATTAAAATGCCCATGTCACGTTCCATTTGACATACAAAAGAGGGAATTTCACTAATTACATCAAAGCACGCTTAAACATTTGCACTAAAAGTCCATAAAGGAAAACTAATGGAACGTGACTAGTCTTGGATATCGGGCCTCTTCAAAGCATGTTGCGGACGCGCTTGTAGGCTTCACGCCAATGCTCCGCCTCAGCCAGGGCATCATCTCTCTCCCTTATAATCCGTCCCATTTAGGTTTCCTTTGGGGTCGGAATCACGGGGAATCTTGGGATGGTAACAGCGAGCTCGGGCTCAATGCATCGCGCTATGTACTCCTTTGATGCATGGTGCTCCTTCATGGACCCTTCCAATTCCGTGGCCCACTCTACATCCTTCGGTTGGCAATGGTAGAGCAAATCAATGATCTTTTTCACCTCACTTTTCAATTCTTCGAGTTGATCTCCCTTGACAACCCCATTGTGAAAGCCAAAACGAAATAAACCCGACTTTAGAGGAGGAGGGATTTCTTGAAGCACATAAAATTGACGGGCGACTCTTAAAGGATAATAAGAGGTTGACCCTGTCAAACTTAAGAGTGGAATTGGATCGTTATGGCCGCTTGTAAGACATACTTTAGGAAGATGAACCCAAAGGGCTTGCCAAAGAACTTGTTTAGGTGTAAGATTCGCGAGGAAGTCTACCCAATTACGAAAAGTCCAAGGACGGAGGAATTTTTCTATCTCTCTAAATTGGGTAAGGGGATTTATGTCGTTGCTAACATGAGGAATGGCTAAGTTTCCCCCGAATTGCTTCAAGTGAGACACAAACCAAACTTGGAGAATACCTAAGGGGGCTCTAAGGGCTACACGCTTGTCTTTCTTGAAATGATTGAGAGAGATGAACATTTCGGCGAGGATCATGTTGGTAAACCCTTTGAGGACGAGGATCCCATCGATAACATAGATGATAGTGGGGTCCATTGTTTTTTGAGTGAAGGGAAAGATGACAAACCCGAAGAACGCTAATAGGAAGACTTTGGCGGATTCGGCCCTAAGACTCGAAAGGAATCTATGGAATCGCTGCTCGAGGAAAGCTAGTGGGAGGCCCTTGGAGTTTCTATCAAGGAGTGTCCCAATCTCGGGGCAGCGGGACCCCTAAAAGTTGACTCAAACGAGGAACCGGATCCACACCTAAGGAAGGATCAACAACACTAAAGGAATGGACATCGCCGATGATGATTTGAATTTCCTCTAAAGTCGGGTTTAATTCGTGACGACCAAACACAAAGGTCGAGGTTTCGGAGTTCCAAAAGTGGGCCAAGGCCTTGATCAATGCCACTTGGGGCTCGATACGTAGAAGAGAAATGAGGTGGCCGATCTTCTTTTCCACATAGTTCTTCTTGCTCATGTCGAGAACATCCCACATGTCCAATAATACTCGCTTTGGCATCGGGAGGACCCGAAGCTCATTGAGGCCCATGATATCTAAGCCTATGGGGCATTTAAATCAATCACTATTTATTACGAAGTAAATTTAAATTCGCATAAAAAAGGTGCGATAATTGAACGCGAACAAGATACAAACCTTTACCCAAAATGATGGATAAATCAAACACAAAGACAAGTCGCATGACGACTCGTGAGGCTCACTAAAGGTGGGGATTCTAAAGGCTAAAGGTTCCCATCCCAAATAGATCAAAAGAGTTTTCCCCATTCCGCACTTGCGTCGGACAGTCCTCTTTATCACTATTTGAAAACGAGCGGAACCAAAAGGGGATAGCCATGGGTCCTTCCCCACACGGTTTCCACAATTTTGGCACCTCCTATGGGTTTCCTAAAGCGATCAGGGTTTTAGATAGCAGGTTGTGTGTGCATAGTGTAGTGCTAAAGCAGGTAAAAACATGCACAACTGTTGATATCAAAACAACACTTCTATTTTCGTTCACATACACATACGCCCTTACACCAACCTGCAAAACAAATACGTCAGCAATCACTCCACCCCTTATAACTCCCAACCTACAAAAACATTTAACACAACATTAGCGGACTTACCTTAACCTTCACGAAGTGCTGCCAGAAGACCACGTTAGTTAACAAACAATCAAGATATACTAGGCCTAAGTCCTCAAGTCCCCAGTGGAGTCGCCAAGCTGTCGCGACCCTTCTTTTTCCGTCATGGGAAAAAGGAACGGGTTTAGGTGGTATTGCCCAAAAAGGTGGACCGATGGCCCATCGATCTAGACGCGAACTCTCCCCAAGTTCATACCCCGCGCAACGTTGGATTTCGTTTTGAATTCTCGATAACTTAAGTACTTCTAGGAGTCGCCACTAGCCTATTGGGGTTGGCTAGAAACCAATCAAGACGCGGGAGTGTCGCCTTGATTCCTACGCAACCAGAGGTTCTAGAGCCGGGGACTTGTTTACACTAACATTTCTATTAGCGCCCTTTCGGTACCTAACTTGAGAGTGCATTATCTAAGTGGTCATGCGATCTTGATCACCAATTATAACCCTATGATATCAAAGCCGCTAAGTGTCCTTGCAAATGTTTTTGTGGGATTATTTTCTTCAATGTCTAGATTAATACTAACCTAATTTAGGAAAGAAATTAACACTCAAATTATTGAAAAAAAAAAAAAAAAAGCATAGCAAATAAGTAAACATCCAAGAAATTGAAATGACTTGAAAATAAACGCGGAAGGAGAAAACCCGATACAAGTTGGGCAAATAATATTACATGGCCTCGTTATCATGCCCCGGGACAGGACCCCCATGAGCAAAATGAGAATTCAAATATGCATGAAGTTACTCTAGCTACACAAAACTATTCTAAGTAATTTTAGTCTATGCAAAATGGATTTTTTTTTGTCGTAAAAATGGTAATAAAATACCAAAATAGCATTAAATTAGGCAAATGACTTTATAAAATTAGGAAAATCTCATAAATGTCATTTTTTGCATAATTTGATGCTATCCAACATTTTTCATTTTTTTTGAAATTTTTTTGATTTTTTTTTGATTTTTTTTATTTTTTCGTTTTTTATTTAAAAAATAATAATAATTCCCTAAATCAGCCTATGCTCGGTTTACGTGAACATGAAACAACTCAGAATATGAATACCACGAGAACCGGGCTCAAATCAACCGTTTCAAGATCGAAGCTTGGTTTGGGGCATTTTGTCGAGCATTTGGTGTGCATTAAACTGCCCCAAATGGCTTCCTCGAGCCATATTCATGGCCTTCAATCTCACTCCGTGTGTAATATCAAGTGGAACCAAAGTATCAAGGCTATATTATCACATGCAAAGAACAAGATTAGCTGGAAATCACAACCTAAAACGCACAAGAACCGAGTTGGAATCGGCCTCCAATATGTGGGTTCGGGCTGCTTTTGCAAATCTGGGTTTAAACCCAGGTCAAGCAAACTTGTTGCATGCCCAGATTTAAGCCCCGACACTCATCACGTGCAAGATCTATGGGAAACATCACTTCATCCAAAAGAATATACGTAACATCTACTTTTAAATGGAACAAACATCATGGGGAATGATCAAGTGAACACGTCGAAACAACCCCTCCAAGAAGCATACACGCATGGTTCATAGTGACTAGCCATGAATCATTGTGGGTTAGCTTGGCTTTTTACTCGAGTTGCAAGCCATCTCATGGTTCACACAGGGCTTCAAAGACCAAACCAAGTGGATCTCAGCATAATTTGCACACCCATATAACGTTCATCAAGCTCATGAAGGTAGAAAACGCATGCAAAGGGGAGTAGCAAGTCAAACATGTAGGGCTCATGAAGGGGCTCCCACACTTAGAAAAATTCCAGCCTCAAAAATTAGTTCTCTGGGCTGGTTTTCTCTTGATTTTTCATGACGAAAACATGTTCAAAATTGAACAAAAATAGATGTAAGATGCTCACCTTGCTTCCTAGTTTCTCTTTGAAGTATCCCTTGGCCGAGGGAACCAAAAACTTGTCTTCGAAGGGCGCAGGGAACTAGGCTTCTTCAAACCGGAAAATGAGATCTGCAAAGAAAAAACTGACAACGAAGGTTTTTGTTGGTCTCTAAAACCAGAATCAACGACCTCTTTTTCTGACTAATTTGATACCAACCAAAACTAGATGTATTCTAGTTTAATTTCCAAGTCACGGTTATCCTCATATATTCCCCATGTCTCTCAAAAACTCCCACTTTCCCTCACCAGTAACCATCTGACTTCAACACTCAGAAAATTTCTGGGTTTCCCTCTTGACCCGAGAATGGGCTGCTTTTCGAGGGGATTTTGGGTGGCTTCCCGACATCCATTTGGGACATGTGACCTATGGTTGGAAAGCTCTTTGAATTTAGTTCCACTCTCTAGTTGAAGGTTTTGGCTAGTTTTGGCTCGAAGTTCACAAAAAATCTCACTTTTCTCTCCACAAGCCAGTCTGAAACTTTTTTTGGGTTCATTTCCTGTTTGAGCTGCGTCTGAGGGTGGATTTTTTGAACTACGATGAACTCTCCTCTTCTCCTCTCATCCCTTTCTTTTTATCCCCCAAAAGAACGTGCTTCAGAGATCCTATCCACCAAATCCAACCAGATTTTGAGCCCGTGATTACCCATTTACCAAGCCTGCAAACTGAGTCTCTTCACCAACTCTCTGACTCAAATCATCACACTCTGCAGGTTTGACTGAGATTATCACGTGCTTTCAGCAGCTTATCCCTATCAAATTTTTGTCCATTTGCACTCCTAATGATGGTCTCACACCTCGGCCAGAGTTCACGCTGATCGGTTGGCTGAGCAGGATATGGTGGGGCCACAAAGTTGGCTACTCAGCAGCCCCGAATTGAGACCAAATCATGGACCGGTTTTTGGAAGCTGATTTAAGTGCTTTAATCCATTAATCTGGTCGGAATTTTTTATCAGTTTGAAATTTGAAGCGTATTAGTTCAAGATGATAATCAGAATTTGCAATTTTCCATGCCCAATTTTGCAGGAAAGTCCCTTAAAATTAGCCATTTTCTTGCCCGAAAATGCCCGATTTGAGCCAATTTAGTCCTTTTGGCTTGATCTGATCAATTTTACCTTGCCCATTTTCAATTTCAAGCTTGATTAGGGGTAAAAATGATGATTTAAGGGTTTGGGGGCAAATTTTACAAATTTTACTATTTGGTCCCCCAACTTTTGGAAATTGCATTTTGGCCCCAACTTGTTGGTTCATTTGCAATTTGATCCCTCAGGTCTCGGCTAGCTACTCTCGAATCCTTGGCCCTTGCTCTTCCATTTTTTTTAGTAGAATGATTCCAAAATATTTTTGTGGAAAACCAAGTTCCAATTTTTCGAAGACGATTTATGGGCAAAAAATTTAGGTGTCGGCCCGCGGTATGGGGTTCGAGGAGGTCTTAACGCCTACCGGCCTTCTTGTCAGCGATCGCCCACTCGATGCTTATCGCCACCCGCCACTAGTTGTTGTCCTCCACCGCTGGCCGCCATGTTCCATCGCTGGCCGCCATGCTCCATCGCCCAACGCTGCCGCCACCAAGGCCCACGCTTCCGCCAACCACTGACACCGGGCTGATCACCCACCACCGGCCGCCATCCTCCGTCAGTAGCCTAACCACCACCATCACCGCCATCCTCCGTCACCGCTATTGTGCTCCACCGACCCGCCACCACCGCGCTATCGTGACTCACCGCCACCTCCCCACCGCCATTTCCGGGACGCCGCGTCACTCATCGACCGCCATCCTTCGCCACCTCCCAGCCACCGACTTCATCGGATCGACGATGGCTACTGCTCACCACGGCCACCTTCGCCGCCGCTTCGCTATCGCGTCATCGCCGCCCGACGCCATCGTGGCCCGCCACGACCACCGTGCTCCATCGCTTTCCACCACCGCCATCCTTCTCGCTGCCACCGACCACGCCCTCCGCCTCACCGCCAATTACCGCCCTTCACCTAGTCCGTATGAGAAACTCGTCCATTGAATAGAAATGGATTATTCGCACCCTAAACGCATTTCTATTTTTTTCTATTCTAGGAATAGAAATTTTGTGCGGATTCTTAAATCTTTATTTTTGCTTTCGAAACTGTTCCAAGAAATAGAAATAGAAAAAACTATTTTTGATCAAAAATTGTTTCTGAAAACTGAAACGTTGCTATGCAGACCCTAAAATATTGAGATATATGGAGTTTGGGAATCCTACAAGATCCATTCTTTCTTTTTTATCTGACAGATGGTCAGAACTTCATTTGGGTTCGATTCCTACTGATAGAGATCAGAAATTGTTGAAGAAAGAACATAAGCCATGGTTGGGCGAGGTCTCGCCATCATGGCCGCAAGCCACCCTCGCCGGCCATCAACGAAGGCTGCGACACCCTCACCGACCCTAGTTTCTGGCTGGTCACCGGTGGCCGACAGCAAGCTGGGAAGAAGAAGAACAACAAACCAAGAAATAAGAAGAAAATCAAGAATAATTAGAAATGGAAAAATTGTTTTCAGAATTAAGAAGTCATTTTTTTTACTTCTTGATTCTGTTTCAAAATTGATTGTAGAAATATTTTTTTGTAAATTTATGTCCGATCACAAAAATTTTAACGAATTAATTTTTATTTTTATATTAATTTTGAAAATAAAAAATTAAAATTTTTTGCTATTTGGTACGTTAAAAGTTAACTATGGTGAAGAGTTAAAGTTGCCGTTTGGCCATCTTTGATCACTTGGCAATTATTAAAGCTTCGTGTTTTGTCAACATGATGCTGCAGATGGGCAGTACGACTTCGTGCACAAAGGCTACTCACTCAATAATCTAGGGACCCAACTCCACGGAACTGTCCCATCCTTCTTGTACTTCTTAGCTTTGTACGACAATTGACATGTGAAAAGCATATGGAAATGTTCAGCCCCCACATCAATTGTACAGAAGATAGACAAAACTCTAAATCGAAAAAGAAGAGTAAAGAATATCTTTTATTTAAGTATATATATTTCACGACAAAAAAAAAAAGTACATGTTACCTATAATATACATTGTAAAATAGAAATTAAAAAGGACTGGCTGAAAAAGCCTGAGAACATCACGCTAATGTGTGCACAACCACATAAAATTATATATTTAGCCTCAAATTTATACAAATTATTTTACGTTTAATAGCAACAAATATTCTAATAAGAGCAACCTTCTTAATTCAGTCAATCAGTCAAAATGAAAATAGTTTTAATCGATGATGAAAAATACTTACCCGTATAATCCAAAATTTGGATGGCCTGACATGATCAAATAGTCATCATGGACGTATAAATAGTGTAGTGCCACAATGGAAGCTGCTATTCTATTGACCATGGACATAATAAAAATATTAGTCAAAAAGGTATGTGTTCCATATGCGGTTGTGATTTTCAATTACTATACCAAAAATAGGTAATATAGTATTAAATTAGAAGATATATATTAAAAAAAAAACTCTCAACCCTATATATAACATCTCCATGCACCATTGCAGAGGATGAAGATGTCGTCTTGTTCATTCACTTTGTTTCTTGGGATTAGTATATTGAAAATCATAAAACTTATCACGATTGCACGTTCGTGATAAATAATCGTGACAAGTTTTATTATTTGATTGCACTTTTTAAATATTTTAGGATTCGATTGCACTTTCGTGAGAAGTTTTAAAATTCAATTAGACTTTCATAACAAGTTTTAGGATTTATAGTGCATTTATCTCTTGTTTACTTCTTCGTTCTTATTATAGCTTGATGGGCATGAGCGAACGACCAGCTGTTATGCCAAGTGCAAAACAATATATGAGTTGAGGAACTTACCGATATTATTGATGTTTCCTTGAGTAACATCTACCAATGCATCTATCGTCAAGTTGATACGTATTATTGTTGATGAGGACATCGACACTTGCGGGGAAATTTGTACACATCGAGTTTCACATCAAATGGAAGATATTATTTACGGACAAAGAGCCACTCCAAATGTTCTCTACCCTGAATTTTCTCTTGAGAGCAAGATCCATATAAAACCGAATCCGTTCCGTAGAATGAAGTGGTTTTTAGAAATTGGGTGAAAAGAAGTGAGGAAACAAGGATCCCAGGAAAACGAAGAGAACGGTAGAACAAGATTTTCCTGTGGGCCCACAAGATATATATTCCTCCAAAAAAAGTGGAAGGAAAATAGAGGGAAATGCCAAAAAAGAAGTGATGATTTCTGGTGTAAAAGAATATTCTCCGGCCCTGACCAGGGGTTAAAAAGTAAAAAAGAAGGGGCCTCAGCTCCCAAGTTTTAAACATTAAGCCCGAATATTGAGATAAAAAAAATAACAATTTTTCAATGTGGGACATTTGCACCTAATAATTTGCAATTTCCTCAAGTTCACCCAGGCTTCCGAGGCAACAAAGTGTATCGTCGAGGATTCATTGATGACGAGAGCCGATAGGTATTGCGTCTTCGATAACACCCAATTTGATTGACAAAGTGTAATAAAGAAAAGATGCACGAGAGTGCGCTTGCGCTCGATTTATCTGTCGTTATTTAAGGTAATTATGTTGCGACCATCAACCAAAAGTTCTTCTAAGCCCATGACCCAAAACTTCTACTTTTAGATTTTGAGTAATCAGGCCTCATCATTTAAATCTTAAGTTTAATGAAACTAGTTTTTCAGCCCACAACTGCGCACGGATTACATCTTAGTTCTTTTTTCACATGAAAAAAAACATATATAATGTGAGATTAAGGTTAGAGTTTAGATAAGTTATAGTTTCTAGTATAGAAAAAATATTCACCAATTCTTCCGAGGAGTCAAAACGAAAAAAAAGTGGGGGCTCAGCTCCTAAGTTTAGAACGTTAAACTGCCAAAATCAACTTTGAATGGAAATTGAGATAAACAAACAAATGAAGTGTGGCAACTAACAGATTTTAGAAAGAACGTAATATAAAAATTACGTGTCTGGTAATTATCTGGTGTGTATGAAATGGAGGGACTGCCGCACCTAATGGAGATTTGTCGGATGCTCAAGGAGTCCTGGACACCATTGATATAAATGCTTATCTATTAATCTTGGGAATATGCATAGGTTTTGAGCTATAGACACAACTCCATTGAGAGAAAATGAAGGTTCATGAAAGATGCCTTTTCATTTTTTGTATAGAAAATTACTAACTATAATCATCATTTATATTTCAAAGCCTCACTTCAATAGTTCTAAAGAAAATCGAATTTCATTGAATGATTGCACCTCCTTAACGGATCCAGTGAATATGAAGTGTATTTGTACGTAATTATCTCTCTCTCTCGGACCTCTCTTTGCTAATAATCTCCACGTAGTGAACCTCTTTCCGATTCTCCGCAAAAGTAACGGAACAATTCTCTGCAAACTCCCAAATCCTTACGTGTCTCTTCTCCTTCGCTACCAAGTACCAGACCACAAATCCAGCATCGTTGCTCTGCTGCTGCTATTGCTGCTCTGAGGAGGTGGAGGAGGATGACAGAACAGAGTGAGCTTAAAGAGTTAACCAAGGTGGAGTTAAGTTGGTTTTTGGACATCGTCGGTCGCTTGGCAATTGTTAAAGCTTTGATGTTATGTCAACCTCATGCTGCACATGGGCAGTACGACTCGATACATCATGAGTCACGAGACAATTATTAAGCTTCGTGTTATCTCAACCTCACGCCGAGGGACCCAACTCCGCTGTACTGTACTGTTTGTCTTTCCTACACGCTGTCCAGTCCAGTTTCAAGTTAATGTCTGCACAACCGTCTATGATAATATATTTGGTCCCAAATTCGTACAACTTGTTTTACGAATAACAGCAGCAAATGTCAACCTCATGCTGCATATGGGCAGTAGGACTTGATACATCGTGAGACACGTGACAAATACTAAAGCTTCGTGTTGTGTGAACCTCACGCCGATGGACCCAACTCCGCCGTACCGTACTGTTTGTCTTTCTCTTCTACGTGTTGTCCCAGTCCAGCTTCAAGTTAATGTCTGCACAACCGTGTATGATAATATATTTGGTACCAAATTCGTACAACTTGTTTTACGAATAACAGCAACAAATATTTAAAAAAAAGCAACCAATTTTTTTTTGCTAGAAAAAAAAAGCAACCAATTAATTTGGTCCATCACTCAAAACAAAAATAGTTTAATCGATGGAAAAACATACTTACAAATATAATCTAAAAATTTATACAACCTGATATAATCAAATAGTTATCATGCATGTATGATTATTGTAGGCCCGCAATAGAAGCTGATGTTCTATTGCCTGCGGACCTAATATATTAGCCATGATATTCAATTTCTATATCAAAAAACAGATAATATACAAAAAAAAAATTACAAGATATTGTTCAACGAAAGAGATTAAAAGAGCCTCTAGATCCTATAAAACATATCCATCCACTTTTCTGAGGATGTAGTTGCCGTCTTGTTCATCCACTTTGTTTGTTTGTGCAAACCATCTATGTCTCGTCTCTACTACTTCATCCTTATTATAGTTTGATGGGCCCGAGTGAACGACAAGCTATAGTGCCGAGTGCAAAACATAATTTGAGTTGAAAAACTTAACCGATATTATGGACGTTTCTTTGAATGGCATCTACTAATGCATGTATAGTCAAGTCGATATACATTGTTATTGACAAAGACATCGGCACTTGTGAGGGAACTTGTACATCTCGAGTTTCATGTCAGATGGAAGATGTTATTTACGGACAAAGAGCCACTCCAAATGTTCGTGACCTTGATTTTTCTTTAGAGAGCTAGACCATATAAAACCCAATCGGGCCATTCCATAGAATGAAGTGGGTTTTAGAAATTGATTGAAAAGAAGTGAGGAAACAATGATCCAAGGAATACGAAGAGAACGGTAGAGAAAGATTTTCCTGTATATGCCCAAAAGATATTTTGCGCTCGGGAGGAAACACTAATGGAGGGAAATGCAAAATGAGTTCCCTCTTCCCTTAAATGACGAGTTCAGTGGGGCCATGTTATATGCATTTTCTTGACTCCTGTCATTTCGAGATGGGAACTGTGGACATGTATGTCAGAGTGAGACAGGTTTAAGCTCCAAAAAAATCTACTGCGACAATACTTACGGTGAAGGATAGAAGATAGCGAGGGACACAGATTGAATGGGAGACGGGAAAGGTCATAGATGTCCGAGTAAGATCGGTTGAAGCTCCTAAAATATCAATGAAGCTGTCACCAATATTTTCGGTGAAGGATAGAAAGGACACGGAGTGAATGCTAGCTGTAACCAATATTTTCGCCTGGGTCACGACGGCTAGGGGTGTCATTGGATCGGGTCGGGTTGGGTTTTCATGATACCCGACCCAATCCGAAATATATAGGGTCAGGCTTGACCCGACCCGACCTGACCCAAGACCTTGTTCAGCATATACTCCAAGAATAGGGTCGGGTCGGGTCGGTCCGGGTCGGGTTTAGGGTTTTTTTTTCCCTCTAGAGCGAAGCTGATGGAGTTCAGGATGAATCGGGGGTTGAGGAGGAGGGGGCTTGAGGGCCGGAATGCCGTAAAGCACTACGACTATGACGCGTCCTCCTCGTCGCACTCACCCGACGACTCCTCGTCCTCTGCCTCGGCCTCGCTCCACACGTGGTCATTGTTGCCGACGTCTGAGAGGGAGTCGCTGAATATGAACTGCACAATCTTGCAGTGGCATCCACCTACGGCGATTCCTAGAACCGTCACGACCAGTAACGTCACCGTGAACGCGAACTTCATGATCAGAAACTCCCACTTCCCGGTCCTCCAACTCAACTAGAAGCGAAGATTTTCGATGCTGTTCCTGAAAGAATGGGGAGGAAGGGAGCAATTTAAAACCAGAGCAGAGACAAGTTCGGGTTGCGGGGCGAGACCCGTCGTCGGTGCCGCTAGCTCGAGCTGTCGCGGCGGTCATTGTAGCAATCGTAGAGGGGCTGGGGCTGCAGCCGCGGCGGTCGTAGGAGGGGCTGCGGCAGTGGCGGCGGCGCTCGGCGGAGCAGTCCAATTCAGGGGTGTGGCGGTCGTTCTCGTCGTGGGAACGGTCCCGGCGACCGAAGGCGCCGCTGGAGCATGGACCTCCCATCTTCGGCTTCGGAGGAGGATGGGATTCGGAGCGGCGGCTTAATAACAGAGAGAGTGAAGGGGGGGAAAGAGGAGACTCACGGCCGCCAGAGAGACACAAGGGCAAGGGGGGAGAGGAGAAGGGTTATATTTGGTGTTAGGTCAAAAAACACCCAGCCCGACCCAACCCGGCCCGGCCCGACCCGATCTTAATAAATACCCACATCTAAAACCCATACCCAGAGAAAATAAGACCTGACCCTAAAATACCCTAAAATTTTAGGTCGGGTCGAGTCGGGTCAGCCCGGGCCGGGTCAGCTCGGGCTTTTTTGACACCCCTAGCGACGGCGAGGTCTCACCTCGCAGAAGGCAAGGGTTGCCGGGCCCCGGCCAGGGGCCGACAAACCTTGCCGACCACTGCGCCCACCGTGGGCCCTTCTCGACGACGGTGGCTTGGCAGTAGCAGCGGCGAGGGCTCCCTCGCCGCAACCCCTTTTTTCTTTTTAATTATTATTATTTTTCTAAAAATTAAAAAATTTGAAAAAAAGCCACATAATTTCCACGTATACAAATCAGACCATTTTTTTTTAAATATAAATGCCAGGTCAGCTTTTTGGCCGGAATTTTGGCATGATTCACTAAAGTGATCTATTTTTCTTCGACTTGGCACTAAAGTGATCGCCGTACACAAGTTATGGCACTTGTGGTGTACTTTTGCCCATTTCTAAATGACTCTAAAGGCTTTTAGCCCAAGGTAGGTTCGGAGGTATTTTGGCAAGTTACATTTTCGGAATGCAAGTTTACTGTTCATCACACTATCCATCATCTTCCCCAAGTAGTAGGTCTAATGGCTGGCGACCGCTGCCTAAGGGCTAGCGCCACCCCGGCAACCACCGCCTGGGGGTTGTGCAACCTCAGTGACTGCCGCCTAACATCGCACAACCATAGGCAACCACTACCGGGTTGAGCGACCTAGGTGACCGTCGCTTGGGGTCGTCGGACCTCAAGCGTCGCCTGGGTTGCACGACCTAAGAGACGCTTGAGGTCACGCGACCTCCGCCCGCCTTGCCTAAGATCAGGCGAGGCTGGCCAGTGACCAGATCTAGCCGGAGGCGGTGGTCGATGGCTGAGCTTCACCTCATTTTTTTTTTTTAATATCAACACAAGTCATTTATAAAATATAGTTTTTACTAAACTGTATTTAAATTAAAGTTGCTTTCAAATGTAATTTTAAAATATACTTAATCAAACATTACTTGCATTTTTAAAAAAATTTAACCTAAAGGCCTTTTTATTTTACTATAGGTATTCTCCTAAAGTTGAATCAAATGGGCCCAATCCACAGAGGAGGAGGAGGTTCGACAGCACAAAGTGAGGTTAAGAGTTAACCAAGGTGTGGAGTTAAGTTTGCTTTTGGGCCATCGTCGGTCATTTGGCAATTGTTAAAGCTTCGTGTTTTGTCAACCCCCGTGGTGCAAATGGGCAGTACGACTTCATGCACGTGAAGGCCACTCGGTCAATCACCGAGGGACCTAACTCCACCGAACTGTCCCATCTGTCTTTATTTTACTTAAATGCTGATGTGGACATCGAACCCTATCGAGGAGGAGATGCTAGGGACCCGTTGTTCTATCCGCTAGGCCTAATCACTCGAGCGAGAGCAAAGAAATTCAAATAAGCTGTCGGTATCATGGTTCAAGATATTTGAAATGGAGACAATCTAGAGTCGAAACTTAAAGATTCTGAAGTTCTTTGGCGCAACATGATTACTCTTGGTCCAGCGAATTCTGAAGGAGCTTAGAATTGACGAACTCCGAATTGGCTCAAATTTGGATGGACGCTTGAAAACTGGCCGCTGATCAATACTCACTATTTTAGTAGTGATTGATGACATTTTTTAGCGATTTGGAGTCGTTTAGATGAACTTTTAGGCCTTTTTCCATTTTTGGACGAATTTTTAGTAATTAAGGTTATTTTTTTAATTTTAATCCTAGTAAGATTAGGATTAGGGATAGCACCCTATATAAGGTTGATTATAGATTTCTAGGAAGAGGCAAAATTTTATATAGAGAAGTTTTCTTCTTGAGTTCTCTTGAGAACTAGATCTTATTAAGGCTCCCTTGTGGCGATTGAATTCAACTTATCGAGCAAGATTGCGAATTCTCTTGTTCGTAGCATTATAGTGTGGATTGGTTGACACAGGTTCGTCAATAGGTCGCGTTCATACCGAGATTACCAATCACAAGTTCAATTGAGGGTCGAGGTCAGCAATTCGTAACTCACAGTTCTTCGTAGAACGATCATCTTCCGCACAGGTTCATATCAGATACACTATGCGACAATTGACATGTGAAAAGTATAGGAAAATGTTCAGCCCCATACGTCAATTGTACAGAAGATAGACAAATCTCAAACTGGGGAAACAAGAAGAGTAAAGAATATCTTTTATTTAAGTACATGTATTTACCTATATACCTAGTAAAGTAGAAATTAAAAAGGACTTGCCGAAAAAGTCTGAAAGCATCACGTTAATGTGTGCACAACCACATAGAATTATATAATTAGCCCTAATTTTATACAAAACGTTTTACGTATAACAGCAACAAATATTCTAATAAAAGCGACCCCTCCTAATTCGGTCGATCACTCAAAACGAAAATGATTTTAACCCATACAATCCAAATGATGCCCTCGCGTCCTCCAATGCGCATAGGCCGTACAAGGGTGTCATCTTAACCATATCCTGCTCAACATCTACAAGATCTCCAAAAGAAAGAAACGCCTCAACTTGATTACGCTTGTCCTCAAACTCAAAGACGCTGATTGAAAACAAGTGGGCCCCACTCCGCCATCTCTTTTGTACTAAAATTGACGTCGGACCCCATCGCCCGCGTCGTGCGAGAGCTATCCAGCTGTTTACCATCGTGGTCCAGAACAAAGTGGAATTAAGAGTTAACCAGGGTGGAGTTGAGTCGCTTCTTGGCCATCGTCGGTCACACGGGAATTATTAGAGCTTCGTGTTATGTCAACCTCATGCTGTAGATAGTCAATACGACTCAATACATCGTGGGTCACGGTGCGATTATTATGCTTCGTTATATATCAACCTCGCGCCGAGGGACCCAACCCCACCGCCCTGTCCTATCTCTCTTCTACTCGCTGTCCCTTCCAGCTTAGCCTCGTTATGAATCTTTTATTCAAGTATATGTATTTACATGTACATCTAGTAAAATAGAAATTAAAAGGAAATTGCTGAAAAAAATCCGAAAGCATCATGTTAATGTGTGCACAATCATATATAATTATATATTTGACCTCAAAAATGACTTCCTCATCGAAAGTTTGAGCTTCGTGTCATGTCAAACCACACGCTGCGGACGGGCAGCCCGAAGTGATGCATCGTGGGCCACGTTGCAAAGATATTTTCCTCGAGGAAATAGAGGGAAATGCGAAATGAGTTCCTTCTTCCCATAAATGACGAGTTCTTTTTTTTTTTTTTTGGGTCAGAAAATGACGAGTTCAAGGGGCCAATAATATTATTGCATTTTCTGGACTCCTTGTCATTTCGGGATGGGACATGTGACGGATGTTTTGAATGAGATGGGGTTGAAGCTCTGAAAATGTCTACGAAGGTGTCGCCAATACTTTCAGTGAAGGATCCTCGACTATCGGAAAATATTCGAAGGTTATTCCTAGCGTACATGAACCCAAATAGATTTTAGTTAAGATGGCCAATGGGCCGTGCCGGTTTGGACCCGTGCCACATGCAATGTCTTCTACTTTGTTTGCGATGAACTTTAAGTGTGCATATATGCCCGCATTCGATGTTGCTTTAGCTCTTCTGGGCTTCTAGCAACAGGCGTAAATCAACATCGAAGTCTAGACTGAGTAAGAGGGTGAGTTATTAATTCTGATAAAAAAAAAAAGCCAAACACCTCCCCAAAAAATTAAGACTATTATCTCGGCACTTTTCAGACAGCAATAATGCAGCAAGTTCCTCTGCCCCATTGCAGAGGATAAAGACGTTGTCTTGTTCATCCACTTTGTTTCTTTATGGAATGGAAATTGGAAACCATCTACATCTCATCTCTACTTCTTCATTCTTATTATTACTTGATGAGCCTGAGCGAAAGACGGTGCCATGATGCCTAGTGTAAAACATACCTTGAATAGAGAAAGAGAGGTTCTTGATATATAGTTTCCTCCAGGATATTGAGATATAAAGAGTTTTCGAAATGACCAAAAGACATTGGTATGTCAAGAGACCAAGCAACACTGAGTAACAAACAACTATTCCTTTATTAAAACAATCATTTAGTAATCAAATATTAATTAAATGCACATCATTAATGCACCATAATCAGATCTTATAATAATAATAATAATAATAATAATAATAATAATGAAATACTATGATGACCAACACTAATTGCAAAACGTCCCACATCATTAATTCACAACACCTACTTTTATGTAATAATAATAATAATAATAATAATAATAATAATAATAATAAATTGAGTACTTTAATGACAAACACTAGTTCCAAAACCTCCCCTGCACAAAGCTCACTTATATATTATCGGTAGTCCGACCAAACAAAAAATATTATCGGTAGTCAATCAACAATCTAATAGCGTTGATTCGAAATTAACAACGTCCATTTCTCATGAAAAAGAGCACAATTAATTATTTAAGCTACCCCATAATTCTGAATAATTAAGATAATTATAAAGCCACTCTTTTTTTTTTTTTTGGTCCGTAATTATAAAGCTACTCTGAAAAGTATTAATATATGCTAATACATAAATGCAATTAGGCGGCAATGGAAAGTTGACCAAATTTCGTAATTTCAAAAGTCATATTCTACCAGCAACAATGGAAAATTTATGTTCGAGATCTTACCATAAATGGAGGACAATACACCAACCTAAGCTACCTTAGAAGGAAACTATTGATCAATCAGCACACTTGGCAATACAAACAATGTTTGAGCATTTATTGATCCATTCTAATTTCAATGATATAATCTACCATCACAATGGAGATTTATAGTACAGAATTGGAACTTTTTTATCGGGGAATATACAATCATAAAGTAAGTTTTCAATCTTGACACTAAATTTACTGATCTTACTAACGTTTCTTTGAATAACATCGACTGATGCCCATCGTTATCGACGGGGACATCAATACTCGTAGGCGAAAATGTACATCTCAAATATAGCTTGGGCTTTATTTGTCAATTTTGTCACATAAAGTCGAGTTTGAGAGATTAAATTCATGACAGTGCAACGCATCAAACGAAGAGCATGTTACTTCTTTTGAATCCATTAAATCAGATAAATAGCATATCAAGAAATGATAAAATTATATGGTATCTCATCAAGAAGATTAGTTTATTCAAAACATTCATTAAATGAGTTTATTTGGCATTTTTGCGAAACAATTCTCTCTCTTTGAAAAAGAAAAAAAAGGGACTTGTTGGGCTAGTTTTGTCCACGTGAAAAATGCTGCCGTTTCATGGCGGTAGCAATTAGTTTTTGACGAAACGGAGCAACCGCACGTGATTTGAGGAAAAACGAGGAATGTTCTCTCTCTCTGTTTTGATCTAACCACTTTTTCTTGGCCCTTTGTCACGTGTTAATCCTATGTTTTGTATCTCATATTTATTTATTCCTTTTTAATATCATTCTGCTTGTTTAAAATCCTATCATTATCACTCTATTTCGTAATAAAATATTTGTGTTCTTCCACTGTGAATTCTTGTTTTATTCATTGGTTCATCTATTACGTTGATTATGATTAAATTTCTTGGATGTTTTTAATTGTTGTTTTGATTATTGTTTCGTCCATTCTTTGATTCAATTTCTTCGGTATTTTTAACCTCTCTACAGGATTGCTACTAAAAGAACCTTTCATTTCAAGCCACATCGAATTTCAGTCTATAGTTTTCATCACTATTTTAATCAATTTCTCATAGCATTATGTTCCATTTCTTGATATTACTAATTTATTTTTTCGATCGTCAAATTGGGCCAATCGATTTAATTTTTGCGATGAAACTTCATTAATCAATATATTAATATTTCAAATAGAAAATCTGTTCAAATCAATCTCATGAGTTCTCTTATTGTTATATTATCACTCCGATCAAAGGATTTTGCACCCTTTTGTTATCAGCTCTATCTACTTCCCCTCCATTAATTCCTCATTTATATGCCTTCAGTCAATTTCATGAACTCTCTCTCTTTCCCTCCCTCTCTCCTACAAGGAAAGGTTGAAAGTATCAATATTTGCTTCAAAACTAGATGAACTTACACTCTGTTTTTAAGAAGTTATACACGTCTAAATAAGAGAGGAAAGGTTGAAAATATTTATGCGACATAAAACAAAATGTTAAACTAGTAAGGATGGGGAGCTTTTGTCAAACAAGGATTTATAATGATAAATAATTTAGCATGAGTATGCCAAAATGAAACGGCATGGACATCCAAATTTCTAAAACCAAATTATCCTCGTTAACAACTGTAGTCAGGCAACGTTGAACTATCCATGTTGATTGATCCAGCCAAGATAACAGTAGAAATTTTTTTTCCCGTGGGCACTAGAATAGTAGAAATTTTTTTTTTCCCGTGGTCACTAGAAATGAATCCTCTTAGACGTGGGAGGGATTAGAGGCAAATAAGAGGACGCAAGGCTATCGGACCAGCTTTACATTAATGCGACCTATATTCTTCCTAAGCCATTATTTAGAAATTTTTCATTTTTCTTCTTAATATCATATTTGTTAGGTTAATATACCATCATTATTACTTTGCTTCGCAACAGAATATTTTGTGTTCTTCCACTACAACGGAGGAAAAACTCTGCAATAGAGAACGGAGGATACTGAGAAGGAGATTAGCTCAGAACTCCTTTGCAGTGCGTTCTCTCTTTCTTACGATGGAGTGACTGAACTTCAATATCTGAAAATCGTTCTCTTCTTCGAAGTTGTAGTGCAATGACATATCCATTGGCTCGGCATAGTGATCCAAAACATAACAGCGAAGGCAGAACAAAACAGAACGAAAGCAATCAACAAATCTAGAATGAATTGAAGTGGATTTTGGAATTAGATGAGTGAAGACACAACCACCTGGTGGGCGTGGCTGCTATCAACAGAACACCAACGGACTTTGAATCGGCTGCAAGGTATTTTCAGTTGGAGCGAAGATGGAGAATCTAGGAGCTTTGTAGTTAGCTCTGGTTCTTCTACCGGATCAACCGCAAATCGAAGGAAACTAAGCTGTCTTCTAGTGCTGCAACATGAAACCAGACATATCAGTAAAAAAAGAAAATAGAAAAAAACCGAGAATCGAATTAGGAAAAGATGAGATTACAAACTAGGCGAGGAAGGAGAATGAAGATCCTCTATGGCCGTAGCTGCTGGACTTGGCTGAACAGAAGGTACCGATGGCGAATGAAGAAAAGATCCACGGCTGGAATGGCTGAGCAGAGGAGGCGTCACGGCGTCAAGAGGATGGCTGGAATTAGAAATGATGGAAGCAAACACTGAAAATCATAAGAACGAGACCGAGGACAACGATTCCAAGCCTGATTCGAAGATTAAAACTAGAGAAAGAAAATGCACTTAGCTTCGGCCATGGTTGAACCCATTATTGCTTTTCCCTTTCTTCGAACTGGTTCAGCCGAGTGAAGAGATAGAGAGAGAGAGAGAGAGAGAGAGATTTAGCAAAGAGAATATTGCAGAGAGAGAGAGAATCGGTCGACCAAGAGAGAGGGAATTCATTCAGCGAGCGTTTTTTTTTTTCTGGAGAGCCCCTCGAGCGATTGAACGATTAATCAGGAATGGATAATCTGGTCGCAGAAGAGTTTGAACGATTCCGGTGGATTGAACGATTCCTAAGGGCGAGAGATGTTAGTCAGTTGAGTAAAATTTGGCTGCTACTATCTGCGGAGATTTTCGCTGACAATAACCTCCGTCTGTTCTCCATCTATAAATAGAGGAACAGGGGAAGGCTTGAGCTTTCATGGAGGAGAAAGAAAAAGCAGAGAGAGAGAGAGAGAGAGAAAAAGAAGTAGAGAGAGAGAGGGAGGGAAAGAGAGAGCGAGAAGTAATACTCCCTGGGTTTTGTCATGTTATTACCTTGAGACCACATTGTGCAATCCCACCGATCTCGCTTGGGCTGCTCGACCCTTTTGACGTTGGTCGTCTCGCCTACACATCCAGATGAGTTGCTCGCTGCCTTCCCCGACGCCGACTCAACACCACAGCACACTCAAATTCCCCAACGCCGACTCAACATCCAGACTGGGAGGCGCTTCTCCGGCGATGCCCAGCGCTTGAAATTCTCCTGGTAGTAGTCACCGGCACAGCCGGGCGCGTCAGGACTGGATCCAACTGCCGAAGGCGAGATTGGACGCAGTTTGAAGAATAGAAATGCGAAGGAGAGGATTGCGGCTCGAGCCACTGCCGGCGATACTGCCATTGGGCTGTCAAAGAGAGAAGAGAAGCTGGCAAGATACCATACATAAGAGCGTCATGGTGGTGGCCACCTTGCTGGCCACCATCGCTTTTCAAGTGGCCAAACTGCAGCTACCTCCGTCATGGCCCACAAATTAGTGCTGGCATAGGCCGCACTGATGGCGCTTCTTTTGGTGGGTCAGATTTTGTTTGCCATCTGGAAATTTTTACAAAGAGTTAATTTTATTCCGAAATTATTACGAGTCCCAAGCCTTGCATACAAATTCCCAAAGTTAATTTCATTCCGTTTTGTATATTTTGTGCTTTTCTTTTGTTCCCAAGACCCAAATCTTGATTGATCCTTTCATGCATCAGTCACTTGTGTGGACTTAAACGTGGCTTTCCAGAGACTTATATTTGGGCTATTTGTTGAAGCAAGGTATAACTCAAACTCTTCACGATCAAGAATTGCAATATATAAAGAATGTCTCCCTCATCAATTGAGATCGAGTCGAGTCAAATAATTGAGAATAGATCCCAAACTTGACTCGCTTTGCTTTACACAATTAAGAAATTCAATTGGAGATTTTTACCTTTGAAATCTTGTGGAAAAAATTGAGTGCACATGCATTTTCTAGAATTGAAAATTTTTACAGGACCTTCCGTTGAAAATTGTCATACGGTCGCCCTTTAACCAATCAACTCATAAGTACCATATTCTCCTCAATGAGCATCACGATATGAAGAGAATATCAATGCATCTTCTCTTAATGTACTAGAGGAATTTTCTTAGACTCCTAGATGACGAGTTCTTTGGTTGCTGTAAGAAGAGAACCAAAGCTCGACCGGATTAGCTTTAACAAAAAGATGGATCGAACTCCTGTGACTGCTGAATATTCACAAGTGTGTAAGTCAATATGGAGGATGGAGCAACAACACAAATAAGATCTTGAGTAATCATGCCTCAAATCTAAACTTCAACGAAACCAGTTTTCAGTACCACAACAATGCACGAATTACATCCTAATTCTTTCTTTCACATGGGAAAACCAATATATAATGTGAGATTACTATTAGAATTTAAATAAGTAATAATTTCTAGTGTAGAAGATATATTCACCAACCCTTCCGGGAGTTATAAAGAATAAGAAGAAGGGCTCGGCTCCCTCGTATATCAAGTGTGGCAACTAAAAAAATTCCAAAACTAGGTAGTAGAAAACCATGATCACAATGACAGTTATCATTTGGGAAACGAAGAATTCTTTTATAAGGAAAAAATCAAGAGATTTCACTTTAAATCACATCTGTTTTATTCCAAGAAGACTAAGTGATACTTATCTTTAAACCCCAAAAAGTTGCTCAAGTGGTAAGTGTGTTTATCTTCCTTGGTCAAAACTTGAGATCTAATCACTACACTTGCACAATCTCCTGCGACCTCACAGGAGCACATACTTGTGAGTCTCCGCCAATTACCCGATGTGTGTGGGATGAAGGGATCATCACACCGGATGGAGATTAGTTGGATGCTCAAAGTTTTAGACACTCCATTGATATTAAAGAGACATCTATCTATTAATTTTGTGACAATGCATAGGTTTGAATTACATATATAATTGAATTAGAAGAAACTGAAGATTCATAGAAGATGCCTTTTTCTATTTTTTTCTTTATAGAAAGTGTTAATCGTAATCATTCTTATTTCTCATAACCTCACCTTAATAGTTCTTCAAAAAACGTAATTTCATTGATTGATTACACCTCATTAACGAGACCAGTTAATATAAGTGTATCTGTATGTAAGTATATGTTTGGTAATGCGATTATACGTAACATATACTTACATACATATACATTGCAGATGCTAGATGGTCGTTCGACTCCATTTACGTGAGCGCTAGTATTTTTCGAGTAAAGAATATCTTTTTATTCAAGGATCTGATACCCCGTAAAATAGAAATTAAAAAAGGAATTGCTGAGAAAGCCTGAAATCATCTTGTTTATGTGTGCATGACCATACACAATTATATATTTAGTCCCAAATTTGTACAAATTGTTTTACGACTAATAACAACAAATACTCTTAAAAAAACAACCCTGTTAATTAGATCAATCACCCAAAACAAAAACAGTTTTACTTGATGGTAAAATATAGTTACACATCTACGCAAAAACTTAAATAACCTGACATAATCAAATAGTCACCATACACGTACAATTATCGTAGTGCTGCAATAGAAGCTATTTTTCTATCGATGATGGGTATAATAATAAAAAATTAGTTAAAAAGGTGTATCCCCGATATACAAATTTTATACTGCAAAATAGATACTATAGGATAAAAAATTGAAAGATATTGATCAACGAAAGAAATTAAAAGAACCGTCTCACTATTGTATAGAACAACTCTATGCACCAATGTAGAGGATGAAGACATTGTCTTGTTCATCCACTTGGTTTCTTTATGCATACCATCTTCGGTTCATCTCTGCTTCTTCATTCTTATTATAGCTTGATGGGCATGAGCGAAAGACGATGCTTTAATGCCGAGTGCAAAGACATTAATCGATATATATTTTTCTTTAAGATATTGAGATGTATAGAGTTTGTAAAATGACGAAAATAACACTGAAACGTCAAGAGACCATGTTTTCTAGGAAGAATTCGTCATTGATACTGGAAAATCCCAGTAAGAGTTGGATTTTCTTGTCCAGTGGAAGGGCACAACCAAGCTGTACTTGTAACTAGTAATCGTACTTTTACTTATTTATATAATATACAACCTCCAACCATATGCTATATGGATAATTATTGTCCTTCTTGTTTAGGAGATTGAAATATATGGAAATTATTATGTGGGTTTTCACCTCATTTCAACTCTCCCTTAGAAGAAATTACTCGTTTTTCTAAACTATGTTGTTAGTTATTTGTGGACTGTACATGAGCAATCTACCAATGAAAGAATTATGCTAGGTTCAAATAGCATCCGAGAAAGCTATGCGTTGATTGTGTTAAGATATGATTTTTTTTTATATCTTTCTTTCTGAATTTCAAATTAGATTTTATAGATTGAACTGTCCATGTTGATTGATTCATTGAAGAGAAAGGTAGAAAAAAATTTCCCATGGGCGCATGAAATAAATCCTCTTAGACGTGGGAGGAAACGGAGGGAAATAAGAGGGACCCAAGGCGGTCGGACCAGCTTCACGTTAATGCGACCTCTATTCATCCTAGGCCATGATTTGAGAATTTCATCGTCCTCTCCGTCACCCTCAATCCACTAACAGCCACTGCCAAACCTCCATCTTGGTGATTTCAATTGAGTCCCTGCCTCTCGCTTCGTTGCTGATCGTCAACGCTTTCCGATCGCCAGCAGTTTCGCCGCTGCAAAGAACGTCCGTAATGCCGAAGTACTCCAACTTCGATCATGACTGCCTGCTTCAACGATTCCATTCCTTGACGTTGCTTCTGTTATCTCCTTACTCATATGCGATGTCAATCGCTATAGCTAATCATTCTTCATTCAACTAAACACATGTGCTCTGTTTTCCGTTGCTTTATATACAAAGCAGAGGCCGGGAGCTACTGCTAATGTCTGTGTAAAAATTGGCTGTGATTGAGGCTGTATTGATGATTTGAACTTGCCACATTGCCATTGTGATGATTTGGATGTGAATTGTCACTTTACTTTTGCATCTAAGCTTCTTGGCCGAAATGCATACCACCTGTTTTATGTAATTCCTGAACTAGATCACTGTGTATCTTGATTCAGTTCTTGACCGAGAATTTCATTCGTTACCAGACTGTTGATCTATTCTGGTCATATAAGCCTATTTGAGTTCTGTTTCTTCATAAAAGAATCGCAGATATTCAATTTTGAACATGTTTTGAATCTGCTAGAACCATGTCAATATATTTTAATTCGCTACTGTTGCAGCCCTCCCGTCATTTGATGCTATCCCACTCAAGTAAGCATGTGCGGTGATATAAGATTGTGTTATGGTGACTTTCATGTTTGCTTGGAGAAGAAATTATGCCATGAATGATTCAAATTCTACTGGAAATCCTTGGATGCTGACTGTGTCTTGATATCACTGATTTGACTGTGCTTGAATTGGTGACTATTGTCGACTATGGCTTGATCCCTAAATTCCCACTTTCTGAAAAGGTATATTTTTTTCTTCGACCGAAAAAAAAAGGTATATTTTTCATTCTAACGTCCAAATGTGGACTTCATCATCCAACCCATACATAGCAATTCCATATAACATCCAATCCTTTTTTTGAGTATGCGCTACATTTAATATATGCCACGCATTCATTTAACATAAGTAGAACTCATGCGTCAGTAAACCATGGATGGAGAAGAGAGGACCATTACGGCCAAAAAGGATTCAAGGCGGCTGGGTCATTAACCTTAATTTCATTTGCATCTCACAAGCGTGACTCTATGGACCTGCGCAATAGGAGACGGACAATCAAGAGCGCTAAAATAGCACGACAATCTTTTGTCGCGCTAATTTAGCGCTATTGACTGTTCATCTCCTATTGCGCAGATGCACAGAGTCACGCTTGTGAGATGCCGTTGAAATTATGGTTAGTGGGGGGTGTTGAACTCTTTTTGGCCATAATGGCCCTTTCTTTTAGCGATCCATGGTTTTTTTTTTTTTTTTCAGATCTACTTTACTGCAGAGCGAGCCAGTTTCAACGGAGAACACCGGTACTTGCTGGAATATTGTCAGGTGGCCGGCAACACCAGAGACACTGCAAGGCAGAGACACTGCGACTGTGGATAGGGCTCGGTGCGCAACGTGGCGAGGCAAGGCGGCAAGGCTGTGGCCTGTTAGTGTTGCCACCGTGGCTGTGGTGTTGTTGAGCCTGCATATGGGGGGAAGGCAGCGAGCAACTCGTCTGGATGTGTAGGCGAGACGACCAGCGTCAAAAGGGTCGAGCAGCACAATTAAGGTCGGTGGGACTGCACAATGTGGTTAAGCTAATAGCATGACAAAACCCAGAGAGCATTACTTCTTGCTCTCTATTTCTCTCCTTTTACGAACCCTCTCTCTACTTGTGTGTTTCTCTCCGCTTTTTCTTTCTCCGTAAAGCTCAAGCCTTCCCCTGTTCCTCCATTTATAGATGGAGAAGGGACGGAGGTTATTGTCAGCGAAAATCTCCCAAGATAGTAGCCGACTTTTGCTCAACTGACTAACATCTCCCCTTAGGAATCGTTCAATCCACGAATTTCAAACTCCTCCACGACCGGATTATCCATTCCTGATTAATTGCTGATTTTTTTTTATCTTTTATATATATATATATATATATATATATATATATATTCAAACGAATATAAATTGGATGCTATTGTTACATAATGCATATTGCCTAACGCAGATTTGATTTTTTTTATGTGACGAACAAATAAATGGGATGGTGCAAATTTTTTATTCAGGTCTTGACAGAGAATTTCCTTCTTTACTAGATTGTTGATCGATTCTGGTCATAGAAGCCTCTTTGAGTTCTGTTTCTTCATCGGAGATCGTAGGTATTCAATTTCGAACTTGTTTGGTATTTGCTGGAACCTTGTCAATACATGCTGATTCGCAACTGCTGTGGCCCTAAGCTGATGTCAATTTACAAGGAGCTTGCGCACGCGATATCACTTATCCACAAGCTATCAAAAAGGCAACCAAACTAAGACAAAATCCACCTAATTCATGCTTATTCCACAAATTCCAGCACACGTTCAGAATAGTAAGAGAGCATACAAGACCACAAATCGCGATCGTTTGATGACTAATTGACATGAATTGAAGCCACATCTTCCTACAAGCGCATATGTGTTTCTTGATCCAAATGGCATCAATCCAAGACCAAATTAGCTCCGAATTTAAACAGAGCAATCATGATCAGCATGCAATACTTCATTTCTAGCATATTCAAGTTCGCTTATGACTATAATTCTCGCAAAATTGGCATGAGATTCTCCATGTTACTTTCCTGGCATGAAAATATATGATCCCATGACCAAACTAGCCTCATTCAGTTCTTGACCGAGAATTTCATTCATTACTGGATTGTTGATCTATTCTGGTCATATAAGCCTATTTGAGTTCTGTTTCTACATAAAAGAATCGTAGGTATTCAATTTTGAACTTGTTTGAATCTGCTAGAACCATGTCAATATATTTTAATTCGCAACTGTTGTAGCCCTCCCTTCATTTGATGCTATCCCACTCAAGTAAGCATGTGCAGTGATATAAGATTGTGTTATGGTGAATTTCATGGTCGCTTGGAAAAGAAACTATGTCATAAATGAAATACACAGTAATCTAGTTCAACAATTACATGAAACAGGTGGTATGCATTTCGGCCAAGGAGCTTAGATGCAAAAGTAAAGCGATGATTCACATCCAAATCATCACAAAGGCAACGCAGCAAGTTCAAATCATTAATAAAGCCTCAATCACAGCCAACTTTAATGCAAACGTTAGCAATATCTCTCAGCCTCTGCTGCCTATATAAAGCAACGGAAGACAGAGCAAATGTGGTTTAGTTGAATGAAGAATGATTAGCTATAGCGAGTGGCATTGGATATGAGTAAGGAGATAACAGAAGCAACGTCAAGGAATGGAATCGCCAAAGCAGGCAGTCATGACCAAGTTCGCGTACTTTGGCATTCTGAGACCTTCTTCGACGGCAGAATTGGTGGTGATCGGGAAGCGGTGACGATCAACAACAAAAGCAAGTAGTAAAGGATTCAATTGAAATCACCGAGAGAGTGACTTGGGGATGCTAAAAAAAATCACCCGAGTTCCTTCAATCAATGCTCTCTGTTCTTGCCCCGTCTCAGCGTGCCATATCATGTGGTGGCCAGCGATGGAGACGTCGTGGCTTCAGAAGAACCAATCATGTTCTCTCTCTTTTGATCTTACTATTGTTTCCGGACTCTTTGTCATGTCCAAATCCTATGTTCCGTGTCTCATCTTTTTGTTCTTTTTTAATATCATTTTGTTAGTTTAACATTTTATCATCATAGTCATGTACTTTCGCTATAAGTTGTTGTTTGGTTATTGGTTCATCTAATAGGCGCAACTTGAGGATCATTTATGGATTAACTCACTCGAGGTATTATGTATTTAAATAGCTGGATCTAATTTTCAATCAACCTTAAAATGTTGTAATGAGGTCGCTTTAGGCATGAATTTAGCAATTTGATTTTTATTAAATTGGTTACTGGAGAATTTATGTACAATTGGTAGCATCATTACTGCTCACTGGTTCACTTTTCAATTTTTTTATTAACAAAAAAAGCAAGTCAAGTTATTACCAAAAAAAAGAACAAAAAGAAAAATCAAGTCAAGTCAAGAAGCACATAATGTTGTGGAAATTATCGTATGCAGTAATTGCCCATTCCATGCAACATGCATCACAGCGATTCGATTAGCATGAGGATTCTTGGACCGTTGGATGGCAATAGACAGGCGTTGTGTGTCGGTAATTAAACGCAGAAGGCTTTGAATCGATGGAGATCACAGAGTGATAAACACTATTTATCTTGATTTATCAAATATGAGATGTTTCTTTTAATATTACCATTTGTCAATATATAAGTCAAATATGAGATATTATGTCATTACAGGAAGTTATAAATCACTACTTTACTAAATTCTCTCAAAACCTTGTCATAATCCTTGACAAAATCTACATATCAATGAATAATTTTTATTGACATGTATTACCAAAAAATTCGAAATCATGGAATTTAACTTGTTAAATATTGAAGTATGACAAAACATCTTGTTATAATGGATATTTCTACTACTTTTCAATCACAAGAGTTATCAAATATTACATACTTGTTATGATTATAGTTGACAAATACACAATCACGTGGTAGATTTCTCTTGAACATATCCTTTTTTTCCCTTCTATCTGTAATAATGGGTAACTTTATTATATCCATTTATTTGTAAAGCGTAGTGTATTGCATAATCTCTCTCTCCCCATTGCACATAACCCACTATTGAAACCTAACTTTTTATCGACACATCAAGCATATATGTTTGAAAAAAAATAAGAAATAAATAATAGTAAAAAGAACAAAAACTAATAATTAATAAAAGAGAATAAAAATAAGAAGAGAGAGAGAGAGAGTCCAATTGGGCCTAGTTCAGCCCCCTCACCTAAGCATTTTGGTCCGATCTGACCAATTAAACCATGCTCCTCTCACCCCGTATCAGATCCACAAGCTTAAGCCTCACTTCCACCATCCTTCCTATTCCACACGAATCGTCGGAGTTGAGAAGGAAGAGAGGGATTTTGATCTTCTAATCTGGTCTTCCACATAAAAAGGATCGTGTTAAGTTTCATCGTGCTTAGCTTTTGATATCAGTGAAGCTTGTAGCAAATGGAGTGGAGGGAGAAAGGTTCCGCTGCTCAATTGCGAAACTGAGTTGTAAAATCTATTATCCGTTGCCATTTCCTTGGTACCCACGTGTGCATAACATGATTACAGGCTCATGGAGTGCAATGGTTTCTGGGTATTGTTAGAATGGGGATTTCGCGGAAGCACTGGATATTTTGTCTGCTATGAAGTCGCAGGGCATAGAGATGGATTATGTAATTCTACATAATCTGCTCACCATTTTTGCTCAGTTTGATGATGCATCGAGGAAGCAATTGAAGCATATCACCCCATGGAAGAGTGTGAAGGGATTTCTCCATATAAAGGAAGTAAGGAGATGAGATTTCTAATTCGATTCTTATACAAATTCATTGAAAATAAATGGGAAAATCAACATGTAAAAGATATTAACTGCATGATTGATTTTTTCTTCAATTACGTGAAAATCTTCACCAACAGCAACAGGGGAAACTCGAATAGGGAAACAAGACTTCAATTGAAATCAACAATTTACTTAGAAAAAACTAAACGCAAACACTGAAATTTAAGCATGCTGAGTAGAAGTTACTTACTTTATTTAAAGTTACCATTCTCTTTAAGATTTTACTGAGTACATGAAAAAGCAAAAAATTGCCAACAGCAACAGATTTTCCCGAGAAAATCCTTGAGGTGTAACAGATGGGACGCCCTTCAGAGTCATGGCATAGAAATGTCGTCTTGCATGCGATGAACTAGAAAAAGTTATCTGTAAAGAAAGTGTCCATTGCGGAATAAAAAAATAGTTACTTCAGAGATGAGATTGGAATATTAATGTATCCGAAATTTATGTTTTCGTCAACTGATGAACATATCATTAATAATTTTAGTGATGCATTTGTCGATACATGTACGATACATAAATAAAATGACTGAAAGAAAGTGCTCATGAAAGATTGTTGGTAGCCGTTGGATCATACTTCTCAAGTGACTTTTCAAGGCATCATCTTTCATGCGTATGTTGAGATACAACCTCTCCTATAGAGCATGATACATAAATAAAATAACTGAAAGAAGATGCTCAGGAAAGATTGTTGGTAGCCATTGGATCATACTTCTCAAGTGACTTTTCGAGGGCATCATCTTTCATGCGTATGTTTTCGTCAACGACGTGATCTAGTTCAGGAATTACATCAAACAGGTGGTATGTATTTCGGCCAAGGAGCTTAGATGCAAAAGTAAAGCGACGATTCACATCCAAATCATCCCAAAGGCAACGTGGCAAGTTCAAATCATTAATACAGCCTCAATCACAGCCGATTTTCATACAAACTTTAGCAATAGCTCTCAGCCTCTGCTGCCTATATAAAGCAATGGAAGACGGAGCACATGTGCTTTAGTTGAATGAAGAATGATTAGCTATAGCGATTGGCATTAGCTTTGAGTAAGGAGATAACAGAAGCAACGTCAAGGAATGGAATCGTCAAAGCAGGCAGTCATGACTGAAGTTCAAGTACTACGGCATTATAGACCTTCTTCGGCGGCAGAACTGGTGGCGATCGGGAAGCAGTGACGATCAACAACAAAAGCAAGTAGTAAAGGATTCAATTGAAATCACCGAGAGAGTGACTTGGGGATGCTAAAAAAAATCACCCTAGTTCCTTCAATCAATGCTCTCTGTTCTTGCCCCCTCTCAGCATGCCATATCATGTGGTGGCCAATGATGGAGACGTCGTGGCTTCAGAAAAACCCATCGCATTCTCTCTTTTGATCTTACTATTGTCTCCGGACTCTTTGTCATGTCCAAATCCTATGTTCCGTGTCTCATCTTTTTGTTCTTTCTTAATATCATTTCGTTAGTTTAACATTTTATCATCATAGTCGTATGCTTTCACTATAAGTTGTTGTTTGGTTATTGGTTTATCTAATAGGCGCAACTCGAGGATCATTTATGGATTAACTCATTTGAGGTATTCTCTATTTAAATAGCTGGATCTAATCTTCAATTGATCTTAAAATGCTGTAATGAGGTCACTCTAGGCATGAATTTAGCAATTTGATTTTTATTAAATTAGTTACTGGAGAATTTATTTACAACTGGGAGCGTCATTAGTGCTCGCTAGTTCACTTTTCAATTTTTTTTATTAACAAAAAAAGAAATTCAAGTTATTACCAAAAAAACCAAAAAGAAAAAGCAAGTCAAGTCAAGAAGCACCTAATGCTACGGAAATTACGCATGCAGCAATTGCCCATTCCATGCAGCATGCATCACAGCGATTCGATTAGCATGATGATTCTTGGACCATTGGATGGCAATAGACAGGTGTTGTGTGTCGGTAATTAAACGCAGAAGGCTTAGAATTGGTGGAGATCACACAGTGATAAAACACTATTTATCTTGATTTATCAAATATGAGATGTTTCTTTTAATATTACCATTTGTCAATATATAAGTCAAATATGACACATATTATATCATTACAGTAAGTTATAAATCACTACTTTACTAAATTCTCTCAAAACCTCATCATAATCCTCGACAAAATCTACATATCAATGAATATATTTTTATGGACATGTATTACCAAAATATTCGGAATCATGGAATATAACTTGTTAAATATTGAAGTACGACAAAACAACTTGTTATAATTGATATTTATACTACTTTTTAATCACAAGAGTTATCAAATATTATATACTTGTTATGATTATAGTTTGACAAATACACAATCACGTGGTAGATTTCTCTTGAACGTATCTTTTTTTTTTTTGGTAAGGAAAGAACATATCCTTTTTTCCCTTCTATATGTAATAATGGGTAACTTTATTATATCCATTTATTTGTAAAGCGTATTGCATAATCTCTCTCTCCCCATTGCACATAACCCACTATTGACACCTAAATTTTTATCGACACATCAAGCATCTATTTTTGAAAAAAAATAAGAAATAAATAATAGTAAAAAGAACAAAAACTAATAATTAATAAAAGAGAATAAAAATAAGAAGAGAGAGAGAGAGAGAGAGAGCGAGTCCAATTGGGCCTAGTTCAGCCCCCTCACCTAAGCATTTTGGTCCGATCTGACCAATTAAACCATGCTTCTCTCACCCCGTATCAGATCCACAAGCTTAAGCCTCACTTGCACCATCCTTCCTATTCCACACGAATCGTCGGAGTTGAGAAGGAAGAGAGGGATTTTGATCTTCTAATCTAGTCTTCCACATAAAAAGGATCGTGTTAAGTTTCATCGTGCTTAGCTTTTGATATCAGTGAAGCTTGTAGCAAATGGAGTGGAGGGAGAAAGGTTCCGCTGCTCCATTGCGAAACTGAGTTGTAAAATCTATTATCCGTTGCCATTTCCTTGGTACCCACGTGTGCATAACATGATTACAGGCTCATGGAATGCAATGGTTTCTGGGTATTGTTAGAATGGGGATTTTCGCTGAAGCACTGGATATTTTGTCTGCCATGAAGTCGCAGGGGATAGACATGGATTCTGTAATTCTACATAATCTGCTCACCATTTTTGCTCAGTTTGATGATGCATCGAGGAAGCAATTAAAGCATATCACCTGATGGAAGAGTGTGAAGGGGTTTCTCCACATAAAGGGAGTAAGGAGATGAGATTTCTAATTCGATTCTTATACAAATTCATTGAAAATAAATGGGGAAATCAACATGTAAAAGATATTAACTGCGTGATCGATTTTTTCTTCAATTACGTGAAAATTTTCACCAACGGCAACAGGTGAAAAGCGAATAGGGAAACAAGACTTCAATTGAAATAAAAAATTTATTTAGAAAAAACTAAAATTTACGCATGCCGAGTGGAAGTTACTTACTTTATTTATTTAAAGTTACCATTCTATTTAAGATTTTACTGAGTACATGAAAAAGAAAAAAAAAGAATGACCAACAGCTTCGCCACCATTTCCTTACCCAAAAAAAAAAAACAGCTTCGCCACCATTTTTTTTTCCTCCTCACCAACAGCAACAGATTTTCCCGAGAAAATCCTTGAGGTGTAACAGATGGGACGCCCTGCAGAGTCATGGCATAGAAATGTCGTCTTGCATGCGGTGAACAAGAAAAAGTTATCTGTAAAGAAACAAGTTATCATTTTAATATGGTCAGTTAAAATTCCCAATTACATTACAAGGATTAAAACTATCCTGTTAAGTCCTCATATGTTGATATATGACCAGCGAATCTCGCAGTACGTAGACCTTCTGGAATTTGCTCGGCGGAGTGAGTGCCTGGATGGCCTCGCCTGTCCTCCCCCTTCGCGCCAGGACTCTCAAGGGCATGTTTTTGACGAAATTCAACCTTATTTCGGCAAGACTCCGGTATGTTCAAGCGAGTTTCAACAATTCCGAACGAATTACGGCAATTCCAAGTAAACTTCAATGAATTCTAGCAACCTACAATAATCTTCCGGCAACACCTCAGCAAAAATTCGGCAAATTCCAACACATTCCAGCAAATGATCAAGGTCCAATGTCGTAGAATTTCATGATCCAACTTGCAATGCGAAAGACAATTAAATCACACGACCACTTAAGGACCAAAATATCAACGGAACCTTTCAATTAATGGAATCCTAGAATGAAGCTTCCATCAACACGATAAGCAATTGGAAAGAATAAAGGCGACCGAGTGCCAAATGAAATTACAAGATGACGAAACCGTCTCATGCATTGACTAGTCCTCTTTGGCCACGTATAGCACATAATACATACACATTGCCCAACAGGTATTCACAACATGGACCAAAATTTTCAGTTTGAACGCAGAAGCCCACGGCCTTCGAACAAATACATGGCGAGGATGGCACAGATTGCAAGCTCCCAGTACCTACACTTCCGAAAGAAACGTGAACAGACAGAAATGATCTTCTCGACTACGAGGCCAAGTGCTTATACATACCTCCTGAGCGATACCGTTCCAGCCATCTTGAATGTGTGCACAGAGGAAGGTCCGATGCTTAGGTGATGAGGAGGAACCAGGGAGTGAGAGGTAATAGAGGAGCGGCTGAGTGTGCTCTCTTCTTGTCTTTCGGTCATTTCATCGAACACCTCCTGAGCAGTATCCGCACGTTCATTACACGCTAAAGCAGCTTTGATTCTGATTCCCAAAGCGCTTACTAAGGGTGCATTTGTTTCGGAAAAACTCAATAATAAAAAAAATACTTTTTGAAAAATCAATTTTCGAGAAAATTGTTAATTTTCATTTGTTTGATGATACGAGATCGAAAACATTTAATGATGTTTGGATTCCATTTTGAAAATGATCGCAAAAGATGGAGCAGTTTGTGCATCTAATCCCATCCAAATCCCATCCCGCCCACTCTGATCCTTACCTTTCACCATGTAAGTCCTACACATTACATTCTTCCGCGCCCTACCACTGCATACCCAAACCCTAATCTCATTCGCTACTTTCCCACAGTTCACACCAAATTTTGGCCAGAGCTCCCTTCACTCCAACCACGAGTTCTATCATCTTCCTTCAAATACATACTCCAGTCCTCCACTCCCTTCACTTTCCGTCTGAGTCCACCGCAGGAGCACCAGCCCGACTCCCCATTTCTCAAGGAAAATCGTTGTTGTCCAGACTTGAGGTAAAGCTTCTTCCTGAATTCCCCTCATCCACAGCTTCAGCATCCCTTCCTTTAGTGCTGTGTCGCTCGTCCCGGTTGATTTTGGCATCCTGCTGCATCTGCGCAAGTCTGAAAGGGCGCAGACTCGAGGTTGCTTAGCTTACGCGTTGTTTCATGTTCCTTACTGGGTCCTTGTAAGATGGAAGAAACATCGGAGAATGAGCTCAGGGTGGCAGCTCTCATTAAGAAACTCGGGGATCTCTGGTCAGAAAATGATTTAGTAGAGGCAGCAGAAGAAATTCCGGAGGAAAAACTGATGAAATGTCGACTTACATTATATGGAAAACTCTATTCCAAACCCAATGTCAATTTCCAAGCCTTCCATGGTACAATGAAGAAGGCATGGAAAACTGAATCGATAGTCTGTGCCCAAATCAAACCAGGCCTCTTCTCCTTTGTCTTCAAAGACAAAGAACAAACAAAAACAGTGGTAATTGGAGGAGGGACCTTGGTCCTTTTCCGGCCACTTATTGATCCTCAAACAGTGGAAATCCGACACACCGGTACAGTGTTATGATTTTTCCCGCTGCACCTTCTGGGTCCATGTCTTCGGGCTACCTGAAGAAAGAGCTACAGAAGACGTCGTTAACAATTTAGCGTCGAAAGTGGGGACTGTAAAGGAGATTAGGCTAGATACGAAGGCAAAGGGGAATACCATTCCGGGGAAAGCGAGGGTGGAAATAGAGTTGGCTGCCCCTTTGAAGACAGGAACATTCTTTGATATGGGGGGACGAAGGATTTGGGTGGACTTCAAATACGAACGTCTACCTCACTTTTGTTATTCTTGAGGAAGGATTGGTCATTATGCTTCTCACTGCAACATAATGCCCTATGAAGAGTCGCGAATGGAGGGAAAAACCAACGGGAAGTTTGGGCAATGGCTTAAGGCAGAAGTCGGCGAGCACAGCCCGTACTGGGAAATGTTTTATGGGGACCGGATCCCTATAACAGAGGAGGAGGAAGTCATACCTCAAACTCCACGCCACGAATACCCTCCAAAAGAAATTCCAGCAAAACGAAAATGCAGCGTGGATATACCCCTGGAGAATACCTGTTGTCAGGGACAGCTATTAGTAGTGGATTCTACAGCAATAGAGACTGATCTCGAAGTGGAAAATGGGCTGCAAAAGAAAGGCAAAGTCGGGAAAAAAGTCCCAGTTACTAAGAAACCGAGGAGACAAAACCCTGAGGAGGCGGGAGGAACAAGCTCAAATTCCCTAGCTGTATCCTTCTTACTGGACACTCCTGTTCACATGGCTGAAGAAGGACATGAATGGGCTTTGGTGGCTAGCCCTAATAAGCCACCGGGGATTAAATGAAGCTTTTGAGCTGGAATTGCCAGGGGTTGGGCTCTCCCCTGACATTCCAGTCACTAAGAGCCATAGTGGCTCAAGAAAAGCCCGCTTTGGTGTTTTTAATGGAAACAAAAAATAAAGAGGTAATGGTGGACCGTGTTCGTCGGCGACTCCAGTTCCAGCATCTTTTGGTGGTAAATCCAGTGGGCTTTGCTGGGGGCTTAGCGATGTTATGGAATGATGATATTTCCCCAACTGTGGAAGATAGTTCAGCTGAGTTCATTGATGTCATATGTCGAGATCCAAGAAGCGGGACTACTATGAGAATTACCTTCCTGCATGCTCCCACAAATTTTCAGGAGAGAGTGCAACTATGGCAGAAACTAAGAGTTATTCACTACTCCAATCATCTCCCTTGGGTGTGCATGGGCGATTTTAACGAAATCTTATACAATTGGGAAAAACGGGGGAAGAGAGATGCAGACCACTACAGGTTAGTCGCCTTCCGAGAGTTTCTGTATGATTGTTCACTTATGGATATAGAAAGCAAGGGGTGCGCGTTTACTTGGTCCAACAATAGAGAGGGGGACGACCTAGTGAAAGAAAGGCTTGACCGAGTTCTTGAGCAACTCAGACTGGAGAGTGTCATTCCCAAATGCGGAAGCTTTTGCTTTACCAGCCATTGGATCAGATCATTGTCCTCTACTCCTGTCGCTCTACCCTAACCATAAAGCACGGAAGAAAGAGTTTAAATATGAAGCTTACTGGGTGGAAAACACGGACTATGATGAGATTGTCTCTAAAGCATGGCTAGATCCTCAGTCCACACAAGGGGGTATTGTCAACAGATTGGCAATGGTGACCAAGGCCTTGTCCACATGGAGTCGCCACAAGTTCTCCAATGCATATCGCCAAATCGAAGGGCTTAAGGCGCAGCTAGTGGAACTCACTAATAGAAGCCCGGGAGGATCAACTATAGAAGATATTCAAGCAGTCAAGGGGAAAATTGAAAAATTATGGAGGCAAGAGGAGATGTATTGGGGTTTAAGATCCCGTGTAAATTGGCTAAAATGGGGAGACAGAAACACAAAGTTTTTCTATGCCACCACAGTACAAAGGAGGCAACGCAACAAAATCTCCATGCTGAAACTTGAACAGTCCACTTGGTGTCGCGAGGAAGAGACAATTAAAACTCATATCACCGAATTCTACAAGTCCCTCTATACTACTACGGGACAGAGAAACTTCCAACCTGTTCTGGACCAATGCCCATGTATAGTCCAGGGGAGTACAAATGATGCCTTACTGGCACCGATAACGATGGAGGAAGTTAAAAAGGCTGTATTTCACATAGCCCCAAAGAAAAGCACCGGACCCGACAATTTGAGCGACCAGTTTTACCAGCATCATTGGGAGCTTCTTCAACATGATATTTTGCAAATGGTCCAGGACTTCTTTGACTCGGGAACACTTGACCCAGAGCTTAACAAAACTCTCATTACACTGGTCCCCAAAGTCCCAAACCCAGAAGATATAAGTCAGTATAGACCTATAAGCCTATGCAATGTCAGTTACAAAATCATCTCAAAAGTGTTGGCAAACCGTTTAAAGCCTTGGCTCCCTGGGATTATTACAATGGAGCAAAGCGCCTTCATCAGTGGACGTCAAATTCAAGATAATATAATGATTGTACAGGAGGTGCTGCACCAATTGCGGATCAGGAGGAGAAAGCGAAAATTCCAGGCGATTCTGAAACTCGACATGCAAAAAGCTTATGATAGAGTGGAGTGGGATTTCTTGGGGGCGTGTATGCAGAAAATGGGGTTCAGTGAGAGATGGGTGAAATTGATTATGAAGTGTGTAGAGTCTGTCACCTTCAGTGTAAAAGTTAACGGGGAATCACAACAATACTTCCAGCCATCTCGAGGTATCAGACAAGGTGACCCTCTGTCCCCATATCTCTTCATTATCATGGCTAATGTCTTATCCTATCTTCTACACAAAGCCATAGATGATGGCAGCATAAAAGGGATAAAACTGAATAACTCCTGCCCGACTCTCTCACATTTGCTCTTTGCCGATGATGCCATCTTTTTCCTAGACGGGAAAATCACTGAATGCCAGAATCTAGCAGGGGTGCTACATCAATATTGCTTTGCCACAGGTCAAGCCATAAACTTGAACAAATCAGGAATCTATTTTAGTAATGGCTGCCCACCTAGCTTGAAGGAAAACATGGCTATGGAATTGAGAGTTCCTGTGATTGATAGGACGGGGAAGTACCTTGGCATTCCTTCAGATTGGGGGACATCAAAGAAACAAATGTTTTCTTGGCTACTAGCTCGGGTCAACATGAAACTAGAAGGATGGAAGGAAAATCTTATCTCAAGGGCGGGAAAGGAAATTCTCATAAAAGCTGTTGTGCAAGCTATACCTCAGTATGCGATGTCAATATTCAAGATCCCCATATCGATATGTACAGCGATTGAGAAAAGAATAGCGTCCTTTTGGTGGAAACAGCATGGATCACACAAGGGCATTCATTGGAAGAAGTGGGAGGTACTCAAGCTCAAGAAAACAGAGGGTGGCCTTGGATTCAAGGATCTCATAACTTTCAACAAAGCCATGCTGGGTAAGCAGGCTTGGAGATTAATTCAATCCCCCTCAGCCTTATGGAGTCAACTTATCAAAGGACTCTACTTCCCTAATGGTAATTTCTGGACTGCCGACAAAGGGCTTAGACCCTCCTGGGGATGGCAAAGCCTATTAACGGGGAGAGACACCATCCAACCATCCATTAGGTGGGCGGTGGGCAATGGAAAATCAATCAGAATACGTGAAGATAGATGGCTATCTCAGGGCTTATTAAATGGGCCTGCTAATCAAAGGGACCCTCTAAGAGTGGAGGAGCTATTTGTACAGAACAAGCAATGCTGGGATGAGCAGAAACTGAACTCCCTCTTTAACGAGCAATTAGTGGAGGAGATCACTGCTATACCACTGAGTTCTATCCCGAAAGAAGACGTTCTAGTGTGGACAGGAAACAAAACAGGCAAATACACTGTCAAAGACGCCTATACAGAAATGCACCCACGAGTTATCCAACTACCTCACAGCCAGGCCTCATCATCATACAACATCCCCAAATCCCTATGGCTAAAAATCTGGAACCTCAACACTCTGCCAAAAATTAAGTTCTTCATTTGGAGTGTGTGCCAGAATACCTTACCAACACGAGAGAACCTGTGCAAGAGAACGATTGTGCTCGATCCCTCTCGCCTAACTGTCAAGAAGCCCCGAGTCTGCTGGAACACCTCTTTTCTTTGTCTTGATCGACAAAAAAAAACAATATGGTCAGACGTCCGACTCAACATCCATATAACTAGCTACGAAATTACGAGAATTGAAAAGTGGATGTTGGACATCTTCACACAGAACATTCACTTGCCTTCATCTGAGTTGGTCTCTGGGGTCTTGTGGAAAATATGGCTGGCCCGAAACAGAGTCGTCTTCCAAAATCGCCAACCAGACCCGAGCTCAATCGTCGTTAAGCATGCACCATAGACAAAAATTTTAAGCGATGGAACTCCCTAGCGAACAATCGACAACAGGACCGACTCGAGAACTCACCCAACTCGTGGAACCCCCCAGAGAGAGGCAGCGGAAACTGAATATCGATGGGTCGCTCGTTGAAGGAGAAAGGGAAGGATCGGTTGCTGGAATTTGCCGCGACTCACTGGGGAGGATCGTAGGAGGCTTCGCTGAACGGGCGGTGGCTTCTTCGGCACTGGAGATCGAAACCCTAGCACTGCGAGCTGCTTTAGTGTACTTGCAAGATCGAACTGAGCTTCGACGAAGACAACACGAACAGGGGGAAGACTTCTGATCTGCACGTGGTGTTATGCACGGATAGCTTATCACTTGTGCACTATGTTGTGGGCCACATTGCAGGCCCATGGGAATTGCAGGCCATCCTCGACGAATGCAAAGAGCTGCTAGCTCGGGCCCAGAATGTCCAACTGACCTATAGCCCACGCGAATCCAATCGAGTGGCGGACTGGTTAGCTAAGTCTCACCGCAAAAAAATCCTACCGCATGACTGGCTTGTCGTACCACCTTTACCGTTATGTGATCTTTTATGTTCGGAAACCCATTACTTATGTCATCCTTTTTCGGTTAATGAATGAATCATTTCGATTTTCGACCAAAAAAAAAAAAAAAACTTGACCAATTTGGGAAAACTAGAGAGGATCGATTCAGCCACGGATTGGACGTCGTTGATTTCAAAAGACATTGACGAGAGCGCCGGAGATCTGGACAGTCTTGAGCGAATTCACGTCGTGCGGGATTCGGCAAGAAACACGACGAGCGAGGAGAGGAGGGGAGAGGGAAATGAGGGAGAGGAGAGAAGAGCGTCTATTCGCAGACGGCGAGCGAGGGGTTCCGAGAGTCAATGGCCGATGAAGAGGAACCGCGACGACGATGATCGGAGGTGGAGCAACTACAGAACCGCGATCTAAAGCCAAAACGCCGGAGAAACCTGATGCGAGAGATGGTGGAGACGTCAGTCAGGACATTCGAATCGAAGGTCGATTCACCTCCGGCGAACCTCGAATCAACGAAAATGGACTTTGGGATTCCATGATCGAGCTTCGTTTTCTTCTCCGTGCGTGTATCGTGTGCCTTCTTCTTCGTGCGTCTGCCGTGGTCGGAGATGGAAGGCCGGCGGCGGCTTCCAGTGGAGCTGGCGGCCGGCGGTGAAGCTAGAGAGGACGCGAGAGAGAGGCTACGGACGCGAAGAAGAATCGAGGACTTCCTCTTTGACGAAAGTGCCCTTATTTAAAATGACGAAAATGTCCTTCTGGCTATTGCTGTTGTAACCGAATTCAAGAGAGAAAGGGAAAATGGGCGATGGGCCCTAGGGAATAATAAAAAATTCTATCATACTAGCTGCGGCGTACAACGAAATTTTTATTACTGTTCTTATTCTTATTCTTATTCTTATTCTTATTTGTGCATCTTGTCGGCAAAATTAAGGTACCAACAATCCCGAATTGCGAGAACCCCTTGCAGGATGAGCACTTCTATGTCTTTGTGGCGCACCCGGTCGTGAAGGTGGAGTTCCATGTGAAGGACAATGATGTGTTTGGCGCCGAGCTCATGGAAGTCGTGGAGATCCCGGTGGCCAAGATCATGCCTGGCAACATGATCAACGACTAGTTTCCGATAATCGGCAACTTCGGGAGCCCCCCATGCCCTACCCGGAACTTCACATCTCAACTCAATTCATGCCGGTCAGCGACAGCCCCTTATACAAGGTTGGTGTTGGGGTTGGGCCAAACGATGTGGGTGTACCAAACACACATTTTCCACTTAGGAAAGGTAGGGATGCGACACTGTACCAAGATGCTCATGTCCCTGAGGGCAAGCTGCCTTAGATTTTGCTTGATGATGGGAAGATTTATGAGCAAGGCAAGTGTTGGGAGGACATATGCCATGCCATTTTAGAGGCCCACCACTTGATCTACGTCATCGGTTGGTCCATTTATCATCCTGTGAGGCTTGTGAGAGAGCCCTCAAGGGAATTCCCTATTGGAGGAGAGCTTTCTTTAGGAGAGCTCTTGAAGTACAAGTCTGAGGAAAGGCGTCCGAGTGGTCGTGCTTATTTGGGACGACAAGACTTCACACGACAAGTGCCTGTTGAAGACGGTAATACTAAAACATTGCTAAAAACATAGAAATGTCTTTATGGTTTTTGGGATGATCGGAATACTGCTTGGTCGAGAAAAATTTGTCCCCCTGCGGCTTCCATCACTGTTGATTAGTTGGCCAGTGTAGTAGAGCGGTGGGAAGTCACTACTAATGCATTGACGGTGATGAGAGCCGCATGTGAACAAATTTCTATTCTAAGGATCATTCGTTTATAAGTGCACGGGATGGACTAATAGTTCTTTCTTTTGGCTAGCCTTTACACAATGCAATGGGAGAATATGTTATGTACTGGCTCTTTTCTTGAATGAGTGTCCTAATATATGATGCAACCCACGGTTTAGCCAAATTTCAAATCCATGCTTTTTGTTACAGAAAATCTGCACATTTATTGACTTAGGAAAAGATAGTTCTTTGTTGAGATCTCTCATCATTGAGACTCGGCATGTGCCCCGTTGTCGTGCAAGATGGCGTGACGCAAACTCATGACGAAGAGATGAAGAAGTTTTTCCAACATTGTGGCATTCGCTGTGTACTCGCTCTTCGTTATGCAAGCACCAGACTTAGCATTTTCAAGCAACAGGTATGTATCCTTAGACGTTTAGGTCAATTCTTAAGCAAACTCTCATCGTTAAATTGCATCAAAAGTGCTGCTTTTGCTGTATATTACCCGATTATTCCAACAGGGCATAATTTCATCGAGAAGATTTTCCTTTTATCAAACAATTTGCGGATTGATCTGTACCCACGCTATCCTAGATGCGCGTCATGTGTTTTCTGACCTAATGACCATCCATTTAGGACAGTTCTCTAATAGGGAATATTACAGTTTTGCAAAGGCTATCCATTCGATCGAAATCCGACATAAATTTATGAAAGTGTTTGTTTAATTTGTTGGTGTATGGGTCTTTTGTAGTCCAGGTGGTGGGGACCCTGTACACGCATCACCAAAAGTGTGTGGTTCTCGACACTCAAGCCCCAGGAAACAATCGTTCATTGGTGGGTTGGACTTATGCGATGGCCAATACGACACTCCTGAGCATAGGCTCTATAGCGATCTTGACACTGTCTTTAAGAATGACATTCACAACCTCACCTTCACGGTAATTAAGCTAATGTTTACCTTCGCATTGTTATAACAAGTACATGGTATATTCTGATAACGAGAAGTACTTGCTTTTTGTGATAATTGTAGTCCACTGTCAATGTCCCAAGGCAACCATGGCATGATCTACATTGCAAAGTTGAGGGACAAGCTGCGTATGACATATTGACGAATTTTGAACAGAGATGGAAAAATGCGGCGAAGTGGCGCGAGTTTAAGCTGAAAAACAGGTGTTAGCATGAGAATGCTCTCTTAAGGCTCGACAGGATTTCGTGGATACTTTGTCCCTCGACAAGTCTCGACAGTGACAAAAAAGTACAAGTCAGGGACGAAGACAACCCAGAAAATTGGCATGTGCAGGTCGGGAGAATTTACATAAAATTTCAGCATTTTCAAGGGACTTCAATAGTAAACAAAAGCATAACAATCGTCTTTCATTTCTATTTTATGTTGGCATAGGTCTTTAGATCGATTGATTCGGGATCTGTAAAGGGATTCCCAAAAAGCGTTGAAGAAGTTGCAAAGCACGTAAGTTTTAGCTACTAATACCATGCCACTAGATTTGCAACAGGCCGTTATATATGTATAACTCGAACAGTTTTCCTTGCATTAGAAAGTCACTCTTCTTTTTTATGCACAATCTTTAGAGTTTTTGAATAGAGATTGAAGTCCACATTGATAATGTTGCTTCTTTCAATCTCTTCATGTTGCAGAATCTTATATGTGGAAAGAACTTGAAAGTAGACAAGAGCATTCACACGGCATACGTGAAAGCGATTAGATCGGGGCAACACTTCATCTACATTGAAAACCAGCATTTTCTTGGCTCTTCCTATCATTGGCCATCATACAAAAATGCTGGTATAAGATGCACATTTCTATTCATTCTGACTGAATGAGTTGAGCGAGCAACAATTCCTCTAGTGATTAGTATTCAGACTTTGCTGCCTCTGGGGATTGTGTATAAGCTAATAATAGCTAAAACTCACTATATAAGACATTGAAACTGAATTTCGATTCAATATGTTATATTTCTGAGACCGTCTCTCCGAACTTTTTAAATTTCGATTTTTTCCTCCATTTTCTAGTATTGTTTCGGCCTATCTAATTTCTTAGAGTTTAAGTTTTGATGGCAACCAATGCTTGATATGGTTTTGACAAGCAGGTGTAAACAATTTAGTGCCGATGGAGCTGGTATTGAAGATGGCAAGCAAGATAAATGCAAACGAGCGCTTCTGTTTGTATATGGTTATACAATGTGGCCAAAGGGTGTCCCTACTAGTGCTAGCATGCAGGAAATTCTCTTCTGGCAGGTCATATCAAGTATAAAACTCTTTCATCTTGCAATGAAATAGTGATGACATATGCCAATTGATAATGGTATTTCAATATATATGACGTCCTAGCAAATTGAAACTAAATAACATGACAAAGGAAATTAAGCTGAAAACGAAGTGATCCAAGCAGACCAAGCCTAGCTACTTAAAGGGGAAAATTTGAGATCCGACTTTGTTTAAGTCATTTTAGTATTTCTCTCCAAGATATGACGATATGAATTGATCAACATTCACTATTCTCGTGTGTTTATAATGTGGACAGGGACAAACCATGACGATGATGTACAAAATTATCGCCCAGGCTCTAGAAAAAGCTGGGTTGTCACACAAATACCATCTATTAAATTACTTGAACTTCTATTGCCTAGGCAAGCGGGAGCCGTTGTCCTCTTCGCAACCTTCATCCCAAGCAATGGATCAACAATCCGAAAATAATGCCGTGGTATATGTCTACTCTTTTCATGGATTCTTCCTTTGACTCATCTGTTAAGAAAGTAAAACCTAAAAAAGTCATTAAGAACTATGGTTTCTGCATGAGTGGTAAAAAGACTTTTGGTTGAAACATGTTGTGGTTTCTATTCATGCAGGCGTCGGTTCAAAAGTTTCACAGATTCATGATATATGTGCATGCCAAGGGGATGATAGTAGATGATGAGTATGTGATCATGGGATCAGCAAATATCAACCAAAGATCTCTGCATGGCTCAAGAGATATTGAGATCACGATGGGGGGTCATCAGCCGCATCACACTTGGACCGGGAAAAAGAGGCATCTGCATGGCCAGGTTAGTTACATCGGGTTAGCCTCTCATCTGAATAGCATAAACTAGGCGAACACCCGAGCGAGTGCAGCGAAATTCATTTAAAAAACTTAATCTTGTAAATAATTATGTCAACTTATGCTATGTAGGTTTAAGGTTATAGGATGTCGCTTTGGCCGGAGCACTTGGGAGATTTAGAGGACAGCTTTAGGGAACCTCAAAGCATTGAATGTGTGAAGAGGGTGAACAGAATAGCCAAATGGAATTGGAAAGCTTATGTGGATGAGGACCAACATAATCCCAAGGAAATGAGAGGGCACCTGATGCAGTATCCCATCCAAGTGATTTTGGGTTAAATCTCAGTAATTTGAACAACTGAAATTGAGAAACATGAGTAGCATGAGCCTTCATGAGCATGGCAAAGCAAGTTGTGATTCAGATAGATACTCTCTACTATTTAAGCAAGTTGGGGGCATGACATGCGATGTCATTGTTGTATAAAATGCTTTCGGATGAGTCGGTGTTATTGTGTGAACATTAAGATAATTTCGTATGGTTCATCAAGTTCTTCTTGGCTAAGTGTTTTCCATTCTGAGATTTATAGCATAAACTTCTACGAGGGAAAAGATTCATCTTTTTCAGATCATGAAAAAAAATTTCTTGCTAGCCTTGTCGATCATGGGGCCTTTCTCCACCAGGTTTATGGAGAAGGACGAAACCTATTTTGATATTTTTTTGAGACAAAAAAACTAAGTGATATTATTAAAAGTGTATTTTTAGTTAGTAAATTCGATGAAATCTAATTTGTGAATTTTTGAAAGAGCCTAAAAATATAATATATTATACTAAAATTGACGTCAAGCACATTAAATCCATTCATATTTAAGTAAAAATATTCTTCTTTTTCAAATAATTTTTGAAGAGCTTTGTCAATAGAAAAGTAAACGTATAGAATAATCTCTTGGTAATATACGATAATAAAAATGCTCTTTGCTCATTAACTACATTCAGTTTTAATGAGTTTTAGAGCAAAATTTCTTGATAACAACAAGTGCAATTGACTTTACGACTGATAATATTTCACGAGGAACTTTTTGAGATATTGGTATAATTATAAGCATCACATCTAAAAATATCCAAGTCTAGAGTAGTAAATAGTTAAATTAATTCCGCAAGAACGAGAAAATATTAATGTTTATGAATTCTTATAGAATTGACTCTATTATGCACGACATATGATGTTATATATATAGAAGAAAATATGAAGGGTAACATGACTGAAGGTTGAGAATATTAATATCTGTTTTAGTACTAAAATTGTTGGCGCACCTGAATATTGTGGAGTTGCATGCTATTTTTAAGAAGTTACACGCAAATAAGAGAGGAAAGGTTGAAAATATCTAAGCGAAAGATTTTTTTTTGTTAAAACACTAAGGATGGGGATCTTTTGTCAAAAAAAAAAAAAGATTTGTAATGTTAAATAAAAATAAATACATATTGCTCCAGAGTATGTGAGCAAGCGATTTGGTTGACGATACCATTTATCTTTAATCGTGCCCAAAACTCGAGTTCATTAAGTTCTCCTCCTCTAGTCACCATAACACATATATCAAAAAGTTATCTCTCTTGAAAAATAGTTCAAACTGAAGGAGGCTTTGATTGAGCACTTCTTCTCTAGACAGATAAATCGCCTCTTTGTTAGGAGTGTTGAGTTTAAAAATTGCATTTACTCGAATGAAAACATACATGACCGAGAAAAATTTCAATACGGCCAGGTGCGTATATTAAACCTGCCTATTATAATAGAGCATGTATTTTCTAATATTAAGGGAGAGTGATTCTTTTTCACTTACTAAGTGGTTCGATATTATCACGAGAATGCACTTGATTAGGATTTTATACGACATGCCCAGGAGACAAACCAGAGCAGTGAATAGTGAAGGAATTAGTCACAACCTTCGTGGGAAGTGTACAAGAGAATGCAGAAAACATAATATCATATTTACCGGACACGTTATTCTATATTGCCAGACACCGTTTTCCATTGCAATAGTCACAAACTTTGTGGCTACACCACATAAATATTAGTAGCATTCCTCCTCACTTCGTTCGCTGCCCGAATGAATCTGGTCGATGAAAGCGTCAAACGAATCATCTACCCGACAACGTTGGACTGGGTCTACCAGTAGTCACAATCCCGAGCTTCGCCTTGGTTCGGCTCTGTTCCGCAGCTGTCTACATACAAGTCTTCCATGAGTGGGGGAATTCCGCAGTGTATTTCTCAGGTAAGAAGCTCCTGAATTTCGACAAATTTATGAGGCCAAGCTTAGTTAACTTGGAGAAGGTGATTGTCGTGCCGGTTGCTTCTTTACATTCTCCATGGCTAGCAATTAGTTCCACATTTTCACAATCCTGCACCTGCAGCATTCTGACTTGCCCGAGAAATTCGGCTGTGAGGGTGTTGGAAAAAGTATTTCCAAATGTGGGCAATGCGAAGCCCTCATGAACATAAAGTTTGGAAATGGGACGTTTGGGGGGCCATCTTACTGCCAAATGCGTCTCAAGTTTTCCAGAGAGCTCAAATCGAGGTGCCTCAATTTATTGCTCTTTGTAATTGTTCCATCACTTTCGTATGTGATCTTGATTGAACAACATGATTCCACTAAAAGGCTTTTGAAACAGCACTGCAACCTCTTCCACATATGGGATGGGGCAATACGTTGGAGATTGTCACAATATCCCAAATAAAGGCTATCCAATTTGCAAAAGGAATCAATGGAATTTGATTGTTCCATAGCTCTTTGCATTGAATGCCTCTAATTACTAGTTCTCTTAAATTGGGAAATGTAACCTGCACAATGATAAAGTGAGAAAAGAAGATAGTAGTCCCTATCAGATTGTAGTCAACTGTACCTTTTCATTTACCTTTCATTTCAAGCCACATTCAATTTCAGCCTAGATTTTCAATCTCGATTTTCATTTAATTTCTCATAGTATTCTTTTCCATTTCATGATATTGAATTTGATTAGAGCTTTGTAATTTGGATGAAATACCACCCTTCAATGTCTCACTTAAAAAAAATAACTTGACAGTCTTTTGTTACGCAACAAAATCCCCCGTCCCCCCCTTTAAGGCCAATGGAAATATTAATCTCTTTCATTACTAATTTATTTTTTCGATTGTCAAATTTAATTAATCAATTTAATTTTTGTGATGAAGCTTCATAAATCACCATATTGATATTTTAAAATAGAAATACTATTCGGATGAATTTCATGAACTCTCTCTCTCTCTCTCTCAAGGAATTAATACTAAATGAAGTTACATGCTGTATTTGAGAAGTTACACACGTTTAAACAAGAGAGGAAAGGTTGAAAATATTTAAGCAACATAAAACGCAACGTTAAGTAGTAAGGATGGGGATCTTTTTTCAAACAAGGATTTGTAATAATCAATAAGAATAAATAAATAATTTGGCACAAGTATGCCAAAATGAATCAGCATGGACATCCAAATTTCTAAAAGCAAATTTATCCTCGTTAACAAGTGTAGCCACGCAACATGTATAACTAATTTTCATTGACTAATTATATAGAGATTATCTCTATTGAAAGATAGTTCAAAAGAATAATGTAACCTTAAAAAATCATTCAATAAAATGGGGACTTTTTATTGTGTACTTTTTCTCGATACAAATAAATTGCTTTGGGAAAAATCACAAAATAACGGCTTTCATTGGCAAGTTGGACCATGGGATGGCCAATGGCCTAATACAACTCTCTTGAGCACAGGCTCTATAGCAATCTTGACACCATCTTTAAAAATTGGCATTCACAACCCCAAATTCGCGGTAATTAAGCTAATGTTTACATTTAGCATTGTAATAACATGGATACATTATTTTCCGATCACGAGATCTATGTGGCATGATCTACATTGCAAAGTTGAGATGACATTTGATACTCTCGTTTCAGTTCAAAGGAAGCAAAAAAGAGAATTTATGCATGTAGCACGACCACCTATCAATTTTTCAGGCTGTGACGACTGAAGCAGAGTTAGAGCAATTCAGAGGCGTCTTTGATAAGTTACCCATTGCAACCAATGAATGATTAATATCGCCTCATCATTGTGCATTGATATATTCAGCTATAAACAGATCTACCTGGAGTTGCTTTTATATTGCCCAATTCCTACATTTATTCCCAAAGCAAGGAGCACGGAGGTATGATTTGACTCCACAGAAATGCATCTACTATACATCTTTGCCACAAATTTTCAGTCATTTAGTCCATACATCATCTAAATCCATAAGCTCAATTGTCCAATATCTCTACGATTTGTGACCCTGCAACACTTGTTCAGTCGAACTTACTAAATCAATAGGTGACAAGTATGAAAATGGAGTAATTAATGAGAGACCACCGCCAATTCAGTATGGGAGGCCAGGAGGTAGAATGCGTGATAGCAATAGAAACCATGACCAACCTAGATATAACCGGCAAGGAGTTCAAGTGCCAAATAGACAAGGGAGCCCTCAATATTGGTTATCAGGGACCTATGCAGCAGGATGCTCCGCAAAATTATTCTCCCCAGCAAAATTATGGTCCCCAGGGGCAAGGTGAAAGAAGAAATCCCATGCTAATGAGCAATATGGATTAAGCCGCCGGCGGAAGGGACCCATATCAAGGACAGAGAAGAGATCCGGTGCCTTCATATCAGGGAAATTACAATCACAGGGTCATAACAACTACTACTATCAGCAAACGAAGAGACCTACCCCAAGGAGATAGATGGAGCTCTGCACCGCCAGTGCAGAATGATTATAGGAGAGAATCGGAAATATGCACCTACTTATGGCAATATCAAGCATACATCTCATCGATTTAATCATGCAAATGCAATATCACTTATCCATGGGCAATCAAAAAGGCAACCAAACTAAGACAAAATCCATCTAATTCATGCTTCTTCCACAAATTCCGGCACACGTTCAGAATTGTAACCGAGCATCCAAGACTGCAAATCGTCATTGTTTGATGATTAATTGAGATGAATTGAAGCTGTATCTTCCTACAAGCGCATATGAGTCTACTTGATCAAAATGGCACAAATCCAAGACCAAATTAATACCGAATTTTGAAAAAAGCAATCAAGGTCAGCATGCAATACTTCAATGCTAGCATATTCAAGTTCGGTTATGGCTATAAGTCTCGCAAAATTGGCACGAGATTGACCATATTAGTTTCCTAGCATGAACATATATGATCCCATAAACAAACTAGCCTCAAGATGGAATCAAAAGCACACCAAATCAGAGATATCAAGACACAGTTAGCTTACACGGATCGATTTCCAGTAGAATTTAATTCATTCATGACATAATTTCTTTTCAAGGGAACATGGAATTCACCATAACACAATCTTATATCACTACACATGCTTACTTGAGTGGACTAGCATAAAAGCAAGATGAATTGACATTATATATTGCAACAGTCACGAATCAGCATGTCTTGACAAGGTTCCAGCAAGTCCAAAACAAGTTTGAAATTGAATACCTATGATTTTTTTTATAAAGAAACAGAACTCAAATACGCTTATATGACCAGAATAGATCAACAATCTAGCAATGAAGGAAATTCTCGGCCAAGAACTGAATCAAAATACAAACTGATTCAGTTCAGGAATTTCATCAAACAGGTGGTATACATTTCGGCCAAGGAGCACCAGATCAAATCATTAATACAGCCTCAATCACAGTCGATTTACACACAGACGGTAGCAATAGCTCCCAGCCTCTGCTTCGTATATAAAGCAACGGAAAACAGAGTTTAGTTGAATTAAGAATGATTAGCTAAGCTAACTGAAGCAACGTCATGGAATGGAATCGTCACCGAGCGAGTGACTTGGAGATGCTCAGAAAATCACCCGAGTTCCTTCGATCGATGCTCTCTGTTCTTGCCCCCTCTCAGCGTGCCATATCATGTGGTGGCCAGAGATGGAGGTATAGCGGTGACTGTTGGTGGATGGAGGGCGACGGAGAGGACAATGAAGATCAAAAGGAATCGCCGAGGGCTAAGAGAGAATTTGCTGAGCTCCTTCGGCGTGTGCGAATCGCCGAGGGCTAGACAGATATGCCGTCGTCATCGTCGTTGTCGTCGTCATCCTCCTTGGTGACTCGGTCCGGCTTTGCTCCACAGCTTACTATACTCAAGACTCGCAAGGATGGGAAGTCCTCAGAGTGCGGTGATTTCAGAGAGTATTTCTCAGGTAAGAAGCTCCTGAATTTCGGCAACTCGAAAAGTCTAAGAACAGTTAACTCGGAGAAGGTGATTGTCGTGCCGGTCGCTTCTTCCCAGTTTTCATGTCCAGCAATTAGTTCCATATCTTTGCACGACACCACCACCAGCTGTTCGATTTGCCCAAGAAATTTCGCCGTGAAGGTAGCGAAAAGCATTTCCAAACGGGAGCACCTCACAGCCGCTACGTATCTCAAGTTTGGAAACGGGATGTTTGGGAGACCATCGGACTGCCAAATGTGCCTCAAGTTTTCGAGATCATGCAAAACTAACATCCACAATTTACCACTCTTTGTATCCATCCCATCTCCTTCATATATGATCTCGATCGAACGGCATGAAATCACTCTTAGGATCTTGAGACAGCGCTGCAGCCTCTTCCACATGTGGGACGGGGCGATATGTTGGAGATTGTCACAGTTCTTCAATTCAAGAGATTTCAATTTCGAAAAGGAATTGGTTGGAATTTGATTGTTCCATAGCTCTTTGCATTGAAGGCCTTCAATTTTTAGACTTCTCATGTTGGGAAATGTAACCTGCACGAGGATAATGTGAGAGAGGAGAATAAGTAGAACAAATTTATTATAATGTTCTTTCTAAAACATGATAATGCAAAAATACGAATGATCACAATAAGGGATAGAGCGAACCATCTCATTGAACAACGGCTGTGGGGATTCATCATTTTCTTTGACCGTCTCGTCTAACTTCCTCTTGACACTTGTAGGACTCTGGATGAACACTCCAAAGTTAGAGCACTGCAAAATACTTAGATGACTTAAGGAAGGGAAACTCATCACATCTGCCTTTGATCGACCAACTTCTTCCTCGTGAACCACTTCCTTCATCTGTTCGCATTGCCTAATGTCTATACTCTCGAGTTTCTCTAGCCTTGTGGCTGTGAAATTGGGGAAGAGATATTTCATGTCAGAGCAATTGTGAACTTCGACAGCTTTTAGACTAGGAAACCAAATCATTTGGGAGTCACTCTTCACCAGGCTTCTCATCTTTCCTGCTTCCCTCATCCTCACTTCTTCCAATTTGGGGAGCAATACAGTTCTTTGTTCAGTATTTGCATCAAGGGACCCACAATCAAACAATGATTCTAGGGAGGGACAGTATGCAATGTTGACACTTCGCAGGTTGTGCAATCTCCTCCCTATGATTGTCGAAGGGATGACATTGAGTAGCTCAGAGCAATTTCTAAGGAAGAGGGTGGCTAATTCATCAAAGGAACTTCTGGGAAGATCACCGTGCCATATCCTTTTGAAAGATCCTACTTTGTAAAAGGATAAACTCTCCAAGCTTGGTAAACTAACCTGCTCATTAGAATTATACGTTAGATCATAGCTATGAAACATCTTGACAATTTGGCCTAATCCTAAGGATCTATTTGACGTGATGGAAGAATGAATTTTCACCAGTGGCCTTACTTTGACAAATGTAAACATAAACAATGAACACATATTAACTAATAAAACCAAATAAAATTCTTCAAAGAGATTTTATTACTTGCCCCACCAAGCGTGTGCCTATGACTATTATGGGCATAATCTCAAGAGAAGGGATTTGTACCTTTTGATCAAAGAAGGAATCGGAGTAACCATCTCGGGAATCTAAAGTAGCGGTTACTGGATCTTTGTTTCCATGAGGATATGAGAAGAATTTCTCCGTGGGACAGTTATCTATATATAGTCGCTCTAGGAGCGGGAATTCTATAACGTCATTTGTCCCTTCTTCTTTTCCTTCTTCATCCACAATCACCGCCTTCATATTTGGACAATCCATCACATAAATGTCTCTAAGCTCTCTAAGACATTTAGCCACAGATACCGGAAAGAGAAATGCCAGCCCCGTTTCTGTGATTTGGAGTTTCTTTAGGCTTCGAAATATTGATTTTTCTTGTAATTTTGCATCCTGTTTCCACATGCACCGCAGGTTGGGTGACTCCCTTATTGTCAATTCCATTAGCCGAGAGAGAATCTTGACATCTCTCGTGACTTTTAGCTCCCCCACGTCGAAAACTACTTCCGCTGATGGAGAACTCCTAATTTCCAATGACTCCAAATTCGGCAACTTTAGTATCCAATCTGATTTAAAAAAACTCGACTTGGATCGAGACTCCCTTATCTCTATCGATTTCAGATTGCTATATTCTAATGGAGGTTGACCGTAGAGTATCTTTTCCAGGTCGAGGAGTCCAACCATCACCAAGGATTCCAAGAGAGGGAATGAAACCTAAACAAAGCGCCACAAATGGAACTTGTTAAAGGTGCCTTTATTGCAAATAAAGCTACCTTTCAAGAAAATGCTCTGCGACTTTTTCATTTATTTAATGAACATGGGGAAGATGAATCGGCCAACCAACTTAATTTTATTTTTTTTCTCCATTGGCCGAAAATCTCACGCTAAAATCCAAAAAAAATAAAAATAAAAAACAAATTTCTCTTCCGTGAGAAGCGAAATCACTATCCTGCTGTCAATGCAGCACGAACTACACAGTGACGTTGACACAGTGACGTTGGCATGACATGTTGGAATCAGTTGCAAATTGCACGTTAGGTGGGACACGTATTACGGGGACTTCCTTTGTTATGTGGCTCCTCGTTCGCCCTCAACTTATTTAATCTCCTGACATCGCTTTCTTTTATTTTGAAATTATTGAATTTTATTTGTTCATTCAAGATTCATTCTCGCATTCATTCATTCATGCTGCACACTATTTTTTCATCTCGTTAAAAATGTTGAATAAGTAATAAATTTGTCATGGTTGACACCCAAGTTGTCAGTGCAATTATCTAACGTTGAAATTTTAAAAAAATAAAAATAAAAAATCAGTCGTGGAAAGAGGCTTCCCTCTAACTATAGCTGATCATAACTCAGAATATATGCTCTGTGTTCTATTTGTGAGGATTTTTTATTTATTTGTGAATCGATATGTGAATCAAACGCTTTACCAAAAAAAAAATATGTGAATCAAATTGTACAAATAATCAAAGATTAATGTAATATGTAGTAACGTTCAGTGAACACCACTATCATCTCATCCTAATAGGACAAATTGACAGAGGGAAAAAATGAAAAAAAAAAATACCTGGATTGGGGTATCCTCTGATGTGATTTCAGCTCTGGTGCAAAAGCTCGTCATATTTGGTAACTCACCCAATAGCAGACGGCGTACTTTAGTCAACGCAACTATGTTATCGGCGGAAACTATATCTTCTCCTGCATCATGTGTGACAATAGATCGCATCGAGTCACATCTCCATACTTCAATCTCTTCCAGCTGTGCGAATCTTTGCATATCTGACAGACGCCACAAGTATTTCAATCGGTGGCACTGGCTGACGCTTATGTCTTTCAATTTGCTAAAGCACTCTGGTGCGATAGGGCCATGGTATATCTTCTCCAAATTAATAAGATTTTCAAGGAACAAAGACTCTAACTTCACAAAAGCAACGAGAGGGAGGCCGTTGGATGAGTTGGCAATGTACTTGATTGAGGGGCTCTCGTCAATGTCGAGATGCTTCAGTTCTCGGAATCCTTGGGTGCACAATCCGTGAGCGCTCTTTTTGGACTCACACAAGTTGCGTAAAATCAAGCGTTGAGTCTTCTGCAGAGCTTTCTGAACCCATTCTATTGAAAGAATATCGTCGCACCCTTCCAAATTGAGCTCCATGGTTTTCAAACTTTTAAATTCCATCCAGTTGGCAACAAATCCTATCTTGATCCAAAATCCGATCAGGTTCCCAAATGGCAGGTCACCATCCTCCAAGAGTAGGATGGGACGGCAAATCGATATTTCCAGAGATGTTAGCTTTGTCAAGCTCTTCAACTCGGCAAGCCCAACACCAAACGATTCCGATGGTATTTCATGCTTGCCCATCCATTGATCAAAGCTTCCGTTCATATGTAACTCTTCCAAGTTGATTAAGCGTTTTAGGGCTCCAGGCTCAATTACATTAAGCAAGTAGCAGTTGCTTAGATTCAATGATTGCAGATTCGTTAGTTCCCCAATTTCTTTAGGCAGCCTAGAAATTCTAGACCCTGCGAAGCTGAGAATCCGCAATGCTCTGAGCTTGCCAAGAATTGCAACGTCCTCCACATCGCAATCTATGCTTAATGACCGGAGGTTCCGAGAATTTCCATCGAAGAAGGTAAACTGGCGATAGACTTGGAGTAAAGACATAGGGCTCGAAGCTCCTTCATATGTGTGAAATCCATTCTACTGCGATCTCCCATAAAGTATTTTTCCGACAACATGAGTATCTTTGCGTGGGGAAACCGACACGGCATTATTTCAGCAAGCCCAACATTGCGAACATTAAATAGGCCTGCCCAACATTCCTCAACCTTTTCCTTTGGCCATGAGTCGTAATTGCTATTAATCATTAAGGAATTCTTATCTCTAAATGGAGTTGAGACAACCACCTCGCTGTAAAGATCATGTATGGTCACTTTGTCCTTGTCGTCGCCACCGTCCAGCAACAAACAAGCAGAACGAAGTTGACTAAGCATAGTATCCAATCTATCCCTGGAATTTTGTATCGTCTCTTTGCATTCCTCAAACAAGCCCAAACCCATGCCGAGTACCAGTAGAGTTTCGACTTCAATGGTCCCGCCAATAAGACCGCAGAGCAAGAATAAGAACCTGGCGTCCTCCCTCTTCAAATGGCTGTAACTCAACATCACTATGGTTTCTATATTTGACTCGTCTATTTTTATCAAGGCGTTTCTCCATGCGGACACATCGCTGTCTCTCAAGGTGCTTGCAACAGAGATAATCAGAAGAGGCAAACCTGCAAGCTTCTCCACCACTTGAGGGGCTATTGCTTCTAAATCCGCGTCGTCTTTGAGCCTGTCGCCAACAGTCTTTTCAAATAGCCTGAAAGCTTCGGCATTGTTTAAGCGTTCAAGAAGAAAAGTACGATCAGCACGCATCTTCTCGCCCAGAACATCTTTAAATCTCGATGTGAGCAGCAATTTGCATTTCCCGCTCACATCTCCTGAAGGAATTCCAACCGCCTTCAAATCAAGTTCCGCCCACAGGTCGTCCAATATAATGAGAACCTTCTTATTCGGATCCTTCTGTAATCTTTTGAACAGAAGATCTCTTCTTCCCTCTTCACTCGGCTCATCCTTCAGATTATTTAGACTCAAGGCGTAAGCAATATCGTATTGGATTTTCTTCAAGTCTGGAGTCTGCGAGACTTTCGCTTTGACGATCATGTCGAATGGTCTCCCCTCTTTCCTGAGTTTCTTCTCGACTATCTCCAACAGCCTAGTCTTCCCCACGCCACCAGGCCCGTAGACCCCAATCACTTTGTTCTTCTCATCATCCAGAGCCTTCATTATGCCCTGAAAGATGGAAGCTTGCGAATCAGGGATAGTGTCGCCCCCATCACCGGCCGACGAATTCATATCAGGAGCACTGTCAACAAGCCCCGGTGGAGGATTCTCGTCATAGACCCTCTCGAATTGACCCTGCTCAATGAGATGTTTGATCTCCTTGACCATCTCGTTCGCCTCGTTGCCAAGACGATAACGTGCCTTCGGGTTGGGAAACCACCCGTAGAAGCAAGTTTTCTCGACTCTTCCGTCATTTTCCAGCATGTTGCGTGCCTTGTTGGCGCTGGCCTCCACTTTTTTCACCCATGTCTCGACCTTGGCTTTGATCGGTTTCAGTTGGTTTTCAGCTTCATTGATGGAACGCTGCACCTCATCCTTCGTGTCACCCAGGTTCTTAACTTCATCAATAAGTTGGCGAACGTAGCGGTCGGAGAATATTACGTAGCCGCAGCGCCGACCGACCGGAGCCACCAGGTACTTTGCCACTTCGGAAGCTACACACACAGCAATATCCGCCATTTTCCCCCCGTTTTGACTTCTACCTTTCTGGTTTTCTGTCCTTCTTCTTTGTGGAGAAACGAGAGCTTAAGGATTTATATATTCTGAGGAAGGCGAAACTGATGGAAACCAGAAACGAAAATGACTGAAGAAGAGGAAAGATTCAATATGATGAACACACGGCGATTCCAATTAAAAGAGCAGCCACAAAAGAGAGCGCTTCTGGCAGTAGGCGCATATCGCAATCTGGAGCGATGAAGAAATATTTTATCCTCGGTCAGGTCATTTATATAGAGTTCGGTTTGAAGCTTAACATCATCAGGCTCTGCGTCGTAAATAATAGGAAAATATCTTTCCTCCCACATGATTTTGTCATATGTTCCATGCGTAGACAATTTAAAAGACTAAAAAAAAAAATCAGAAATTTAAAAAAATTGCAATAATAGTCCATGTCAACACCGGTGCGGCCATACCACGTAGAATGATTAGCATTCACGTCATCAATTTTCAGCCAAAATTGACTAAAAAGATTACATTAACAAATCGTTAAAAGATTTATGACTAAACTGATATAATTGAAAGGTTTAAGACCGAATTGACCGTCGTAAAATAGGTTTAAGACTTTTTCAGTAATTATCCCCATTATTAACAACGACGACAACGATAACCACCGTCAAAGAACCATTACCTAATTTTCTTACTATTAATCACTAATTTTGATTCAAGGACGAGCGTGTTATCAAATATTTATCTCAAGAAAAGATAGAAGCGCCAACAGATGAATCTCTTTCACACATACACATTAAACATATGATACTTGTGCTTTTAATACTTTCTGTTCTTACCACGAATACAATTCAGACTTGCTTGATTAGAAAATGTCCAAATTAAGATCAACCATCAAACTGATTAGATACCTCATGAGGAATCAATTTTCATAAGTTGTATCTTCCAGGTGGTAGCTTTAAGAGACATCCAATCCATCTCTATCTTGGTCAATCTCGACACCTTGGGCAACACATTTCGAGAGATCTACAACCTTTGGTCTCCAAGTACTTTAAAGACTCTAGGCTATTGCGGGTAGGGGTGAGCGGTTCCCGGTCCGGTCCGGTCCCACCCAAGAACCGGGAACCGGACCGGGAGGATCGGTTCCCATTTTCTAGGACCGAGGACCGGACCGGCTAGGCCTAGGACCATGGACCAGCCCGGACCATCGGTCCGGTCCGGTTCCAATGGAACCAATCACGTACTTTTAGATTAGACTTTCTATTTTAAATAAATAAATGTATTTATTTTTCTATTTTCAAATGGAACCAATCACGTTCTAATGGAACCAATTCCATTTTCCAATAGAACCAATCCTTAAAATTGGTAAAGGCAAATGGGAATAGATTAGGCTTTCTTTTTTTCTTCAAAAAATTTAAAAAGTAAATATATATTTATCGGTCCGGTCCGGTCCGGTCCGGTCCGGTTCCCACCCTAGAACCGGGAACCGGACCGCCCGGAAACCGGTTCCACTTTTAGGAACCGGGAACCGGACCGATACTCTTGAGAACCGGACCAAACTTGCCGGTCCGGTCTGGTCCGGTCCGGTCCCGGTTTGGGCGGTCCATCATGCTCACCCCTAATTGCGGCCTTCCATGGCTCTTAGCTTAGGACAAGCTTTCAGTTCAACACACCTAAGCTTCTTCAACTTGCATAGATTTGGTAATCTTTCAATTGAATCACAGTAGGAAACCGTTAGGTGCAACAAAGATCCCGGTGCCCGCAAACCTTAAACCTCAACAAGTCTTTCTAATTGAGAGGGCTCCAAGGATTGTAGCACGACAAATCGAGTGTTCTCATGAGGCACTCGCAACTAGTAATTCGCAATTCCCTCAATTTCACCAAGCCTTCTAAAACAGGAAAGTGTACTACTGTCCCACATCGGTTATGGACTAATAAAAGAAAATCTCATCCTTTAAGCTAATTTTTGAAGTAAAAAAGATTCAAAATCACCCAACATGCCGAGCATTTATCGATGATGAGAGTCAATAGGTTTTTCAAGTTTGTTTGCGGTGCTGCCATGGTGAAAAATGTTCCTCCAACTTGCACCTCTCCGGAAAAAGATAAAATCCTGGAAACGATAAGATCCGCGAGACTCGTACTCGATTTCCATATTAATCTTAATATTTAAGCTAATTATGCCGTGAGGTTAAGAGTTAACCATGGTGTGTGGAGTTAAGTTTGCTTTTTGGCCATCGTCGGTCACTTGGCAATTATTAGAGCTTCGTGTTTTTGTCAACCTCGAGGTGCAACTGGGCAGTACGACTTCATGCACGTGAAGGAAGGTCACTCAGTCAATCACCAAGCGACCCAACTCCACCGAACTGTCCCATCGGCCTTTCTTTTACTTAGATGCTGTGCACGACAATTGACATGCGAAAAGTATAGGAAAATGTTCAGCCCCCTACGTCAATTGTACAGAAGATAGGCAAATCTCAAAATGGAGAAAGAAGAAGAGTAAAGAATATCTTTTATTTAAGTACACGAAATTACCTATATACCCAGTAAAATAGAAATTAAAAAGGACTTGCCGAAAAAGCCTGAAAGCATCACGTTAACGTGTGCACAACCACATAAAATTAGATAATTAGCCCCAATTTTATACAAATCATTTTACGAATAAAAGCAATAAATATTCTAATAAAAGCGACCCCTCCTAATTCGGTCTATCACTCAAAACGAAAATGATTTTAATAGATGGTAAAATATTCTAACCCATACAATCCAAAAGATGCCCTCTCGTCCTCCAATGTGCACAGGCCGTACAGGGGAGTCATCTTAACCATATCCTGCACAGCATCTACAAGATCTCCAGAAGAAAGAAACGCCTCAACTTGATCACACTTGACCTCAAAGGCGCTGATTGAAAACAAGTGGGCCCCACTCCACCGTCTCTTTTGTACTAAAATTGACTCCGGACCCCACCGCCTGCGCAGTGCAAGAGCTATCCAGCTGTTTACCAGGGTGGTCCAGAACAAAGTGAAGTTAAGAGTTAACCGGGTGGAGTTAAGTTGCTTCTTGGCCATCGTCGGTCACTCGGGAATTATTAGAGCTTCGTGTTATGTCAACCTCATGCTGCAGATAGTCAATACGACTCGATACATCGTGGATCACATTGAGATTATTATGCTTCATTTTGTATCAACCTCACGCCGAGCGACCCAACCCCATCTCCCACCGCAGTACCGCACTGTCCTATCTCTCTTTCTACTCTGTGTCCCTACCGGCTTAGCCTCGTTATGAATATTTTATTCAAGTACGTGTATTTACCTGTACACCTAGTAAAATAGAAATTAAAAGGAAATTGCTGAAAAAAACCCGAAAGCATCATGTTAATGTGTGCGAAACCATATATAATTATATATTTGGCCTCAAATATGTACGGATTGTCTCGCGCGGCAACGAAAAACATTCTAAATAAAGTAGCATCTTGATTGGGTTGATTATTGCGCGGATAATCCAATTTTTTAATAACTTGATATAATCAATTAGTCATTACTACGCTCGTGTAAATATTATAGTGCCGCAATAAAGGTTGTTTTTCTATTTACTGTGAACCTAATAAAAAATCCTAGTTAAAAAAGGTGTACATTCCATACACGGCCGTGATTTTCAATTTCTATACCGTAAACAGACAAAATAGGAAACAATAATAAGAAATTGATTGACGGAAGAAATCAAAAATGCCCTCGTACCCCTATGTGAAATATCTGTATGCACCATTGCAGAGGATGAAGAGATTGTCTAGTTCATCCTCTTTGTTTCTTTGTGCAAAACCATCTACAACAGCTCGTCTCCTTCTTCTTCACTCTTATTAGATCTTGACCGGCCTGAGCGAAGGACGATGCTACAATGCCAAGTGCAAAACATATTTCGAGTTTAGAAAGAGAGAGAGAGAGAAAGAGGCTTTTCGTATGTATTTTTCCTTAAAATATTGAGATATATGGAGTTCGAAATGTCAAGAGACCATATTTCGTGGTAATAATTTATTATTGATTTCGGAAAATCCCAGTAAGAGTTGGATTTTCTTGTTCGGCAGAAAGGCACAACCAAGCTGCACCGACTAACAAAAGCGACGTTCAAGCCTGTCTCAAGCAAGGGATAAAGCTCTCTGGCCTGTCCTTTGTCTAATGCATGTGCTCGTCTTATCCTTTTCAACCTTACAAGCATATGCTATAGGAACAACAGTCTAGATTCCGATTCAGATAATGCACTCCCAATCTCAGTCATTTCACGATAACAGAGTCCACTAAGGGCAATAATTGCTTTCTCTTGTGGCACCATGTCGAGACCACCGGTTTTTGGCCAAAGTTCTTTTTTCGTCCTTTCTTCTTCCCTAAAAGTATGTATCATTTATTAATTTTAATGCAAAATCATCATTTGCGGTGCTTGCGCGATTGCATCGTTATAGCATGTAAAAAGTCCACAGTGCCCCTAGCTATATAAGGCTAACTTCAGAAAAATACCTTCATCGATATCATGATTTTTGCATAGCGCTCACTTTAATACAAAAAATCATGATACTCAAGTATACTTGTGGTGAACGTTTTTTCCAAAGAGTTATGGCATTTAAATGATCGATTGAAAATTATTGCACTCAAGTGAAGAATTTTTCGAAGTCAAGGCACTTAAGTGAGAATTTTTTTTTAGAAGTCATTACAATCAATTGCTCGAAAAAAAATTATGATGCTCAAATAAGAGTCGTACAAATGTTATGTCATTTGTAGCATCCTTATCCCAACTAACTTCTAGAAGAAATGGCATAAGAGTTGGAAAGCGTTTGAATCAAGATATGCTCTTCACTGGCCAACCACACTAGTTGAAGCTAGCAGATACCTACTTAAAAGATAATATCAACAAGAGTCATCTTACTACTGCCACCAATTCCGTATATTACAACAAAACGTGCTCCCTCAGATTCGGCATCTTATAGTTTCACTATGCCATCTTCTTGATCATTCAATATGACCACTTGCTCGGTAATGAACCTATGTTTGACCTTTCATCTTAACCTGACGCTCTCGGATGATCAATTTGATGAGTTCCCCGCGCTAGTCAAGAAGAATTGCCAAAACAAGTCAAATGAAGAACTAAAAAATAACAGTTTAATACGACTTTCAAGAAAATATAGTATTTGAACTTGAATTTAACTGTGGAAAGTCAATGTGCAACAATATCTCCTGTACACGTAGTGCAGTGCAATTTTCCACAATGCTTCGAATACTGGGGTGGGGTATATCAAGCTCTACCCATCCCTAGGAGAATCTGATTTTCTTCATCGTGTGGCCCACCAAATCGATGCAAAGGGGATCTTTGAGAGATATGAGTGAAGAGGAAGATGGGAAGGGAAGGATTGACAATGCTGAGGGGGTGGAGGATTTACTATATTTTAAGAGGTATATGTTGTCAAAAGTTTTGCTTCAAACGAAAATGTCATGACAATAATAAGTCTGCAATAGCCCTAGCTATATCAGGCTAACTTCGAAAATATGTCATCACAAGTAACTTTTTATTTTTATTTTTTTAATATAACTTGATTAATGGAAGATGCATAGGTTTTGAGCTACATGCACAGCTCCATTGAGAGAAACTGAAGGTTCATGGGAGATGCCATTTTCACTTTTTGAATAGAAGTTACTAACTATAATCATCATTTATTTCTCAAAACCACACTTTAATAGTTTTAAGAAAACCCAATTTCATTGATTGATTACACCTTGTTAATGGATCCAGTGAAGAATATGAAGTGTATTTGTATGTAATTATATGTATGTTAAGGGGATCATTAACTCCATATCAGTGTTGCATGCACTCGATAATGTAAACCTATTTCATGGATTATAAGGATCTCTCTCTGACCACTCTTTGCTAATACCCTCCACGTAATAACACTCTTTCAGGTTCTCTGCAAAAAAAAAATGTGACGTGAACAATTCACAAAGCCGATGCTTCTCATTGCAAACTCCCAAATTCTTATGTGTCTTCCCCTCCCCGACACGTCCACCATCATTGCTTTGATGCTGCTCTCTCTCTCTCTCTCTCTCTCTCTCTCTCTCTCTCTCTAAAACGCAGAGGAGGATGAAGACGGAACATAATGAGGCTAAGAGTTAACCGGGGTGGATAATTTCGAAAAAAGTTAGTAATTTACTAGGTTGGTAAATTACTCATAGTGTTTGGTAGCTTATAAACCATTCTTGTAAGGCTTGAAAAAACTTGATACGAAAATCTTCCATTATTGAACCTCATAAAACTGTATAATTTCGAAACTTCTCTCTCTATCTCCTTACACATGTCCTATTTCAAATTGTCAATTAGAAATAAATGGGAACGGCCTAATCTCTCTCGTGTTTGAAAATTTCGTCCTTAAAAATTGCAAAAAGGTTATCAAAAATATTTGCCTATTCAGGCAAAACCACCAGATAAATTAGATGTAACGCATTAGATATTGTCCATGAAATACTCTCCAGAGATTTAAAGAAAGTGACTGAGTTGAAACTCAGTAGTAACTCTTCCATCCTGAATATAGTTACTCGTGTGGGAGCACGCTGTCGATCATGTTGCAATTATTCGAGAGCATGATCCATGCAGAATCCAATTCCGGTCATTCCATAGAATAAAGCGGGTTTTAGGGATTGGGTTAAAAGGAGATGCTTGCCTTAAGTGCCAGGGAAGGGAAAAGAGTGGTAGACGAAAATGTCCCTGCGGGGCCCACAAAATATATATTCCTCTTAGAAGTGGGAAGAAAGAAAGGCAAATGCAAAAATGAGTTCCTTCTTCCCTTACACGACAGAGTTCTGTGGGGGCCACAGCATGTTTGCTTTATGCTTGGAGTATTTGTCACGCCTTAATCTTATGATGTTGTGTATCTCATCTTTATTTGTTCTTTTTTTCTTTTATCTCATCTTTATTTGCTCCTTTTTCTTTTATCTCATCTTATTGGGAGGTTGGTAGATTCCTTATCGAGTTGGTATTTTACTAAAAGTACTTGCAAAATTTTAAAAAAGTTCGCTGGTCACTATATTAATCGAATATGGATAATATTGTCATATTATTGATATATCATTAAACAAGCTTGTAAAATTCCAAAAGAGATGATAATTTACTAATATATTTAGACCTCGGTAAAATCCCAACAATGATGATAAGCAAGTTAACGGTCATATCTTTTTGCAAACAAGATTGGAACCTCAGCCATCACATCATTTCTTTACTTTGGATACTTTAAATAAAGTGAAAAAGAATCCTCAAACAGGAAAAGAATCTTAATGATGGTAACTTTACTTACGAGTAATTTGACAAACAAGTTAACGGTCATATCTTTTTACATTTGAGAAAACAATGATTATCTTTAAATATTCTAATACTGTATTTGCCCACCAAATCGATCATATATAAAACTTCAAACTTCCCTCTCACATTTGAGAAAATCCCGATCATTTAAATATTCTAATATTGTCTTTGCCCACCAAATCGATCATATATAAAACTTCCAACTTCCCTCTCACATTTGAGAAAATCCCGGTGCTTGTGTTTGAATTGCGTGGTCTTTTATCAATACGATGTTATCTGGCATCAAAGCTTGGTAACTGTCAACTTACCTGATTTTTTTTTTTTTGGCATGAACTCTGTGAACCTTGGCTCCACTTCATACTTTTGTCGATGCATGCAAGCCATCCGCGCTAACGTGTATCGTGTAAGGTTTCATTTGATCATCTTTACACGACATCTACGGAATCTCCAAAAGTGCAAATGCCTCCATCTGATTACACTTGATTGAAAACAAAACGGTCCCCCACTCCACCATTTTTTTTGTCCTGAAATTGACTTCAGGCCCCGCCAGCTAAAAAGTACGAGAAGTACGCTTGGCTCCAGCAAATCAGCAGCAGCCGAAGTCCGGATTTCGATTCAAATAATGCACTCCAATCGCAGTCACTTATATTGTTTTTTGGTCGAAATCCCAGTCACTTCACGAGCTCTCTAAGCACCAACTTTAATAAAAAGGTGGACAATAATCGAGTCCACACTTAGTGCAATAATGCTTTCTCCTGTTATACTATGTGCCCACCACCAGTTTCGGCCGAAATGCTTTTCTCATCGAAAGTCTCTTTTATTTTCCTTGTAAAAGCATCTTGCATGTAATAAGTCTGCAATGGCCCTAGCTCTATCAGGCTAACTTCGAAAATATGTCATCACAAGTAACTTTTTATTTTTATTTTTTTAATATAACTTGATTAATGGAAGATGCATAGGTTTTGAGCTACATGCACAGCTCCATTGAGAGAAACTGAAGGTTCATGGGAGATGCCATTTTCACTTTTTGAATAGAAGTTACTAACTGTAATCATCATTTATTTCTCAAAACCACACTTCAATAGTTTTAAGAAAACCCAATGTCATTGATTGATTACACCTCGTTAATGGATCCAGTGAAGAATATGAAGTGTATTTGTATGTTAAGGGGATCATTAACTCCATATCAGTGTTGCATGCACGCACTCGATAATGTAAGCCTATTTCATAGATTATATGGATCTCTCTCTGACCACTCTTTGCTAATACCCTCCACGTAATGACACTCTTTTAGGTTCTCTGCAAAAATAAGTGACGTGAACAATTCACAAAGCCGATACTTCTCATTGCAAACTCCCAAATTCTTATGTGTCTTCCCCTCCTTGACACGTCCACCATCATTGCTTTGATGCTTCTCTCTCTCTCTCTCTCTAAAACGCAGAGGAGGATGAAGACGGAACATAATGAGGCTAAGAGTTAACCAGGGTGGATAATTTCGAAAAAAAAGTTAGTAATTTACTAGGTTGGTAAATTCCTCATAGTGTTGGTAGCTTATAAACCATTCTTGTAAGACTTGAAAAAACTTGATATGAAAATCTTCCATTATTGAACCCCATAAAACTGTATAATTTCGAAACTTCTCTCTCTATCTCCTAACGCATGTCCTATTTCAAATTGTCAATTAGAAATAAATGGGAACGGCCTAATCTCTCTCTCGTGTTTGAAAATTTCGTCCTTAAAAATTGAAAGTGGTTATCCAAAATATTTGCCTATTCAGGCAGAACCACCAGATAAATTGGATGTAATGCACTAGATATTATCCATGAAATACTCTCCAGAGATTTAAAAAGTGGCTGAGTTGAAACTCAGTAGTAACTCTTCCATCCTTAATATAGTTACTCGTGTGGGCGTGCGCTGTCGATCATGTTGCAATTTTTCGAGAGCATGATCCATAAAAGGTGAGGAAATAAAGATCCAAAGGAAATGCTTGCCTCGTTGAGGTAGAATAAGCGCGAGGGAAGGGAAAAGAGCGGTAGACGAAAATGTCCCTGCGGGGCCCACAAAATATATATCCCTCTTAGAAGTGGGAAGCAAGAAAGGGCAATGCAAAAATGAGTTCCTTCTTCCCTTACACAACAGAGTTAGGTGGGGGCCACAGCATATTTGCTTTATCCTTGGAGTATCTGTCACGTCTTAATCTTTTGATTTTGTGTATCTCATCTTTATTTGTTCCTTTTTCTTTTAGCTCATCTTTTATCTCGTCTTTTTCTTTTATCTCATCTTTATTTGTTCCTTTTTTCTTTTATCTCATCTTTATTTGTTCCTTTTTCTTTTATGTCATCTTATTGGGAGGTTGGTAGATTCCTTATCGAGTTGGTATTTTACTAAAAGCACTTGCAAAATTTTAAAGAAGTTCGCTAGTCACTATATCAATCGAATGTGAGTAATATTGTCATATTATTGATATATCATTAAACACGCTTGTAAAATTTCAAAAGAGATGATAATTTACTAATATATTTAGACCTCGGTAAAATCCCAATAATGATGATAACTTATTTACGGGTGATTTGACAAGCAAGTTAACGGTCATATCTTTTTACAAATAAAATTGGAATCCTCAACCATCATATCATTTCTTTGCTTTGGAAACTTTAAATAAAGTGAAAAAGAATCATCAAACAGGAAAAGAATCCCAGTAATGATGATAACTTACTTACGGGTGATTTTACAAACAAGTTAACGGTCATATCTTTTTGCAAACAAGATTGGAATCCTTAGCCATCACATCATTTCTTTACTTTAAGAACTTTAAATAAAGTGAAAAAGAATCCTCAAACAGGAAAAGAAAAATGCCAAAGAATCATCTTTCACTAAAGAAGTTTCTGGCATCTCTCTCTCTCTCTCTCTCTCTTGCCTTGTACTGCTCTTTGTTTAATTTTACATTGTGATTTTTGGCATTTCAACCCGCCAAATGGATGAGATCATATATGGATTCAATATGAATCGGGATCATAAATCAAGTCATTTACCAGATTCTATTCAACTGGATTGCCCCATTTTTTGGCCCATTTCTCCCATCGATCATGATACAACTTTGGCCTTTGGTAAGTAAAGATTTGACGTAACAATATGGCTTGATATTCTTCTTCAAATATCAGGGTAAATATATTCAAAACCATTGACACATGAATTTTAGTCGACAATTTAATTATTTGTAAAAGAAAAGAATATGAAAACAATGAATGGTAGTAAAAAGAACAAAAAAATGAATAATAAAAACAATAAAGAGCAAATAAAAAAGGCCAATTTGGTCCAACTCGCGCGGCCCACAAGAGCATCCCATTGATTTGATCTGCGGCCCAGATACGTCAGCAACATTTCAGCTATTTCCTCTCTATTTCTCATGGTTCACTCGACTGCTCTGCCGCTTTTGCTCCTCTCATCTTAGCCCGGCTTGGCCTTCTCTCTCCCCTCCTCCTCCGCCCTGCGAGGACGTCGCTGTCCATGGTCTCTGGCTACCAATGTCTCTACAAGAAGACTTTCAAGCGCACCAAATGCATATCATTGCCATCGCCACTCATTTCCACGAATTTAAGCTCCAGGCGGTATCCTACTATTGCTTCTTCTTATTCGGTCATTTTGATATCCAGCAAAATTGCTTCTAGATGATCTTGCTTGTATCGGAATGGCACGTCAGAGCTCTAAATTTGCAAATTTGTTTTGTGATAGCTAGCTCAGTTAGCCTTGCTGATCGTTACGTATGATGCATTGATGATTATCATTTAGAATTGTGTTATTTTGTTCCTTCTTTCTTTGTGCATTCTTTTGGATTTGGACTTGAAAGAGTTTAGCTGTTACTGAGAGAAAGTCAGGCTCGATCATTGAGATTTTCTTTGCATTTTATACCCTCTGTTTTCTGCACTTGGTTTCTCTAATCGTTAAACTTGAAGTTTGGACATGGCATGACCAGATCTTTAGTTCAGTTAATTTCCAATAGAGTTTCTACTACTTTTTATCTCGTTATGTAATTGGGTTGCTTGTTCCTATTTTTCTCAATAAACAATGACTATTTGCTATTGCTATGCTTTGTAGGGTGCACGACATGAGTTGGGATGTACGTGTGAGCCTTGTAATTTTCCCCCTTTTTTCAAATTCAATCATGAGATGATTGATTTTTTCTCAAATTACATAAAACCTTTTCGAAACAACTAACTACTTGAATCAAAATAAAGGAAACTGAAATCACAAGAAATTGAAAGTGGAGGTGAAATTGAATAAGGAAACTAGACTTGAATTGAATTGAAACCGACGACGTGATTAGAGAAAACTAAACGAGAAGGCTGAAATTTACTGAAGCCGAGTACAAGTCATCTACTTCATTGTTCTACGCCAGCCACTGCACTGTCAATGTTGACTCTAATGAAAAGAATGATCAATTGACCGAAATATTCGTAAAAGAAATAGAGAAGCCACTGAGCGAACTCTGAACCTCAATCTCTCTTCACTAAGCTAAAATAATGTTGGTTCCAATATATGCAATTTTACAGGAAAAAAATTTGAAGATTAAACAGATGGAGAATGAAAATTACTTTTGTCTTTGAGGCAAGGAGAAACCTAAACTAGGAAAAGTAGAAATGAAACAGGGAACAAAAGGATGCTGATCTTGGATTCAAACAGAGCAACTAATCAGCCAATCTTCTCGGTATTGGCTTCATCCGCAGGCCATATCACGGTCTCAATGAGCTGTTTGCGCAAGTTCTCGTTGGAGATTTCTTTGTATATTTTGGTATGATAACGTTTCTGCACATTAATTCCCACCCTGATTGGATCTTTATAAAGTAGCTTTTGTAAATCTTTGGTACCTTGATCTATTTTCTGTATAGGTGAATACATGTTACCATCTCATTTTGAGCGAGGTCGTCGTCACTCCTCCAAGGGGAAGAAGAGCGATTATTATGGTTACTGGACTATGGATATTCACTTAAGAGTGTATGTTTATTACGCAAATACACGCACTAAAAGAACATTCAAAGAAGGTTTACCATGCATAAACTCTGATCGACCCACTTCGAACATAGACACTGTCGGTTATAGTTTGAAAAACTCCCACAACAAAGTCCAAGATAGTGCATGTACATTGCATTCCACTGCTTCTACCATAGCAAGAATGGAACCAATCACCCGATAAACTCTCGTGGAAATTGCCAAATTTCCACAGTCCCATGATACATCAATGCCGCACAAATGTAATTTTGAATAGCCGCCGGATAAAAGGTACGATCTTTCTAACACATAAAATTCACAGACAAGACATTTGGATATAATCAAAACGGTAAATAACTTTCGTAAGGCCGAAGGCCTGATGGCATAACTGCGACATTATTTAGTGTTTGGTACAAGTGAAAATTTTCAGCATTTAACATTTCTCATCTAGGCAAAGATTAGGCTTCGTTTGTTTCACGGAAAATGAATGATTTAAAAAGCATTTTTCAATAAATGATCGCTTGTATCGCTTGAAATAATTAATCAATTGAAAATATTTCTCTGTTTCACCCCCCACAAAAACATGATAAAGGACCAAACACCAAACCTGAAAAGAATCGAGAATCATGTTCTGAATGTTCTGAAATCTCCATCAATAACGTGATTCAAAGAATTCACTACAATCGCAAGCCTCATGTAGAAGTGGTCTCAAGCTCTTACACATCATGCAGCATTCAAGTATCTCAAAATTGAAAAAGATGAGATTTCTCAAATGCTTACGATTTTAACATCCTCAAAACTTGTCTTCATACTGACCACCCAACTCGCTGACAACAAGAAGCCCTCCTCCTTCCTTGTGTTGTCGCTTCCTCGAGCTCCGTCTCATAGCACTTTGACGAGCTGAGAACTTGAGAAGAAAATTGCTTTGAGTTCAATTAGGCTTGGAAATTTGGGGTAAATCTTAAACGATGTCGTTTTTGTACACGGGCACTTCTTCATCTTAAGTTTATGCCACATAGGAGAGAGAAGTGAATAAAAAAGGTCACATTAGCATTTTCCTTTAACCAAGTTAGATAGAGCTAACAAAGAACTCGATTGCATCAACTTGATAAGTTTTATGAATTGAATGGACTATTAGTGAGTTTTAGGACTCAATTGTGCTTTCGCGACAAGTCTTAAGGCTTATGGTCCACTTATCCCTTAATTGAAATATGTAAACGTAAAGTAGAAACAAGCTGTAAACTGGGAAAATGTGGGAATGCAAAATATACCGCTTAATTTCGTGAAGAATCAAATTTTTGTCATGCTCATTGTCCACACGTGCATGGCCATCCCTCAGCCACTAAGTTCTCCGTTATGAATTTGCATTCTGAAGAGAGAGAAACTTCTCCTTTGGAACTTTTAAGAGCCCTTAACTTGCCCCCTCCAACAATCTCTGGTAGTACTGAACTATGATGTTGGCAAGGATCCATCATTGGTCAATGAACTGTGAAAATTTTAAGTGCATTATCTTGAAGATCCATCATTGGTCAATTAATTTTCATATGAAGATTCAGAATTCCTTTAATAGGGTTTCACTTAATTTTGAAGAATCAAATTTAAAAAAATTGGAAAATTAAAGTTCTCCGTTATGAATTTGCATTACGAAGAGAAAACTTCTCCTTTGGCCCCCCTCAACAAAACTGGTGTCAAGATAATGCAGTGCATTATCTTGAAGATCCATCATTGGTCAATTTTTTCACAGTTCATTGACCAATGATGGATCCTTGCCAACATCATAGTTCAGTACTACCAGAGATTGTTGGAGGGGGCAAGTTAAGGGCTCTTAAAAGTTCCAAAGGAGAAGTTTCTCTCTCTTCAGAATGCAAATTCATAACGGAGAACTTAGTGGCTGAGGGATGGCCATGCACGTGTGGACAATGAGCATGACAAAAATTTGATTCTTCACGAAATTAAGCGGACGTAAAGCTCTTTCAAAAGTTTTATTTTTTTCTGTAGAATATATAAAATAATAATTCAAAAGGATTAATAAGGATTAATCTGTCCTTTTTAAGTAATCCAAATTACACAAAAAGGCATTTGGTCGGAGAAGTCATGCTCGGCACCGAGAGATGGTCCGATTAAAAAATGAAAGTGCTGGTTAGAATAACATGCAATTAACTGCTGCATCCAACGGATTAAGATCATCGTTAATTAAGAATTGACTTGTACTGGAATCTCACCTAATGATAATGATATTCACTTTGTGTCATTATTGGATTCTCGAGTTGGAAGCTTTCCCAGTCACCAATGTCTTGGTCCGCTTCTGTTCCACAGCTTACTCTTCTGAAGAATACCAAGGATGAGAATTCTGCATAGTATTTCTCAGGTAAGAAAGTCCTAAATTTCTGCAACTCGAAAAGTCTAAGAGTAGGTAACTCAAAGAAGATGATTGTCTTACCGTTTGGGAGACCATCAAACAGCCAAATTTGCCTCAAGTTTTCGAGATCATGCAAAATCAGCCTAGACAATTTACCACTCTTTGTATCTGTCCCATCACTTTCGTATATGATCTCGATTGAACGGCATGAAATCACTTCTAGGATCTTGAGACAGCGCTGCAGTCTATTCCACAAATGGGATGGGACAATACATAGGAGATTGTCACGGTGCTCCAATCGAAGAAATTCCAATTTGCAAAAGGAATGAATGGGAATTTGATTGTTCCATAGCTCTTTGCATTGAGCGCCCTCAATTTCCATATGTCTTATATCGGGAAATGTAACCTGCACAAGAATAATGCGAGAGAGGAGGATAGTTGGACACATTGTTGCATTGTTCATTCTGATCATGATAATGCAAGAATACAGATGATCACAGTAAGGGAAAGAGCAAACCATCTCATTGAACAACAGTTGTGGCGATTCATCATCCTCTTCGGCCGTCACACCAAATGGCCTCTCGACACTTGCGGGACTAGGGATGAACGCTCCAAAGTTACGGCACCACAAAATTCTTAGATGTCTTAAGGAAGTGAAATCATATGAACTTCCTGAGCTGAAAAATATCAGGTTATCGAGCTCCTCAAGTGTTAGTGAACTTAAGCAAGGGAAACTCATCACTTCTGTCTTTGATCAACCACCTTCGTCCATGGGAACCACTTCCTTCATCTGTTAGCAATTGGTAATGTATAGGCTCTCAAGTTTATAGAGAGTTGTGGCCATAAAATAGGGGAAGAGATATCTTAGGTCGGAGTAACTGTGAACATCGATAGATTTTAGATTAGGAAAACTCAAAATCATTTTGGAGTCGCTCTTCACTAGATGTCTTAGCCTTCTTGCTCTACTCACACGAACTTCTTCCAATTTGGGGAGCAATACAATTTTTTGTTCAATATTCAAATAAAGGGATCCACAATCAAACATCGATTCCAAGGAGGAACACTGATAAACGTCTACTCTACTCAAGTTGTGCAATCTCCCTATGACTGTCGAAGGGAAGACGTCGAGTAGGTCGGAGCAATGTTTAAGGGTGAGGGTGGCTAATTGGCAGAAGGAATTTCTGGAAGGTTCACTGTGCCATATCCTTTTGAAGGATCCTACCAAGAGGTCTAACTCCTCCAAGCTTGGTAAACTAACCTGCTTATAAAAGTTATACGTCAGATCATAGCTATGAAAAATTTGACAATTTGGCCTAATGCTGATGATCTATTTGACAATTATAGCAATATCGAGCATGCATCTCACGAATTTAATCATGCACAGGCGATATCACTTATCCATGGGCACTCAAAAAGGCAACCAAACTAAGACAAAATCCATCTAATTCATGCTTATTCCACAAATTCCAGCACACATTCAGAATTGCAACAGAGCATACAAGGTCGCATATCGTGATCATTTCATGACTAATTGGCATGAATTGAAGCCATATCTTCCTACAAGCGCATATAAGTCTACTTGATGAAAATGGCATCAATCCAAGACCAAATTCATACCAAATTTAAACACAGCAATCGTGGTCAGCACACAATACTTCGATTCTAGCATATTCAAGTTCGGTTATGACCATAATTCTTGCAAAATTGGCATGAGATTCACCATATTAGTTTCCTAGCATGTACAAATACGATCCCATAACCAAACTAGCCTGAACATGGAATCAAAAGCACACCAAATCAGAGATATCAAGACAGAGTTAGCATACACGGATCGATTTCCAGTAGAATTTAATTCATTCATGACATAATTTATTCTCCGAGCGAAGATGAAATTCACCATAACACAATCTTATATCACCACACATTCTTACTTGAGTGGAATGGCATAAAATCAAGGACCAATTGACATCACCTCAGGGCCGCAACAGTCGCGAATCAGCATGTATTGACAAGGTTCCAGCAGATTCAAGCCAAGTTCGAAATTGAATACCTACGATTTTTTTATGAAGAAATAGAACTCAAATACGCTTATATGACCAGAATAGATCAACAATCTAGTAATGAAGGAAATTCTCGGTCAAGAACTGAATCAAAATGCACACTGATTTAGTACAGGAATTTCATCAAATAGATGGAATACATTTTGGCCAAGGAGCACCAGTTCAAATCATTAATACAGCCTCAATCACAGTCGATTTGCACACAGATAGTAGCAACGGAAAACAAAGCATATGTGATGCAGTTGAATGAAGAATGATTAGCTAATAGCGATTGACATCGGATATGAGTAAAGAGCTAGCAGAAGCAACGTCAAGGAAGGGAATCGTCGAAGCAGGCAGTCATGACCGACGTTCGAGCACTTCGGCATTACAGACCTTCTTCGCGGCGGCGGTGGAACTGTTGGCGATCGGGAAGCGGTGATGATCATGGATCAAAATAAAAGAACATATATAACAAGTCCGGGCCTTTAACGTATCTTTTGCGGAGACCGTCCAAAACATAAAGGCGTTTTGTGGGAGAATATTTCCAGGATATTAGTTGGTAGCCTTCCCAGTCACCAAAGCCATTGTCCAGCGCTTCTATAACAATCACCTGGTAGGCGTGGCTGATATCAACAGACCACCGACACAGACCACCGACGAACTTTGAATCGGTGGCGAGGTATTTTCAGTCAGAGCGAAGATGGAGAATCTCGGAGCTTCTTAGTTAGCTCTGGTTCTTCCCACTGGATCGACCGCAAATCGAAGGAAACTAAGCTGTCTTCCAGTGCTGCAACATAAAACCAGACAAATCAGTGAAAAAGGAAAAGAAAAAAGACTGAGAATCGAATCGGGAAAAGATGAGATTACAACTGGGCAAGGAAGGAGAATGAAGATCCTATGTGGCCATAGCTGCTGGACTTCGCTGAAGAGAAGTTACCGGTCGCTAATGAAGAAGAGATCCACGGCTGGAAGAGGATCGCTGGAATTAGAAATGATGGAAGCAAACACTGAAGATCATAAGAAGCGAGACCGAGGACAACGATTCCAAGCCTGATTCCAAGATTAAAACTAGAGAAAGAAAAATGCACTCAGCTTCGGCCATGGTCGAACCCATTATCGCTTTTCCCTTTCTTCGAACTTGTTCAGCCAGGTGAAGAGATAGAGCGAGATTTAGCAAAGAGAAAATTGCGGAGAGAGAGAGAATCGGTCAACCAAGAGAGAGAATAATAAGTGTGAGTTCTCCGATAGAGACGGAATTCATTCAGCGATTGAACGATTAATCAGGAACGGATAATCTGATCGCGGAGGAGTTTGAACGATTCCGGTGGATTGAACGATTCCGGAGGGGGAGAGATGTTAGTCAGTTGAGTAAAAGTCTGCTACTATCTCGGGAGGTCTATCGCTGACAATAACCTCCGTCTCTTCTCCATCTATAAATGGAGGAACAAGGGAAGGCTTGAGCTTTTACGGAGGAGAAAGAAAAAGCAGAGAGTAAGAGTGTGACAGAGAGAGAGAGAACACGAAGTAGAGAAAGAGGGAAAGAGAGAGCAAGAAGTAATACTCCCCGGGTGGGTTTTGTCATGCTATTACCTTCTTGACCACATTGTGCAGTCCCCTCGACCCTTTTGACGTTGGTGGTCTTGCCTACACATCCAGACAAGTCGCTCATTGCCGTCCCCGACGCCGGCTCAACACCACAGCACACTCAAATTCCCCGACGCCAACTCAACATCCAGACCGGGAGGCGCTTCTCCGGCGACGCTTGGTGCTTGAACTTCTCCCGGAAGTAGTCACCGGCACAGCCGGGGGTATCGAGACTGGATCCGACCGCCAAAGGCGAGATTGGATGCAGGTTCAAGAACGGAAATGCAAAGGAGAGGATTGCGGCTCAAGCCACTACCGGCGATACCACCATCGGGCCGTCGGAGAGAGAAGAGAAGCTGGCAAGATACTATACACAAGAGCCTTATGATGGTGGCCATACTACTGGCCACCACGGGGGGCAGGGGTGTGGCAGGATGATATGAAAGGTGGCCAAATTGCAGGTACTTCCGTCATGGCCCACAAGTTCCCCAACCAATATAAGCTTTTTGTAATGTGTAATGCAATAAGCTTTATTGGGTCCCTCAATGTGATTTTCATGAGGATCGCCATATGGACGATGTGGGTTGCCTTTATCTCGGCGACGGTGACTTTTGCGATACCCATTTTAGTATTGACCCCAGACGATAAAAATAATACAGCATATCGAAGAGTTGCGGTTGCAGTGCTGGCATGGGCCGCACTGATGGCGCTTCTTTTGGTGGGTTAGATTTTGTTTACCATCTGGAAATTTTTACAAAGAGTTAATTTCATTCCGAAATCATTACGAGTCCTGAGCCTTGTATACAAATTCCCAAAGTTAATTTCATTCCGTTTTGTATATTTTGTGCTTTTCTTTTGTTCCCAAGACCCAAATCTTGATTGATCCTTTCATGCATTAATCACTTGTGTGGACTTCAATGTGGCTTTTCATAGACTTATGTTTGGGCTGCCTGTTGAAGCAAGGTATAACTCAAAATTTCTCACGGTCAAGAATTGCAATATATAAAAGAATGTCTCCCTCATCAATTGAGATCGAGTCGAGTTGAATAATTGAGAATAGATCCCAAACTTGACTCGCTTTGCTTTACACAATTAAGGAATCCAATTGGAGATTTTTACCTTTGAAATCTTGTGGAAAAAATTGAGTGCACATGTATTTTCTAGAATTGAAAATTTTTAGGGGACCTTCTGTTGAAAATTGTCATACGGCTGCCCTTTAACCAATCAACTCCATAAGTACCATCTTATGGATTGAGTCTGGATTGAGTAATCTATTATGCGTTCGACAGCTTATTTGGTTTATGGGCCTTTTTTGCCCTCTTTACTTAGGAATGTCATAGTTGTGGCTTTATATTACCTGATTCGTACATTGATCCCCAAACATGGGAATTTGTACTATATTATTCCTAAACCTTTCATGTATTGAGCTAAAAATTACTGTATGATATGAATTTGTCATGTCAATTAATGCCTGATAATAATTATGCAAACGAATTTAACATGTTTAGCATTTATTCTTCTAAATTTAATCTGGAAATGTCTTTTTTTTTTTTTGGTCGAGTCTAAAAATGTCTGTTTGACTAGTTGAGTTTTTCAAGTTAAAACGTCCTTCTCCCTAAATCATTACACAAGATATACACTATAATATTTTTGACAAAACTTATATCACTCAAATGTCTGATTATTTCAGAGAAAATTATCCAAAAATCCTAAACCTATTGTACAACAGCTAATTTAGTCATAAACCTTTCAATCGTGTCAAGTTAGTCCTAAACCTTTTGAATATTTACCAATTTAGTCCCAAATATTTTAATGAATTACCAATATAGTCTATCCTACTAATTTTGACTGGAAATCATTGTTAGTGCTAGTTGTCCTATACGGCGTAATCAACATTGACATAGATAATTTTATAATTTTTCAAAAGAATTTTTCAATTCTTTATTTCTTTTCTTTTATTTTTTTTTCTTCACAGGGCCAACAGGAGTAGGGCCACAAAGCCCTCACCAGCCACTGGGGGCGAAGGTCGTGGCTCTCGCGCTAATCTTGGCAATGGTTGCAACGACCTCACCGGCCATAGCGACGACAGTGGAAGCACCATGACACCCTTGCTGTGGCCCTTAAGGGCCTAGGCAAGAGCTCACAATGCCCTCACCAGCCACAGCGTGGGCTCACTAGCCCTCCCCCAAATCGGGCAAGGGCTTCGTGACCCTCGGCCAGTGGCTGGCAATCCCGCAGGCCTTGTGAAAAAAAAATGAAAAATTATCCACGTTAGCACCAGCGACCCCATGTAAGATGGTCGGTGTTGACTCCTCCATGTCAGCCATATCTAGCCCAAATTAGACGTAAGGGCTACATTGATAATTCATTAAAAGGTATTTGTCTAAATTGACCAATCCTCAAAATTTTAGGACTAAATTGGCACAATTTAAAGGTTTATGATTGAATTGGCAAATTTTCTAAAGGTTTAGGACTAAATTGACACAAATGAAAAGTTTAGGATAGAATTTTTAGCCGTACAATAGGTTTAGGACTTTTTGGATAATTTTCCTAAAATAATCAGATAATTTGAGTGACATAATGTTTGTCAAAAATATTAAGTGCATATCACGTGTAATGTTTTAGGAACAAGGACGTTCTTACTTGAAAAACTCAACAGGTCAAACGGACATTTCCAGCCGAAATTTAGAAAGATAATAGTTAAACATACAAAATTCTTCAAGAAATTATCACATTGACATGACATATACAAATCAGACAGTAATTTTTCCAATCTGGACATCCACATTGAAAATATTTCATCCACATCGTACTTTGACGCTATAGACATTGGCTAAATTTTTCCACAGTAGAGTCCATGTAAGGGTCTAAGATGACTAAGTTTTGTCCACCATATAACTCAGGCACTGTCTGATAGCCACATCAGAGTATTTGGCCCAAATTTGGTGTCCGATGGACATGATTATTATAAGATTTTTTAAAAGTAGAATAATTCGATTAGACAAATTAAGATTACATAGAGTTAATTAGAAAAAAAAACGTGAAAATAATATGACGAGACGAGACGGTTATAGAATATCTATGGACCCAGATAGTGAACACCATCGTAAGACATGGGCCAACAAAATCTTCATGGGCCTATACCGAGCGACGCTAACAACCCCAGGTTAATTACGATACATGAGCCAGCCTCGTCTCTGTCTTTTAGTTGTGGGCACAAAATTGATTTTGGACCTATTCAGTGATGTTGCTGGGATTTGGATCGAGGGAGGACAAAATTTATCCATGAAACATGGAGTCAAAATAATGTGTATTGTACCCATTAATAAGTAAAAACATTACAAATCCCGAATTGAAAATTTTGTGAATTGTGTTCTTAGAATTTTCTATACTAACTTAAATGGTTATTCGAACGAAATATGGTGGCACCTCAAGGACATGGACGAAAATCTCTAGTTGTTTTTCTAAAAAAAAAAGTAGATCATTATTGTTTGACAGAACAAGATGAGTATTTTACTTATCAAGTCTTTTCACGGAGCCTTATTCCCTTAAAAACCCAACTTTAAATCAATTTTCAGTTCTGGCCCGAGCCCTTTTTTGTCTTAAAAAATCACCACATTTCATACTAGTCCCAAATCTGTCTTGCGTCTAAAAATTGCCATTGCTCTCTTTAAAATTGTCAATATCATGAGGCTAATGTTTATTCCATACGAAGGTGAGGATGACGATGAAGATGCGGATTCTGATAATTAACATCTAACAAGCCATAATGTTGATAAGTTTGAATAAACTTGTGGTGACTTTTGGATGAAGGACAGATTTAGAACTATAGTGAAAGTTGGTGATTTTTTTAGACAAAAAAAGGATCATGACAGAATTTAAATTGTGCAAAAAATTGGAACCTTTTTAAGGGAATTAAGCCCTTTCATGGTCCTTCTCTACATTCAATTTTATGATAAATAGATCCTTTTAGGTGGGTTTTTGAATGCAAGATTGTTTCTTGGCAAGTTGACATGGAAATCCTGTGTTTCTTTTCTTCTGGTCTTGTCATCATTTTTCATGGGTTTTGGTTGCTTTCAGACATCATGGTTGGTGGGCCTACATGGGCCCATTATTAGATCGTGTCGTGTCGTTTCTCAGTTCTTATGGTTCAGCCCAGTCTGACAGGTGCATAGTGGGCCCATCTTTGTTGTCATCAACCCAAGGCAGTTGCATTTAGTACACATCATCCTCTTTTATACGCGGAGGTTGTTTCTGAGCTTTCAATTTAATTGGTCTTCTGATTTTTTTTCTTATGGGTCTTTCGAATTTTCTTTAGTTTGATAAATATTTACATGAAAAAGATAAAAGAGTTTTATCTGCTGGGTCTTTTATACTTTGAAAGAAAGGCCCTTAATCTTCATAATATTGAATCCATTCTTTTACGCGGAATCGAATCAAACACTGAAAAAAAAGGGCTTTCTCCGGTAATGACAGATGCTTTGCTACATTTTCAATTAGAAGAAAATCCACACGAGAGGAGAAACTCCAAGAGTGAAGCAACCCAGAAGCCCTTAATCACCTGCTGAGGTATATACTTTTTTTTTATTTTTTATTGTTGGTGAAAAGGGCGAGGGATGACCAGCGAGCGACCCGGTCTGATTGCTATCATGAAAATCTCCGTAGTTGCTACAAAATGTTAGAGTAGAATTGTAACTTCTCCGCACCAATTGTAACCTAAACATCCGAGATTGGCAAATTCGTTATCGAGCCCAATCAAAAAGCTGAGAGCTATAGAGTCTCTACATGAGCTATGCCGCAATTAGGCGATGTACCGTAAAGCACTACCACACGAATGTTAGCTTGTGACCTCGTGAAGACATGAAGACAGCTTGGACATATATGTCACCTGATAAAAAAAACAAACAAAAGAAGGCCAGACACATAGAGGGGTGAAGAAGTAGGAAAAAAGTGAGAGGAGAGAGAGCAACGGGAGAAAAAGAAAAAAAAAAAAAGAGATTGAGCCTCCCTCCTCATAACGACGTGCAGCGGTGCTGCATCAGACGCAGGGCCGGTGACTCCGCCAGTGGCGATGGTAAAGAAGTAGGGAAGTTTGCCAGAAACAAGGGATGACAAGCATTCTTTTTTTTTTTTTTGGTCTGTGGATGAATAAAAATCGAGTCGATCAGATAATGGATGAGAGAGTAATCTCTAGTCAAACTTCGATCAAATCTTCCGGTACTTAAAAAAAAAATGTCCTATAGCCCAAAACCATACGTGGAGGTCTTGGAGACGCAAGAAACTGTCCATACTTAAGATATGGCAAATGATGATTTTTTAAAATAATAAGTCTCCAAAACAACACTCGAATCATAGATCCAAGCCTTAGGTTTCAGTCTGTATAAAAAAAAAAAAACCGGTTCCGTGATTTTGGGATTTTACCTAGCAATATTGGGCACGTTCCAACAGCGCAATAATCACGCAAATTGGACGTCGGACGGAAAGGATATGAGCCCGGAAAGAGTGGGCTTCGACTTGTAGGTTGCACGTATTAAGTTCTAAAAAAATGCTAAACGGATGGTGTTTCCAATTTGACCACTCCATCGTGTCTATTGTAACTGTAGATTGCGATGAAAATGCCGGTCCCTCTCCCTTGTATACTGTAGAAAAAAAAATGCTAAACGGGTGGCGTTTCCAATCTGACTCGGTCATTGATCTTTCCCCTAGTTGATTCTCAGGTGTGGCAATGACCCCCGCTTTGGCTGATTCTCTGCAAGCCATGGTCGAGAACTCCACCGGCGGCTTCTTCGTTCGCTATATCGGAGCTCAGGTCAGCTCAAAGTTCCTTTTGCCACTTTAAGTTTAGTTTAGTCAAATTAAGAATATTTAGCTGGCTTTTTCTATTGGATAATTTAGATCATCGATACAACTAGATCTTGGACAAACGGAGGTTTTTGGTCCTACATGGGAAAGAAAGATTGCCCCATTCAGAACCAATTTTAGTTGCATGAGTGCGTCATGCCCTACGTGCCCAATCTTTTATTGACCACACGTGCAAATTAATCAAACATAAGATAGAGAGAATATCTAACATTTTAACGTTTGTCAAAGAAATTTTAAGCAAGCGGTTGTGGCAATCAATTTGGCATTGTACACGAAAGTATTGTATTTTTTGAGAATCGCCACTAGTTCTATATAGGATAATTTCATTTTTTGTGTGGGAATTTGCAGGGCGCTCCGGGTATATCAGCAATTCCACTAGCTTCATTGGTAGTTCTTGGTTTTGTAATTTATTAAGCGAGAACAGACGCTCTGCATTCCGAGAAGACAGAAGTCAGCAAGCATTATTATTATTTTGTATTTTCGTAATGCGTTTCTCATGGTTATATCTTTATTTTTTGGCGAGAAGAAAGAGCTTTCCGATTATCTACAAAAGTGACGTAACAACCACACGTCCACCATCGTTGCTCTAACGCTACTCACTCTCTCTCTCTCTTTTTCATGTGGCCGTGTGTCCCGCATTCAAACACCAGCCTCGACTTATGTAAAACGAGCTTTGCCCTCTGTGTTACCGATTTCTTGTTGCGCGATTCAATTAAAAGAAAGTTTATCTACATTTCCAAAAGCGCATGCTCTCTCTCTGTCTCTATCTTTGTCTCTAAAACATAGAGTAGAATTACTATACCTATCTTATATTTACTATACATTAATTTTTGTGTCACGAAAAATTCCTAAACCGGTACATCCGTGTTAAATTTACTATAAATTAATCTGCGTATCACAAAAAATCTCAAACTATTACACTCGTACCATATTTAATCAAAATTGATATATTCGTGCTAAATTTACAAAAATGTTTTTTTTTTGATAACCCAGGGAACCCCGGACGGACCGACGGTAGGAAGTAAACCCTGGGGGCGACACGTGCTAGCCACCACACACGTGCCACCGGTTATGTAACAGCCCGGACCTACCGCCCCACGTGATATTGTCCGCTTTGGGCCAAGCCCTCACGGTTTTAAAACGCGTCCACTGGGGAAGAGGTATCCACAGACTTATAAAGCCCGCCCGTTCCCTCTCCAACCGATGTGGGATCTCACAGGTTAAGTCACCCTGCGGCGCCCGGGATTCGAACACTCAACCTTTTACGAGAGGAAGAGTGCGCGCTCCAGCAGCGCCACCCAAGCGGGTGGTAAATTTACAAAAATGTTAGGGCTCAAGTGAGGCAAAATTGTCATGGTGTACCTATTTGTGCAAATCTAGCGCAAGTATACTAATTTGGGATTTTTAGTGATACAACAATTAGTTTGGGGCAGATGTGACATAGGTGTATTAATTTGAGATTTTTTGTAAAACGAAAATTAATTTAAAATAAATATAATATGAATATACCAATATAAGAATTTTGTTTGTAAAAACTTACAAAAAAAAAATTTAGAAACTGATGTTAAGAGTTTACCGTGGTGGAGTTAAGTTGCTTTGTAGCCATCGTGGGTCACGTGGCTGTTACTGAGGTTAGTGTTACTAAACATACTTGATAAAGATGTCTAACTTTAAAAGTATAGAAAACAAGTGTCATGAAAAAGTTAGGCCCTTTAAAATAACTTGACAAGTATTCCGGAAATACTCTATAACATAATGCTCAGCCGTCAGGAAGGTGAATTTGTTTTTCACGAATGGAGTCGGATTAGTTTTAAGTGCACATTTACAAAACTTAGGACTACACCACATGGGGAAATATTATAGCGGGCGATCATCCAACAAAACAATTTATTCATTCAATTATCTGTCAGCCCTCGTAGATTGGCCTCCTGTAGCTTATTTCTCGAATATTTTATTGTTGTCCAGAATCATTGGCTCGACGGCATGAGCTCAAGCATTTTTTTTGTTATTCAATTAGAATTTCCTATTGTAAATAGATTTGTTCATATTACATCCTTGGTTATAATCTTTCTATGGTTGTAATGTTGAAAATGTAAAGGTAAGACGAGTGTTAGTTCCGATATTATGATATGGAAGATAGATTTTCCATTTGTTAAGTCAAAAAAAAAAAAGGGAGAAAAGGGAGAGTTGAGAGAGGCTCTCGGCCCAGGTGTGCTTCCATGGCTCGAATTTGCGGGCCTCTTTGATCAGTTGCACGACCATGACATGCAAAGAGTACATAAAAATGTTCACCCCCTACATCAATTGTACAGAAGATGGACAAAATTCGAAATCGGAAAATAACAGTAAAGCATTTATTTTATTCAAGTTCATGTATATACCTGTATACTTAGTAGAATCGAGACTATAAAGGAATTGCTCAAAAGGCTGAAAGCATCACCTCAACGCGTGTGCTCAACCATATACGATTATATATTTTTTAGTCCCAAGTTTGTACAAATTGTTTTACGAATAATGGAGGTTTCACATCACATAAATAACTTATACAGTGTTTAACATTGCAAAACAATTTTCTAATCTTGTAAAAAAAGACGCAAAATCTTAATACAAGATTTTCACAGCTTATGAACTCTTCAATTTCACAAAATCATAATTATATGAGAAGCTCCACCTTGGGTTACGACCAAAATGTGGTCACTATTCTAAAAAAAGCAACCCACTAATTTGGTTGATCACCCAAAGCAAAAATAGTTTTAGTCGATGGTAAAATATACTAACACATATAATCTGAAATTTAAATAACCTGATATAATCAAATAGTCATCATGCACATACAAATATTGTACTGCCACAACGGAAGCTGTTTTTTTTTTTTACTAATTGTGAACATCATAATAATTCTAGCTAAAAAGGTATATATTCCATATGTAGCTTTGATATTCAGTTTGTATACCAAAAACAGGTAATGCAGGAGAAAATTAGAACATATTGATTAACGGAAGAAATTAGAAAAACCATCTTAGCCCTGTGTAAAATATCTCGATGCACCATTGCAGAGGATGAAGAGGTTGTCTTGTTCATCCACTTTTAATCTTTATGCAAGCCATCTACATCTAATCTCTACTTCTTTGTTCTTATTATAGCTTGATGGGCCTCAGTGAAAGACAATGCTAATTAATGCCGAGTGCAAAAACATTATTTGATATATATTTTCCTTTAAGATATTGAGATATATAGAGCTTGTAAAATGAAAAAAAATAACATTGGAATGTCGAGTTACCATGTTTCCTGGGAAGAATTCATCATTGATACCAGAAAATCTCAGTAAGAGTTAGATTTTCTTGTCCAGTGGAAGGGCACAACCAATGAAATATATGGAAATTATTCTGAAGATTTTCACCTCATTTCAACTCTCCCTTAGAAGAAATTGCTCTCTGTTTTTTATAAACTATGGTATTAGTAAATTGTGGACGATACATGAGTAATCTATCAATGAAGGAATTATCCTAGGCTCAAATAGCATCAGAGAAAGCTATGCATTCATTGGACTGTCCATGTTGAGTGATCCAATGAAGAGAATGGTAGAAGAAAAGTTTTCCTGTGCGCCCATAAAAGTGGGAAATAGGACAGACACGGTGGGCTCTTTTTAAGAAGTTACACACATCTAAATAAGAGAGGAAAGGTTGAAAATATTTATGCAAGGGAAAACAAAACGTTTAAAGTAGTAAGGATGGGGATCTTTTGTCAAACAAGGATTTGTAATGATAAATAATTGGGCACAAGTATGCCAAAATGAATTGGCATGGACATCCAAATTTCTAAAACCAAATTATCATCTCGCTAACAAGTGTAGTCAAGCAACGTTGAACTGTCCATGTTGATTGATGCAGTGAAGAGAATGGTAGAAAATTTTTTTCCCGTGGGCACATGAAATGAATCCTCTTGGACGTGGGAATAAATGGAGGGAAATAAGAGGGACCCAAGACGGTCGGACCAGCTTTACATTAATGCGACCTATATTCATCCTAAGCCATGATTCGAAAATTTTCATTTTTCTTCCTAAAATCATATTGTTAGGTTAGTATCCTATCGGTGTTACTTTGCTTCGCAATAGAATATATGTGTTCTTCCACTATAATGGAGGAAAAACTCTACAATAGAGAACAGAGGATACCGAGAGGGAGATAAGCTCAGAACTCCTTTGCAGCGAGTTATCTCTTTTTTTACGATGGAGTGATTGCACTTCAACATCTGATAATTGTTCTCTTCTTCAAAGTTGTAGTGCGATGACATATCCATGGACTCGGCATTGCGATCCAAAACGTTATGGTGAAGGCAGAACAAAACAGAACAAAAGCGATCAACAAATCTAGAATGAATTGCAGTGGATTCTGGAATTAGATGAGAGAAGACGCAATTACCTGGCAGGCGTGGCTGATATCAACTGAACACCGACACAGACCACCGACGAACTTTGAATCGGCGGTGAGGTATTTTCGGTTAGAGCGAAGATGGAGAATCTCGGAGCTTCGTAGTTAGCTCTGGTTCTTCCACTGGATTGACCGTAAATCGAAGGAAACATGTTGTCTTCTAGTGCTGCAACATAAAACCAGACATATCAGTAAAAAGGAAGAAAGAAAAAAACCGAGAATCGAATCGGGAAAAGATGAGATTACAAACTAGTCGAGGAAGGAGAATGAAGATCCTATATGGCCCATAGCTACTGGACTTCGCTGAAGAGGAGGCACCGATCGCTAATGAAGAAAAGATCTGCGGCTTGAATGGCTGAGCAGAGGAGGCATCACGGCAGCAAGAGGATTGCTGGAATTAGAAATGATTGAAGCAAACACTGAAAATCATAAGAAACGAGACCGAGGACAACGATTGAAGCCTGATTCGAAGATTAAAACTAAGAGAAAGAAAATGCACTCAGCTTCGGCCATGGTCGAACCTATCGCTTTTCCCTTTCTTCAAACTTGTTCAGCCAAGTGAAGACATAGAGCGAGGGAGAGAGATTTAGTAAAGAGAAAATTGCGGGGAGAGAGAATCTGTCAACCAACAGAGAGAATGGGTGTGAGCTCTCCGATAGAGAGGGAATTCAGCGATTGAACGATTAATCAGGAGCGGATAATCTGGTCGCGGAGGAGTTTGAACGATTCCGGTGGATTGAACGATTCCTAGGGGGAGATGTTAGTCAGTTGAGTAAAAGTCTGCTATTATCTCGGGAGATTTTTGCTGACAATAACCTCCATCTCCATCTATAAATGGAGGAACAGGGGAAGGCTTTAGCTTTTACGGAGGACAAAGAAAAAGCAGAGAGGGAGAGAGAGAGAGAACAAGAAATAGAGAGAGAGAAAGAGAGAGAGGGGAAAGAGAGAGCGAGAAGTAGTGCTCCCTGGGTTTTGTCATGCTATTACCTTCTTGACCACATTGTCCAGTCGCCCCGATCTCACTCGTGCTGCTCGACCCTTTGACGTTTGTCGTCTCGCCTAAACATCCAGACGAGTTGCTTGCTGCCTTCCCCGACGCCTGCTCGACACCACAGCCACGGCGGCAACACTAACAGGCCACAGCCACGCAGCCTTGCTTCGCCACGATGCGCACCGAGCCTTATCCACAATTGCGGTGTCTCTCGTGCTGCTCCGTCCAAACCAAACCAAACACAACCATCCTGAGTTTCCCCCAGAAATAGCAAACAGAGAAATCCCGAGTAACATGACTCAATGAACAGTTTTCCATGAAATCCCAATGGTATAGTATTTCCATGAACCACCGTCATTTTTCAGTTACATATGCTAAATTTCTGTAGTTGCTCCTACTACTATTGAAAGAAAGCCAACCTACATTATCATGAACAGTTTACCACGCACATAGAGTTGGCGAGGGCTCTCATTCGCCACTGCCGGAGCGAAAGCCGGCAGAGATGTCGACATCGGAGTCCGGCGAGTCCGAGGCATGTTGCTCGGGATTTCTGTGTTTGCTATTTATATTTTCTGGTTATAACTTGTAAGTAGTCAAAAAAAGAAGTGGGTCCCGCACTAAATGGGTTTGGACGAAAGGTTGTAATGAGATGGGCCAACGCTTTAGTTATTGTTTATTATTTGTTATTTATCTTATTATTTGTTATTTATTTTGTTTATATTTATTTATCTTTATCTATTGAAAAAAATGTATGTTCGATTTGCTTAAAAAATGAAAGTGTCAACTAAGGTAAGGAGGGCAGTGTTGCAACATCATAAAGTTCCAATATTGACAATCTAGATGGGAGCTTCAAGCAACTTGTTTATCGTTGTATGTTCTATCCAAATTATTCTCAATTTCCTCAAATTTTTGATCGAATCGGGTAGATTGACTACTTGTGACCATGATAGATCCAACTTGAGTAATGATTATAATTCTCCAATCAAGCATAGAAGCTCCATTTTCCGGTAGCAATTGCATATTTGGCAAGTGTGTAAGTCAATCCAACACCCAATTTATTTGACAAAATGTAACAAAGACAAGATCCACGAGAGCTACGTTCAATTTTCCTATTAATCTCAATATTAAAGCTAGTTTTTCATACTCATAACTACACAAAGATTACATTTTAATTCTTTTCTTTAAGAGGGAAAAACATATATACTGTGAGATTAAGGTCTTTACCCAAAAAAAAACATATATACTGTGAGATTAAGGTTAGAATTGAAATAAGTAATAATTCCTAGTGTAGAAGAAATATTCTCCAAACCTTCCCAGTAATTATAAAAAAAACCAAGATGGGCTGAGCTCACACGTTTTAAACATTAAGCTGCCAAGATCAACTTCGAATAGAAATTGAGATGAAAAAAATCAAGTGTGGCAGCTAAGAGATTTTTTAAATGTGGTATAAGGAAAAATCAAGGCATGGGATTGAATAATCATATTTTCACATTTTCATAGGATCACTACCGAGAGTATAGACTTGTGTATCTCCAATAATTACCCGATGTGTGTGGGATGAAGAGACCGCTGCACCTGATGGAAATTAATCAGATGCTGAAAGAGTCCTAAATACTCTATTGATATACAAGAGACATTTTTTTGTCAAAAGAAATTTCCATTAATTACCAAAATCTAATAGACATCTAAGTTTATTAATCTTGAAAATATACATTGGTTTTGAACTACATACATAACTCAATTGGAAGAAACTGAAGGTTCATAGAAGATGCCTTCTCATTTTTATTTATTTTATAAAAACTACTAAGCATAATCATAATTCATTTCTCGAAACAACACTTTAATAGTTCTAAAAAAACCCAATTTCACTAAGTAATTACACCCCATTGATGGGACAAGTGAATATAAAGTGTACTTGTATGTTATGGGGATCATTAACTCCATATTAATGTGTGCCTATTTCATGGATCGCATAGATCACAACGTTTTTTAATGGCTGAGCCTGACCACTCCCGTCTCTCTCTCTCACTTTCCGATTCATTCACTGGAAAAGTAGCGTAACGATTCACAAAGCCGATATCTTCTCGTTGCACACTCCAAATTGGAAAATAAATATAACAAAGCTGCTTGGAACAGTATTAGTATTTGCTAGTGCATAAATGCAATTAGAAGGCAATGGAAAATTGGCCAAATTTTTGTAATTCCAAAAGTCATAATCTACACTCAACAAAGGAGAATTTACCAGTATGTTTGAGGACAATATACCAATCTAAGCTACCTTAGTGTGAAACCAATATTTAGTGAAGCAAGCTCAGAAATACAAACTATGCTTGAACATTTGTCAACCCATTTTGATTTTCAAAGCGCTTTTTCCACGCCCATTTTTGCTTATCCTTGCCCTACGACAATGTATTGACCATATTGCCCCTTCTTCTGTGACTTTATTGTCTCCTCTCTCTGTTCTCTCTCTTGCTTTCGCTCATGCGCGACTTGCTCCATCTTGAGAACCAGTTCCCCTTCTTCGTTCTCCAAACGCTTTAAGATATGTCAAAGCGCCCCGACAAATCACAGTGTTCTCTCGTCGAGCTTGCGCTACAATTCTTCAACTATGCAGCTATTGCCGGTAATGTGTATGCTACTGCTCGCGGACTTGGGCATGGCGTCGCTTGACCGTTGGATATCCCACCGAGGTTGGTGAATGGTGATGGTTCACTGAGAGAGAACCCACAAAACCCAAAAAAAAGAAGAAGAAAAGGTCACGGAAGGGGCAATATGGTCAACCCACCCGTAATAGAGCGTGGATAAGCAAAAACAGGGATGGAAAAAGCGTCCGCCGAATGCAAAATGCGTTTCTTTTTTCCCCCTTAGATGACCACTAGTTTAGTCGCACCATCTATATATTAATGAGATGGGATCTATTGTTGCTATGATTATGGTTTCGTCTAGAGTTTCGATCTCGGTTTTCATTTAATTTCTTGTAACATTCTTTTCCATTTCATGATATTATTTTTGAACTAAAGCTTTGTAATTTGGATGAATTACCACTCTTCTTTGTTTAAATTAGAAAAAAAAAAATACTTGAGAGTCTTTTGTTACGCGACAAAATCCCCCCCCAAAAGTCAATGCAGATATTGATCTCTTTCGTTACAAATGTATTTTTTCTATTGTAGATTTAACTGATAAATTCATTTTTTGTGATGAAGGTTCAATAATCTTTATTTTGATTTTTTTTATAGAAAATCTATTTAGATCAATTTCACGAGTTCTCTTCTTGTTATATTATCATATCTAGGCGAAATTTGCTTTGATTAAAGGATTTTGCACCCTTTTGATAGCAGCTCTATCTACTTCCTCTCCGTTACTTCCTCTTTTATATGCCTTCTTTTAATTTTACGAACTATCTCACTCTTTCTCAAGAAAAGGCTGAAAACATCAATATCTGCTTTAATACTAAATGAAGTTGCATGCTGTTTTTAAGAAGCCACACACGTCGAAATAAGAGAGGAAAGGTTGAAAATATTTAAGCGATAGAAAACAAAAGGTAAAAGTAGTAAGGAAGGGGATCTTTTGTCGTACAAGGATTTATAATGATAAATAAGAATAAAATAAATAATTTGGCACAAGTATGCCAAAATGAATCAGCATGGGCATCCAAATTTTTAAAAGCAAATTATCCTAGCTAACAAGTGTAGTTAGGCAAAGTGTATAACTAATTTCCATTGACTAATTATATTATAAATTATCTCTATTGAAAATAATTCAAAAGGATAATGCTACCTTAAAAAATCATTCAATAAAATGGGGGCTTCTATTGTGTACTTTTTCTCCATACAAATAAATTGCTTTGGAAAAAACCACAAAATAACTGCTTTCATTGGCGGGTTGGACCTATGTGATGGCCGATACGATGCTCCTAAGCACGGGCTCTATAGCAATCTTGACATCATCTTTGAAAATTGACATTCACAACCCCACATTCGTAGTATTTAACTAATGTTTACATTTAGCACTGTAATAACATGGATATGCTATTTTCCGGTCATGAGAATTAATTTCTTTTTGTGATGAGTGTAGTCCGCTGTCAATGTCCCTAGGCAACCGTGGCATGATCTACATTGCAAAGCTAAGACGATAGTTGCTGCTCTGTGTTTCAGTTTGGAGGAAGCAAAAAAGAGAATATATGCACGTAGCACGACTGAAGTAGAGTCGGAGCATTTCAGAAGCAAGTGTCTTTGTTAAGTTTCCCATCGCAACCAACGAATGATTAGTATCGCATCATCATTGTGCACTGATATTTTGAGCTATAAACAGATCTACCTGGAGTTGCTTTTATATTACCTTATTTCTACATTGATTCCCAAAGCAAGGAGCACGGAGGTATGATTTGACTCCACATAAATGCATCTACTATACATATCTGCCACAATTTTTCAGTCATTTAATCCATTCATCCTCTAAATCCAAAAGCTCAACTTGCCTATGATTTATGACCCTGCAACGCTTGGTGTTTTGTTGAACTTACTAAATCATTCGGTGACAAGTATGAAAATGAATGATTACTCATAGACCACCTCCAGTTCAGGTATGGGAAGCCGGGAGGTAGAATGCAATAGAAACTATGACCAACCTAGATAAGACCAGCAAGGAGGTCAAGTGCCGAATCAACAAGGGAAGCCCTCTATATTGGGTACCAGGGACATATGTAGCTGGATGCTCTGCAAATTTAACCTCCTCAGCAAAGTCATGGTCCCCAAAGGCAAGGTGAAAGAAGAGATGCCATGCCAATAAGCAATATGGATTATGCCACCGGTGGAAGGGATCCATATCAAGCAAGGAAGGAGAGGTCTAGTGCCTTCATATGAGGGAAACTACAATCAGCAGGGTCATAACAACAATTACTATCGGCAAACAGAGACCTACCGCAAGGAGATAGATGGAGCTCTGCACCTCCAGTGTAGAATGATTATAGGGGAGACAATCAGAACCATGCACCCACTCCTGGTGGAACATATGGGAAGGGTCTTGATGGATTTCAAGGGCAAGGTACTGGTAGTACTGGTGGCCACCTCGCTTGAGGGTTGCTTTTGCAAGTTCTTTGAAGAAGGGAGGAAAATAAAAATCATGTCTTTGAAACATCATTTTGAACGGAGTGGCCAATGAACACTCCGAGGAAGGAAAGGACATCGTGAATGAGTAGGTCGAATCTGGTGTTGTGCACAATATGTTGGCACAAACGCACTTGAAGGATCAATTAGATTTAAGCTATAACTCTTATAAATAAGCCTTGAATGGTGAGCATCGAAGCAGAGGGAGAGAATATTGGTATTTTGTTGGCAAGTGTTGTCCATGCAATATTTCGAGGGGCCTCATTGACTAGTTTTGTCGAGAGATTTCCTCAGATCTGACTAGTCTACCTAATCACCTTTAGACGAAGTCATTATTTTTAAGAAAAATAATTAATATTACAAAAAAAAGCAGATGCCCCGAGCTCTAAAACTAGTAGAGGGCTTGCTTTGAAATCACAAGAATCATAGAACTAAACTTCAATTTAACATCAGAGTCCTCTAAATCATTTATCAAGCCAAGACTCTTACGGCAATATCAAGCACACATCTCATCAATTTATTCACACACGCGATATCACTTATCCACGGGCAACAAAAAAGGCAACCAAACTAAAGACAAAATCCATCTAATTGATCGTTACTGCACAAATTCCAGCACATGTTCAGAATTGCAACAGAGCATACACGACCGCCAATTGTGATCCTTTCATGGCTAAATGTCATGAATTGAAGCCATATCTTCCTACAAGCACGTAAGTCTGCTTGATCAAAATGGCATCAATCCAAGACAAAATTAATACCGAATTTAAACAAAGAAATCACGGTCAGCATGCAATACTTTGATTCTAGCATATTCAAGTTCAGTTATGGCTATAATTCTCGTAAAATTGGCATGAGATTGACCATATTAGTTTCCTAGCATGAGCATATATGATCCCATAACCAAACTAGCCTCAACATGGAATCAAAAGCACACCAAATCAGAGATATCAAGACAGAGTTAGCATACACGGATCGATTTCCAGTAGAATTTAATTCATTCATGACATAATTTCTTTTCAAGGGAACATGGAATTCACCATAACACAATCTCATATCACTACACATGCTTACTTGAGTGGAATGGCATAAAATCAAGGACCAATTGACATCAGCTCAGAGCCGCAACAGTCACAAAGCGGCATGTATTGACAAGGTTCAAGCATATCCAAAACAAGTTCAAAATTGAATACCTATGATTTTTTTATGAAGAAACAGAACTCAAATACGCTTTTATGACCATAATAGATGAACAATCTAGTAAAGAAGGAAATTCTCGGCCAAGAACTGGATCAAAATACACACTGATTCAGTACAGGAATTTCATCAAACAGGTGGTATGCATTTCGGCCAAGGAGCACCAGATCAAATCATCAATACAGCGTGAATAACAACCGATTTTCACACAGACAATAGCAATAGCTCCCAGCCTCTATGCTTCGTATATAAAGCAACGGAAAACAGAGAGCATATGTGGTGTAGTTGAATGAAGAATGATTAGCTAAAAGCGATTGACATCGGATATATGAGTAAGGAGATAGCAGAAGCAACGTCAAGGAATGGAATCGTCGAAGCAGGCAGTCATGACCGAAGTTCGAGCACTTCGGCACTACGGACCTTCTTCGCGGCAGCAGAACTGTTGGCGATTGGGAAGCGGTGACGATCATCAGCAACGAAGCGAGGGGAAAGGATTCAATTGAAATCACCGAGAGAGTGACTTGGGGATGCTCAGAAAATCACCCGAGTTCCTTCGATCGATGCTCTCTGTTCTTGCCCCCCTCTCAGTGCGCACGTCCTGTGGTGGATGGAGGGCGACGGAGAGGACAACGAAGATCAAAAGGAATCGCCGAGGGCTAAGAGAGAATTTGCTGAGCTCCTTTGGCGTGTGCGAAGGTGGCTCTGCTTCTCTTCTGTTCTGCCCTCCCTCCCTCCCTCTGCAGAGCGCACCGAGCCTGAGCATAAAAGGGAATCGACGGATCGTTAGATGAGAGAGAGAGAGAGAGAGAGAGAGAGAGAGAGAGTAAGGAAGAGAGCCAGAGAAGTCTGTTGACGGCCACGTGATGCAGAGTGCATGTGGGTCCCACTGAGAACTGTGTAATAGCTATAATACCAACTGATTTTCCAAGGTACAGGAGCCAAACCTAAGCAATGAATATTTGAAGGAATAACCGACGCCTTATTCTATGTTGCCAAACACCGTTCGCCGTTCACAGATCTGCGTAACGTTCACAGCCAGCGTTCTTGTAGTTCTGCTTGGAGGATTTTTCGGTCAACAGTGCCTCGGTCCGGCCCTGCTCCACAGCTTACTATGCTCAAGTATCGCAAGGATGGGAAGTCCTCAGAGTACGGTGATTTCAGAGAGTATTTCTCAGGTAAGAAGCTCCTGAATTTCGGCAACTCGAAAAGTATAAGAGCAGTTAACTTGGAGAAGGTGATTGTCGTGCAGGTCACTTCTTCCCATTTTTCATGGCCAGCAATTAGTTCCATACCTTCACACGACTCCACCGTCAGCTCTTCGATTTGCCCGAGAAATTCTGCCGTGAAGGTAGCGAAAAGCATTTCCAAACGGGAGCACCTCACAGCCTCTACGTATCTCAAGTTTGGGAACGGGATGCTTGGGAGACCATCGGACTGCCAAATGTGCCTCAAGTTTTCGAGATCACGCAAAACCAGCCTCCTCAATTTACCACTCTCCGTATCCGTCCCATCACCTTCGTAAATGATCTCGATCGAACGGCATGAAATCACTTCTAGGATCTCGAGACAACGCTGCAGCCTCTTCCACATGTGGGAGGGGGCGATATGTTGGAGATTGTCACAGTTCTTCAAATAAAGAGATTCCAATTTCGAAAAGGAATCGGTGGGAATTTGATTGTTCCATAGCTCTTTGCACTGAAGGCCTCCAATTCTTAGACTTTTTATATTGGGAAATGTAACCTGCACGAGGATAACGTGAGAGAGAAGGACAAATAGGACAAATTTATTACATTGTTCTTTCTAAAACATAATAATGCAAGAATACGAATGATCACGCTAAGGGATAGAGCGAACCATCTCATTGAACAACGGCTGTGGGGATTCATCATTTTCTTCCGCCGTCTCGTCTAACTTCCTCCTGACACTTGTAGGACTCCCGGATGAACGCTCCAAAGTTAGGGCACTGCCAAATACGTAGATGACTTAAGGAAGGGAAACTCATCACATCTGCCTTTGATCGACCACCTTCTTCCTCGTGAACCACTTCCTTCAACTGTTCGCATTGCCTAATGTCTATCCTCTCGAGTTTCTCTAGACTTGTGGTTGTGAAATTGGGGAAGAGATATTTCATGTCGGAGCAATTCGCAACACTAACAATTTTGAGACTAGGAAAGCCCCAAATCATTTGGGAGTCACTCTTCACCAGGCTTCTCATCTTTCCTGCATCCATCACCCACACTCCTTCCAATTTGGGGAGCAGCAATACAGTTGTTTGTTCAGTATTTGCATCAAGGGACCCACAATCAAATAATGATTCTAGGGAGGGACAGTTTTCAACCTTGACACTTTTCAGGTTGTAAAATCTCCCTATGATTGTCGAAGGGAAGACATTGAGTAGCTCAGGGCAATTTTCAAGGGTGAGGGTGGCTAATTCACAGAAGGAACTTTTGGGAAGATCACTGTGCCATATCCTTTTGAAGGATCCTATTGAGCAAAGGCATAACCACTCCAGGCTTGGTAAACTAACCTGCTCATGAGAATTATATGTTAGATCATGGCTATGAAACATCTGACAATTTAGCCTAATCCTAACTATCTATTTCATGCGATGGAAGAATGAATTTTCACCTGTGGCCTTACTCTGACAAATGTAAACATAAATAATGAACACATATTAACTAATAAAACCAAATAAAATTCTTCAAAGAGATTTTATTACTTGCCCCACCATGCGTGTGCCCATGACTCTAATGGATATACTCTCATGAGAAGGGATTTGTACCTTTTGATCAAAGAAGGAATCGGAGTAACCATCTTGGGAATCTACACTGGCGGTTACTGGATCTTTGTTTCCATGAGGATATGAGAAGAATTTCTCCATGGGACAGTTACGTATATGCAGTCCCTTTAGGAGCGGGAATTCTATAATGTCATCTGTCCCTTCATCTCTTCCTTCGTCATCCACAATCACCGCCTTCATATTTGGACAATCCATCACAAAAATGTTTCTAAGCTCCCTAAGACTTTTAGCCACAGACACCCGAAAGAGAAATGCCAGCCCCGTTTCTGAGATCCAGAGTTTCTTCAAGCTTCGAAATACCGATATTCCTTGTAATTTTACATCCTGTTTCCACATGCACCGCAGGTTGGGTGACTTCGATATTATCAATCCCATTAGCCGAGAGAGAATCTTGACATCTCTCGTGACTTTTAGCTCCCCTAGGTCAAAAACTACTTCCGCTGATGGAGAACTCGTAATTTGCAATGACTCCAAATTCGACAACTGCAGTATCCAATCTGATTTAAAAAAAACTCGACTTGGATCGAGACTCCCCTATCTCTATCGATTTCAGATTGCTATATTCTAATGGAGGTTGACCGAAGAGTATCTTTTCCAGGTCGAGGAGTCCAACCTTCTTTAGCACTAGGGATTCCAAGCTGGGGAATGAAACCTAAACAAAGCGCCACAAATGGAACTCGTTAAAGGTTCCTTTATTGCAAATAAAGCTACCTTTCAAGAAAATGCTTCAGGCTTTTTCATTTATTTGATGAACATGGGGAAGATGAATCGGTCAACCAACTTAATTTTATTTTTTTTGCCATTGGCCGAGAATCTCACACTAAAATCCAAAAAAAATAAAAAAATAACAAATTTCTCTTCCGTGAGAAGGGAAATCATTTTCACGAGGATATCCTCGCCACTATCCCGCTGTCAATGCAGTACGAACCGCACAGTGACGTTGACACGGTGACGTTGGCATGACAAGTTGGAATCAATTGCAAATTGCACGTTAGGTGGGACGCGAATTACGGGGACTTTCTTTGTTACGTGGCTCCTCGTTCACCCTCAACTTATTTAATCTCCTCACATCGCTTTCTTTTATTTTGAAATTATTGAATTTTATTTATTCATTCATTCTACACACTATTTTCTCATCTCGTTAAAAATGTTGAATAAGTGATAAATTAGTCACAGTAAAAACCCAAGTTATCAGTGCAATTATCTAACGTTGAAATTTTACAAAATAAAAATAAAAAATCGGTCGTGGAAAGAGGCTTCCCTTGAGCGTGACTCAGAATATATTGTCTGTGTTCTAGTTGAGAGGATTTTTTTTTTATTTGTAAATCAAAATTTGAATCAAATTGTACAAATAATCAAAGTTTAATGCAATATGTACCAACGTTCAGTGATCACCAGTATCATCTCATCCTAATAGGACAAATTGACAGAGGGAAAAAATGCGAAAAAAATTACCTGGATTGGAGTATCCTCTGATGTGATTTCAGCTCTGGCGCAAAAGCTCTTCATATTTGGTAACCGATCCAATACCAGACGGCGTACTTTAGGCAACGCAACTCTGTTATCGGCGGAAACTATTTCTTCTCCTGCATCATCATGTGTGACAATGGACTGCATTGAGTCACATTCCCGTACTTCAATCTCTTCCAGCTGTACAAATCTTTGCATATCTGAAAGACACCACAAGTATTTCAATCGGTTGCACCATCCGACGCGTACGGCTTTCAATTTGCTGAAGCACTCTGGTGCGATAGGGCCATGGTATATCTTCTCCAAATTAATAAGATTGTGAAGGAACAAAGACTCTAACTTCACAAAAGCAGTGAGAGGAAGGCGGTCGGATGAGTTGGCAATGTACTTGATTGAGGGGCTATCGTCAATGTCGAGATGCTTCAGTTCTCGGAATCCTTGGGTGCACAATTCGTGAGCGCTCTTTTTGGACTCACTCAACTTGCGTAAATTCAAGTATTGAGTCTTCTGCAGAGCTTTCTGAACCCATTCTATTAAAAGAATAATGTCGCACCCTTTCAAATTGAGATCCATGGTTCTCAACATGGTTCTCAAACCTTTAAATTCCCTCCGGCCAACAACTCCTATCCTGATCCAAAATCTGACCAGGTTCCCAAATGGCAGGTCACCATCCTCCAAGAGTATGATGGGACGAGGAATCGATATTTCCAGAGATGCTAGCTTTGTCAAGCTCTTCAACTCGGCAAGCCCAACACCACACGATGCCGACAGTATTTCATGCCCGCCCATCCATTGATCAAAGCTTCTCATCATATGTAACTCTTCCAAGTTTATTAAGCCTTTTAGGGCTCCGGGCTCGATTATCTTAAGCGAGTAGCATTTGCTTAGATTCAATGATTGCAGATTCGTTAGTTCCCCGATTTCTTTAGGCAGCCTAGAAATTCTAGACCCTGCGAAGCTGAGATTCCGCAATGCTTTGAGCTTGCCAAGGATTGCAACGTCATCCACGTAGCAATTTATGCTTAATGACTGGAGGTTCCCAAGAATTTCCATCGATGAAGGTAAACTGGTGATAGACATGGAGCAAAGACAAAGGGCTCGAAGCTCCTTCATATGTGTGAAATCCATTCTACTGCAATCTCTCATCTCGTATTGTTCCGACAACATAAGTATCTTCACATGGGGAAACCGACTCAGCATTAGTTCAGCAAGCCTATCATTGCCAACATTTACTAGGCATGCCCAGCATTTCTCAAGCTTTTCCTTTGGCCATGAGCCGTAATTGCTGTTAATCATTAAGGAATGCTGACCACTAAATGCATTCGAGACGACCACCTCGCTGTAAAGATCATGTATGGTCACATTTTCCTTGTCATCGCCACCATCTTGCAACAAACAAACGGAATGGAGTTCATTGAGCATATCATTCAATGTGTCCCTTGACTCTTCTATCGTGTTATTGAATCCCTCAAAGCCCAAACCCATGCCTAGTCCCAGTAGAAGTTCGACTTGAATGGTCCCGCCGATAAGACCGCAGAGCAAGAATAAGGACCTTGTGTCATCACTCCTCAAATGGTCGTAACTCAACTTCACTATAGTTTCCATTTTTTTCATTATTTATTTTTTTCAACGCGTTTTTCCATGCGAACACATTGCTATATTTCAAGGTGGTTGCGACGGAGATGATCAAGAGAGGCAAACCTGCAAGCTTCTTGACCACTTGAGCTGCTATTGCTTTCAATTCCTCATCGTCCTTGAGCCTGTCGCCGACCGTCTTTTCAAATAGCCTGAAAGCTTCAACGTTATTTAAGCCTTCAAGAAGAAATGTTCGATCTGCATGCATCTTCTGCTCCAGAACATCTCTAAATCTCGATGTGAGCAGCAATTTGCATTTCCCGCTCACATCTCCTGAAGGAATTCCGACCGCCTTCAAATCAAGTTCCTCCCACAGGTCGTCCAATATTATGAGAACCTTCTCACTCGGATCCCTCCGTAATCTCTCCAACAGACGATTTCCTCTGCCCCCTTCACTTTGCATGTCCTTCAGATCCAGTTTCAAATCATCAGCGATCTCGTCTTGGATATTTTTCAAGACATAATTCTGTGAGACTTTTGCTTTGACGATCATGTGGAATGGTCCCCCCGCTTCCCTGAGTTTCTTCTCGACTTCCTCCAACAACGTAGTCTTCCCCACGCCGCCACGCCCGTAGACCCCAATCACTTTTAGCTTCTCATCATTCAGAGCTTTCATTATGTCCTGAAAGATGGAAACTCGCGAATCGGTGATGGTGTCGGCCCCATCACTGGTAGGGGATTCACGTCAGGAACGCGAGCCACCTGCCCTGGCGGAGCACTCTCGTAGTAGACCCTCTCGAATTGACCCTGCGGAATGAGTGCCTGGATGGCCTGGGCTGTCTTCCTCGCGTCCCTGCCGAGACAATAACGCCCCTTTGGGTTGGGAAGCCACCCGTAGAAGCAAGTTTTCTTGGCTCTTACGTCGTTATCCAACACGCCTCGTGCCTTGTTGGCAGCGGTCTCTGCTTCTTTCTTCCATCTGTTAACTTCGCCTCTTATCTCCCTCATGTTGTTTTTTTGAGCATCATCAACGGAACGCTGCACCCTAACCCTCGCGTCCTCCAGCTTCTCAAGTTCTTTCTTAAGTTGGCCAACATAGCTGTTGGTGAATATCACGTAGCCGCATTGACGACCGACCGGAGCCACCAGGTACTCTGCCACTTTGGAAGCTACAGACCCCACAATATCCGCCATTTCGCCTCCTTTTCGACTTCTACTTTTCTGGTTTTCTTGTAGGAGAAATGGAAGCTAAGAAATTATATATGCCGAGAAAGGCAAAACGGACGGAACCGGGAAAACGAAACGAAATGACTGCACGGAAGGATTCAATACGATGAATCCACAGCCACGAAAAATTAGGAGAAAAGAGACAGCTTCTAGCAATTGGCGTAGAATTGAGATCGAAATCCAGAGGGAGGAAGTGATCACTTAGAGGGTGCAACGATCAGAAAGGGGAGCACATGGCTTTAATAGAGGGAGCGTTACTATGTTACCCACCTGGGCCCATGTATAGTGACATTAATTCTTAATTTCCCGAAGATGCCCTCCCGTCACCATTGTTCGAGGTGAGTGATTTCATGCACCGTAAAAAGATTATTGTAAATGTGCATCTGTTTTGATTCAGGCCGTCCGCAATTTCATTCTATTTTCAAATAGCTGAACTACGATGAAACAAGATGAGCATTTCCCTAGAGATTAGCCTTTTCTTGACATCAAAATTTCCCGATTCATCATTCCATGCCTGTACACAGTATCGGTCATAAATCCAAATCGATCGAGTTATTGAAGAGCTAATTGAGTTTTAGATGCATACATCTGTTGTGCACGATGACACCTAAATATTACTTAATATATTGCAAGTCTACCACAAACATAGTACTTATCACGGTATTTTGTTACTGGAGTAGCTATTGTATTTGTTACAAAGTTATATGCCGAACTAATGGATTATAACTTATAAACTTTGGAATCACATGCTAATTTGCACATAACCCCAATATAAAGGTCATCTCTCTGTGTATGTATATATGTGCGCTCATCTATGTTCGATTATTTATGAGAACAAATAATTGAATTTACCATAAGGAATAATAGAACCGGTTCTTGAAAATGTAAAATCAGAAATTGGCATGAAGAAAACCGAAATAGCAGCCATCCGGCCACCATGGAGTTCTTCTTCCTACATCTAATTATTTTAAAAAAAAATTTTAAGAAAAAGAGAGCATTTTCAATCGTATTGGCTAATTAAGAACGTCTTGTGCCGTGTAAGCATCTACGTGAGTGTTTTCTAATTTTACAATGGTAAAAAAAAATGCACCAAAAGTCTCTAGACTGCTGCAAATTGGTCAATCGGACCTTTCAAATTTTGTTTTTTTGTGCAATCAAGCCCTTATATATATATTTTTGTTTGAGTTTGTTGTTCTATTAAAAGAAGAAACAAAAGCACCGACATCAAGACCTGTTTTATCAGGATATTATTATTGATAATTATAGATGAGATATATATTGTTATCGCTAGTTTACTACTGCGTGCAGTAACTAATATAAATATATATACAAATATGTTAATAAACTATTTTCCGATGACATATATATGTATATATATCAACACATTCAACCGATTGGGTTTATGCTTAAGTCTCTGATAATATTATTTATGCAAATGAACAGTTATATTTAATCGATCCAGACTTCAAAAAGTAGAAAAAAATTAATAAATCACCAAAAAAAAACCATAGTAAAAGGCTATTGTTTGCTACTAGACGTCTAGTGATTGAGACCCTTTGTAAATATGCACATGTTTTGTTTCCGGCAGTCCACGATTTCATTCTGTTTTGATTAGGTGAACTATGATGAAACAAGATAAGCATTTCCCCAAAGATTAGCCTATTCTTAAGATCACGATTTCCCGGACTAATCATTCCATGCCTGAGTAGTATTAATTGCAAATCCAAATCGGTCGAGTTATTTGAGAGCGAACTAAGTTTTAAACCATATGTATGTTGTACACGATGACACCTAAAGATTAGTATTGCAAGTCTACCACAAACATATTACTTTTCACGGTATTTTGTGAACGGAGTAGCTAAAGTACTTGTTACAATTAAGAGACCCCTAAAACTTTTGGAAGAAAGTACTTCATGTGAGGCATCAAATGAGGCCTTTCTATTCTACTGGAATTTAGGAGAAGGCTTTATCATCGGTTGGTCCTTGGCATCCTATAGGGTCTCTTCATCACTGTAGCTGAACTATGTTCCATTTTTGAGATATGGAGGTAGACTTAACATTGATTTCTAAAGGTCATCTTTTTCATTTTTGATAGACTCAACATGGATCACCATAGGCTTTAGTACTATGTTTCTTACCATCTATCACTAATTTTGATTAAAGGACAAGCATGTTATGAAATAATAATCTCAAGAACACACACACACACACATATATATATGTATGGGAATAGCTTAATCTCTTCCACTGTGCTGCATACACATTAAACATATGATACTTGTGCATTTGATGCTTTTTGTTCATACCGGGAATACAATATAAACTTTCTTGGTTGTAGAATGTCAAATTACGATCAACCATCAAACAAATGAGATAACTCGTGAGGAATCAGTTTTCATCAGTCGTATCTTCCAATTGGTTGCTCCAAGAGACGTCCAATCCATATCTATCTTGGTCAATCTTGAATCATTAACCTGTTTTGTATTTTTTTGAACTTGTATTTCTCTTATATATTTTTTTTGTTGGTAAAATCGTGTGGTGTAATTTTGACTAAATTTCCAACACTATCAACGTCTACATGGGTCGACATTGGTCCGTTAGTCAACGTTGGCCATCGGTTCCAACTAAAAAAATGGCTAACAATCCTAAAAAAATAGTTTAAAGGGAGGGGCTTCAAGTAGTTGGCATAAATCGAGATCGAAGTCCAGCATGAGGAAGAAGTCAATTAAACATTACAATTGCCAAGAACAGGGCACATGGCTTTATTAACATCGATCACCATAGCAGAACTATGTTTCATCTATCAGATCTCGAGACAAACTTAACATTGATTTCGAAAGGTGCTCACGTCTTTATCATCTTTCAATGAAATGCATTCACATACATTCAACGTCACATCATTAACAACAACGACAAAACATAACCATTACCTAGTTTTCCTTGCCATCAATCACTAATTTTGATTTCAAGGACAAGCGTGTTCCCAAATATTAATATCAAGAACACATCAATAAGTCAGTAAATGAATCTCTTCCATTAAAGCAGCATACACAATTACATATTAATCATATGAAACTAGTGCATTTGATGCCTTTTGCTCATGCCGCGATTACAATTCGGACTTGCTGGGTTACAAAATGTCCAAATTACAATCAACAATTAAACCAATGAGATATCTTACGAGGAATCAATTTACGTAAGCTGTCTCTTCCGATTGATGGCTCAAGGGGATATCCAATCCATTTATATTGTGGTTGGTCTCAAATCATAAACCTATTTATATTTTTCCAAATTGTATGTCATTGATGTATTTGTAATTTATCTTGGTAAAATAGTGCGGTGTAATTTTAACTAAATTCTCAATATAATAATGTTTATTCTAGAAAATTGTTTTTTTTTCTAAATAATGTTGTAGTAGACACCAGCGGTTAAAGTATTATCCTTCGTCGACTTTGACCTCTTGGTCAACTTTGACCTGTTGGTCAACGTTGATGGACGTTTCCAATTAAAGATGGCCAACGGTCACAAAGAACCAAATTTTTTTTAAAAGAAAAAATTCTCCAACATCTTGTACTCCCCTATTAAAGACAAGTGGGCCATACATAAGTGAAGGAGTTCATACATAAGTGTACTAGTTGAGACCATTTATTAATATGTATTTACTTTCATGTGGGCAGTTCACGATTTAATTCAATGTTGAATATCTGAACTTTAATGAAACGACCTCAAAATTTTCCGATTAGTCGTTCAATACTTAAGCAGTATCAATCGCAAATCTAAATCGATTGAGTTATTGATAACCCAATTGAGTTTTTAAAGCATAAATTTATTGTACAGGATAATACTTAAGATGAAAGAGTGGAGTCCATGACATTTGAAGATTAGTTAAGATATTGCAAGTCTACCATAATCGCAACACATATCATTGTATTTTCTTACCATTGTCTCTACTACAGTTGTGGCAATTCCGTCTCTATCTTGGTCGGTCTCGACATATTGAGCAACACATTTCCAGAGATACGCAACCTTTGGTCTCCAAGTACTTCAAAGACTCAAAGCTATCGAGGCCTTCCATGGCTCTTAGCTTAGGACAACCTTCAGTTCAACACACCTTAGCTTCTTCAACTTGCATAGGTTAGGTCATCTTTCAATTGAATCACGGTAGGAAACTGTTAGGTATAACAAAGATCCCGATTCCTGCAAACCTTGAATCTCAAGTAGTTTTTCTAATTAAGACAACTCCAAGGAATGTAGCACAACAAATCAGGTGTCCTCAAGAGTCATTTGCACCTAGTAATTTGCAATTCCCTCCACTTCACCAAGCCTTTTAAAACAGGAAAGATCCATGAGAGTCGCCCTCAATTTCCGTATAAATCTTCATGTTTAAGCTAATTATGCTGTGACAATCAACCCCAAGTTCTTCCAAGCCCGTGACCCATAACTTTTACTGTTAAATTTTAATTGATCACGCCTCTTCATTTTAATCTAAAATTTAATGAAATATTTATAGTGTTGAAGAAATATTCTCCAAACCTTCCCAATGAGTTAAACGAAAAGAAAAGAAGGGGCTCAACTCCCAAGTTTAAAACATTAAGCTGCCAAAATCAACTTGGAATAGAAATTGAGATTAAAAAATCAAGGGGGCCAACTAAAATATTTTCAAAAGAATGTAATATAAAACCATGATCACAATGACAGTTATCATTTAGGAAATCAATAATTTTTTATGAGGAAAAACTAAGAGTTTTCACTTTGAATTAGGTCAGCTTTCTTACCGATATATGTGAGGAGATTACTCGAGCACAAATAGTTCTAGACACTCCACTAATATCTAACAGATCTATCTAATAATCTTGTGAATATGCATAGGTTTTGAGCTACATACACAACTCCATAGAGAGAAACTAAAAGTTCATGGAAGATACCTTCTCATTTAATTTTATAAAGATTAATATGCATAATCATAATTTATTTCTCAGGAACTTCACTTTAACAGTTCTAAAAAAACCCAATTTCATAGATTAATTACTCCTCATTAACTGGACCAGTGAATATGAAGTGTATTTGTATGTAAATATGCATGTTAAGGGGATCATTGACTCCATATTAGTGTTTTATGGACTCGATAATGGGAGCTTATTTCAGGGATTATGTGGATCTCACGTTATTCAATGGTTGAGCCTGACCACCTCTCTCTGTGACCTCTATTTGCTATTAACCTCCACATAATGACCCTCTTTTCCGATTCTCCGCAAAATATAGCGTAACAATTCACGCTTCTCATTTGCAAACTCCAAATGCTTACGTGTCTCTCCCTTCCTAACACGTACCAACCACACGTCCACCATCGCTGCTCTGATGCTGCTCTCTCTCTCTCTCTCTCTCTCTCTCTCTCTAAAACGCAGAGGAGGAGGAGGTTTGGCAGCACAAGGCGAGGTTGAGAGTTAACATGTTGTGGAGTTAAGTTTGCTTTTTGGCCATCGTCGGTCACTTGGCAATTGTTAAAGCTTCGTGTTTTGTCAACCTCGTGGTGCAAATGGGCAGTACGACTTCATGCACGTGAAGGCCACTCAGTCAATTACCGAGGGACCCAAGTCCACCGACCTATCACATCTGTCTTTCTTTTACTTAGATGCTCTGTGCGACAATTGACATATGAAAAGTATAAGGAAAATGTTCAGCCCCCTGCGTCAATTGTACAGAAGATAGACAAATCTCAAAATGGGGAAAGAAGAAGAGTAATAAATATCTTTTATTTAAGTACATGTATTTACCTATATACCTAGTAAAATGGAAATTAAATAGGACTTGCTGAAAAAAGCCTGAAAGCATCACGTCAATGTGTGCACAACCACATATAATTATATATTTAGCCCCAATTTTATACAAATTATTTTACAGTATAACAGCAACAAATATTTTTATAAAAGCAACCCCTCCTAATTCGGTCAATCACTCAAAACGAAAATGATTATATTTCTGCAATTTATTTCTTACTTAAATTATTTTCGTTTGTTTACGTTTTGCGTTAGTCATAACAAACCGGAATCAAAGCCTAGGGTAATTGTTAATTGATTGTTCTGGGTATTTTTTTTCTGTTTGCAATTGTCGCTATGGCTTCCAAGAACTTCGAGTTGGAGAAATTCACCGGCAGGAATAATTTTGTTCTGTGGCTCATTAAGATGTCCGCGTTGTTTGAGACATAGGGTTTGGATTTAGCATTGGAGGGAGCTGATGAAATTGCAGAAGAAAAGAATAATTTGGAATAATTTGAAGAAGAATCCCTATGCTGGAGGAAAAGAATTTCATATCATAGAAGCCAAGTATCAGAACTAGGAGATGGGAAAGAATCCCCAACCATCTCGTCACTTCTTCACTTTGAAACCTTTAAATAAAGTGAAAAAGAATCCTCAGGAAAAGAAAAATAAGAAAGAATCATCTTGTACTAAAGAAATCTCCGCCCTTTTACGGCTCTTTGTTTAGTCTTCCACCGCAATTTATGGGACTTCGACCCGCTTTACGGGGGAGATCAGATTTGGGATCAATATGAATCCGGATCACATATCAAGTCATTTTAAATGGGCCAATACATGATCAACACATACCGGGTTTTTTTGCCTCATTTCTCCCATCGATCAAGAAATAACTCTGGCCTTCGGTAAGTGGAGATTTAATGCAACAAAACATACAATGACACGATATTCTTCTTCAAATATTAGGGTAAATATGTTTGAAACATCTACAAAACAACTAAAAACATACAGTACGTAAGCCGTGCACGCGAGCGATGGTTCTCCAAGGAGAAGCACCTTGCAAGATGCAGAGAAACCAAAGAGCATGTTCCTACTATCACTTTCCTTCGAGGGACAATGATATAAATAGTCCCTAAACTTTGGTTCAGTGTGTAATGTTGTTCATGAACTTTTAATTTATTTAATGTAATACCTAAACTATTAGTAAATGATCAATGTAGTTCTTAGACCCTAAACTCTTCATAAGTGTTCAATTTAGTCCCTAAACTATATTAAATTGTTTAATGTCATCTTTTCGTTAATTCAAGTTAACGAAATCTGCATCTTCCAATCTGTTAAGTTTGAATGGTGGACAAAAAAAAATACACATGGATTGTCCACGTAAGATATTTTTATCTCAAATTAGGAAAAGAAATTCCCACATGGGATATTTGAAGTCCCTAATTAATTTTTCCTTTTCTAAAGTATATGGATAAAAAGATGGATATGCTGACTCATCATTTTAACAATCCAACTCAACATATAATAATTCACGTCATCATAATGTCTAATTTGTAGTTTGAACAAACGGAATAACTATTTTGAATATTTATCAATAGTTTAGAAATTACATTGAACAAATTAAAAGTTCACGGACTATATTGAATATTTCTCAATAGATCGAGAGACCACATTAAATAAATTAAAAGTTTAGGGATAACAATGCACATTAAGCCAAAGTCCAATAATCATTTGTGTTATTTTCTCTTCCTTTTGCGAGGCGAGTTCCTTGATTGCCTATTGCGCATCGCTGCCTTCACAAAAACTATTGAGAGGCACGATGGAGCCCCATCATTGCTTTTGGACTTTTTGCTCGCCTTTCAAGCATGCCATTGGAAAAAGCTATTGACCGTAAAAACTATTGGAAGCTCAATACCTTCACTTAGAAATATTGCCAAGGAGAGCCCAAATCCAAGCACCTCAACATATCTAGTTATGGGTCAATTAGAATATATTAGCCACCGTCCCAATTCTCTAATGTGAGGTTTTTCTAACACAACTCACATGTGCATCTCATCAATTTCCCCTTCACTTAGGTGTGAGTTCAATATAAGGTCTATTCTACCTTAATTCACGTATGAATCTCCACTTTGTTGTGTGTGATGGCTGCAACAACAACAATGCCCACCTTCATCCCGAACTACCACTGAGACCGCAATGCTACGCCATAACACTAGGCTACCTGAAAATCGTTGGTCATGAGATTTCTTTCTTGAGATATTCACCAACCAATACACATTGGGTTTCTTGAGATATTTACCAAACATCAATACACATTGGGAGTCTAGGGAGATCACCATGAGAGAGTCTAAGTCTGAGCCTATCAACATATATAGTTAGACCTAAAAACTTAAGCCAGTGATTTATAAACTAACAAGAATATATTTATTACTTGCACCACACCAATTCTCCGATATTGGCCTTTTCTAACATAACTCGCACGTGCATCTCGACAAATGTCTAACCTAACCTACAAATGACATATAGAAAAATAATTGACAAATAGTCATTATGCATAGCAAGAAGAAACTAGTAGATTTCTCCATGAGGTGCAACCGTGACAACAGATAACATAACTCAAGACCGAATCCTATTATCACCGATTGTGAAAATAGTTGGCCAGGGACCAAAAAAAGGGAATCACTAACAAGGCCACTAATTTGCCCCTACTTTAGTCAAACTCATTCTTTAAAAGAAATACCTGCCCTCAGAGAGGAACTACACCTGAGAATAATTATGATCTATGAATATGCATCAAAATATCTACGGAGGTTCCAGTAGATTTGGTCGGTAAACCTCGAGCCAAATGTGCTTGAGATCAGTTGTCTCTGCAATCGCACTAGGCCATGCCATTGTGATGTGTTGATTATGACTCGAAGTTAATCCTGATTGATTTGTAATCGGACCCATGATTTAATAGCAATCCGAGCACATATTAGGAAAGTCGGGATTGAACTCTTGCCAACAGGACTGTGGGTAATGCAAAAAGGAAAAGCTATTTCCCACAAGAGTTCTTTTCCTTATTGAAGATTAAGTCGATGTTATCATTAGATAAGGGCTTATAGTTTTTAGCATACAAATCTTCTGTTGTGGAGTTTAGTCTTGTGCGCATAGTGAGTGTGCTTAATATTTGTTTAAATTGGCGAGTGATGCCGAGAGCATTGAGAGCCGTCATTTAAGAGAATTGAGAGTATAATAAAACTCTTTTCTGTGATTGGTTCTTGTGGATGATATATGTTGTCAAAATTTTTGCCACAATTGAACATGTCATGAAATGTTCAGTATCTTGTTGTTTAAATTATACCGTCTTTGCCCACCTAATTAACGTCGAGGAAAATCGGAAAAGCAGCTAAGATTGAAGAGACCTCCATCTTCGCAAACTAAAATGAAGGCCGATAATCATCCTACATAGGTTCAACTCTCGCATTTGAGAAAATCCTAGTACGTGTTATTGAGTATATCGTAATCTTTTATCGGCTTGTTCTAATCTTTTGTCAAAATGATGTTATGTTTCATCAAAAGCTTGGTAAGTCTTACCTTAACTGTATTTTTTGCGTGGACTCTACGAACCTTGGCTCGGTTACGTACTTTTATCGATGCTTGCAAACTACCCACATTTTACATGTATCAAGTAGGGCTCCATCTATTATATGACAGATGTGGCCTCTAAGTTGTTCTAAATAGAAGACGCTGGGATTTGAATGTAAAATCCGTCATATTTAGACACTTGTTCGCTAATCACTAACACAACTGTAGAGGATGCTATATGCGATAACACATTTGTGTATTAGTAAAAAGAAATTCAAGAACCAAACATAGATATATATTGCCTGAATATTCTAATATGAATAATTGGCTCTAGTTATATATCTCACATGATAGGAGATGATTAGATAGGATTAGGTGAAAAAAGCATACAAGCATTCATATGGAGAAAAAATAAACACATCACTTTAGAAAAGAAAGTTAGATGATTGTAAGACGAAAAAAATTTTAGAATCAATTTTTGAAAGTAAGAAATTCATATAGATTTTTCAATATTTTATTTCATTATTTTTAAATTATTGCGAAATTGTCCTTTTTGTCATACCGTGTTACTATGATATACCTTAACAAAAGACATGAGCATTTAATCCAATTTTCCAACAAAAATTTGAGATTAAAAGTGTAAATAGTTTTTTTGTCTATATAGTGGAGAGGGCCTTTATGCAGAGAACCTGGTTTTAATATGTTAAAATGGAAACACAAGCACGCCATGACCGCATAGCGCAGTGGATTAGCGCGTCTGACTTCGGATCAGAAGGTCGTGGGTTCGACTCCCACTGTGGTCGCTTTTTGTCTGCTTCTTCTTTTGCCCCTTTTATCTATTTCGTTACCATGCTGCTATTTAATTTTTTTTTTTAATTTATCGATTTTACTTTTGCAAATTTCCACACATATCTATCAACAATTCGACATGGATTCTCCTTTTATTTAGCTGCAAAATCTGTAGTTAGAGAGTCAGGAGAAAGACTTTTCCCCACAAAACTACAGCACTACCCTAACTATTTGAATATACATGTCAAATACTGATCTTCTATATTTGATTCAGAAAACTAACAAGGCTAAAGAGTGCTTCGACGCCAAGTAAAGAAAAAATTTTCGTTTTGAGAGCGCTCTCTCTTGTGTTACGCATAATAGGTGCATTGAAATGTAAATCTTCTTTTATTAGGTACGATTAAAAAGTGTCCTACGGGCATCAATTAATAAGATTTGTTCAGATTGCTTGGCGTAAGTGTTATTGCGAGATAAACCCTTTTGGACACTTCCCATGATAAGTGGGTCCTCTTCCATATGGAGGGGAAACTGTTAAAAGCTTCTTGATGCTGGGCCCATATGAAGCACCTTCTTGGAGATGGGATAACTACTTATCTCTGGCATGAGGATTGGCATGTCTTAGGACCTCAGCTAAGAATGTTGACAAGCAGGGTGGTTTAAGATTCTGCTATGTCCTACCATTCAAAGGTTGCAGATGTCCTACCATTAAAGAGTGCTTCGACGCCAAGTAAAGACAAATTCTCATTTTGGAAGCACTCTTTTTTCTCACGATAGATGCATTGAAATGTAAATCTTCCTTTATTAGGTACGATTAACAAGTGTTGCATGGGCATCGATTAACAAGATTCGTTCGGATTGCTTGGCGTACGTGTTATTCCGAGATACACCCTTTTGGACTCTTCCTGTGATACTTAGTTCCTCTTCTATTCGGAGGAAATTTGTTAAAAGCTTCCTGATGCCGGCCTCATATTAAGCACCCTTCTTGGAGATGGGATAACTACTTATCTTTGGTATGAGGATTGGCATGTCTTAGGACCTCTGCTAAGAATATTGACAAGCAGGGTGGTTTAAGATTCTACTATGTCCTACCATTCAAAGGTTGCAGATGTTATACCATTAAAGAGTGCTTCAATGCCAAGTAAAGAAAAATTCTCATTTTGGAAGCGCTCCTTTTCTAACGAAAGATGCCTTGAAATGTAAATATTCCTTCATTATGTACGATTAAGAAGCGTCGCATGGGCATCGATTAACAAGAGTCGTTCGGATTGCTTGGCATAAGTGTTGATGCGAGATAAACCCTTTTGGACTCTTCCCGTGATACATAGTTCGTCTTCTATTGGGAGGGGAATTTGTTAAAAGCTTCCTAATGCTGGGCCCATATGAAGCACCTTCTTTGAGACGAGATAACTACTTATCTCTGACATAACAATTGGCATGTCTTAGGACCTCAGCTAAGAATATTGACAAGCAGGGTGGTTTAAGATTCTGCTATGTCTTCCCATTCAAAGGTTGCAGATGTTATTGAAGGCCAAAGTCGGCATTAGCATGTATGAGATTTTGTGATTCCATTGTCAACTGTTCTAAAAGTTTAAACTGTTAGATAAAAGCGTGATTTAATATTTAAATATTCTATCATTCCGCCCACAGTTAGTCTAGTCTTTTTTCTTTTTCTTTTTTACTTAGTACTAAGCGTGAACATATTTAATTGGAGAGGCAAATAGGGCTTAGAAAGATTTGAACTCAGGACCTCATGCTCTAATACCATGTGAGATTTTGTAAAACCACCACCAACTGTACTAAAATCTTGAACTATTAGATGAAGCAGTAATTTAATATTTAAATATTCTATCAACCTGCGGCTAGATATGAGGATTTAGTTGAAATTCAAGCTAATATTTGTGGTTCTCGGGTTCCTGATCCTTCCATATGCCTAATTGAGTTATTTAGAGGCCGACTACTTCGGTTATTTTCGCAGTTGGGAGTGCTAGGAATGAGCTGAGGCCTGTAAGGTTTGCGAGTTGCGCGGTACGAACGGAGTTGGTTCAATCCAACCATTCCAAAACATTGCTTCATTGCATGGTTAGCTATGCATGATAGGCTGGTTATTTCTCCTCTGTCCTGCTTTTGCCATTTTGCTGATGAAGATAGGAGCCATTTGTTCTTTGCTTGTCCTGTTTAGTCCAGAGTCAGGACTGCCGTTCTGGAGCCGCATCTCATCCCTCCAATTCCTGGTGGCTGGGATGATGAAGTTGCTCGGGCAGTTCCTGGTTTTAAGGGGATGCCATATCCAAAATTTGCCTTTTAAACTCACTTGGCTGGGAATGAATGTTGGCATATCCAAAATTTGCCTTTTAAACTCACTTGGCTGGGAATGAATGTTGGCATATCCAAAATTTGCCTTTTAAACTCACTTGGCTGGGAATGAATGCTGGCATGATCTCTTCTTGATCTGACAATGTGGATTGGATTGTGTAAAAGATAAAAGGGAAGTTCTCAGGGATAAAGATTCTTACTTGTGCATATGTTCGGAGGAAAATAAACGTGGACACCCCCTAGAACACTTTACTCTAAATGGAACCTTCATTAGCTTTTGTAAGTCTTGAGCATGAAGCAGGATTTTGCTCTCCTGCTTTTGGTCCTTTACAACAACATCGACAATTCCTCTTTACAAAAGAAGTGAGTAGTTTTGGTTTTTATTGTTAGTGAATAGCTAATTGTGAGCTCTCATCCACAACTTACCTTTTTTTTCACATTCATAGGTACTTTCCCTATCAATTTATCCTATTTTTTTTTCCTCTGCCTTTTATGAAAGCGATGCGTGCAACGGTAAAAGAAAACCGCCCCCTCCATCTCGCGTATCATAAATTACGATTTTACTTCAGCCTTACAAGAGAATATTATTGTCGGCACCTGAATTTTAGTCGATACATCAAATGGGAATTTAGATAATGAAAATTTAATACAAAGAGAAAAAAGTAAAAAAAAAAGAAAAGAAAAGGCCCGTTCAATCAATTCATATTTGCCCAACTCGCGCAACTCTGGCCCATCTATAAGATTAGCCCATTTCAGCTTTTTAGTGGGCTTTGGTACATGAAGCCCAAAAGAAGAGAAGGGAAAGGCCCAGCCCAGTCTTTCTAGGTTACCCGTGAGCAAGAGGACACAACAGCAAAACAGGGTGGCTCCATCTCTCCGATCATCTTCTTCAGCATCATTCGCCTCAGAGCTTCGCCGCCGCCGCCGCCAGCCTCCGCCGCTGACCACTGTGAATTCCGACTTCATTGCTCCTCAGTCGCCACCGTCCTTTCTCCCCCTTCGCCGACGTTCTTCGTCGTGAGAAATGCACGCCGTACACTACGCGAGAGAGACAGAGAGAGATGAGGAAACTCGAGGGTGAACGCTTTGTGGGGAGTTGATTCTTGGAATCCGCTCGTCGTCCCCGAAGTCGCTAGCCATCGCTCGCTGCTGCTGTGCTGACTAGCGATTCGGGAGGAGAACCTGGACTTGCTCTGTTCTCCTTCGCTCAGCGTCCCAGGAATATCGAGGCGGGAAAATCGCGCTCGGGACACGCTCCATACCCGTGACTCCGATCAACGGAGATAAGCCAAACTCCCATCGTTTGATCTAGTCGCCCATCGTAGCTCGGTTTCCACACATCGCCCAGGTAGCGCTGATGTCCTGACCTACTCTGTTTTGATGAAGTAGGGAAACGAGATGTCATGATCTCCATTAGGATAGGAGTCGGTTTTACTCACGTACGCCTTCCTGATTATGAATGTCTCAACATGTTTATATGAGTGAGTCTAATCTGGGACCTGAACGCACTTGATGACCTGAACGAACGCACGTCACCTGTTCGATGAAATGTCTATGAGAATTCAGTGCCGGTTATTTTCGTTTCTGTCTGATCCGAAAGTATATTTTGACCTGGACCGAATAATTTTAGTTGGTTTTTAAGTCATTCAAGTATGAGTTGAGCCATTTTATCATGACCCAACTTGTTTCTGTATCCCTGCTTTTCTCTACCGGATGTTATATGCCCCCACTGGCGTTAAATCCGTGATTGGTTGCGAGAAAACCGCTGGAGTCGATGTCCGCGTCGTCATGAGGATGGCGACTCGGTGGAGGACGGTGGGGTAATTGTTGGTGGCATTCGGTGAAGCTGGTGCAGGTGGTGGTGTTGATTTTGCCTGCGGTTTGTCCTGGGAATGACTTGATGAATATGCGAATGGGGGGGGGTATTGAGTAGTCTAGGAACGTTGGATCTTTGAGGAAAATATAAAAGAAAAAAAAAAAAATGGGGAAGAATGATAACAAAATGGGCTTAATTCTAGTTATAGGGTTTGTGAGTGTTGGGCTTGAGTTGAAATTTTGGTAAGTTGGGCTTGGTTTAGGTTCAATGAGTTCGGGCTTAATTCAGTTTGGGATAATTAAAATTTTAAAATTTTAAAAAAATCGAAAAAAATTAATTAAAAAAATCAGGAAATGGCTAGAAATAAAATCCTGTTAATTCTTAGTAATAGATTTAGTTTAGTTTCAATTGGATAATATAACCTTGAGTTTAGGAGTTCTTAGTGTTTACCTTGGATATAGCTTATGGTTTAGATAGATTAATCCTTTATTTGAATTAAGGTGATAAGGTTGCTATCCTGGAGCTTAATAACGAGGCTGAGTTATATTGTTTGCCCAACTTGTATCGCCCAATTATACTACACTTCACCATTTTATTCACTTTTTGTTACAATTATTGATTTGTTTGTTTGTTGTGATTGCTTTTTACATAGTTTTTGTGTTGTAATTCGTTTTCTTAGTCGAATGGTTAGGTTACATTATAAGGCCATAATAAATACAAAAACATTGTATGAACACTTAGCGGATGTGGACCTTAGGATTCATAATTTGTTATAAAGACTGCATGGACATCTTAATTGACAAATAATCATATTTAGGTAACGAAAAGATACTAGTTAGATAATTAGTATAATCAAATCTCGTACCTTATATTTTTTATTACATAGGAAGTGAGGTATACTCTCACACTTCGCTCACTTTCTAACAAATCCTAATAGGTTAATAGCGATTCATTATATAAAATTTTCATAGAGTTAATCGAAATTTAAATGAAAATCCCAATATCGCACAAGGTAAGGACCATTGTTCTCTAATTTGGCATTAACAGTCCTTTCATCGACACCTGTGTTGGGAGGGTCGCGAAATTATATGTCAAGAATATATTAGATATTTTGAGGGTGGATACCAAATTCAAAAGTTGACTTTATGGATAGAGTATATAATAATAATAATAATAATAATAATAATAACGCCAAGCGCGAAAATGTTGGATGGCTCTAAAAAAATTTATATTGGTAGGAAAAATATTTTAAAAAAACATATGGAAGAATAAGTGCACAAAATAGCGGAAGTTAATAAGAAATGGAAGTTTAATTAAAGTTATAGTGAGAAAATGGGTGATTATTTCTCAAATTTCTTAGGTAATAATTAATAATTATAGTTTCATTTGGCGGAGGAGTAGGCGGGCAAGCTGGCTGGGGATTCTAGGGCTGTAGCTCAACTTTGCTCTCGCTCCCGCTCCCGCTCTGCACTGTGGCAGCCTCTGGAGTTCTGTGAGTGTCTCTCGTCTACGCTTCAATCTGCTTCTCTCGGCGTTAGGTTTTCTTGTCAGATGGCGGCGGTGATTTGAATGTGGGTGCTTGTTATTATTCGTTAATGCCTTCTCTTTTGTTCGTCTTCGGGTTGTGCATTCTTGGGTTTGGTTTCCTTTTTCGTCTCTTGGTCGTTCTTGGGTTCGATTTCGCGTGTTGGGTTCTTGCGTGTTGTTTGAAGCAGCTTCGAACGTGTTGCGTTTTTCTTCCACTTTGTCCACAGGGCAGTACATTCCTGGTGAAGCTGAAGGGCCTGTTGCCGAATACTTCTTGCCAATATGGCTTCCGCAGGACAGGCGCCGTCTCTGAAGAGGCGGGATCCGCCGGCCGGGAGAGTAGGCGACCAGCTGGTCATTACTCCCCTCGGTGCTGGCAATGAAGTGGGTCGGTCCTGCGTCTACATGTCTTTCAAAGGGAAGACTGTGTTGGTACTGCTTTCTTTCTTGGTTTTCATGAGTTCTTCGGTTTGGAGTTTTGGCCAACATGGGTTGGTGTCTCTCGTGATCTTTTGGTAATTGCTGTATGTGGATGACAGTTTGATTGTGGAATTCATCCTGCTTACTATGGAATGGCCGCTCTTCCGTACTTCGATGAGATTGACCCGTCGACAATTGACGTCCTTCTAATTACTCAGTACGTGTTGTCTGCCTTCTCTATTAGCATTAACTCAGCTTTGGTGAGGAGGTCCACTCCTCCCGTTATGTGCAGTTGCCTTTCCTGGTGTTTGCTCTTAATTTGCTTCAACAAAGGTTCTTTCTTCCTACGACTTGCCAAAGGAATTTGTCATTGCCCTCAGTAGGATCCCATCCTAGTTCAATTCATTGGGCTGTTATCAAATTATCAGCACCAATGTCTGTAAAGTTTGGGATGGGCTTCTCACTAGCTTGCATTATTGCTGATTTATATTTCTACCCCTCACTTTGATATTTAGCTTCCACAGTAAAGGTCTCTGGTCTTTATCAGTCGATGTTGACTGCTTGCAGCTTCCACTTGGATCATGCAGCTTCCTTACCATACTTTTTGGAAAAGGTCAGCGGCTATATTAGAGTAAAAACATACTTTTAATTATTAAATGTTACTGTGATTCCGATAACCTGAATCGCTCTCATTTTTCCAGACTACATTTAAAGGACGTGTCTTCATGACTCATGCTACGAAGGCTATATACAAGCTGCTTTTGTCAGATTATGTAAAAGTGAGCAAGGTCTCAGTTGATGATATGCTTTATGATGAACAAGATATATTGCGTTCAATGGATAAGATTGAGGTATTTCCTTCATTCGTTGAGCCCATTCTTCATGCCACACAAATTTGCTTGCTAATGTTTGCCTTGGGGATTCCTCCTTGGTGACCAATTTGTTGAATTTTTCTGATTCTAGAAGGGATAATATATTTGATGAAGAAGCAGAATAATCTTGGTTTTCACACAGTCATGGATGGATTGCTTGTGTATACCATTTACATGTCAGAAGCATGTGCAGGCTTTAGCTATACCTCGGGCTCAGTAGGATTCAATTGTTTTTTTTGTTAGGTGAATTGAAGATTCCCTATATGCTTGAACCCACCATTACTCGTATGTTACCTTTCAACGAATAATTGTTCAGCATCAAGCTGATATGAGTTTTGTTTCTTTTAAGATGAAGCACAGGATCCTTCTCCTGTTGCAACTCAAGCTGTCTCCGGCCGCTTTTATTGACAATATAGTTTATTTATCCCCAGTTGTGGAATCTGTATGAGACTGGATAAACTAGTGCTCTCAATGGGTAAACTAGTTGTCTCAATAGTTATGTGTCATACAGTTGCTATATGTGTCGTATACTTGTAGTATCTATTCTACAGGATATTGGCCTAGGATTATGACTCGATGTTGTCTAGTCTACGAGACATTGGCGACTAACTTATCATGGATATGTTGGTTTGTGTTTCGTGTGACAATGTCTTCCGATGGAATGTTAATTATTCAATGTAAATGAACAGGCAATCATCTTACTTTTGCTGTTCTTTGAAATTCCTTGGATGCATATTGTCTTAACTAACGATCCCAATGCATGTAAATTACGTTACCTATTTTTAATTGTAGGTAATTGATTTCCACCAAACAGTTGAAGTGAATGGTATTCGATTTTGGTGTTATACTGCTGGCCATGTTCTCGGTGCTGCAATGTTCATGGTCGATATTGCTAGCGTACGAGTCCTTTACACTGGTGATTATTCCCGTGAAGAAGATAGGCATCTCCGAGCTGCAGAGATTCCTCAGTTCTCACCTGATATCTGCATAATTGAGTCCACTTTTGGAGTGCAGCTTCATCAACCTCGTCATATTCGGGAGAAACGGTTCACTGATGTCATCCATTCTACTGTTTCTCAAGGAGGTAGAGTCCTTATCCCTGCATTTGCTCTTGGTCGTGCTCAAGAACTTCTGTTGATCCTTGACGAGTTCTGGTCCAACCACCCTGAGCTCCATAATATTCCTATATATTATGCTTCCCCCCTTGCAAAGAAGTGTATGGCTGTTTATCAAACATATATCAATTCCATGAATGAGAGGATCCGTAGCCAATTTGCAACATCAAATCCTTTTGACTTCAAGCATATTTCTCCGCTAAAGAGTATTGAGAATTTTAATGACGTCGGTCCATCAGTCGTTATGGCTAGTCCCGGCGGGCTTCAAAGTGGGTTATCGCGTCAACTATTTGACATGTGGTGCTCTGACAAGAAAAATGCTTGTGTCATTCCTGGATATGTCGTGGAAGGGACTCTAGCAAAGACCATCATCAACGAACCAAAGGAAGTCACTCTGATGAATGGTCTCACTGCTCCTCTTAACATGCAAGTTCATTATATTTCCTTCGCTGCCCATGCTGATTTTGCTCAGACAAGCGCGTTTTTGGATGAGATAATGCCTCCAAACATCGTTCTTGTTCATGGAGAAGTAAATGAGATGGGAAGGCTCAAACAGAAGCTAGTAACTCAGTTTGCTGATCGCAACACCAAAATCATGATGCCAAAGAATTGTCAATCAGTTGAAATGTACTTCAATTCAATGAAAATGGCAAAAACTATTGGGAGGCTGGCTGAGAAGACCCCAGAAGTGGGTGAGACTGTTAGTGGCCTTCTGGTAAAGAAAGGCTTCACTTATCAAATAATGGCACCTGAAGATCTTCACGTTTTCTCTCAGTTGTCCACAGCAACTACTAATCAGAGGATCACAATTCCTTATACAGGTGCGTTTGGTGTAATAAGCCACCGGCTGAAGCAGATATATGAAAGTGTGGAATCTTCAGTAGATGAGGAATCTGGCATTCCCATGTTACACGTGCATGATCGAGTAACAGTGAAGCAGGAATCTGATAAACATATTTCACTGCACTGGACATCGGATCCTATAAGTGACATGGTCTCAGATTCTGTTGTTGCTCTTGTCTTGAACGTAAGCCGTGAGATTCCAAAGGTTGTGGTTGAAACAGAGGCCACGAAAACTGAAGAAGAAAGTGAGAAAAGGGTAGAAAAGATCATTCATGCACTTCTAGTTTCTCTCTTTGGGGATGTGAAGTTTGGTGAGAATGGGAAGCTGGTGATAAATGTGGATGGGAATGTAGCGCATCTGGACAAGCAGAGTGGGGAAGTGGAGAGTGAAAATGAAGGCCTTAAGGAAAGGGTAAGGACTGCATTTCAGCTAATCCAGAGTGCTGTAAAGCCAATACCCTTGCCGGTTTCTTAGGTATCTTTCATGTTTCTTGTAGCTTTCTTGTTTCAGGTCATTTACTGAAACGACAAGTATGCAAACCCGAGCTTGGGGATCGCAAGTGCTTTAGAAATCGATCTATTTGTTGAATGGACAATTATACCACCAGATCATGATCATCTTTTGTAGCATTTGCCAACATTTGACCAGAAAGTTTCGTGAATTAGGCCTTTGAAGATCATGACCAACTTGTACTATTGTCAATGATACAACACAATGATTAACGGGTGAGGCCTTTCTCTTACCTACGTTCTCCACTAATTTTCTTTCAACGTTCTTGTCACTGAACCCACAGCTCTCACTGCACAAACCAATGGTGGCGGGGCCGGTTTGGGACTATACTAGAAATCCAAACTCGACAAGTACCGTATACACCTTCGATGTCAAACCCAAAGGACAACTTTTGGAATGAAGTTCTAAGGACATCCTCCGTATATGATAACCTTAAACACATGAGAATCGGCACGATTGGTGATTAGATTTCACTAGTAACTTAGCCTGCGCTTTGCACAAACATGTGTATTTACATAATTTTGAATTGGCAACGAGTCAATAATATGAGATGTGATGTAAGAGTTAAGATGAAATTTGTTTAATGATTATATACAGTGTTCTGGAAGAATATCATGCTTTACGGAGGCGTAAGATTAAGATTTTGCGAAAAGACTGTTTCCAAAGCACAAAGAATATGACTTGAAAAAATGATTATTAGCGTGCAATGATAGAAGCTATATTAGAATTAAGTTTATTCAAAAAGTAGATAAAATCTTAATATATACTTTAATGCGTTTCTACAAGTTTAAACTCAATAAGAGAAAATCTTGATATACTTTTGTTTAATCCGTCGGCCGCTTGATCTAGCCTATCCACTGTTGTAATGAAAAATACTGGTCTTCCAAGGTTGTCAGTACGCGATCTGACTTAGGATCGATGAAGGTGTCTATAAGGACTAGATCGTAACATCCTAAAAATTACACCAACGATGCAAAAATCTTGGATAGTCATATGGAATTTATTAGTTATGAACAAAGTGTGTGGTTGAAACTCCAAAGTAGCGTGAATTTAAATTTTATGCCATATTCATATTATATGTGCTGGTAAAATTGACTTTTCTATTACCTAAATATGAGGATACAAGAGATATCTGAATATACGTATTTCAAGGTTAAAGAATGTAAAAATAGCATCTATAGGACCGGCAGGATCATATTGATCCTGTGTTCTTTTTTTTTTTTTTAAGTTTAGGATCGTGACCATGTAAAGATCCTTGCAAATTAAGATCTTACTATAGATCCGACTCGTTTCTAAAGTTTTGAATGGTAGGATCCTGCTTATGCAATTCCATCTTCTTGGCCTGGGAAGATATGACTCGGGGTTCATTTTGCATGCATGACGGCGAGTATTGAAATGATTTTATCGATTGGTCATGTCGTATAGGCCCGAGTTGTACATATAATTGCTTCCATACATGATGTCATATTGGGGAAAGTTTTTTGCGGTTAGGATGACGGGAACGGCAGAGGGTGCAATATGTTTAGTTTTTCCACTATAGCTTGGCCATTACCTTTGTAGAGGAATAGTCAGGAGGACTCCAGCATCACGAAGGTAAATTTTGGTGGATCGCGAACTAATTTCCACTCTTGAGGCCTTATATTAGTCGGGGTTTCGTTACAGAGTCCTTTGGCTACAGGTTGTGAGGAAAAATGGGGAAGGCCTGACGCAATTTCTTATTGAAAAGTGGATTCTAGTGCATTAGCAGTGCTGGGGAATGGTCGCGTGCTCGATGCTTAGCGTGTAGATCTGTCAAAATGGGTCATAGGTTATATTTGATGGGCCAAGTTGTTATGTTGATTAATATATATTCACTAAATGGGTTTAGAATGGTAAAGCTCAAAATAACATGGGTATTAAATAGATTCACGGCTTACTTAGACCCAACTCACTTTTGTAACTCTTTTTTCACTCTTGCCCTCCCTTATTAGATCTCGCGCTTACTCACTCCTCGCTCTTATCTTAATTTTCCTAGATGTAGTTAGATATGGAAGTGTTTTAATAATATGAGTCGGGTAAAGGCTAGGTTTGAGTTGGGTTGGGTAAATGCTAGGTTTGAGTTGGGTCGGGTAAGGATCACTAGATTTACTTTGTATGGAAATGGGTTAATTTAAGTCGGACCATTTTTAACTTAACCTAACCCACCCGCTTGACAGGTCCATTGGCGTGTAATGGCACGTGCCTTTGCTTTGCTTGTCCTGGCCTCGGCATGAGAATTGCATGAATTACCTGAGGGGCGTTCATACACAAAATTAGGATCACATAGTTCCCTGGAGCTGTTCGGTTCGGTTCGGTTCTGCCTAGTAATCATTCTCCCAAATTCCTCTCCCTCTTGTGTTTTTTGTTCCAGACGCTGTACCAGAAGTTCCAGAAACCTTCTTGTGGCTTGGCAGGACTGGAGGACCTGTTTGCTAGCAAGATCAGAAGAAGTTTTCATTCGGTTTGCTTCAGAAAATGAATTCTATTTTTGAAGTGCTTGGGCTCTCATTTGATTGCTGAAGATAGCTTGTGATTAAAATTTGTTTAAACCTTTGCAGGAAGAGTTGATAGTATGCTAGCGGGTTCAATAGTCGTCGACGCCTAAATTTTACCCAAAGGTATTTCTCGCATTGCCCAAAAAAAGAGGGAAAAAAACGTGAAAATCGGGATTTAGTTCCCTACCAAAATGTCTCTTTACTATGCATTGGATCCTTGCATTTCATGTTTAAGTGTTGGATAGTTTTCTGTTTTTTTTTTGGTCGTAAGTGTTGGATAGTTATATTATATATTAGTTATTCTATTTCTGGACAGAAAAGAGAATGGGTGGAGAGATACAACATGTTATATTAGTGATTTTTTTTTTATCTCTCAATTAATTTAGTTCTATATTAGCTAGTCATCCTTATTCCAAAATATTGGGAATTTGGAACCCAAGACTCATTTTCCGCCATAAAAAGATAATTTACATTATAAATATATTTATGGAAAGAATCAATGAAAACAAAAATATTTTGTAAGTTAAAGTGGCTGGTAAGAATAACAAGACTCCAATGCGCGTTGCGCTTAAATGTTTGATGGCTGTAACATCAGTTTATATCGGTAAGAAAATGAATAAGTATATTAGAAGTGCTGGAATTTGTCATGAGAGTGCGATTAAGTTTTAAAATTTTCAAAAAAGTACAATCAAACTCTTAAATTTGTCAATTTGGTCTTACTAAGTCATTCCATAAACTCTGTTAATTCATCTAACGAAAAATGATGAGGTGTCATTTTTTTTTTAAATTATTTTCTCTCTTATAAATGATGATTACTTTAACTAAAGCATGGAGTATAACACCCAAACAACCTAGTTTTGGACCAAATCTTTAGTTTTACAATCTCAAATCTGGTCATTTTGGATCAAATCTTAGTTTTATAATCTCAAATCTTACTTAGATTAGGGAATTTCGCGAGGTTTCCGAATGAGGGGGATCGATGGGAGTGCTCTTTGCTCTCTTTTTCTTTCCCCCGTTTTTCTCTCTCGCTGCGTGCATAGCAAACAGGATGCCAGGCCTATTTTGGTTGAGGCACATGAAGCATTACTCGGAGCTACTGATGTGAGGCCTTTCGTGTTGAAGATGAAGGGCGAAATCGATCGCGTGGAAGGCCCGAAGCCGGCGTCGCCTCGTGTTCCGCCGCCGTCGATTGAACCCGGGTGGCTCTATCAAAAGCTCCTCCGTGCGAGATAACACTAAAACTTCTTGCAAGAAAAGTTGAAAGGAGATGCAGGTCCGTTTCATGTCTCTCAAATCCTAGGACTGGTGAGGGTTGCCGGACATTTCCGATGATGGGCTGTGGCCGCGGCCAACCGGCGAGGGCCTTGTGACTTTTCTTTTTAGTTTGGGTTTCTTTTTCCAATAAATTTTAGCCTTTTCATTTTTTAATCTAATTTACGCAAGATTTAGGGAAGAAGATCACAAAAATGCCTCATAGGAGAGAGAATATAATGAAAAAAAATGATAGGTTAGCATTTTACGCAAAGTTAACAAAAAAACTTGATTGCATTAATTTCATAAATTTGAGGATTTAACTGTATTTTTTTTAAAATTTTAAGACTCAATCATATTTTGACAGTAAGTTTTACCACTTTTGATGCAATTATTCCAAATTTAGAATATTGTTAATACCACAGCTAAAAACTCCAAACTAGTACACTTGTGATAAATTTACCATAAACTAATTTTTGACCATAAAAAATCCCAAACTGATACATATGTGATAAATTTACCTCAAATTAATTTTTTGACTACCAAAAATTCCAAACCAGTATACTCGTGACAAATTTACCCTTCATTAAATTGGATTATACCGTAAAAAAACCACAAATGAGTAAATCTGTGACAAACAGAGGGGTAAAATTCTAAATTAGTATACTCGTCAACTGCTACGTGTCATCCACCTCAGCAATTTTACAGTAAAATTTAACGTAAACTAACGAAGGGTAAATTTATAACAAGTATACCAATTAAGGGTTTTTGGTAGCTAAAAAATTAATTTTGAGTAAATTTATCAACCGTGTGTTAGTTTGGGGTTTTTGTAATATTAACCCTTTAGAATAATAAGTTTGCAAAATAGTGGAGGTTAAGTAACAGTGAAATTTCAACTACGGGGCTTGCTTAGTGACCACTCTTCTCAAATGAGAAGGGATAGGTGCGGAGTTCGATTCATCACATTTTCGGGGATTGGGGTGGGGATGTTTAGTTCAAATGTGGGTTCAACTCCCATGTTTTGTAAAGAGGCAAAGCAGAAATTTGAAAGCGAGATAAAAATTAGAGTGAGGCAGAAAAAAAAGTGGAAATGAAATTACGATTAAGTTCTAATTTTTGGTAATATATAGTCAATTGGCTTTAGCTCAATTTTCCTCCCTTTGACATTTGGCAATCTCTGTAGCTCTGCAAGTCTCTCTCGTCTACATTTCAATCCGCTTTTCGTTCTTGATATGCCTGGAGAGGGGACAAAAGGACACGTTACTTGAATTTTGGTCTTTCGATCTGATGCATGTAAACTCCAAGCTACTCGCTTGAGTTTAAAGCATCTGCACGAGCTTAACTGTCAACTTCCTTGCACCCCCTCTCCCCCCAAAGTTCAGAAACTCGAGATGGGCAATTTCCTCCCCGTTGGGTTTTCTTGGTAGGTGGTGGCAGTGATTTGAATATTGATGCATGTTATTAGGTTAATGGCTTCTTTTTGTTCATCTTGAGTTTGTACATCTTCGGGTTTGACTTCGAGTGTTGTGTTCTTGCCTGTTGTTTGAGCAGCTTCGAACATGTTGTTTTTTTCCTCCACAGGGCGGTACGTTTTTGGTGAATTTGAAGGGCCTGTTGCGAATATTTCTTGCCATATATGGCTTCCACAGGACAGGCGCCGTCTCTGAAGAGGCGGGATCCGCCGGCCGGGAGAGAAGACGACCAGCTGGTCATTACTCCCCTTGGTGCTGGCAATGAAGTGGGTCGGTCCTGCGTCTACATGTCTTTCAAAGGGAAGACTGTGTTGGTACTGCTTCTTCTTGGTTTTCTTGAGTTCTTTGGTTTAGAGTTTTGGCCAACGTGGGTTGGTGACTCTCGTGATCTTTTCGTAATTTTTGTATGTGGATGACAGTTTGATTGTGGAATTCATCCTGCTTACTCTGGCATGGCTGCTCTTCCGTACTTTGATGAGATTGACCCTTCGACAATTGACGTCCTCCTAATTACTCAGTACGTTTGATCTGCTTTCTCTATTAGCATCAACTTAGCTTTGGTGAGGAGGGCCACTCATTCCATTATGTGCAGTTGCCTTTGCTGGTGTTTGCTCGTAATTTGCATGAAGAAAGGATCTTTCTTCCTATGACTTGCCAAAGGAATTCGCCATTGCCCCTCAGTAGGATCCCATTCTACTTGAATCCATTGGGCTGTTATCGAATTATCAGCACCGATGTCTGTAAAGTTTAGAATGGGCTCCTCACTAGCTTGCATTATTGCTGATTTATATTTCTACCCCTCACTTTGATATTTAGCTTCCACAGTAAAGGTCTCTAGTCTTTATAAGTCGATGTTGACTGCTTGCAGCTTCCACTTGGATCATGCAGCTTCCTTACCATACTTTTTTGAAAAGGTTTGCGGCTATATCTGAGTAAAAACATACCTTTAATTATTAAATTTTACTTTAAGACCGATAACCTGACTTGCTCTCATATTTCCAGACTACATTTAAAGGTCGTGTCTTCATGACTCATGCTACGAAGGCTATATACAAGCTGCTTTTGTCAGATTATGTAAAAGTGAGCAAGGTCTCAGTTGAAGATATGCTGTTTGATGAACAAGATATATTGCGTTCGATGGATAAGATTGAGGTATTTCCTTCATTTGATGAGCCCATTCTTCATCCCACACAAATTTGCTTGCTAATGTTTGCCTTGGGGATTACTCCTTGGTGACCAATTTGTTGAATCTTGCTGATTCTAGATGAGATGATATCATTGATGAAGAAGCATAATAATTTTGGTTTTCATACAGTCATGGATGGATTCCTTGTGTATACCATTTACATGTCAGAAGCATGTGCAGGCTTTAGCTATTCCTCCGGCTCAGTAATATGCAATTGTTTTTTATGCTTAGGTGAATTGCAGATTCTCCATATGCTTAGAACCCACCGTTCCCTGGATGTTACCTTTCAACGAATCAATGTTCAGCATGGAGCTGATATGAGTTTCGTCTCTTTTAAGATAAAGCACAAGATCCTTCTTCTGTTGCAACTCAAGCTGTCCCTGCCGCTTTTATGTACAAAATAGTTTATTTATTCCCAGTTGTGGCATCTGCATGAGAAGCTGGATGAACTAGTTATCTCAATACTTATGTGTCATACAGTTTGCTATATGTGTTGTATACTTATAGAATCTATTCTACGGGATTTTGTCTTAGAATGATCACTCGATGTTGTCAGTGCTATGAGACATTGGCGATTAACTTATCATGGATATGTTGGGTCGTGTTTCGTGCAAAAACAATGTCTTCCGATGGAATGTTAATTATTCAATGTAAATGAACTGGCAATCATCTTACTTTTGCTGTTCTTTGAAGTTCCTTGCATGCATAATGTCTATACTATTGATCCCAACGCATGTGAATCATGTTACCTATTTCTAATTGTAGGTAGTTGATTTCCACCAAACAAGTGAAGTGAATGGTATTCGATTTTGGTGTTATACAGCTGGCCATGTTCTTGGTGCTGCAATGTTCATGGTCGATATTGCTGGTGTACGAGTCCTTTACACTGGTGATTATTCCCGTGAAGAAGATAGGCATCTCCGAGCTGCAGAGATTCCTCAGTTCTCACCTGATATCTGCATTATTGAGTCCACTTATGGAGTTCAGCTTCATCAACCTCGTCATATTCGGGAGAAACGGTTCACTGATGTCATCCATTCTACTGTTTCTCAAGGAGGTAGAGTCCTTATCCCTGCATATGCTCTTGGTCGTGCTCAAGAACTTCTGTTGATCCTTGATGAGTTCTGGTCCAACCACCCTGAGCTCCATAATGTTCCTATATATTATGCTTCCCCTCTTGCAAAGAAGTGTATGGCTGTTTATCAAACATATATCAATTCCATGAATGAGAGGATCCGAAGCCAATTTGCATCATCAAATCCTTTTGACTTCAAGCATATTTCGCCACTAAAGAGTATTGAGAATTTTACTGACGTCGGTCCATCGGTCGTTATGGCTAGTCCTGGCGGGCTTCAAAGTGGGTTATCGCGTCAACTATTTGACATGTGGTGCTCTGACAAGAAGAATGCTTGTGTTCTTCCTGGATACGTCGTGGAAGGGACTCTGGCAAAGACACTCATCAATGAACCAAAGGAAGTCACTCTGATGAATGGTCTCACTGCTCCTCTTAACATGCAAGTTCATTATATTTCCTTCTCTGCCCATGCTGATTTTGCTCAGACGAGCGCGTTTTTGGATGAGGTAATGCCTCCAAACATTGTTCTTGTTCATGGAGAAGCACATGAGATGGGAAGGCTCAAACAGAAGCTTGTGACTCAGTTTGCTGATCGCAACACCAAAATCATGATGCCAAAGAATTGTCAATCAGTTGAAATGTACTTCAATTCAGAGAAAATGGCAAAAACTATTGGGAGGCTGGCTGAGATGACCCCAGAAATGGGTGAGACTGCAAGTGGCCTTCTGGTAAAGAAAGGCTTCACTTATCAAATAATGGCACCTGAAGATCTTCACGTTTTCTCTCAGTTGTCCACATCAACTATTAATCAGAGGATCATGATTCCTTATACAGGTGCTTTTGGTGTAATAAGCCACCAACTGAAGCAGATATATGAAAGTGTGGAATCTTCAGTAGACGATGAATCTGGCATGCCCATCTTACGTGTACATGATCGAGTAACAGTGAAGCAGGAATCTGATAAACATATTTCACTGCACTGGACATCGGATCCTATAAGTGACATGGTCTCAGATTCTGTTGTTGCTCTTGTCTTGAACATAAGCCGTGAGATTCCAAAGGTTGTGGTTGAAACAGAGGCCATGAAAACTGAAGAAGAAAGTGAGAAAAGGGTAGAGAAGATCATTCATGCACTTCTAGTTTCTCTCTTTGGTGATGTGAAGTTTGGTGAGAATGGGAAGTTGGTGATAAATGTGGATGGGAATGTAGCGCATCTGGACAAGCAGAGTGGGGAAGTGGAGAGTGAAAATGAAGGCCTTAAGGAAAGGGTAAGGACTGCATTTCGGCGAATCCAGAGTGCTGTGAAACCAATACCCCTGTCAGGTTCTTAGGTATCTTTCGTGTTTCTTGTAGCTTTCTTGTTTCAGGTCATTTTCTAACTGTAGATTGAAGCATCTAGCTCATGGTATGTATATCCTCAACTCACAATCTAAGTTCAGCTCAAGTTTTAAGCATCTAAAGTTGGATCTCAGCTCTCAGAACAAGTATCGACAGTTGCGTTGGATTACTCAGTTTTTTGTGCTTTTACGTATTTAGTTTTGGTGTCTGAAGGCTGGCAAGGCTCAATTTTCACCTTGTGGAAAAAACTTGCCATTTCCTTTCCTAAATACAATTTTCCTAGTTCATGCTACCAGCTTTGTGAAGACATCTGTGCTACATGAGAAGATGCATCCATGTGGTAATGCTGTGGTTTAGTGATGTCTAGTTTTCATGTACCAAGGAACGGCCAAATCGTGGACTGTTATTGTAACTCCTCTGACGAGTTGATGGGGAATTGATGAGTAGTAGAGTAAAAAGTTTGTGCTTGGTCATGCTTAGTTAAGATGTCAAGTGGGGCTATATGCTTCTTTTTACCTGAGTTCGGGTTTGTCTCGCTGATCTGTACCCTTCTGATTACAATTCTCTTAGTTAAACCAAACAATGGTTTATCAATATGTCCCAAATCCTCGGCTACATGTTGTGTATTGCAAATGACAAGCCCTCTTAAATGAACAGCATCCCTTAACTAACACCAACTTGTGTACTTCCCTCCCATACTGAACGGCAAGTATACAACTCGAGTACGGTGATTGCAAATGCTTTAGAAATCGATGTATTTGTATTTTGATGAACGGTCAATTATACCACCAGATCGTGATCATCTTTTGTAACATTTGCCAACATTTGACCAGAAAGTTGCATGAATTTAGGCCTTTGAAGATCATGACCAACTTGTAATAATGTCAATGATGCAACACAATGATCAACGAGTAAGGCCTTTCTCTAGCCTACGTTCTCCACTAGTTTTCTTTCAACGTTCTTGTCACTGAACCCACACCTCTCTCACTGCACAAATCAACGGTAGCGGGGCGGGTTCGGGACTACTGGAAATACAAACTTGACAAGTACCGAATACACATTCGATGTCAAACCCAAAGGACAACTATTTGAATAAGTTCTAAAGACATTCCGGTGAAGTACACGAGAACCTTAAAAACACAGGAATCAACACGATTGGAGATTAGATTTCACTAGTTACTTAGTCCGCGCTTTGTGCAAGCATGTCTATTTGCATATCTCTGAATAGGCAACACGCCAATTATATGAGGTGTGACGTAAGAGCTAAGAAGAGATTTGTTTAATGATTATGTACAGGTTTACGGAGGAACATCGTCCTTTATGGAGGTGTAAGATTAATATTTGGCGAAAAGACTGTTTCCTAAGCGCACAGAACACGAAAAAAAAATGATTTCTAGCGTACAACGACAAAGCTAATATCTGAAAGAAGTTTATTCAAAAAGTAGAAAATAAAGCTAAATAAAATGCTAAATGCTCTATGATTTTAATTAAATTGTAATTTAATTATTATTTACTTAAACATAGTACACCACCCCATGGTGGCTCTGTTCATTTGCTCCCCCCCCCCACGAAGGGATCAGAGTTCAAACCCCAGCGTAGTCGTTAGGGATTCTTAAGTGTGACGCCGTGGTGGTGGATCCTGCGCTAGTGTCACTCGAGGACTAGTTGTGCATCACCGCTGGTTTATAGTTGAGTCATCGCTTGCCGGTCGCGCGGACACCTCGATTATAAAAAAAAAAAATACTTAAACATAGTATTGTAAGTCCAAGATAAAAATCAAATTTTTTGTAATATAAGTTGGATAAATGACACAAATGGTCCTTGAACTTTGACTCGATGTGAAATGACGTCCCTAAACTTTAAATTTGTTTAATATGATTTATGAACTTTAAGCCAATATGCAGTGTGATCTCTGAACTTTTAATTTATTCAACAGGGTCTCTAGACATTTGGTACATGTTCAATTTAGTCCGTGAACTGTATAAAAATATTTAATGTTGTCCCTAAACTTAAATTTAATTTTAACTTTTTAAAAACATTCGCCACAATGCTATGCCACGTTGGATTTTCGGCACTTAAGTGAACGTTTTTAAAATTTTTGATAATTAAGGACGTGAATGATAATCATTCTATTTTAGAAATCAATTTCTGGCATTTCCTATTTCTATTATGTGGACGAGTTTTTCAACAAAGATAGGAGTTTGATAACGAAATAGAATTTCTCTCCCCAAAACATAAATTCGTTTGATAAAATATCCCTCTCACGATTTTTTCCATTCATCAACGGGTGTCGGTGGCATGGGCGACAGAAGGTGGGGGGGCGGCGGCCAGCAGAGGATAAAGGGTGATGGCCGGCGAAGGGCAATAGCGGACGGCGGCAGAGGGTGATGGCCACAGGGAGGGCAACTTGAGAGATGATAGCAAATGAGGGGAGGGGGCGGTGGCGACAGCAGGTGGTGGGAGGTGAGAGTGAGCAATGAGAAGAGTTTTTATTTATTCTTTTGTTTAGAAATAGAGAAGTAGAAATTTTTTATTTCTCATTTATGTTCCAATACTATTTTGGAATAAAATTTTGTTCCAGAAATAGAAAAATAAAATTATGTTTCTAAATGGATTTCTGTTATAAACTTGTTCCTGGGAAAAGAAAAATAGAAAAACAGAGAAACATAATGATTATCATGCACGCCCTAAATGATCGATTGAAAGTTATAGCACTCGATTAAACACTTTTTAGAAATTATGGTACTTAGGTGGATGAAAAAAAAAAAGTTTGTACTCAAGTGATCGAATGAAAAGTTATATGGCAATCAAGTGATCAGAAAAAAAGTTATAACATTCAAGTGATCGAAAAAAAAAAGTTATGGACGCTCAAGTGTGCATTGTGCTAAAATTATGACATTTGTGATATCATTTTTCCAAAAATAACTTACGATATAAATAAACTTATGAAAGGAATAACATAAAACAGAAATATTTGATAAGTTGTTGTCATTGGTAATAATAACAAGACTCTGCTATGCGCTATGTGTAAATGTTTGATGACTCCAACAAAAAATTAGATTGATGAGGGAAATGTTTGAAAAATGTAAAGCGATAACTGCACCAAAATCCTAAAACTCGACACGAAAGTGCGATTGAATTATAAAACTTTCAAAAAGTGCAATCAAGTCATTCTACTAATTCCCTCAATTTATCTAATGGAAAATGTAGATGTGCCATTTTTTTTTATTAGTTTCTCTTTCTTACGTGGCGATCACTTTAGCTAAAGCATGAGGTGTAAAATTAAAGCGAGCTCATTTTGGCCCAAATCCTAGTTTTTTAATTTTACATCTTAATTAAATTAAATAAAAAAAATGAAAAAGACTTATATTTATTAAAAAAAAGTAAACCAAAGCTAAATAAATAAAAAAAAAGCCATGGGACCTTGCCAGTGGGCCGCCATTGTCGCGGAAAGGGCCCGCAGATGTCACTAGGGCCTCACCGACATTCGGCGACCCTCGCTGGCCTCGGGCGAGGCATCGCGTTGTGACACGGTTCAACATCTCTCCTCCTGCATACTATACTCGCTTCTTCGATTCCGGTCCCTCCAAAAGCCGGCAATGGCGGTTTGAGCGGGAAGAAGCGGGAACACGGGGGCGAAGAAGCCTCTCGTTCTCGATGAATGCCGAAAGAGTCGCCGCTCAGCGTCACCAGGCGAGTGTTCGTTCCACTTCGCATTTCGTTTCCACCAAGTAAAAAGCAAGGTCTAGGCTGAACTGATTTCTGTGGATTTTTCTGGTGAAAATGATTTTCGTGTCCTCAAAGTTCGACTCCTTAAGCTTGTGCCTTGTGCCTTATGCTTGTGTCGTTTGTCGAATGTTGAATTTAGGAATTCATTAATGGGACTGCTGTTTGCTTCTTTTTTTTTTGGTGTTTTTTCTCCCTGTTTTTCCCTCTTGGTGCGTGCGTAGCAGGACTGAGGCGAGGCCTCTTTTGGTGAAGGCATGTGAAGCTTTACTTGGAGGTTACCGATTTGGGGTCTTTCGTGTTAAGGATGAAGGGTGAAAACCGAAAATCGGTGTCGCCCGGTGTTCCGCCGCCGTTTGTTAAACTCGAGAGGCTTTTGGCAAGCTCCTTGTATGAAATAACATTAAGGATGATTGTTTTAAGGTGGATCGGTTCTCGCTTTGGATTCGGGAATCAATTCGGGCACAATCGGTTCTAAAGAATTGACCCCTGCCCACCCTGGAATCAGACGAACCGATTCCGATGCGATTCTCGGGTTGTCCCATGAACCGGCGGTCTTTATTTATTTTCAATGTTTTATTTTCTTTCTCAAACGTTTCTAAATATATTGAAAGTTATTTTAGTATATGATGAAATTACTAATTACATGGAATTTACTTTTAAAAGAAGAGATTACTCCCACAAAAAATATGTACCTTTTGCCCTTACTAAATAAAAAAAAAATAATATACTTTGGGTTAGTCTTGCTGGTTCGATCCGGTTCCTTTCTAGGAATTGAAAACCAGACTAGTTATTCCTCGTTCCAAAATTTTGAAATCGAAACCGTCCAGAACCGGCTGGTCCAATCCTATTTTCGAGTCGGATTGAGACCGTTACACACCCCTAGATAACACTCAACTTCTTGCAAGAAAAGCTGATGGGAGATGAAGGTCTATTTCATATCTTTCGGTCCTTGGGGTGGTCTGCGACGGTCACCATACAGTGGCGAGGCCTTGACGACCACCGCCAGCCATTTCTGGTGATGGGCTATAGCAGCAGCACACCGGTGAGGGCCCTGTGACTTTTTTTTAAAATAAATTTTAGCCTTTTTCATTTTTTAATCTAATTTAAGTAAGATTTTAGGAAGAAAAAAAAATAAAAATACCATGTAAGAGAGAGATTCTAATGAAAAAAATGATACATCAGAATTTTTAGTTAGTCAAATTGACGGAATTACCGAAAGAATTTAATTGTATCAATCTGATAATTTTTATGAGTTAGTTGCCTCTTTTGAAAGTTTTAAGACTCGACACACTTTCACAAAGTAAGTTTCACGATTTCCGATGCACGTATTCCAAATTTGGAATAATAAGTTCATAAAATAGTGGGAACTTGAGTAGGAGTTGAAATTTCCATAAGTCATAGTTATTGGTAATATAGTCAATTTAATAATAATAATTTCATTTAACGTTGGGGTAGTTAGGCAAGCAAGCACTTAGGGCTTTAGCTCAACTCTGCTCGCTTGCTTGCTCTCTCTCTCTGTGCATTTTGACAATCTCTGTAATTCTGTGAGTCTCTCTCGCCTACATTTCAAGCTGCTTCTCGTTCTTGTTACGACTGGAGAAAAGGAAACAAGCGGACCCATTACTTGAATTTTGATCTTTCGAACCGATGCATGTAAAACCCCATGTTACTCTCTTGAGTTTAGGCATCTGCACGAGCTCAACTGTCATCTTCGTTTCCCCACCCCGCCCAAAGTTATGAAATTTCGAGATGGGTAATTTCCTCCCAGTTGGGTTTTCTTGGTAGGTGGTGGCAGTGATTTGAATTTTCATGCATGTTGGTTTGTTTATGGGTTCTTCTTTGTTCATCTCGAGTTTGTACATTCTCGGGTTTGGCTTCGAGTGTTGTGTTCTTGCCTGTTGTTTGAGCAGTTCCTTCTTTTTTTCAACCCAGGGCAGTTCGTTCTTGGTGAATTTGAAGGGCCTGTTGCGGATATTTTCTTGCCATATATGGCCTCGGTAGGACAGGCGCCGTCTCTGAAGAGGCGGGATCCGCCGGCCGGGAGAGAAGGCGACCAGCTGATCATTACTCCTCTCGGTGCTGGCAATGAAGTGGGCCGATCCTGTGTATACATGTCTTTCAAAGGGAAGACTGTGTTGGTACTGCTTCTTCTTGGTTTGCATGAGTTTTCCGGTTTTAGAGTTTTAGCCGACATGGGTTGGTGTCTCTCGTGATCTTTTCGTAATTGTTGCATGTGGATGGCAGTTCGATTGTGGAATTCATCCTGCTTACTCTGGCATGGCTGCTCTTCCGTACTTCGATGAGATTGACCCTTCGACAATTGATGTCCTCCTAATTACTCAGTATGTGTTATCTGCCTTCTCTATTGTCCTTGACTCACCTTTTGTGAGGAGGGCGGCTCATTCCATTTTGTGCAGTTACCTTTTCTGGTGTTTGCTCATAATTTTCTTGAAGAAAGGATCTTTCTTCTTACGACCTGCCAAAGGAATTCATCCTTGCCCTTTAGTCTTGGATCCCTTTCTAGTTGGATCCATTGCGCTGTTATTTTACTTATCAGCACCGATGTCCATAAAGTTTAGGATGGGCTTCTTGCTGGCTTGCATTATTGCTGGTTTATACTTCTACCCCTCCCTCTCATTTTTAGCTTCCACAGTAAAGGTCTCTGGTCTTTACAAGTTGGTGTTGACTGCTTGCAGCTTCCACTTGGATCATGCAGCTTCCTTACCATACTTTTTGGAAAAGGTTTGCTGCTATATTAGAGTGAAAAGGTACTTTAATTATTGAATCTTACTTTAATACCGATGACCCGACATGCTCTCATTTTTCCAGACTACATTTAAAGGTCGTGTCTTCATGACTCATGCTACGAAGGCTATATACAAGCTGCTTTTGTCAGATTATGTAAAAGTGAGCAAGGTCTCAGTTGAAGATATGCTTTTTGATGAACAGGATATATTCCGCTCAATGGATAAGATTGAGGTATTTCCTTCATTCGTTGAGCCCATTCTTCATGCTACACAAATTTGCTTGCTAATGTTTGCCTGGGGGAATGCTCCTTGGTGATCAACTTGTTGAATTATACTGTTTCTAGAAGGAATGATATCATTGATGTAGAAGCAGAATAATTGTTGCAGGCTCAGTAGATTTCAATTGTTTTTTGTCTTTAGGTGCACTGCCCATTCTCCATATGCTTAGAGCCCACCATTCCCCATATGTTACCTTTCAAACAATCAAGTTCAGTATCGAGCTGATATGGGTTTTGTCTCTTTTAAGATCAAGCACAGAATCCTTCTTCTGTTGCAGCTATAGCCGTCTCTGCCGCTTTTAAGTCCGATATAGTTTATATAGCCATCCAGTTGTGGCATGTGTGTGAGAAGCTGGATAAACTAGTGATCTCAATTGATAAACTAGTTAACTCAGTACTTATGCATCATTCAGTTTGCTATATGTGTTGTATACTTATAGTATCTATTCTAGAGATTTTGTCCTAGGATGATCACTCGATGTTGTCTAGTCTATTGGACATGGCAAATAATTTATCATGGATATGTTGGGTTGTGTTTCATGTGAAAATATGGTATTCCAATGGAATGTTAATTATTCAATGTAAATGAACTGGCGAAATTGTTACTTTTTGTGCTGTTCTAGGAAGTTCCATGCATGCATTATTTCTATACTATTCATCCTATTCCATGTAAACCATGTTACCTACTTTTACCTGTAGGTAATTGATTTCCACCAAACACTTGAAGTGAATGGGATTCGATTTTGGTGTTATACTGCTGGCCATGTTCTTGGTGCTGCGATGTTCATGGTCGATATTGCTGGTGTACGAGTCCTTTACACAGGTGATTATTCCCGTGAAGAAGATAGGCATCTCCGAGCTGCAGAGATTCCTCAGTTCTCACCTGATATCTGCATAATTGAGTCCACTTATGGAGTTCAGCTTCATCAACCTCGTCATATTCGGGAGAAACGCTTCACTGATGTCATCCATTCTACTATTTCTCAAGGAGGTAGAGTCCTTATCCCTGCATTTGCTCTTGGTCGTGCTCAAGAACTTCTGTTGATCCTCGACGAGTACTGGTCCAACCACCCTGAGCTCCATAATATTCCTATATACTATGCTTCCCCTCTTGCAAAGAAGTGTATGGCTGTTTATCAAACGTATATCAATTCCATGAATGAGAGGATCCGAAGCCAATTTGCATCATCGAATCCTTTTGACTTCAAGCATATTTCACCGCTAAAGAGTATTGAGAATTTTAATGATGTCGGTCCATCAGTCGTTATGGCTAGTCCCAGCGGGCTTCAAAGTGGGTTATCGCGTCAACTATTTGACATGTGGTGCTCTGACAAGAAAAATGCTTGTGTTATTCCTGGATATGTTGTGGAAGGGACACTGGCAAAGACCATCATCAACGAACCAAAGGAAGTCACTCTGATGAATGGTCTCACTGCTCCTCTTAACATGCAAGTTCATTATATTTCCTTCTCTGCCCATGCTGATTTTGCTCAGACGAGCGCGTTTTTGGATGAGGTAATGCCTCCGAACATTGTTCTTGTACATGGAGAAGCAAACGAGATGGGAAGGCTCAAACAGAAGCTCGTAACTCAGTTTGCTGATCGAAACACCAAAATCATCACGCCAAAGAATTGTCAATCAGTTGAAATGTACTTCAATTCAGAGAAAATGGCAAAAACTATTGGGAGGCTGGCTGAGATGACCCCAGAAGTGGGTGAGACCGTTAGTGGCCTTCTGGTAAAGAAGGGCTTCACTTATCAAATAATGGCACCTGAAGATCTTCACGTTTTCTCTCAGTTGTGCACAGCAAATATTAATCAGAGGATCACAATTCCCTACACAGGTGCATTTGGTGTGATAAGCCACCGGCTGAAACAGATATATGAAAGTGTGGAATCTTCACAAGATGAGGAATCTGGCATTCCCATGTTACGTGTGCATGATCGAGTAACAGTGAAGCAGGAATCTGATAAACATATTTCACTGCACTGGAATTCGGATCCTATTAGTGACATGGTTTCAGATTCCGTTGTTGCTCTTGTCTTGAACATAAGCCGTGAATTTCCCAAGGTCGTGGTTGAAACAGAGGCTATAAAAACTGAAGAAGAAAATGAGAAAAAGGTAGAGAAGATCATTCATGCACTTCTAGTTTCTCTCTTTGGGGATGTGAAATTTGGTGAGAATGGAAAACTGGTGATAAATGTGGATGGGAATGTAGCGCATCTGGATAAGCAGAGTGGGGATGTGGAGAGTGAAGATGAAGGCCTTAAGGAAAGAGTGAGGACTGCATTTCAGCGAATCCTGAGTGCTGTAAAACCAATACCCCTGTCAGCTTCTTAGGTAGCTTTCGTGTTTTTTTTTGTAGCTTTCTTGTTTCATGTCATTTTCTAAGTGTAGATTGTACCATCAGCCTCATACTGCGAATATCCTCAATTCACAATCTAAGTTCAGCTCAAGTTTTAAGCATCTAATGGTGGATCTCAGCTCTCGGAACAAGTATTGACAGTGGCACTTGGATTACTTAGTTTTTGTACTTTCACGGATACTATTTTGGTGTTTGAAGGCTGGCAAGGCTTGATTGTCAACTTGCGGAAAAGACTTAGCATTTCATTTCCTAAATATGATTTTTCGAGTTAATGTGAGCTGGCTTGTGAAGAACCAGACAGTGTCTGTGCTACCTTAGAAGATGTATCCATGTGGTAACGCCGTAGCTTTGTGATGTCTAGTTTTCGTTCACTTGGGAAGTGCCAAAACACGGACTTTGGTATTGTTACTCATGTGACATGTTGATGGAGAATTGATAAGTGGTTAAGTAAAAAGTTTGTGCTTGGATCATGCTTAGTTAAGATGCCAAGTGGGGCTATATGTTTCTTTTTGTCTGAGTTCGGGTTTGTCTCACTGATCTATACCCTTTTGATTACATTCCTCAGTTAAACCAAACGATGGTGTATCAATACGTCCCAAATCCTTAGCACATTTTTAAAGAGTTTGGACAAGATCTTTTGAGTATTTTATGGTCGAAATCAATGTGCAGTCCTCGGCTTTTTGTTGAATATTGGAAATAACCTGTCGCAGTTCTTTTCGAAATCGATCTATTTGTTGAATGGATAGTTATACCACAAGACCATCTTTTGAATATCTGGCAGAATATATTCATCATATCACTGATAGGAACTCAGAGTTGAACTTCAATAAACTCCTTCAATCTCATAGATGGATCTCTCTTTGATGATGTCCCAACCTCTTAATGAAGTAAATTTATGACGTCAAATTCCCCTTTCAAAGAGGATCCAAATCTCATCGCCATATTGCCATCTCTATTCCCCTTGTAGGCTGTCGTTTAGAAGGGTAGTGATTGAAGTTTGAACCTTGATTTCATTTCTGATGGGGGAAAAACATTGTTCAGAGGAAACACTATGATTATCTTACATTTATATTCTCTAATAGAAATCAGGTTGTGATTGTTATTCTTAAGAGTTGACCCCAAAGTTTCATGAATTCTTACATTTATATCTCTAATAGAAATCAGGTTGTGATTGTTATTCTGAAGAGTTGACCCCAAAGTTTCATGAATTAAGCCTTTAAAAATAATCACCAACTTGTTCTAAAGTCAATGATACAACACAATGATTAACGGGTAAGGCTTTTTTTCTCACTATGTTCTCCAATAGTAATCAACGGTGGCAGGGCGGGATTGGGACCGCTTGAAATCCAAACTCGACAAGTACCGGATGCAAATTTGGTATCGAGTCCAAGGGACATCTTTTTGAATGAAGTTCTAAGGACATCCTAGTGAAGTACATGAGAACCTTAAACACACCTGAACCGGGGCACGATCGGAGATTAGATTTTACTAGTTACTTAACCCTCCTTTTGTGCAGGCATGTCTATTTGCATACTTCTGAATAGTCAGTAAGCCAATAATATGAGATTTTGATGCAAGAGAAGAGATGAGGTTGATCTTATGACTGTATGTGGTTTACTAAAAGAATATCATGCTTTATGGAGGCTTAAAGATTACTATGGCGAAAAAGACATTACAAAATAATATTTCCTAAGCACATAAAACATGAATCGAAAAAAAAAAACAAAATATTTTTAGCGTACAGTGATTGAAGCAACATTTGAAATAAGTCTAATTGAAAACTAGAAACTAAAATTAGATAAATTACAAATGCTCTATGTTTTAAATAAGCTGCAATTTAATCTTGTTTTACTTTAAACATTTGATTGTAAGTGTAAGGTAGAAATCAATTTTTTGTAACATTAAAGTGACAAGAGTTATTTGTTCGGTTTAATTTCCTCATAGTTAAAGAGATATATTACTAAATTGTGTTCTAAATTAGCTATAATTTTGAAATTTGTACATTTTTCATACCAAGTGAATTTATTAGTTCACTGTAATTTTTTAACAAATCAAATTACTCGAATAAAGTGAATTATGCTCTAAGCAGAAAAAAAATAATATTTGTCAACAACATATATCTTTAAAGTGTAACCTATGCAATTGATCATATAAGCTATACTTAGATTATAGCGAAATGTATTTTTTCTATTTCACTTGGATAAATATAATATTCAACTTTTATACAACTAATTTGATTCAAATAAGGTAAAGCAAAGTGATATTTATTCATGTAATAATATAAAATATATTACATACCGTAAATAGTAATGTTTTAACCGAATGAATTTTTTAATTAAGTGAGATCTCGCCACGTCGCAATCACAGAGGTAAAGTGAAATGTCACGTGGCGTACATAGGAGCAAATTGTTTCGGCTCAAACTATATGTGTTTACGCATACATGCATATATATATGTATTGATTGAATTGGCAAAGTGAACTTAATTGATGCACAAAGTTTGCTCGAGATATTACCTTACGCTTTATAAGAAAAAGACTTACTTTTTAACCGTTTTCTTTCTTCAAGAACTACATAAGTTGCTCTTGACAACGTTAAACAAGTATTTCTTCGTCCCTCCAACTCCAGCCACTAACATCCCTATCTATACATTATCTCCGCGAATCTCAATCTGTGTCGCGTCATGTTAGTACGAGAGCAAATACAAGGACATGTATGCTACTACGCACGAACGATTCTCCGGTACATTCTCCATACGCACCCCATGCGGTGATCAGATTTAACGTTGGACATGTGAAATGTAACGCAGCATGTCCGCGTAGCCAGAGTTTCCATGTACGAGCGGGCGCTGCATTTGGCATATTCTGATGCTTATACGAGGAAAGAAAGTTTAAGAAAAGGAAAGCAGCTTCGTAGTTTCCAAACGTCCCACCCCAACCCAACCCAACCTTCGAGAAGAAGGAGAAGAAGAAGAAGAAGAAGAGAGAGAGAGAGAGGGAGGGAGAGAGAGACATTAACCTCTTCAGATAAAAAGGGTGAATCCGGGACAGCAAGAGAACAGCGAATAGCATCTCATCATCACCCCATAGGGAGGGCGGAAAAAGGGTTGGCTCCGATTTTTCATTATCTCTTTCGACATTGTACTTTTCGAGATCTCCGAAAACCCTCTGACCGTCGAGGGCACGCCTGTTTCACTCTTCCTTGCAAGAAATTGATGTCTTCGTGTTCATTTCTTGTTTGTTCAGTGATTTCTGGATTCGAATCTGTCTTTGCATTCCTTCGATTCGTTTGCAAAAGCAGCAGCTTTGGTGATCCTATTGATTGGCTGGCTTTACAGGTTGCCTCTCTGTTCTGTTATTAGGAGCTGCTTTTTGTTTTGTTCACTGGGTTTTGAATTTGAGGGTGCCCATGAAGGTTTGAAGCTTTTCTTTGTGTTCTTGATTGAGTTGTCACGGTCTCTCTTATTCTGCATGGTCGAGTCAATTATGGGATTAATCTTCTTTGTGGATGATAGAGGATGGGGCAGTAAATTCTTAAGCATGGTTATCAAGGAATTCAGGGCTGCGTGTCGATATTGAGGAGTCTCCGAGTGCTTTTGGTCGAGATGGTGCTTAATGCGCATTTGAATAGTGGGCATCGCAGTAAGAGTTTTTGATGAATTGCAACTTATAGGCAAGATGTGAGAAACAAGAAGAAAATGAAGAATTTGAGGAATTGAGTGAGATCAAGGAGGAGGGGAATGAGGGACGACATACAGTGACAGAATTGGAAAGCTTCATGTATTCTCATGTATGGATGATCTTGCCAACTGAAGATAGATTTGTTCTTCGATTATGACAATTATCTTCTGACTAGACAATTGCAACAACTATCTGAACACACAGATTAATAACAGTAAAGTTCTAATTTGCTTGTCAACTGCTTCCTTAAGTTCCTATATGACGTACGACTTGCAGTTCAGTATTCCTTGCTTGGTCTTCCTCAAGCTTCTTCTTGAGCTTCACTGGGCTTGCCTTCACTTCAACTTCCATCTGATACTTCCATTTCTTCAACATGCATAAGTTCTTCGGTTCTTGGTTTGTGAGATTAGTTCCAGTTCAGCGCCAAAACCCATCAGCGCTTGGTCCAGCCTATTCACTTTTGTAATAAAACATACAGGTCTTTCCAGATTTGTGATATATTATGTCACAGTTATGAGATACCATAATGTAACTATAGCATTGTTTATGCTGTAAATGCTGTTATAAGTTTGTAACAAGCCAAAAGTGATAGAAGACTGAAGTTGAAGCTGCATAGAGTATGAGTTGGACATGTCCAGCACTAGGAACAAATAAAAACATTTGGGTGGGAGGTCTCTGACTTAGCCAAAGTTAATAGGATTTAGGATCGATGAAGGTGTCTATAAGGGTGACATCCTAGAATATGCCAGCAATGCAAAATCTTGGATTGTCATATGGAATTTACTAGTTATGAACATTGTGCATCATTAAAACTCCAAAATAGCGTGAATTTAAAGTTTATGCCGTCTTTATACTATATGTACCAGGAAAATCGACTTTTTTAATACGTAAATATGAGGACATACTAAATATCACGATATACGTATTTCATGGTTAAAGTATGAAAAAATTGGATCAACGGGACCAGTAGGATTGTATCAATCCTATGATTTTCCTGAGCTTAGGATCAGGACCATGTAAAGATCTTAGCAAATTAAGATCCTACTTAAGATCCAGGGCATTTCTTAAATTTCGAATCATAGAATCCTACTTATGCAATTCCATCTTCTTCACTTTGGAAGATATGGTTCGGTTTCATTTTGCATGCGTGATGGCTAGTATTGAAATGGGGAAGGCCTGATGCAATTTTTTATTGAAAAAAGGCTTCTAGTGCACTAGCAGTGATGGGGAACGGTTGTGTGCTTGATGGTTGGCATGTAATGACATGTGGCTTTGCTTTGCTTGTACTGGTGTCGGCGTGAAAATTGTGCACATTGCCTGATCGGGTTGGGTTGAGGGTCATTCATACACAATCAGGAAGACAAAGTTCCCTTGAGCTGTTTGGAGATTCAATTCTGCCTAATAATCATCCTCCAATGTTTCCCTCTTGAACTTTCTATTCCAGACGCTATAGCGGAAGTTCCTGAAACCTTCTTGTGGTTTGGCAGGACTAGAGGACCTATGGAAGGATCATGTGGGTGTTTGCATCCACAATGTGTAGTTGAATTGTGGGTGTTAGTTAGCTTTATATGTATGCTGATTGTAGATGATTGTTTGGATGATGTTGGAGCTGTTTTACTCAATTTGAAGGATGTTCATCTTTGAGAAGCTGTCCTTGACTCTTTAAAATTAAATGATCAGCTTCTAGTTTAGGACAATCTATCCTTTCTACTTTGGGTTAGTGTGTCAAAGTTTGGTGGAGGATCAAGTCTCACAGAAGCAGCAGGAGAACGAGGAAGCAATTATTAAAGTTGATCCTAAGGGGGCAACTTGATGGATTTCTAACTGCTGGTGGCTGAATAGCTAGCAAGATCAGAAGTATTCATTCTGGTGCTTCAGAAAATTAATTCAATTTGTGAAGTGCTTGGGCTCTCATTTGATAGCTGAAAATAGCTTGTGATTTTTGAGGATATAAAGCCAAGAGGGGCTTCTGGTAAAGTTGTTTAAACCCTTGCAGGAAGAGTTGGTAGTTTGCAAGGCTTCAATTATTGTCAACATCTATATTTTACCCAAAGGTCTTTCTTGCATGTAGAAAAGAAAAAGAAAACACGAGAGAAAACCAGAAAGTTGGGATTTTTTGCTATGCATTGGATTCTTGCATGTCATGTTTAAGTATTGGTTAGATTACTGAGCATTCATGCATACAACTGAGCTCAGAGATATTTTAGTCATTTCATCTAATGCGTGACACGTTGGTATTGCTTTTTAGACTTAATCTCAAGTGGTGCATTTGAGTCATTTTGCATACCCATCAGGGGTTTGGGACGTATTTGTCGATTTCTGGGCAGAAAAAAGAATGGGTGGAGAAACAGAGCGTGGTCACTTGGTATTCTATTAGTTATTTTATTTCTCTTAATTAATTTGTTTCTCTTTAGCAAGTCATCTTTATTCTGAAAAATTGTGAATTTGGGTCTCGAGACCTATTTTCCTCCAAACAAGATAATTTACATTGTAAATAAATTTAGGAAAAGAATAATTGAAAAGAAATACCTTTTGTCCGCGACCGACATGGATGTGGTGCACGACTTGGTTGGTTCATTGGAGCGACTTGTAGTGCGTTTTCCACCTGTGCTTAAGTCACGGCTCATTTTGTCTATATAGATAATCATTTTTACGGTATATTGTCTGTTTTTATTTTAGATTCTTAGTAACTGTAAGAGTTGTCTATATATATCTAGTGCTCTCCATAACCTGGGATTGGACATCCACCCCTTAAAACATTTCACATGGCGGCATCCCACCTTCTTTTTCATGGTGGCATCCATGAACACTTACCAATTCTCATTCGCCAAACTCACAAAAGGCGCACCTACGTCCAACCAATTAGTCAGACCAGCATCAACCATTTTCCAATTTTTTTCCCCTTTATCATCCCATCCACCTTCAATTCTAGTCCATTAACATCTTGTGAATGTCACTGCTCCTGTTTGCTTTTCTATGCCACATCACGTCTTTGGGATTCATCATCGAGCTGTTGCTAGCATCCGGGAAGTCACAATTCATTGTTTTGCTGCATCAGTTCTTGTCGATTTGTTGCTGTAGTGACAGAGTTGCTTCTGCTGTGATAGAGTTGCTGCTGCTGTTTTGAGTGTGTCCGTTTTAGCCTCGTTGCTGTGACAAGCCATTGTGCTGTTGCCTGGATTGTCAAGCCTGCGTCACTGTTGCCAGATCGGCCTGAGAATTGGCTTCCACGACGCTTTCATTGACTCACTCTAGCCCAGCTGTGGTCCATCATTACGATTCAGGGCGTGTGGCTTTGTCCTATCAAAGGTATGTTGGGAAGTTTCAGATTTTAGCTTCACTTAGGTGAAATCAGTGCCTGGAATTTCAATTTTGGTTTAAGCAAATAATTTAGTTGAATGATTAGAGGCTTCAGAGTAGATCCATGCGTATCAGGATATGTAATTGCCAATTGCTTTCAAGAATGGATGTTGTCAATTGATGAAGATGCTGGAACATTGGGTTTTCTTATTCGTTTAGACTTGTTTCGTGGCATAATTTTAGTTAGGTTAATACATTTGCACCATATTTTGTTTCAACTAAAAGATCATTTACGGCACAAGTAAATTCGTTCTTTGCATGTTTAGCTTTTTATAGTTTGTTATAATTTTCCATTAATAAGTGTCTTAGTGCACATTTAAGACATCTAGGTTGCATATTTACCTGTCATGAAAATCGAATATAAAAAATCGTGTCTTTCATGTTATTCATTTTAGATTGCATTTTCATAAAACTCATTCAGGATTGCATTTGCATATAGTGTAAATTGCATTTTTGTATCATAATTTGATTTCCTCTAATGCACAGTACACTTTAGAAAAATTATTTTGCACTAGTTATAAAACTTTTAAAAATTAAGCATTCTTCCCTTACCAAGATTACACATACAATATTTTAGATTACATTACATAAGATTTTATTTCTATTTTTTCCTCATTATAGGTAAGTAATTTATCTAGGATATATTCTTGCATAGCATGTTACATTTACATATTTTTCTTGCCCTTTGATTCTATAGTCTACTTTAGGGTAGATACGTTAACATTTTTGGACTTCCCATTTACCATTCAAGGAGATCCTGTTCTGGGGTGTAATAATGTGGTTATTATAAATTGTTGCTCAAGGCAGCTTGAGTTGGTTTTCTTTTTATCTTGTTTTATAATTGCCCAACATGGTTTAGGTTGCGATTTTACTACTTCATTTGCTATGATTTGTTGATTGCATATTGCATTTAATTGCATGATCTTGTAGCCGCATATTAGGAAACAAACTGATTGCATAAAGAGTTTTCTTTAAAAGAGAAAAGGTACCAATTATTCGGCGTTAGTGTAATCAAGTATAACCAAGTCCTTGAATCCAATTCTCTGGTTTGCAGAGGTAGAGTGATCTCTTGTGTTTTACCGGGCTTCTAGCCAGTCTAGTAATAGGTTAGTGGTGATTCTAAGGTAAGAAAAAATTAATAAGAAAAACCAAGTTGCAATTGGCGGGACTTGGAAGAGTTTGTGTGAAGCATAAGTGCCACCTTGCAAGTGGATTATTTGTGTCCATCTAGCAATCTGTTAGTTCTCATGGAATTCACCTCGAGAGGGTTGCGAGAATTATGAAAGGGCTTCTTGAAAGTTAATTGAGTAAGTGAGATTATTCTGAGTTTTACAGGCAAATATCTTTGTGGTTACAGGTTATTGCTGAGTATTCTGGTATGGGACAAAGGGTTCCTTTTCGCAGCATGTGTTTAGTTCCGAGGGTAGTTTGGGATTGATCCCTTCTCCTCATGCTTTTAAGTGGTACCATTTGTGCATTCTACTCAAGTCGTTTATTGTTAGAGTGGATTGTTGTTTTGGGGTCAACTGATTGTATTTGGTTCTTGTTATTTCAGCTGGTTTGGAGACTTGTGTGGGGGATGTTTTGTTAATCAGGTACAGCAATAATGCTGATGCTTATCGGATAAATGCTTGTAATTATCAAAAAGGGGTGTATAGCATTATATACGAGGCATTACAGTAGAGCGTTTTCATGCTGATGCTAAAACTAATTATTTGGTGTTTAACATTGTTAATAGCTCTAATCAGAAAGAAAAGTCTATTTCTTTCTCCTTATTTATTTGATGTATATTTGTGGAAAATTAAACATGGCGATGAACATCTGAAGCCCATGTTTCCTGTATCCATAGGAATTTCCTCTCCTAATTTCTGTAAGATGTTTAATGCTGTTGAAAACTATACTTCATTTTGAATACAGTTCTCATCTGTGTACCTAGGGCACGTAGAATTTGTTTGGGATGTTCTTTTGAGGAACCTTGGCATCTAATTAACGCTTGATTCATGGCTCACAAAAATAAAAATTGTAATCGAGACTTGCTTATCAACTTCAGAACAATGTCGGTAGGTTATTCATTTTCGGTTTGGGTCATTTGGAGGATTCATCGATCTGGTCCTGCATTCTTGCAATCAGTAAGTATTAACCTGGGCATGATATCTGCTATTGTGCAGCCATAGTTATCATGTACCTTGTCGGTTCTAGTTTTTTTTTTTTTGGTCAAACCCTGTCAGTTATTTAAAGAAGGGGCCTAAAGCATTGTGATATAAGTACTTTGATCCGTTTATTGATATCTATAAATTGTCCTTTCACAGGGATTCTTGACAAGATCAGATTTGCTATGTCTAATTCTGGACCACCAAGTGCCAGAAATTTGGCATACTCTGGAAAGCATGTTTTCCTGCCTCCAAAAAGCCCATTTCCCGGCCTTTCTCCTTCATATGTTGATTATGTTCCTAACCCTCCAATTGGATCTAAATCAGTGCAAAGGCCCGGAGAGGGGTATAGTCACCACCAACGAACGTCATCTGAGAGTTTTCTCATGGAGGATCAACCCTCATGGCTTGATGATTTACTTGATGAGCCTGAAACTCCTGTACGTAGGGGAGGCCATAGACGCTCATCAAGTGACTCTTTTGCATACATAGATGTAGCTAACTTTTCTGACCTAGACTATGCAGCTCATGATGAGCACAAGCACAGAAACGTGTTTTCAGTACCCTATTGGGGATCACAAGAAATGAATCGTCAAAGAGGTGGTCAGCATACATATTTTGTTGCTGAGCAAAACCATGCGAAGCAGAAGAATAGGGTGTGGGAGTCATCTTGCAATGTTGCAACTCCCCCTGGGGGCCCACCTTCGGCTGGAGATGATGTTGCTACTCAAAATTCTGCACCAATATGTGTATCCCAAGAAGTGGAGAAGGATCCCTCCATAGTAAATGGAATGCAAGACCAAGTTGAATCTGTAATTGATTTAAATGCTTCCTCTGAAAGGAAAGATGCTTCTCGTGCAAAGCCATCTTCAACTGAGACAGATACTAAACGTGCAAAGCAGTATGTGCTCTGTGTCCCTTTCTCATTAATGTGTACACATGATTAGAGATTTTACATTGTGTGGGATATGCTATGGTGGTTTTATTTTATAAAGCCCAATTTAAAGTTTTGGGACAGACAAGTGTCCTGACTAATTGAAAGAGAATCCAGAGGGTGTATTATTGTCGAAGGGTTCAAGCAATTATTCCACTAGATAGTCATTAATAAACTTGGCAACATCTTTATGCCAGAGCACAGTAAACAAGGAATGACTAATTGATTGCTAAAAATACTGCAATTTTGCAGATGCACGCTGTGGCCAGGTAATCATAGGCCATAGATATGACAATTAAATAATAATTTCTATTCTTTCATCCAGTGGAGTCAAATGGTTGCTTTTGTTTTTCTAGCTGAAATTTCTCTCGTGTTATGCACCTCTTTTATTCTTTAAGCATTCACCTCTTTTATTCTTTTCTGCTTTTGATAATCTGACATTACAATCTATTCATATTTGATGTTTCATGCCCAAACTTGGAGCCGTGAGAATTATTCAAGACTAAGGACAAAATTGATTATAAAAGAAACTGGGGCCATTAGGATTTGATAATGGCCCTGATATGTGTAATTTTTTATGACATAATTGGACCTAGGAGAGAAAATGACTTGAGCTTGGTAGTGGACTTAAAAGGATCTGTATAATCTTGGGAATATGTGGTTATTGGGTTTTACTTGGCGATTATTATTCAGAATAATCTGCGCATTATTTGAGACTTGCTAGTGTCATATAAATAATTTTTTGTTTATGAACTGACATTACAATTATGTAAATATTCAGGAGTTCCAAAGTCCATGCTGTGATTGGTAAATCTTGTTTAGACTGCCATACCAGCTGTATTTCGATTGGCATATGCTAGGAAATCTAGGCAGTTCCATGTGGTATTGTTTTAGGTTGACTTTGTCTTAATATATGCTGCAAATGTCACTCGATGTCTGACCAGGTTTCTCAAGACTCAGATGTAGCAAAGAGAGTGGTAGTGATTTTTTACGCAACTCGAGTTGGGGTCTAACTGGCAACTTTCATGACCACTGCAGGCAATTCGCACAGCGTTCACGGGTCCGGAAACTTCAGTACATATCTGAGTTGGAAAGAAATGTGCAAGCTTTGCAGGCAAGAATGACCGAAATGCTGACGTGCCTTATGATCTCATGATTTTTTTTTTTTGGGTCATAGATCTCATGATTAAATAGTGCTGAAAAGTTGCTCACATTCTATCTCTGATGAGTTTTATGTTTTAATCATATGTGCTCCGGTATGCAGGTAGAAGGTTCTGAGGTTTCTGCGGAGATTGAATTTCTCAACCAGCAACACCTTATCTTGAACATGGAGAATAATGCCCTAAAAAAACGGTTGGAAAGTTTAGCTCAAGAGCAGTTGATTAAATACTGTAAGTTTCTCTCATCAAAGAAGACTGAACAACCTGAACTTTTTGGTTGTTGAAAATTTTCCTTTTTATGTGGTTTCTGTTACTTCTGCTATCAGAAAATCTTTACTTTGAAGTTGGAGGTAGCTTTTGGTTTTTTATGACAACTCGAGTAAGCTTTTCACTTGCATCAATGCTTTGTGTTTATGTTGATTTGCTCGGTTCTTCTTATCTATTGCATGGGTATAGGAGTTTACCATTCCCTGTTTGCAACATAATGTATGCGAGTCTGGGCTAGGGATGCTGTGACAGCCTATGGCTTTATTTTGAAAGTGTCATAAATGGATCACGAATAGTTGCCTATTGATATTGTATGTAAAAACTGTTCTGAGGGTTAAATAACTTGGGTTTGCGATTTGCACCATGTCATGTTGAGTTATCTGCTATTTAAATGCTTGTTTTTCTTTCTTTTCAATTACGGTCTGAAGTGAACATTCTATTTGGAATGTGCAGTTGAGCATGAAGTTTTAGAGCGGGAAATAGGAAGATTGAGGGGTATGTACCAGCAACAGCAGAATCAACAGCAGCAGCAACAACCATCTTCTGGGCATCAACGCAGTAGCAGCAGCAGCAAAGGCATTGATGCCCAGTTTGCTAACCTCTCGTTGAAACACAAGGATGCTACTTCCAGGCGTGACACTACTAGTGGCCCTCTTCGTACTTAGTTGCATGGCCTTGATGGCCAGTTTGCAAACCTCACGTTGAAACACAAGGATGCTACTTCCAGGCATGACACTACGAGTGGCCCTCTTCGCACTTAGTTGCATGCTGCAACACCTATGGGCGATGGTGCCATCTTTTGTGGGAGCCTCTGTCCCTTGTCTTTGCTCGTTTGCCTGTTTCATTTCTTCTCTGTCTCGCCTCTTCCTTCATCAGAATTGATATCTGGTGCGCCTGGTTATTACTGCCGATAGTCACGTTACCCGGCATGTGATTTACCTGAGGTGGGTCTCGCCCTTCTTGTGCGTTGCTGCTCTCATGTTTTCTCTAGCCTCTCCAGTGCTGGGCTGGGCATTAGTTTGGAATGCCTTGCGAGAAGAAGATTGCCATTTGAATGTATTAGTTGTTGTTATTGCCCAAACCGGTTCGGCTCTATTGTACAAAATCTGATGTTGCTCTATGAGCTTGTCTTTGATGATTTCTTAGTGATTGTTGAGAGAAACCATTGGCACTTTATGTAAGTTTGCGAGGATGATGTGGCCAATGAATGCTGTGAGGAGGCAACTAGTTGCCGTAAACTTTTGCCACCACTTTCTCCGTCGATTGATATGAGGATGAACATGTTATAAACATTCCCACTAGCTAACGTGCTACCAAGTATGGGGATTACTCCCTTTTCGTCTTTCAATTTTTTTCCGGCCGTCCTCAAAAGCATCGCATGGTTCAACAGCTGTTTCTAAAGGAATTTTGTCAGACATGACATCTTAGTTAGAAGCAAACATTCTGGTGAAAATAGCTTGGTATAGCAACTTTCGAAGGTATATAGGATATCATTTCCTCTTATATCATAGCTAGGAAATTGCTTCAAGGTAATAAAAATAGCAAGTGCATCTTTTGTGATAAGTGAGCTTCGATCAAACTGCTGTCAATTACAATACATCAAGAACCAAAAAGGTTGAAACTGTGGTAAATGTTTATGAAGCCAACCTAAGGGCCCATACACAACTGTGGGTGTGGGAAGCAAAATTAGCATTACACCGGACTTATTTAGCTGTCTACAAACGCTTTGCCAAAAGCAATTGCTTGATACCAGTGACTAACACGACTCCGACTGAGACAGTCGCTCTCGAACCACATCACTTCCCGTCCACTACTGACCATGCGAAGTCCAACATTAGGAGTGCTTTAATTCGATCTATTTCTGAATAGCTGATGATATATACCGAATTTGGACATCCATTTCAAAAGCAATTCCTATTTTATAAAGATGAACCGACTACTGAATTTAATGTTTAAAATCAAAGCAAATAAAGCAAAAGTAAGAACAACAAAGGTATCAACTTCCCAACGCAGACCCTCTATGCTATCTGGCATCTACCTGCAGTTGAGGTAGGATTGAAAGCCGCAACAATGCTGATTATAGCTGTTCCTAACTTCCTACATACATGTTTCTACAGGGCAATCCATTGCAGAAAGACGCTTCGCTCGGAACGCCTCTCCAGCGTGCAGGGGCTACTGTATGCACTTCAATTGCCGCTGCACTACACTGTCCCGTATTTCCTGTTGTAGCTTATCAGACATCTTTGTTTATTTATAAAAAAAAAATGTTCTGGAGCAACACATTCTTACATAGTGGAGTGGAGTTCATAAGAAACAGGACAGAAGGATTATCTGAATGCCAGAATGAAACCTGTAAAAATAGTTTAAGAAAAAATAATGCACATATTCTACTTCATAGCCTCCATGAGGAACAGAAGGGCCAACTCTGAAGGCAAAAGGACTAGTAGAAATATGGTACAAGTATTTTGACTGAACACTCCCACATACACACAAAAGCACATGCGCATGTGTGCACGTGCTTTGACTTTATGTATAAGAATGGATTCATCAAGAATCACCACCAAAATCAAGGGGTTTTCAACAGTAGGGTAGAATTGCAGTGCCATTTCGACACATAATTGACATCACTTCCAAGGGGCTGATTATATTGTCTAATATCCTCATACAAGCCAGCATTTGATACCCCAGAAATGTGATGGTTGACAACGACATCCAAAAAAATTGGCCAGCATTGACGTCCCAGAAATGAAAAGAGGTATTTTCTCAGAAAGAACATGCCAATCTATCAACAAAGCCGAAGTTTTGGAGGTGATGACATGAATCCCAAAGAGTCACGACCTGCAACACCATTGAAGGAGAAAACAAGATGAATACTCTCATTCATGTTCCATGGTCAACTAATTAAATAGGCAGTTGTCACTACTAGTTTAGCACATTCACAGCAAGAAATGTATTGAATTTGAGTCCGTATGACAACCAAGATTAGTATTTTTATTTCGGCAATTTACAATGAAGTATTGTCGTCTTTGGTACTCATAATTTAGTATAATGTATTTGAGAGAAAAAGGTGGCCATACCAGATAAGGCATAAATATGCATATTAGAAATGCAAGAGCTTCTGATTTGACTTCATGTCTGCCGGCGCCTTTTGGCATTGTCCTCATTGAAGAATTCCCAGTTTCTATGGTCAAGGGAACTAAAGTCATCAAGGTCCGCAATGGCAAGCAAGTACTGAGTAAGCTTGACAAGTTCTTGATCACTGTCTCTGCTTGAATGAGCCTTTCTGAATGGTCTGATAATCAACCCATTTTGAGGGTTCATAACAAAATTTCTTCGAAGGTCATCAAACATTATGGTATTCTTTGCACTGTAATACTGACAAGTCAAGAGACTGTTGTAAGGACTCTTTGCGAGAATGTAATAGTTCTGTATCTACTGACTTTTGAGATGATGTCTAATGTTTTTTTTTTGGGTAAAGAGATGATGTCTAATGTTTCTCATTTGTAAGATACAAAATTAGAGGTATGGCGCAAAGTCAGTAATAATTATGATATTTAGAACGAAATAAAACTTCCATATATGTGAAAGTACAACACAACATAATGCCATAATAAAAGGTCATGGCAGAGGCATACTTTTCTTGAGTACATAATGCCAAATGCTAGGTGAATAGAGCACATAATGCCAAATGCTACCTGATTCATGGACAGATGCATGTGCCACGAAAGAGCACCTATATGAGACAAGGCAGACAGGTCATCGCACTGATTTTCTAGGCTAAGAATTACGTTTATCGCATGGATACTGCCACATTGTCCCCATATGAAGTGAACTGGTACCTATGTCATGACATTCTCAATCATGAAGAAAACCAATTGATTCCCAGGAGTATGACAGAGTGCAGCACTTACATTCAAGAATCGTTTGCATGTTAAGTTTAGAGCGAAAGAATCTCAAACAGATCGGTTTAAGCCACGAATTTGTTTTAGGCTATTATCAACAAATGTGTGCATAAAACGTTCATAGAACAAATTCTATTGTGTATGTTATTCTCGAGATAACCACATTTATGTTAGACGAATACACGTGTGCCTGTATATGTACATCCACATCTGGTAAAAACAAAAAACTCCTGCGAGAGGAGACGTATGAAGCAATTTCATTGGGTTACCAGACTACATGAAGAACATCTGCCAATATAATATATAAAAGCTATACCTCTGGGAGTTGAGCCCATATTAGGCCAAGTGGCTTGCAATCAAAGATTCCATGTGAATCTGATTGTACTGTAATCATTGCCATGCGGTCTAAAAGTGCTGTAACTTTGTAATTAGGATTGTCAAGTACCCCTAGCTGTCCCATCTTCAGCTCAACCCACCTCATGCTACAGAAAGAAAATAGAAGTATTAGTCTATTAGAAACAAGGTATCCAACTATTATTTCCTACTAAAAGTTTGCTATTCCATCTCATGATATTTCTGAAATGAATTTCTCATAGCACCTTAGGAGAAGGGGCATTTTAATTGCATAACCTTAAAGATTAGGAAAAATTACAAAGGAACCCCCAGAAGGTGGAGCTTGCACAAATAACACATCCTACGCCTCTATGATGAAAATACAGACCTGTCCCCACACAAAGATGCTTAGTTATCTCTTCATTTTTTTAGTATTTTAGGAAAATGCAGTCTGGTTGCCCCAGAAAATGCTTGTAATGAGTGCAATTGGTTGTAAATTAAGTCTATATGCAACAGAACACAATAAGTAGAGTGACAGAACCTGTGCTAGGGAGCGAAAGGTAGACTTTTGCTTTTCAGAAAAGGAGTAGAGATGCAATTTAACCAAAGCAGAAGAGATTTGCACAATTTACTCTAGATAATAAACCAGCAACACAGAAAAATAATCTTAAGACGTGGAAAGGAAATTCAAAACAGAAAAGTCTTTCATACTTTACCATGACACCAAGATCAAATAAAGAAACAAGATTATCCATACCTGGTCGCAGACCATATAATGATATCATACTCTGCGTAAGCAGCTGTGAGAAACTCATGAAGATCTGCATGTACCAGTTTACAGTTAGCTAGATAGCAAAGATCACAATTTGTAAATGTGTAAAATGCAGACTACTCACAGGGTCTCATCAGTTGAAGAGGATTTTCTGCTGTGGACCGATGATCAAAAAGAGTATAATCAATATCCAAAACAAGCAGTTTCTTTCCTTGACGACAAGGGTTTCGAAGTTCGATCTGCATGATATGACAAATCAGTTAATCAGCCACTTCTACCAAAAAGTATTAATCAGCACACCAACAATGTGCAGCAGAAAGCTCCTCTTTTGAGAGCAATTTGAATATCCATGTTAAACTTTTGGTAACAATAAGCTGCCTTGCCATTGAGTTTCAACCCTAACATCCAAAGTACCATAGAATGATTATAATTCTATAGGTGAGTTAACCTCACTCCTTTCGAAACGAAGATCAGAAGTATCATACATCAGTCTTCACATACAGAACCTCGTCTTTATAACACTGGCTTTGGATTTAGCTCATTAAACACACCACGCATTTCTTCTATTAGTTCTCTTCAAAAAATAAGCGATGAATTTCAATTAACTAATATCATTTCCTCTCAGACAACAATTTAGACAAAAAACGATCCAATGATTATCCTAATAATGTCTCGAAAACCATGTCTTATGTCTCCTCAAGGAAACTGTTTGTTCTTCCATCTGGATAGATAACACAAGCTTATTCACCAGCTAAGGAATAAGGAGAGATAACTTAAACAACTTCTGTGAAACTGAAATGTTTATGCCTCGGACAAAATAGGAAATGCATCCAAGAGATTCTTTCAAAGATGAAGAAATCTCCACTCCATCATATGCCTAACGACAAATGACACTGACTCGCAACAGACAGGTCTTCTTACATAGTTCAAATATCATGGTTAAAAGGGGGAAAACTGACCTTGTACTGATCTACCCGTCTTCTCAGCTTCCGCTTATTGACTTCTTTATCTTTGATGTCAACAACATCATCTTGTCCAAGCTCAAAATCATCGATTATTTCAGGAGAGTCCACTTCATCCATGATAAGATCATCTTCAACAGTCCTGCAAACAGAAACAAATAGCCATCCAGCAGTGAGTCAAATGATAAAATCGAATTTGCTGCATAAAGGCCAGTCTATGTACTGTGAAACACATCATTTCTTTTTTCTATAATCTAATGAAACAATGTGATATTTGAACTGACATTCCAAATATCCATCATCAAAATTGTAGCTTAGGGTTCTAGCAAATCAAATTTACTACAGACAGGCTGGTCTTTGCTACATGATGCTTCTCCATGTACCGTGACAAGACAACACTATCCGATGAAACAGTTTGCTAGTGATAGTGAACTAAAACTCCAAATATTGATCAAACATAATCTTAGCTTAGGGGACCAGCCCGACATTATGATATATAGTAGAAGAAAGTTGGCGATAAACAGGGCAGGCCAAATGTAGGCGCACGTTAGGCAGTATAATTTGTTTCCATTGCTGAAGACAACGAAGAGACATTTCCCCAATCTAAGTTTCGGCGTCCTCCGCTACTTCAGCTTTCATTCAAATTATCATTACTTCATGAACAAAGCAGTCTAATTCCTTGAGGCAAAAAGGAAACCACCCTTCTGAACCATACAGTTCATCTGACAGACACCACCACACCGATCCTGACCCAAAAAAGAAGATTTCCTAAACTTGAAACTAAAGAAAAATTGAGGAAAGCCAACCACCCATCACCCCACATGGCACCAAGATTCCAAATCCAAGAAATTTTAGACAACACGAATCCAAGACATACAGAGAATAACAAGAAAAGTCTAAAGCTTCAGAGAGAGAGAGAGCATGGAGAAGGGAGAATAGCGACCCAATCATGGTCATCTTGAGGGAGGACTTAAGGGGGATCTGAGAGAGCAAGAGGGTATCATCGGCGAGCTTGGAGCCGACTTTAGGGTAGAGGAGCTTCTGCCGCTTGGGCAACACGTTGGTGAGCTCGCATATCCGCAGCTTCAGCTCGCCCACGGTGTCGTCGCCGCACACTCGGACTGTGTACTCCTTGCCGCTCCACTTCACCGTCAGCGTCAGCTCCTCCTCCGCCGCCGCCGCCGACGCCGCCGTAGCCACTGAAGAAGAAGAAGAAGAAGAAGGCGACGCCATCTCTCTCTCTCTCTCTCTCTCTCTCTGTCTCCTCGGAGGAGGACGATCGGGGGCATTCGTGGAGATGTCGAAGACGGATTTGGGTCGGACCCGCACTCGCGAAACCCGCAAGAGACGACCCGTCCGAAAACCCGACCCAACACACCCTACGTAATATAACCCGAACCCGGAGAATCCGAATCATCGGACTATCCGAATCCGGCCCAGCTCGGAACCGAAAGAAGGAAGAATTTTGAATGGACCTAAAACCTGACGTGGCTCGAACCGATGCAAGCCCGAAATCTGTGCCGAAATTTTTACAAATCGAAATGACTTGTGTTGCTCATATGATTCGTAATTGATTTTGATAGAATTGAAACTGATCTAACTTTTCGATTTGCTACGTTGACTGATATCGAAATCGAAATTAACTCGCATTTGAATCATCCGGACCTTGAGAGAAACTTGAGATTAGTAATGATCCGGACCAAACCGCGTTGAAGGACAGACAAAAAGAAACTGATTAGCATGGAAATATTCAAATCTGACACGATCTATCTTTGAAATAAATCAAAATGAATTGTACAGGTATAGAACGCGAAACCGAAATTAACCGAATCGAAATTGACATGACCCATTTGCCACCTCTGGCCCCCAAATCCAAATTCAATTAGGCATTCCAAAATCTACGACTTGCCACATCAAATTTTGTTGGGAGACAAATTTAGGGAAAATGAACAAAAAATTGCAATATCGGGTATTTGATCTAAGGGATGAGAAATTCTTGTAAGCTAGTTTTTATACACCGGGTGCAATCACAGCCATTAATTTTTACGAGGCCACCACATGAGATTAACACGATTTCAATGGCTGTATTTGATCATTCAGATCTCGGACAAGCTTTTCTTCTATCGAGCTTTATAACTCCCTCAAAATGCACATTCGCGGGAAATTTTAGTACATGACTGCACCAATAATTTTAGTATCATTTTCGTATTTTACATTTGAACTTCAAAGCTTATGATCCTTCAAATTCATGGCATGAATTTAAAGTTGTGTCTACGTACTTGATGCATCAAAGGTTGATATTAAGCTGCATAACTTATTTGAGCCTAATGATCAAATCCGCCCCCCTCCCTCCGTGTGGACAACGTGTGTGTCCTCGACTACAATCTTGAGCGATTTACGGCCATAGAGTGAACTATCCGCATGTCCCCGATCTAGACCGGCATACTGACGGTTATTTGAATATAGAAGAACAAAATATAATACGATAACCTTACCAAAGAAAAAAAATATAATACGATAAGATAGAATGCGATAGAAATAAAATAGTAAGGAGGGGACAATTAATGATCAAATTGATGACTACTGCAAGAGTGATTTCAACGCCACTATGCGAATGAGTTATCCACTCTTAATGATCAAATTGATGACTAATGTATGAGCGATTTCAACACCGCTATGCGAGTTGCTTGCACATTAGATTAGAGATCACAACATATATATATATATATATATATATATATATATATATATAGAGAGAGAGAGAGAGAGAGAGAGAGAGAGAGAGAGAGAGAGAGAGAGAGAGAGAGAGAGAGAGAGAGAGAGAGTAGGGACGGTCATGATGGTGACCTTGGCCACTGAAGCCTTGTCTACATTACCAATTAGCAGGTAGCTCGGATGAGCTCTTGCCCATGGCAAAGACAGAATGGAGGAGAAGGGCAAGAAAGAGGAGGAAAATTGGCGAACGTTTATTACCAAGGTGATCAACCGAGTGGTAAGGGCATCTATTTTTCGTGAGGTTACAAATTTGATTCGATAGTAAGCGAACATCTGAATGACTTGTGCAATATTGTTTAGTTATGACATACCTAATGTGGAGAGGCTTTCTGACTGCTAGCATCTTAATGAAATTGTGATAACGAGCTTGCTAACCTCATACGTTTGAATTGGCAGGTAGTGCGGAATAGCTACGATTCAAACCGAACACAATGTCAAATGCTAGCATCTTGAATATGAACGTAAACGGCTCGAGGTTAGAAGGTTTCATTGGTGGATTCGGTTGTCGCCTTGCCGGCGTCCTCCACGACTCCGAGGAGACGATCGTCTCCTGGCTTCGCGAAGTCCGTCCGGGCCTCCTCGTCCATGGGTGCCGAAACCCGAGCTCTAAAAGTGGGTCTGTCGTGTTTGACCGGGGGCAGGAGAAGTGCGTTCAACCGAACTCAAAAATTGATCCGAGGGTAAGAACTCCATGAGCGATAGCTTATCTGTTTGCACGTGTACGGAAGATGCCTCACAGAGCCCATGGGCCCTCCAAAGCCTATTCGAGGAGCGCAAGATGCCGCGGGCCCAATTACAAAATTTGAATTGGACTGCGAAAGCCCACCAGACAGGGACTCTCCCTTCTAATTGGCGTACCACGCCCTCCCAAACTCTTCTGGGATATGCCATGTCTCGAGTCTTGTCCCCCTTGTCCCCTTCGGAACTCTAGCATATGAATGAACAAATTTTGTCTTCGACCAAAAAAAAAAAAAAAAAAAACGAATGTTCCGGAGCAAGAGGACATTCTATGTCGCGTTAAGTGAAATTGCGGGTTGGGACGAGAAAATCGATATGAATTTGAGAAGACGAAGAGCTCGAAAAGAGGACTGATTTTACGGTCCCATAAACCGGAACCAAGAAACAGATGGCTTCGGAACTCATGGATGAATAAAGGCATATGTGGAAAGAGCACCTGATCAGGGAACGGATCAATGAGGAAGTAGCTAATGAGATTCTTTCTTTACTGGTCGCTGAGCTTCATCAATGGGCAATGATCGCCACAGGCATCAATCGGTGAGGGTTGCCCTCCTCGGGATCTCATCCGCGGTTGGTGAGACCACCCCTCGCCAAATCCCAGTGAGGGTAATCCTCGCCTTAAATCCGACGAGGTCACTCCTCACTAGATCTTGGTGAGGTGGAGTCTTGCCCTTGCTAGCCTTTGGTGAAGGCGAGCCTCGCCCAAGGCCGGCAAGGTCACCCTTCGCCAGATACCGGTGAGGGTGACCTTGCTTGAGATCGGCGAGGGCAATCCTCGCCGGTCATCACCTTTGGTCGATTGTCGATCATCATCGAGACTCAACAACCGGTGAAGAAAGAACGAAAAGAAAAAGAAAGAAAAGAAAAGAAAAAGTAAAATAAAAATATAATAAAAAGTCAGAAAAATTAACAAATCTTTGCAAAAATTTCCCACGCCAGCACTAGTCGTATCACGTAGGATGACCGGCGTTCATATCAGCAATTTCCTATCGAAATTGACCAAATGGACTATATTAGCAAATTATCAAAGTGTTTAGAACTTAATTAGTCAAATTAAAATGTTTAGGACTGAATTGACACAAATACAATAAGTTAAATTTTTTTTTTTTTGCTAGTCTTCGTTTGTTAAGCCCATCGTCTCCCTTTGTCGACCTATCAAGAAAAGAGACGCACACGCAATCTTCATCGGAGCTTTAACAACCTCGTTGTCGGGCGGGACCACGTCCCCCCTTTCGACCCGCCGACCAGGACGCGGCGACGAACTGGAATTGGGACGTAATCGAACGCTCAGCAGATGGAAAGATGCGTGGAGTGCGCGTGCAGGGTCGTGTCCACACACCCGTGCTTTTCGCCGTACCCCGTCGGCGCAGGAAGCTTTAGTCAAACCCACAAACGGAACGGATCACGAGGCACACAGGTCAAACAGCTCCGAAGCATCGAACTATATATATTGTAATGTTTAAGAAGAGAGCGAGGAATTGCGTTCCCATTGGACGAATTTCCTCGATTTGACCACGACCTCGTTACATGCTAGGACTCCCATTAATTGTAAATTATTTTTTTAGTTTTGAGGAAAAGGGGACGAGCCCACGACATGGTTATTTTGAGAATTGTTTGAAACCGGCCATATGTTATCCACCTCGTCAGTCCATCTTATTATATTTTGATAATTTTATTTTGCGTGAATCGCCTGTGATTTTACACTTTCTTTTTATAGATGCAAGATATGCGGAAGAGTGAAATACGGGATTTCTGTGTATTTCGATGTTGAACAATGAAGAGTACACAAATATAAATAGGTTTTATTAGTTGATTATCTGAGTCAACTTATCAATTGAGGTTATGCGTAATTTTTGAGAAGTGTGGAGAATCCAGACAGATACTCTAATTATCTCTTAACAGAGAAAAATGCCCCGAAGAAATCTCTCTTAACATGAATGGCTATGCTCCTTTGTCAAAGCGAAAAGCAAGCTCCATCTCCGACGCCCACATTAGTAAATTTGCCCTTTAATTTCGAGGGGCACACGCAGACAAATTGGTCAACCTCCTGCCTCAACCATTGACCGTGCCGATGTATTCGCTCCTCGTGCTACTTATTCAATTATTGTCTCCACGAATACACATGCTAATTTACGTTTTTATGTGTGTATATATATATATATTCTCATTCGCAATTAAAAATACAATAATATATGTATTCCTCATTCCTCCATGAATTCTTTGTTTGCTTCTGTTTTGTTGGTTCCACGTTTTGTATCCTAGGCGACCGAAATTTCCCCTTTTGAATACATATGCGATTGGATTTATACGGCACCCACCGAGATATGAGAACCTTGCTGATGTATATTATTGTCCTATACGTACAAAAGCCTTGGTATAATATAGTCACTGCCACTATAATAATAATAGACAAAGAAAACGTGCCCATACCTTTGAATTATACAAATTCTATCTAGATAAGGGCAAAAGCACATTATTCTATATGGACCGTCGATTAAATAAATGGGAACTGAACATTTAAAACACGTGTCTAGAACCCCACCGACGATGCAGGGGCCCCTTCTCAGCAATTGCAACGTGGGAGCCAATTTATTTAAAAATAATAATAAATGGAATTATTGAGGATAATGATTTTTTAAAGCTAGCTCAACCTATATATATAGTGTCTCCCACTTTGGTCATCCTCTCAACTATCCCACTCTAAGTCCTTCAATCATCAAGAGTTCAAACCATACACAAGTCGAGGAGCTGCTTGATCGCCTGTAGAAAATGCTTCCAGAAATCGCGAGTCCCTTTGAGACCCACCAATGCGATCTCTTGAGATCGATCTGCGACCATCTTCTTCAGGATGATGATGATGTTGCTGAGAATGCTGCTGTTTTTGCACCGAGGAGTTCGAGCTTCGGCGATCTTTTGCTGACGGAAAGTTGGAGCGAACTTCCTCTGAAGGTGGACGACTCGGAGGACATGTTGGTGTACGGCGCTCTGTGCGAGGCGCTCAGTTCTGGGTGGGTGATGCCTCCGTCGTCGAACCAAGAACTCGATTTCGAAGCGGCGACCGTTGATTATGAAGGCATTGGTCGGGTGATGCAGAAGAGGCCGGAGGAGATGGCGGAGCGTGAGATGCGAGCGCCGGTCGAGAAGGCGCAGTATAGAGGAGTGAGGAGGCGGCCGTGGGGGAAATACGCGGCGGAGATAAGAGACCCCAAGAAGAACGGCGCGAGGATTTGGCTCGGGACTTACGAGATGCCCGAGGACGCGGCGTTGGCCTATGACCGGGCCGCTTTCAAGATGAGAGGGTCCAAGGCCAAGCTCAACTTCCCTCACCTCATTGGCTCGACCGAGTATGAGCCCGTCAGGGTCAGTCCCAAGCGACGGTCCGCCGAGCCTAGCTCGCCGTCCAGCGACGACGGGTCGACCGGGAGGAAGAGGAGAAAGACAGAGGTCGATTCAGATGCTGAGGCGGAGTTTGGAACTCCAACCCCTTTTCCCATTTTGGATATGGGCTTGTTAGGTGTGGACGAACAGTTTTTATTTTGATTGGACATACTGTCAAGACATTTTCTTCATCAATGAAAAGTCAATCAGGCAATTTTGTGCTGTGCAAAGACTGTCAATTTGGTTTTTCCTATTCCATTTCCTTTAGAGTTTGGTCAGAAAAAGGCGAACCGTTTCTAAGTATAGATCTACCAATGTGAATGTGAGTAACAAAGTCAAAAAGATTTTTGGGGTCCACAGATGAGAACCATTCTGTCTTGCCTTTTTGACAATTTCCGAGCAGAAATGATTTTTTTTTGATTCTGCGTCGGAAACAATTTCTCGAGTATTTTGAGGCGTTTGGTAATTGTCCAAAATTTCTATTCCTAGACTAGAAAAGAATAGAAATGCGTTTGGATACTACACAAAAATTTCTGTTCCCAAATAATATTTTAATAATATTTTGAATTGTTTAATTTTTTTTTTTTATTTTTTTGTGTTTTTCTTCTTTGGCCAGGGTCGCCCGCCACGGCGAGGGCGAGGGCGGACCCCGCCGCGGGCGAGGCGGGGGTAGGGCGGCTCGCCCGATCGGGCGAGGCCGACCGTCGCCGTCGATCGACGGCGAGGCCGGCCTCGCCAGGTCGCGACGGGCGAGGGTCGGCCCCGCCTCGGATCCGGGCGAGGCCGACCCTCGCCCGTCGCGACCGCTTTGTCCGCGACGGCGAGGGTCGGCCGCCGCCCGCCCGCCCAGCGCCCGCGAAAAAAAAAGGGCCGCGGACGCCCGCCGCCCCCCGGGCCGGGGCCGGGTAACCGCCGCGGCGCCGGTCGCCGGCGACCGGCCATGGCCAAGGAACAAAACCAAAACAAAAATCAAAAAGAAAAAAAGAAAAAAAGTGATTCTCAAAATTGTGCCGAGAAACAAGAAGCAACTTTTTTTTACTTCTTGTTTCTCTTCCAAAACCGTTTCTCGGCACAAATTTTTGCAAAAATGTGCCCGGGCACAAGTGCGTTTACCAAACGATTGTTCCCAAACTATTTCGGGAACAAAAGAACAGAAATTTTTACTTATTTGGCACGTTGCCAAACGCACCCTTAGTGTAATTGCCCTCTTTCTCCGAGAATAGCAGACTTTAAATTAAACATAAAGTGAAATTTACAGGGTCCAAGTCTTGAGATAGAGTTCCCAGCTTTGTCAAGGTTTGGAAAGAAACATAGCATCAGGAGGGAGGTTCAAACAGAATACAAGATGGTTCTTTCAGCATCCTGTCTCTCCGAGCAAGCTTATCCTAATCGGTTGCCTTCCCTGTAAGCAGACCTGATTTTTAACACGTTGAGAGCTTCCAGGAGAGTCCTACAATCATTCATATACGAAGTGAAGACAAGATTGTTCAACAAATTTGATGGGAGTGTCGATATAGTTACCGAAGCATCCAACTCCATCTCCAGATGAGTGATGTGGAGGTCTTTATAGCAAGTTTCAGACCATCTCCCACGGCCCAAAGTTCAGCCGCAGAACTAGTGGTACGGTCAATGTAGCGAGTAAAACGAGAAACCCGATTGCCGTTTGCATCCCGGATTAAACCTCCCCGACCCATGATACCGGGGTTACCAATAGCCAGGCCATCGACATTCAACTCGAACCAGTTTGAGGCCAGGGACGTCCACTGCACAAGGACAACTTCCCTCGCCGGATGGTGTTTGCTTTTCTGCAGAAACAGCGTGGTGTTGCACTAGCTCTCACAAGACAAAGTTCCTACACACTTGGCTTTGTCATCAAAGACTTTGTTCTTGTGTCATAGCCAAAGTAACCAGAGAGCGAAGGGGAAAATGAGCTTCTCAGACTGTCCAGGTATCAGTCTAGAATAAAGATTTTTTACCATCATTAGCAACATTCGTAACTACCCCGAAGAAGACCTCATCAGCAGCAAGGAAGGTGACGATTCAGTATGTTTCCTTCGAAGTTGGCCTTTCATAAATTGGTACCATGTTTTCTTCTTTGGAATCGCGTCCCTTGATGATTCAGTATGTTTGCTTATGGAAAAGCAAAAGGTTAAGCGATGAGTTAACAGCATAAAGCACTCCAAACAAAATTCCCAACAAATACTAATTCTAAAGAGATTTTTAGGTATTTTCATAATATAATGTGCCCGTCGGCGCAAACCAAGTTGGCATGCGATGATTGGCTTGAGTAGGCAGTGATCGCATATTCCCGAACTCAAAGATTTTTCAGATTCAACAGGCATTTTCGAGCACCTCTTGCTCTTGTAATTGCTTTTCATTAGTGGACTCTGAAGAAATAATGGAAACAGCACAAGAATGTAAATGACAGCACAAAAAGAAAAAGAACGATTTTTTTTGGTAATTAAAAAAAAAGAATGTTAAATTGATGATAGTTTGAGTTCTCTATACTTTCTGGAAATTAAAATACTATTTAGAATTTCAGAAATTACTTGGGCCCATTTGTTTTGCGAAAATTAGACATGACTGGAAAAGGAAGTAATTCTTAGAAGGAGGATATAATTTTGGTTGGACTTTTTAAATGAGTTAGAACTCATTTTTCCAATCTTAATACTAAAAACCTTAAATATGCTTGTGAGAGATAGACTTGACCTAGTGGTTGGACTTAGGACACGAGGGGTTGGGCCCACGACCCAAGGTTCAGATCCAGGCACTTATACCCTAGAACTTAATTGGAAGCTGCACACAAAGATTTACAGTGGCTAGACATGGAGCCCAAGGACCATACTAGGGAAGGTGACCTAAGTATGTATCTAAAACTCTTCCCTCAGACTTGAGACACCTAATTAAGGTCGAACTCCAACCCCGATGCCCAAACTCGGAACCTCAATGCTAGGATCTAGGCTTGGTCGCTCATATATGAACCTATGATCTTGCTGCCGAACCTAGAACCCTGGGTACTTGATCTGGGATACCAAGCTCATCGTCTATTCTGCAATGCGGAGATAGGGACATCCCATGTCCAATCCTTTCGAGGTTGGACACTAAAGTTTGGAAGGCTCATAGGTCCAGCCCTACGGGGGTTTCGACATTGGCCGGCGAGGTTTGAATTGTAAGCATAAGGTTCGGTGTCCAAGTCTTAGCCTAAAGGTCCCAAGTTAGACTCCGAGGTGCCGGCTGTGGTGTCAAAGTCTAGGTTCAAGCATTAGGGTGATAAGTCCGCCCCTCGAGATCCTCGGCTGGGTGCTAGGATTTTAGGTTTGAGCTTCGGATAGTAATATTTAAATATGTCTCAAGTTTGAGCTTGTAGAATAAACATGGTCTAAGTTAAAATAAGCAAGTAAAGTCCCAGTTCTGTCTTTGATTTTGTTTGTTCTTACATTAATTTTTCTACACGCGCTGCTCGAAGACGAAAAAATCAGCAAGCGGACGTGTTTGTCTTATTCTATTGGCCGCTGAACATGAATGAAACGATGGCCGCACATAAATGGACACTTTGGTTGTTCTTACATGCCTCGTTAAATGAAGGGGTGCAGGAAGAAGACTTATATTTTGTCATACACGGGGGATCTGACATGTTACAGGCAAAAGAAATTGAAGGAGACGAAGGAACGTGGGCCTTGTTTTGTCTCCTTCTATTTGCACGTTAATTGAAAGAGCGCCGAGCAATGATGACGGGACTAGTATAAATGGAGCTCTTGGAAGTGAGAAACGGAGAGCTTTCCTAAACAGCTTCCATGTTGTCTTCTTTGAAATCGCATGCCTTGATTCAGTATTATTTGCTTAGAGAAAAGCAGGCAGTTAAGCGATGAGTTAACAGCATAAATCACTCCAAACAAAATTTCCCAATAAACACTAATTCTAAATAGATTTATTGAATTGGCAAAAAAAAAATCTGAATTGACATAATTACGCTAGGTTTATGATTATTTTAGAAATTTTCCCACCAAGTTGACAGGCGATGATTGACTTGAGTAGGCAGCGATCTCATGCTCCCAACAGCACCTACAAATTTTTTTTAGATTCGACAGGCAATTTTGAGCACCTCTTGCTCTTGTACTTGCTTTTAAGTGTTTATGAGGCAAAAACTTTATGTTCTGGTATTGATTTGAATTACCTTTTTATTGGTCAATAATTGTAAATTTGTTGCCATAACAAAGTGGATCCAAACCCTAACTTCAGGCTACGAATTTTAACATTTATAAGTAAGAGTTGCTCGAACTTACAAAGAAAATGTAGATATTACGGGTGTAAATATTGTACTCATTGGTGGACTCTATAGAAATAACATCACAAAAGGAAAAAAAGATCAAATTTTTTTTGGTGATTAAAACAAAAAGGAATATTAAATAGATGATACTTCGAGTTCTCTATGCTTTTCAGAATTTAAAAATACTATTTATAATTTCAGAACATATTTGGGCCCATTTGTTTTGCCAAAATTAGACATGATTAGAAAAGGAAGTAATTTTTAGAAAGAAAAAGATATAATTTTGGTTGGATTTTTTAAATGAGGTAGAGCTCATTTTTCCACTCTTAATGCTAAAAATCCTTGAATATGCGGTGAGAGATAGACCTGATTGGGGAGCAGGACGTCTGGAGCCTAGATTCTGACCTAGAGGTTGGATTTAGGACACGAAGGGCTAGTGTTCGGATCCAGTTACTTAGACCCTAAAATATGGTAGCTGTGCACAAAGATTTGCAATAGCTAGACACAGCGTCCAAGGACCATACTAGATATGGTGACTTTTGTATGCCTCTTAAGACTATTTCTTCAAACTCAAGACATCTAATTAAGTTCGAATTCCAACCCCAGTACCCAAACTTGGAACGTCAGGGCTCTAGACCTGAGGGCTCGTATTCGAACCTATGACCTTGATGCCGTACCTAGAACGTTGGGGTACTTGACTTGGGATACCGATCCCATTGCCTATTTTGCAATTGCGGGGGCACAAACATCCTATGCACAAACATCCTATGTCCAACCCTTTCTAGGTCGGGCTCCAAAGTCTGGAACTTGACCTTAGGCTCATAGGTCCAGCACTCGGGGTTTCGAGCTTGGCCGCGCGAGGTCCGAATCCTAAGCATAAGGTTTGGTGTCCGAGTCTTAGCCTGAAGATCCCGTGTCAAATTCCGAGGTTCCCAATTGTGGCGTCAAAGTCTTGGTTCGAGCACTGGGGTGCTAGGTCCTCCCCTCGAGGTCCGGATTTAGGTGCCAGAGTCCTACGTTCGAGCTTTGGACAACGAGGATAATAACGTTGCTGGGGAGGTCAAGTTGGGATTTGAAACATTGAATTTCAATCTTTAAGAAGCGCAAATCCTTTTTCGTAATTAGATATATATTTCTCATTCGCATTTAAAAAAATAATAAATAAAAGATATATTTGTCATTCCTCAATGAATTCTTTGTTTGTTTTCTGTTTCGTTGGTGCCACGTTCCATATTGTGTATCCCTGCCGACCAAAATATTCATAGTTTAATACATATGCGATTGAATTTATAAGGCAACTGTCGAGATATGAGAATCTTTCTGACCAATAATATTGTCTATACGTCCCAAAAGCCTTCTCATTCGCATTTAAAAAAATAATAAATAAAAGATATATTCGTCATTCCTCCATGAATTCTTTGTTTGTTTTCTGTTTCGTTGGTGCCACGTTCCACATTGTGTGTCCCTGCCGACCAAAATATTCATAGTTTAATACATATGCGATTGAATTTATAAGGCAACTGTCGAGATATGAGAATCTTTCTGACCAATAATATTGTCTATACGTCCCAAAAGCCTTGGTGTAATTCAGTCATTGCCACTACAATGATAGCCAAAGAAAACGTGCCCATAACTTTAATTATATAAATTCGTATAGAGAAAAGGCAAAAGCACATTATTCTATATGGACCGTTGATTGAATAAATGGGAATTCAACACTTGAAACATGTGCCTAGAATCTGCCCACCAATGCACACGCACCTTCTCAGCAACCGCAACATGGGGAGCTAATAATGTAAAAAATAGATCGAATGATTGAAAATAATGATTTTTTAAAGCTAGCTCAATGTAGTTATATATCTCCCACTTTGGTCATCCTCTCAACTGTTCCACTGTAGTCCTTCAATCATCAACGACACAAACTATACACAAGTCAATAGCTGGTTGATCGCCTGTAGAAAATGCTTCCAGAAATCATGAGTCCCTTTGAGACCCATCAGTGCGATCTCTTGAGATCAATCTGCGACCATCTTCTTCAGGATGATGATGATGTTGCTGAGAATGCTGCTGTTTTTGCGCCGAGGAGTTCGAGCTTCAGTGATCTTTTGCTGACGGAAAGTTGGAGCGAACTACCTCTGAAGGTGGACGACTCGGAGGACATGGTGGTGTACGGCGCACTGTGCGAGGCGCTCAGTTCTGGGTGGGTGATGCCTTCGGTTTCGAATCAAGAACTCGATTTTAAAGCGGTTGTTGTAAAATTTGAATGACTTGAATCAAAAGAGTAATCGAGTCGGACTTTGAGGCGTGATATTACTTTCCTTAAGGATTTATTTGCCCCACAATGTTGCTAATGGTCACCGCAAAAATCCTTCAGGATACAACAAAGTATCAAAATGAGAATACTAGATAGCAATTCTAGGATTTCTCTAGGGTCTCTCTGGGAAACAATTGAAAATGATGGCTGTAGTTTTTCTTGAAAAATACTTGAAATGATGTCGTTCTTCTTCTTGCCGAAAAACTGACATATATAGAAATCGGTCTTAAAGAACATAGGCAATTCTTCACGAAATGTTGCAAAGTTAACAAAGATATCTCTTCGGTAGAAGTTGCAAACTGAACAAATGCAATCCTTCGGGAAAGATTAAAGACTGAACAAGTATAATCTTCAAAAGTTATCTTGAAAAGACACATGTAAAATTCGGAATAAAGTAAAAATATATATAAATAAAATTCCGAATTTTCATAATTTCAAAAATTATTTAATAAACAAAAAACAACCTTTCAACTAATAAAGATTAACGAGATAACCTTACAAAATAAAATAAAATAAAATAATAAAGGGATTAGTGCTAAGTGCGCCTAATAATTGCGCCAAAATCGCGTAATTATTCGCGTACCCGCACGTGGGTATTGTGTGGACTAGCACACACTCCATTGTCTTCGCTCTAGGGAGCAAGAAGATATTTACAGTTATAAAGCGGCTCACTTTCTCAAAACTTTCTTATGTGGAACAAAGGAAAGGAAATTATTTTGTTTGTTTTACAAACAAACATCCAACAGCGGTGACTGTTGATAATGACGCCATTGGCCGGGAGGTGCAGAAGAGACCGGAGGTGGTGGAGCGTGAGATGCGAGCGCTGGTCAAGAAGGCGCATTATAGAGGAGTGAGGAGGTGGCCGTGGGGAAATACACGGCAAAGATAAGAGAACCCAAGAAGAACGGCGCGAGGATTTGGCTCGGGACTTATGAGATGCCCGAGGACGCGGCGTTGGCCTATGACCGGGCCGCTTTCAAGATGAGAGGGTCAAAGGCCAAGCTCAACTTCCCTCATCTCATCGGTTCGGTTGAGTACGAGCCCATCAGGGTCAGCCCAAAGCGACGGTCCGCCGAGCCTAGCTCGCCGTCCAGCGACGACGGGTCGACCGGGAGGAAGAGGAGAAAGAGAGAGGTCGATTCAGATGCTGAGGCGGAGTTTGGAACTCCAATCCCTTTTCCCATTTTGGATATGGGCTTGTTAGGTGTGGACGAACAGGTTTTTATTTTGATTGTACACACTGTCAAGACATTTTCTTCATTCTGACAAAAAAAAAAAAAGGCATTTTCTTCATCAATGAAAAGTCAATCAGGCAATTTCATGTTGTGCAAAGACTGTCGATTTGGTTTTGCCTACTCCATTTCCTTTAGAGTTGGGTCAGAAAAACCAAAACCGTTTCTAATTATAGATCTACCACTACAAAAGTGACTAACAAAGTCAAAGAATGCTTAGTGAAATTACCCTTATATTCCGGGAAATAGCAGGCTCTAAATTAAACATAAAGAGCAATATACAGAGTCTAAGTTTTGATATAGAGTTCCCAGCTTTGTCAAGGTTTGAAAGAAACATAGCATCAGGAGGAGGTTCGAACAAAATACACGATGGTTCTTTCAGCATCCTTTCTTTCTGAGCAAAGCTTATCCGCACATCGGTTTCCTTCCCTGCAAGCGTGCCTGATTAACCCTCTAGAAATGTTCCAGGAAAGTCCTAAGATCATTCAAAAGAGAAACGAAAACAAGATTATTCTAAAAAAAATTTGATAGGAGTGTCGATACAATCAGCGGAGCATCCACCTCCGTCTCCGAATGAGTGATGTAGAGGTCCTTAACAAGTTTCATACCATCTCCAATGGCCCAAAGTTCGGCCGCAGAACTAGTGGTATGGTCAATGAAGCGAGTAAAACGAGGAACCCAATTGCCATTTGCATCCCCGATTAAACCTCACCGACCCGCGATACCAGGGTAACCAATAGCCGAGCCATCGATCTTTGACTCGAACCAATTCGTGGCCGGGCGAGTCCATTGCATGAAGACGGTTTCCCTCGCAGGGTGGTGTTTCCTTTTCTGCATAAACAGCATGGTGTTGCAGCAGCTCTCACGAGACAAAGTTCCCTACAAGTCATGAAACTTGGCTTTGTCTATGCTATCGCGTCACGGTCAAAGTTACCAGAGAGCAAACGGTAAAATGACCTTCGAAGTCCGGACACTGAGGATAATCATGGTGGTGGGGGAGGTCTAAGTTGGAATCCAAAACCTTGAATTTCGATCTCTAGGAAGCGTAAATCATTTTTCTTATGCCTAGCTATATGATTGATGACCATAAAAAAGATTTTCTGTTGATTTCTTTTATTTTGAAGTGATGTCAAACAGTAAAAAATTGGGAAATATTTTTCTACAACTGGTTTTTCACGAAATAAAAAAAAGAAAATGACTTTTTAAATATTATCTCGTGTACTTTGCTTGTAATTTTCCATTACCTGCGCTTCTTGTTTTCTTTTTTTGGTTTTTTCTGCCACATTATGCACGTTTCCACGACACCAGAATTTCCTTTTTCCTTAAGCATCGGTAAGTGGATCCAGTAAGGACCTTCAGAACTAAGAACCATTGTCCTTCCCCAATAAAATATGAAGTAGCGTGCCCCATGCCTTATGGAATTCTAATTAAAGAAAATGGGTAAGATTAAAATGTCACTTCGTGTCCCTTCATGATTAAAGAAGTCTAATTGAGCATTTGAAACATGTGCCGAGAATCTCTCTGGCCATCACCAGATGCACCTTCTTGGAAGCTCCAAAGTGTCTTGAAACTTGGAGCTGAGAATTTGTAAATAAACTATTGAAATGATGATCACCACAACGCAAGCTCAACCTCTATATATAGCTCCCACTTTGGCGATCTTCTCAGCTATTCAGTCTTGCTTCAGAAACCAAAATCATCCCTTCAATCTTCCCCACCCAGTGACCTCAAAGCTACAAATTCTAGCCAGAGACGATGATGCTTCAAGAAATTGTCAGTCCCTTTGAGACCGATCGATGCGGTGTTTCGAGATCCATTTGTGAGCATCTTCTTGAAGATGGTGATGACGGTGTCAACGCAACGTTTTGTACACCAGCTCCTGCAAACGCGTACTCGAGGAGTTCAAGCTTCAGCAGTCTGCTGACGGAGGGTTGGGGCGAACTGCCCCTAAAAGTCGACGACTCTGACGACATGTTGGTGTACGGTGCTTTGCGCGATGCGCTCCATTCCGGGTGGACTATTCCTTCGGCTTCGAATCAAGAACTTGATTTGGGAGCGACGACCATTCACTGTAATAACATTGGTCTGGCTTCGAATCAAGAACTTGATTTGGAAGTGACGACCATCGATTATAGCAGCGTTGGTATGGCGACGGAGGAGAAACCGGAGATGGTGGAGCATGAGGTACGAGTGCCGGCCGAGAAGACACATTATAGAGGAGTAAGGAGGCGGCCGTGGGGAAAATACGCAGCGGAGGTAAGGGACCCCAAGAAGAACGGGGTAAGGATTTGGCTCGGTACCTATGAGACACCCCAGGACGCAGCATTGGCCTATGACCGGGCAGCTTTCAAGATGAAAGGGTCCAAGGCCAAGCTCAACTTCCCTCACCTCATCGGCTCGACCGAGTACGAGCCCGTCAGGGTCAGCCCCAAACGTCGGTCCGCCGAGCCTAGCTCGCCGTCCACGTCCAGCGATGACGGCTCGATGACCGGGACGAAGAGGAGGAGAAAAGAGAGGTCAATGTGGATGCTGAGGTGGATTTTGGAAGTCCAATCCCCCTTCCCATTTTAGACATGGGCTTGTTGAGTGTGGATGAACAATTTTTATTTTGATTGTGAAAACTGCGAACACCATATATTTGATCAATGAAAAGTCAGTCAGGCAATTATCTTGTAGAAACTATCAATTTAGTGTTTTTATTCCATTTTATTAGGGCTTGTGAGGAAAAACCAAAAACCTTAACTGTCCCCAACTGCCACTTAAATGCGTGTTCGTTGTACACATGAAAAGAGGAGAAAAAAATGCCTTCATGTTAGATCAATCAACAGTTACCTTTTTTATTGGGAAAGTTACATCGGTCCTAAATTTATTATATTAATATTAATTTAATCTTAAAATTTTCAAACGTGAATCTAAATCTTTGCGCGAAATTTCAACGTAACCCTTCCGTTAAATTGCCATTGGAAATACTAACATGACAGTTCACGTAAAATGTCTTTTATGTAAAGTTATCAACATCAACATGCCACATAGGGCGGCCGGCGACAACTGGACGCTACATCAATCATATGTAGCACAAATTGGCCGAAATGACTAGCGCAAATATTTAGGATTATATCGGTAAAATTAGAAAGTTTAGGACTAAATAAATAATTGCATGATAAGTTTAAAAATTGGTCCGTTATCTTCTTTATTACTATCAACATGAATAAGTTTATAGTTAGTAACTACATAGAAAAGTTTCAACACGTATATGTTCTCTTTTGGCCAAAAATTAGATGTTAAAAGTTTTTTCTTTTAAGGAAGTATACTTTAGAAACAATGAAGCATTCTCGCCAGGACTTTCAAATGAGGTGGACATTTTTTTTCCTGTCACTTGATTTTAGAAGACTTAAACATGTTTTTTGAACAATATACAAGATCAAAGTGCACAACGTTAAGACCCTTGGACTTGGGACCCCGGCGCCTGAACTTGGAACTATAAAGGTCGAGCCTAGGACCTAGATTTGGGGCCTCGAGGCTTAGGCCTGGATATGGGAACGCCCAGAGTCGAACCTAGGACCTTGGCATCAGACTTACAACCTTGCAAACTTGACACAGGACATTGACCCTTACGAGATCCACATTCTTGGGGCTAGGATGCCATTCCCAACCCCATATCTCAAGTTGGGTGTCAAAATTCAGAACCTGGCAATAAGGTTTTAGGTCCCACATTTACGATTTGGGGTCCAACCGCTTCTGTCCAAATGCTAGGCCTAGGTCTCGAGTCTTGCCCGCTAGGTCCAAGGTGTAAGGGTCAAGGTCCTAGGCCTGAACTTCAATCTAATGTTCAAGTGATGAGGTCTCGTGTTTGGATGCCAATTTGAGTCCTAACCTCTGGGCTGCGATTTAGACTCTCAAGGTCCTGGTTTCGATCCAAGAGTCATGGAAGTAAGCACTCAAGTGTTAGGTCCATTACTCAAGGTTCGGGGCATGGATGTCGAGGTCGTGGTCTATAGTTTGGGCGCTAGGGTCTTAGGTCTCAGGTTTAGATGACGAGGGTGCTCATGGCAGCGGTGGAGAGATCAAGTTAAAATGTGAACATTGAAATTTGACTTTTAAGTAGTGAAAATCATTTTTGGAAATTTATGGAAAGAAAAGTTTTTTGATGATCTAAATAAGCTTTTCTGTTGACTTTTTTCCAAGTGATTCCAAAGGATGACAATGCAAAAAAAAATTAATTTATGATGTTCGATTTTTGGCAGGAAACAAACTAAATGAAGTTCTTCTTAAAAATATATTGTGTCACCATTATGGTAAATTGTAATAAAACATTGTAACTGCCTATAAGTTTCGGTAGGTTACACCAACAAACCTGAAATAAAGTTGATGGTCATAAATTTAGAGATAAGTGCATCAAAAGTCCTATAATTTAAGTTTTAACATTCAATTGCTCTTTTTGAAAGTTTTAAAACCCAAAGAAGATCTAGTTGCTAAGGTCGCAAGCTTTAAATTTCCTGTGCTCCAGGAGCACCAATTGCAAGTTTTAAAACTTAATTGTAACTTTTAAAAGTTGTAAAACTCAACTGCATTTTTGGATAAGTTTTAGGATACACTTATCTTTTTTTGGGTAACTTTAAGATGGTTACTAGCCCCGATTGAAACTTAATAGCACATTTTTAAAAATCCGTACATTTGAATGCAGAATAATCCGTACATTTGAATAATACGTATTTTTAAAAATACGATTGAAACTTAATATCTTTAAAATTTTCCGTATTCTTCTTCTTTTTTTATCAAACGCGTATGTGATTTGACCAATAGGGCACCACACATCGGATCTAAAAACCTTAATTTATACACAACAGCATGCAAACATCATTGTCCTTCCCCAATAAAATAAAATGGAGCGTGCCCCATGCTTGGCTTTTTCAATTGAGAACGGAAAATAAAAAATATTAATTCATGTCTTTCGTGATTAAAAAATTCTTATTGAGCATTTGAAACATGTGTTGAGAATCTTATTAGTCATCACTAAATGCACTTTCTCAGAAGCTTGATCTAAAATAAATTGGACCTAAGAATTAATTATTTATATGTTGCAATAATTACCAGTCAAGCTGTCAAGCTCAACCTATATATAGCTCCCACTGTGATGGTCTTTTCAACTATTCACTCTTCAGAAACCAAGTCACCCCTTCAAATCTTCCAAAACCAGTGACCGCAAAGCTACAAATTCTAGCCAAAAACGAAAATGCTTCAAGAAATTTTTAGTCCCTTTGAGACCCATCAGTCCGAAGTTTTGAAATCCATTTGTGAGTATCTTCTTGAAGATGATGATGATGATGATAGTGTCAACGCAGCATCTCCTGCAGCAACTCATGCGGACATGTACTCGAGGAGTTTGAGCTTCAGCAATCTTTCACTAACGGAGAGTTGGAGCCAACTGCCCCTAGAAGTCGACGACTCGGAGGATATGTTGGTGTATGGCGCTTTGCGTGACGTGCTCAACTCCGGGTGGACGATGCCTTCGGTTTCGAATCAAGAACTTGATTTGGAAGTGACGACCGTTGATTATAACAGCATTAGTCCGGCGACAGAGAAGAAACCGGAGACGGTGGAGCGTGAGGTACAAGCGCCCGTCGAGAAGACACATTACAAAGGAGTGAGGAGACGGCCGTGGGGAAGTTATGCAGCGGAGATAAGGGACCCCAAGAAGAACGGGGCGAGGATTTGGCTCGGGACTTACGAGACGCCCGAGGATGCGGCATTGGCCTATGATCGGGCCGCTTTTAAGATGAGGGGGTCCAAGGCCAAGCTCAACTTCCCTCACCTCATCGGCTCGGCTGAGCATGAGCCTGTCAGGGTCAGCCGCAAGCATCGGTCCGCCGAGCCTAGCTCGCCATCCGTGTCCAGCGACGACAGCTTGACGACGAGGGCGAAGAGGAGAAAGAGAGAGTTGAATGTGGACGCTGAGGTTGATTTTGGAACTCCAATCCCCTTTCCCACATTGGATATGGGCTTCTTGAGAGTGGATGAACAATTTTTATTTTGATCGTGCAAACTGCAAAGACATTGCCTTGATCATTGAAAAGTCAATCAGCAATTTATCTTGTATAAACTATGAATTTCGTATTTTTATTCCATTTCCGTAGAGTTTGTCAGAAAAAATTCACGCAGTATAAACCTGACTAATTGCGTAATAATATTACTAATGATAGATTAACCAACGGTAGAAATACCTTTTTTATGACTAAAGATCTCAAGTTTGATTTTTTTTGTAACGTCCATTTTAGTCATTCATTGATGACTTTTATTTTAATCCAAGTCTTGAATTTTTACAGAAACTTCCATCCACACGTGCTAAAGTTTGCTTGCTTCTGAGTTTCGTCATTCAGTAAATCATTTAAAATTATTTATTGGCGTATGCCGTGATGATTTAGTATGTTTGCTCAAGCAAAGCAAAGGTTAAGCAACAAATTAAAAACATAAATAAAGCAACTTCCCACCTAAAACTTGGTTTTAGAGAGATTTTTAGGTATTTTGAGAGTACAATGTACGTAGCCACGCATATCATGATGGGATACGGTGTTTGGCTCGGGTGGGCAATGCCTCGTGTTCCAAGAGAGCCTAAAGATTGATGGCATACGGTATTTGCCACCGATCCATATCTTACTGTCGCAGGCTTCCCGGTGCATTCCCAGTAGCCTAGCCGGTGAAGAATTGCTTCGCCGGTCTCGTAGCAACAAACGCCGACGCGCCAAGTTTTGCCGTAGTCTTGCTGCCCTCTTTGCCGGTCATGTGATTCTTGGTCGGCCGCCGTTCGTGAGTCCCCTGCCGTCGTTCCCGAGATCCACCGGTTCATCAAGTTGGAAACAAATATTCAAATTTAGCAAGTCTTCAATTCACACTAATCCCAAGAAAGCAAGAGTTGGATCAATCACACGAATTATTAAAAATTTGCAAAGAAAGATATAGGCGTGTAAATAATTATTATGTCCATGTAATTAATAATTGAAATGAGCAAATAAATTGTTATACTGGAGACAAAACATAGCCAAAATAAAAACTAACTATATTAATTACAAAGCCTAGTTTGGTTCAAATTGTTTACATTGAACATAACCCCTACACCCTAAAATTTCGATAATTCAAAGTAAAGTTACAACTCAAACTGTGTTTTTAAATTGAATTGAAGAATTTAAAATAGAGTCACTACAGATACAAAAGTTGGATACCTAATCTCCAATGAGCTCAATCGTTAACTCTCGAATTATGAGGTTAAATTCACTCCTCGTAATTAAATAGTAATGGATTTTGTAATTTGAACCTTTATATTTATGGTGATAAATTTCATTTGTTTATAAGTTATGCACTTTGACCAAAAATCCGAAATTTTCTAGTCAACTATTGTTGTGGCAGGCAGTATGGCCAATTTTCTGAACGTGCCACTTCTATCAAGTCGTCATCAAATCAACATTTAACTGAAAATTCTATATAAATATATTATTATAGAGTACTCCGTAAAAAGTCCTTTATGAGTGTCACTTAGACTTCTAATTTGCAAGATGTTGATCAGTCTCCTTGCAAGGGGAACTACTCTTGTGCTCTCCACTCAATATTACAATAATACTATCGATTATGTATAAAATATCACTATTTCATATAATGACTATAATTAGGATTTTGTACTGTCACCGAGCTTCTATGCTTTACATAATATGAGTCAAGAATTCTGCCTCTTTTTTTCTTTAAAAAAGGTAAATTCATATTAAAAGAGATGGAACTTAACTAATTATTTATGCTAAAATACAAATACCTATATTTCAGAAACGAAAAAAATTCATACGCATGAGGATGCTGCTAATTACCTAGTAATTAACGAGATAGTAATCATGCTAAGGAGTCTCAGCTTCTGGCAGGTGGATGAACATAGGTTGTTCAGAGGTGAATTTTGAGCATTCAGGAGCCTCCATATATGTTAGCATCTGTTTTTCAAAAAAGCTATAATTTACATATTGGATGTTTAATTTTATTCTTTTAAGGAATCTTAAATCTTATTTATTTTTATTTCAGTCACTATCTAAATTTTGCAGTCAATTTACCCCCACGGTTTTATTTAGTTTAGTCACTGTCTAAATTTTGTAGTTAATTATCCCCACGGTTTTCTTTTACAATGTTGTTGGGTTTATTTATTTTTTTAAATATTGCACACATGCAAAAGCAATTATTTTCTATGGCAAATAAGTATATCCGGTTACTTGTTATAAACAAAATAAAATTAACGGTTCAAGTTGCACTGTCACTTAGCAAAAGTAACGAGACTGTTACGTAGGCAAAGTCCATTTTTTTTTATATATCTAATATACATATATTGGTCAAGGTTTCTTATAAAGTTAAAGCCATTTATCACTTTCATCCAAAACCCTGGAAACCTTCTTCCTCTTTCCCATGGCATCTCCTCCTCCGCATTCTGATCCGAAAATAGCTGTCATGGTCTACCCCACTCCTCATCCTCCTCCGAAGGGGACATCGGCCAGGTGAACACACAACCGAATTTCCTCATCATCCCCACCTGCCTTAACCGCACACCCCGTTTTCCAATTCACAGCCACGATGCAGAATGTCTAACAGATGGATGCCGGATGCATCGGACATATGGATTCTTTATGTCACGTTGACTGTTGTATTGATTTATTTTATAGTGTCACTGGTTTTCATCATCTTCCTTTGCATCCTCATTGGGCCTGATTAACCAATATTGAAAGTCACTTGGCTGACTATGTCCAATCTCACAGTCACCGCATCCACCGAGGCTACTTGGATAACTGCCCTCTTGGTGGAGAAACCGGATATTCACGGAAACTTAATTGTTCTTCCGTGAAGTCAAGCGCTTCCTCTATTACCATTGAGACACAACGCAACCCTTGGTATTGGCATCAGCGGAGCCATTTGTGCTGTGGGCTGCCGACGGGACTGTGATAAAGGCAAAGATGATGATGGAGAGGCTTGAGGAGGCGGTGGTTGAGGACATGGATCGAGAGCAAAGGTTAGTTAGGACAGTGGCCGTCAGGTTGGGCTTGATAATGCAGGGCACCTACGTGCTTGGGTCGTGGTGGAAAAAGGGCTATGGTTGCATTGAAACTTACTGCGACAACTTGAGGGTTGCGAATTCTATGGGGGAGGGAAGCTTAGTGATCAGGGATAATTTATTTCACCAACAATAATCCTCCAGCCAATAATCTTCCGTCGTACTCTTATAATGATGTTGTTTGAATCTATCCACAACCCCACGCTTAGGAGCTACTATTGATATTAAGGTTTATGAGCTCGCCTTGAGCTCTTTTTGGCCATAATGGTCCTTATCTTTTCCATCCATTATTTAGTGATCCATGATTTTTTTTTGCTTCTATTTTATTATAGGATTCAATCAACATCGTTATAGTAGTACAACGGAAGATTATTAGATAGAGGATTATTGCTGGTGACCAAATTATTGCTAGTGACTATGCTTCCCTCCCCTTAGAATTCACAAAAGTAACCCCCAAGTTGTCTCAGTGAGCTTTAACGCGGTCATAGCCCTTCTTCACCATGACCAAAGCACATACTTGCCCTGCATTTTCAAGCCCAAACCAACAGACACTAACCCTATGGACCTTCACTCTCAATCCATGTCCTCAACCATTACCTCCTCGAGCCTGTCCATCGTTATCTTCGTCTTTATTACAGTCGTGTCCGCAGCTTACAGCACGAACAACTCTGCTAACAATAATGCAAAGGGTTGCGTTGACTCCCAATGGTAGTAGATGAAGCACTCGACCACACTGAACAACAAGTTTATGTAAATATTTGGTTTTTTTTTTTTATCAAGAGGGCAACTTTTTAAGTAGCCCCGCTAGACGCAGTGACTATGAGATTGAACACAGTCAACCTGGCGACTTTCAATATGGGGTAATAAGACCCAATGAGGAGGTAAAGGAATATGGCGAAAACTAATAGCACTATGAAATAGATCAACATGACAGTCAACGCGACAAGAAGAATCCGTGCATTCAATGTGTCCGGAATCCATCTGTCGGACATTCTGCATTGTGGTTGTGGATTAAAAAGGGGGTCATGCAGCTAAGTCGGGTGGGGACGGTGAGGAAAGTTGGATGCGTATTCACTTGGCTGATGTCCCCTCGGCAAAGGTTGAGGAGCATAAGGAGCAGGAGCAGTCCATGATTGTTGTTTTCTAGTTGAAATGCGTAGGAGATGACATGGGAAAGAGGAAGAGGGCTTTCTAGGGTTTTGGATGAAAATAAAAATTCGCTTTAACTGTATAAAATACATTGGCCAAATTATGTGCATTAGATATATAAAAATGGACTTTGTTTGCATAACAGTACTATCGCTTTCGCTGAGCGACATTGTAACTTGAACCATTTATTTTATTTTATTTATGACGAGCAACCAGATACTTATTTGTTGTTGAAAATATTTTCTTTTGCATGTGTGCAATGTTTAAAGAAATAAACCCGACAACATTATTCAGAAAAGAAATGTGGGGTAATTAAATGCAAAATTTAGATAGTGAAATATTGATCCTAAATAAAATAAAATAAATAAAATTTAAGAGTCCATAAATAAAGAAAAATAAATATTCAATATGCAAATTATATACATATTTGTATTGGAATTTTTTCAAAAAAAAAATTATTCGTTAAAACAAGCAGGAAACTTACTTAGGTTTCGTTCGTTTTCCGAAAAATGAGTGATTTGAAAAATATTTTCTGAAAAATAATTGCTTGTATCATTTACAAAAATAAATGAATGGAAATTTTTTTCAGCACCCACAAAAATAGTTGGGCATAAATTGTTATTAATGATAAAAACGTTTTCTATTGACTAATTTTTCTAAGTGATATAAACAATCATTTTTCAAAAAATATTTTCTAAATCACTTATTTCTCATGAAACGAATGCACCCTTAAGTTAGCCTCATTTTTTGAAAAAGAAAGTTAATTATCTCTCTTGATCTGGATTTTGATAATTAATAAAAAAAGAAAAATCAAAATACAATGTGATGTAGAAAGTAAAATGAATATAAATTATTTTATACTAAGGATTACAATTTCTGATACAACAAAAAAGCATGACTTGAATGTAATATGAATTATTGAGAAATTTGAACCTAAATTGGATACACCATTATGACATAACAGGACGCGGATAGTCAATTCTAATCTAATAATACGAGAAGGTTAACCACCGTATTTCATCCGTATAATTATCAAAATTTTAATAACATTTTTCTTTAGATTTTTTCCTTTTTTAATCATGGAATTACTGTGATTAACCCAACTACTTGCCTGCAAACAAATTTAACCAAATAGTATATGTTTCCTCACATTGTATTTTAATTATTTATATTGAGAGTTTTCAATTCTCATTTATACATATTCATAGAGCTCTCTAGACATGGAGGATTTGTGTAATTGTCGCGACCCTCTTTTCCATCGGGGAAAAGGATGAGTTTAGAGGTAATGTCGAGTTGGAACCAACAATCCCCATTCGGCGGATCTCCATTCGGCATGAGTTCTCCCAAACCCTTGCCTCACGCAACGTTGAGATATTCAATTTCGATTAACCCTAAGAGAATTTTATATAAAAAGTCGCCACTAACCTATTGGGCTTGGCTAGAAATCAAGTGAGCTATGAGAATATACATCACTCTATACGCAACTAGAGATCTAAGGTTAGGGACTTGATTTTATTAGTTATCTAAATAAAGCATTTTTTGTACCTAAATTTGATCATTTGTCAACTAAGCATCACATGTAGTTTTCTTATTCGATAATAAGTCCTAAAGTTATAGTCCGCTAAGTAACCACGCACCGTGTCTATATTTTTTTATGATCCTAAAATGTAACATAACCATTCAACTAAAATAGACAAATTGCAATTCAAGAAAAAAAATGATGTAAAAGAATCACAATCGATTCACTCAAAGATAGTAATGAATGGACATGTAAAGAATGAAGTGCAGTAAAGTAACCTGATACGAGTCGGGCAAAGAAAATAACATGACATTATTATTAAGCCTTAGGACAGCAATCCCCATGACCTTAATTCAAATTGAGTTCAAATTCTTTTTTTTTCCTAAACGATCAACATTCTAAGACTAAACTAAATCAAAGGTGTCCACTAAAACCCTAAACCATGTGTACACTAACTAAATGAAACTGAGCTAATTTTAATACTAAAATCTAACTGGAAAAATCAAGGCCTATTTTTCAACCATTTTCTAATTTTTCTTATTTTCAATTTTATATATTTGTTTTTAGAAATGAGTACTCGGGCCGGGCCCTTGGGCCAGATCCTAATATCGTGCCGCAACTGGTCTCAAACCTTAAATTAAATGAAGTTAAACACAAACTATCTAAGACTGTTCAAGCCTAAAATTCTTGAACCTAATTAAGCCAATCTTCAATGATGACTCTAATTCTATTTTCCAATATAAAACCCATCCTCTTATATTCCCTTTTTCTGTTTATAATTGTTTTATCCTTTTATTATTATTATTTTTTTCATCTGTCTCTTCCCTTCGTCTTCTTATCAATAACCTGAAAACCTTCAAGATTATCACACAATTCAAAGTTTGAACAACAATTCATATCAGACTGGAAATTGCACACTTCATCGACCACCACCAATCTCCGGAACATGATTATCAACCACCCCCGTTTGTCGTCGGATAGTCATTAGATTATCACACAATTTATCATTGACCACCACCAATCTCGAGAACATCATTGTCAACCACCCCCAATTGTCGTCGGATAATCACCAGATTCATCCCAAAAAAAAAAATGGAAAGAAAAATCACCAGATTCGTCGGTCACCATTATCTATCCACCCGTCTCAATTTTCCAGTAATTCAACGATGACGTTCATAGAAACTCAAGATGTTTATAGAGACATACCAGTGCAGACGAGATCGGAGCTCAGCAATCGGGCCGTAAATATCAAATCGTTTCCTCGCCGATGTGCACCGCAGAACCACCACTGCGGCAATCAAAATCCGGAAATAAAAGAAAAGAACATGTCAGTTGCAGTTTACAGATAAAATTTCAGAAAATCATATTTGATGACTAATGAATCGATTATCGACCGATTACATACAAACGACACTGGACTGTCTTCGGATTGAACAAGAAACAGCCATTATCTAACAACATCTCATCAACGCAGATTCAGGCCAAATCATTATATCAGTCAGATTTCATGCGAACAGTACCATGACAATAGTTTTTTTTGGTTTAGATCAAACATGAACCGAGACAACTAAGTTATTTGATCTCACCTGTTTAATGTGTAAAACCAAGGCCACGGATGTTGATTAAATCGACCATGCCGGCTTCGAGGGATCGTCAACAAATGGAATGCAACCCCGGTGATGAGTGTGCTACACGAGATTTAACTCGCTCGGAATTTTCGGACTTGAAGCAAGGGGGGAAAGCAGAGGTTCGAGTCGTCGTCTTGGTTCCGCCGTTCTTTCTCCAGTGGAAGGACACCAGCGACCGGAGAAAGATGGAGATTGACGACGACGTTCGACAATGGGGGATCGGAGAAAGATGAAGAAAATTTTCTCGAACTCCCTTTCTTTCTAGAGCGGTTTTCACGTTTTCTTTTCTTGCTTCTATGTGACTGACGTTCCCAAAAAAACACCGATTCCCCCCTTCTCGATTCTCTGTTGAGATTACGTAGATTTGAATGGGGCCCGGCAAGATATCTCGGATAAGGACCGAATTAAACTCCCCCCTCTTTTTTTACATTTTATTTTTCAAAAATGTATGCTCAACTAATCGACAAAATTCAGGTGTTAGCAGTAATATGTTGAGTAATAGTATGAGGCTAAATACTGTGGGTTTCGGGTGTAAGTTATAGGGCTAGAAAACACTTGAGCACGAGTGATTGTAACTCCGTGATTCTCCAATTTATTGGTGGATTATTTGCTGGTTTTCCCATCCAGGTTTTGACATTCGGATTGAACCACGTAAATTAGAGCATCCTTTTATTGTTCCTCATTTTATTTCTCTGCCGATTTCTATAGCTCTCGATTTAATTACCGAGTTACGATCCGCTTCCTCTACATCTGAATCACAACAAGATGAAATGAGCGAATCACAACAGGATGAAACGAGCAGTGACGTTGCTGGAGCATTTAGAAAGAAAGAAGAATTGCGTATTGATTCTTGATGATGTGTGGAAGCATTTTAAACTCCAGGATGTGGGAATTCCTAATAGAGCTGGACTTAAGGTGGTCCTAACAACACGTTTCTCCTAAGTATGTTCTCCAATGGATTGCAAAGAGATTCAAATTCAACCTTCAGATAAAGAAGAAGCATGGAAATTATTCATGGAGGAAGAGAGATGTCAATGTCGATGCTGAGGTGGATTTTGGAAGTCTAATTCCCCTTTCCATATTGGATATGAGTTTTTTGAGTGTAGATGAACAATTTTTAATTTGATTGAGCAAACTGCAAAGATATTGTTTTGATCAATGAGAAGTCAATCAGGCAATCTATCTTGTGAAAACTATCAATTTAGAGTTTTTATTCCATTTCGTTAGAGTTTTTTTTATCCCCAACTCTCTCCTAAATGGGCACTCGTTTCCTACACATGAATGGAGGAGAAAAGAATGCCTTCACATATATCACCAACAGTTACCATTTCTATATGAAATTTTGCAATATATATGAATAAGTTCATTAGTTTCTAACTACATAGAGAAATTTCTAATTACGTTTATGTTCTTTTTTATGGTCAAAAGTAGCATTACTATATTTCAACCTATTTTGCTGAATTGGAAGTCTTAGTCAATATGGCAATTCGCTTTTTGGTCAAAAGTAGCATTGCTGTGTTTGAACCTATTTTGCTGTATTGGAAGTTATTGTCAATATGGCAATTGGCAAGTTACTTTTCCACTTGGATGAAGAACTTACTGTACATTACTTACTTTTCCAGACCCAAGAACCCAGAGAATTGACGGAGGACACGGACCCTTAACGGGATCCAAGTTACTTGGGGTTAGGATTTTATTCCCAACTCCCACGGTCTCAAGTCGGGTGTCAAAGTCCCGAACCTAGCCACAGGGTCACAGCTCCCCCGCTTAGGATTTCGAGTTCAACCGTTGAGGTCCAAGTCCTGGCCCTAGGTCTCGAGTCATGGCACCTAGGTCCCAGGTACTGGGGTCATGAGTCTGTACTCAGTTCCCTTGTCAAGTGCTGAGTTCTTGTGTTTGGACACCAAGGCTCGCGGCCTAGCTTGTGGGCTGTGATTGAAACTCTCGAGGTCCTAGTTTTTGTCCTAGAGTCTTGGATCCGACCACTAGGATGCTAGGTCCACCCTTAAGGTTCGAGACGTGGATGTCGAGGTTGAGGTCGAGGTCACTGGTTTGGGTGCTAGGGTCTTAGGTCACGGGTTTGAATGATGGGGATACTCATGGCAGCGATGAAGATGTCAAGTTTGAATTTGAAAATTGGATTTTGACTTTTAAAAGCATTAATCATTCTTTCAAAAGTTATGGATAGATAAGATTGTTTTTTTAGTCATTTTCAAGTGATTCCTAAAGATGATTTTGGAAAAAATTATTTTGCGACATTCGATTTTTGCATTAAACAAACTAAAATAAACTTCTTCTTAGAAATATATCATATCACTATGTTGATACATAAATTTAGATGACCTATTCATTGTATAAGAAAGTTAGGGGTCGACATTGACCCCTAAACAAAAAATATTGTTAAATTGAGTATTAGGAGTATTTTCATAGTAATTAGCCTACATAAATTGCATTTTAATTAGATTGACATTAAACGGACTAGTGCTAAAGGGGTTTAAGGGGGAGGCTCCAAATTTAATTGGTCTCCTTGACTCCATTTGTTCTTTCAAAGGTTACTTGAAGCATGTCCCATATCTCTTTTGCTATTTCACATGAAGAAACACAACAATACTTCGCAGGAGATAATGTATAATAAAGAGAGTAAAGAGCTGTAGAATCTAAGGCTTCTCTTTTAGCCAACTCCTATGAAGAGATTGTGGATGTTTGAATTGAGTTTTCATTTGTTCTCCTATCCTTGAGGATGCAGGTGTGCGTGTTGTTGTGGGTGTGACATTCACTCCATTTTGCACCACATCCCATATCAAAGGATTGTGATCAAATGAAAGCTTTCATTTTGTTCTTCCATATATCATAATCTTTTCTATTGAAGTAGGGAGGTCTGGTGTTACTTTGTCCGACAATACCTGGTCCAAGAGTGCTAGCAATAATAGATCGTTAGCTCAGAAATAAGCACTTCAAAATAACGAGCACCGGGCTTTGATACCAATTGTTATTGGCTAATAGTAACGCATCGAGGGGGGTGAATAGGTGTTATCACGGAAGTTGACCAACTAATGCGGAAATAAAGGTGTCAAGTGTTATGTAAGTGTGATCGGGTTAAAACAGAGTGATGCTATAATCACAATCTGGTTATATCAAACAAAGCAGTGCAATGTTTCTATCACGCAGTAAGTGAATATGAGCAAAAATATAGAGAACAATGCACTCAAAGATTATAATGGTTCTGCTTAATGTAACCCCACGTCCATTCTTTTATACTATCAGTCTACTCATTGAATTTCACTAGTTAATTGTAGAGAAGTTAGAGTAATTGCTCTCGAAGTTAGTGCTACTAATACTTAAGTAGGTAGGGTACAATATATCACACCTAAGCACAAACTATCACACTGCCTACATTTCTCGAAGATTACAATATTTAAGCTCATAGAGACAATTGTAAAGTATATAAAGCTCTCTTGAAAAATGGAACTTTGAATTCTTGATCAATATCTTTTTCTCTTTGGTGCCTTGATCTTCATTTATATTTATCAACATCCAATCTTCTCGTTAGACAATCATCAAGAGGATCAATCTCCCATCTAGTCGTTGAACAATTGTTAAGAAGATTAGGATAACCGTTGAGGTCAATCAATTAGAATTCCCATAGATTTGGTTGTCCATACAATCAAATCTTAGTTTCCAAAAGTGGAGTGGTTCAACTACGGAAAGTCTCTTACCTTTGGGATGATTGTCAATCAATCAAGTTATCTCACGTGATTGAATATTTCGCGTATAATCTTTAGATATTGATATTCAATCAACATTTTCTAATGATAAGAATTCATACTAGATCACGAGGTGTCAACAATGAGATAAACTTTCTCAAGATAATAAAATTGAAGATTGCGACAAGATTGTTGTTGCATATAATATAAGTGTTTTGCCAATATCCAGCTTACGTAGAATTCTGCTAATATCTAGCTTGCGTAGTATTCTGCCAATAATCACACAGTATGTTGCTAATATTCATGTAATACTCTGCTTACATTAATGCAATATGCTGCTTATATTCAAGTACGTTGCTGATATTCATATAGTGCACTGCTGATATTTACGCTTGGGTTGATTTTGGCTTCCTAGTTACAATCAACTGTTTTTTCCAAGACACTTTAATAAATAATAGTGTTGTAGATTCTATAAACTTAAAACTTTAATACTTCCAAGTTAATATGAACTCTCCATTTTGCTAGGCTTGTTCATATAGGTTCTTCCAATCATTTAGAATCATTTCACTAGTCATATCAAATGTCATTTCAACGTGAATATTACCTAAAACAAAACAACTCTTGCACTTATTAAGATCAATATAAATCATTGATATTTTTGTGAACTTAAAAATATATAATGAAGTTTTTTCAGCAGTTTTAAGATTTATGAAACACTTATCTTATCTTTCTTACCAAAGGCGTTATGACACTAACCAACGTTTATTAAAACTTACTAGCACAAAATAATCCTTAAATTTGAATGGAGAACATTACAGTTCTGCAATTTTATTTTTATCCCATGCATTTGTGAGTGGGTCTATACAGCAGCACACATCAGGTCTAAAAACTTAATTTATATACAAAAGCATGCAAACATCGTTGTCCTTCCCCAATAAAATAAAACGGAGCGTGCCCCATGCTTTGGTATTTTAATTCAAAACGGATAGTAAAAAATATATCAATTTATGTCTTTCCTGATTAAAAAAGTCTAATTGAGCATACGAAACATGTGTTGAGAATCTCATTAGCCTTCACCAGATGCACTTTCTCAGAAGCTCCATCCAAAATCATCCCTTTCCACCATTCAAGCAGTCAAGCTCAGCCTATATATAGCTCCCACTTTGCTGGTCTTTTCAACTCTTCCCTCTCCTTCAGAAACCAAATCATCCCATCAATCTTTCACATTCAGTGATCACTAAGCTACAAATTCTAGCCAAAAACGAAAATGCTTCAAGAAATTATCAGTCCCTTTGAGACCGATCAGTGCGATGTTTTGAAATCCATTTGTGAGCATCACCTTGAAGATGAAGATGGTGGCCTCAACACAACATTTTATCCACCAATTCCTGCAGACCTGTACTCAAGGAGTTCAAGCTTCAGCAATCTTCTACTGATGGAGAGTTGGAGCGAACTGGCCCTAAAAGTTGACAACTCAGAGGACACGTTGCTGTACGACGCTTTGAGCGAGGCGCTCAATTCCGGGTGGACGATGCCTTCGGCTTCGAATCAAGAACTTGATTTTGAAGTGACAACCATTGATTACGACAGCAGTGGCTGGGGAACGGCAGAGAAACTGGAGACGGTGGAGCCTGAGGTACAAGTGCCGGTTGAGAAGACGCATTATAGAGGGGTGAGGAAGCGACCGTGGGGAAAATACTCGGCGGAAATAAGGGACCCCAAGAAGAGCGGGGCAAGGATTTGGCTCGGGACATACAAGACGCCCGATGATGCGGCATTGGCCTACGATCGGGCTGCTTTTAAGATTAGGGGGTCCAAGGCCAAGCTCAACTTCCCTCACCTCATCAGCTCGGCCGAGCACGATCCTGTCCGGGTCAGACCCAAGCGTCGGTCCGCCAAGCCTAGCTCACCGTCCACCTCCAACGATGACGACTTGATGACGGGAATGAAGAGGAGAAAGACAGAGGTTGACATGGATGCTGAGGTGGATTTTGGAAGTCCAATCCCCTTTCCCATATTCGATATCGGTTTGTTGAGTGGGGATGAACAGTTTTTATTTTGATTGTGCAAACTGCAAAGACATTGTCTTTATCAATGAAAAGTCAATCAGGCAATTTATCTTCTGGAAAATATCAGTTTAGTGTTTAAGCTTCAATGATGTTTCACCGACGGAGAAATCCCGCCTGCATTGCGACGTGCATTCAATGTTACTGCTAAAGAAATCCTAGTCATGAAGTGTAGTCATAGAAATATAAAGAAATGCTCAAGTTTTCACAGCCAATAAGGTCTTGATCCTAACTTAAGGAACAACAAAGATTCGTGACAAAAATTAAAAAGGAGTTAATTTTTTCTGAAGGGGAATAATACTGAAGACTCTCTGGGATCATTCCCAAGCCCTAACCACATTCATAAACCCTTTTTCATTAATTGATCTCTACTCTGCCTATAGTTGAGTCAACGTACATCACTCGCCCAATCAAGATGCGTCAATTTTCAGAAGCATTTTGCTGCAGAATTTGGAATTTCTTAAATTTAATGACCGGCTCCATGTTTCTCCTCTGCTTTCTGTGTGTGATGTAAACATAATAGCCATAAGAATTCACATACCAGTCCATATGATGAACATTCCATTTCCAAACAAATAATCTCTTCATGTGCTCACAAAGCAAACTTTGACCGAAACTCGAAAGGACTGAAGCCAATGAAGGCAATGACCTAAAAAAAAGGACAGAAGTTTCTGCAAACAGTCTAGTGAAGGAACTGCTCGATCGCTACAATTACTGTGCAAACATCGGCAACCAACTCTAATGTCGTCCCTTCTCCTTCTAGTTTCATTCTCTTGCTCTCGATGCCTTGATAAATCTCAATCATGCTTTGATCTATGGAAATGAGATCTCCATCAATGGTCGAGTTTTATCAAGAAATCAGAAGAAACACCATGTAGGGTTTGGAATCCACGCCCATCATAATCGGCGGTGGATTACTCAGGAACCTTACATGGTCTGTCAGCTATAGGTAAAGTCCAGACAGTCAAGATTCAAAAACAAATTAGTTGCTCTCAAACAATCTAACATTTTAGAACACAATTCATCTCGAATACTGTATCATAGTAAAAGATGTGGAGTTGGATTTGGTAAATCCTTTTGGCACATGATGATTCGCTCGAGTGGGCAACGATCTCATGTTTCGAGAGTACCTAAAGATCTCTCTTATTCCACAAAAATTCTCTTGGAGCACATCTTCCGCTTGTAAATTTGTAATTGTTTCAAGGCATCACGTGACATAATCTTTATCAATTCAAACAAACTTGGTCCTAATCAAGCATTGTTACCATAAAAAGAAAAGTCAGATATAAACTCAGGTGTTGGTTCAACGCACGTACTTTCTTTATAAAGTACTGGTCAAAGAAGACTTTCACCTATTTTAGGAAAAAGCCACAAAAATCTCAAACTTTATCCCCTGTGACACATTTATCCCGAACTTTTTTTGTGGCACCAAAAACCCCAAACTTTCTTATTTGTGACACATTTACCCCAATGTACATTATCTATGGACATTTTCGTTTTTTCCGCTTTTTCTTTTACTTTTTTTTTTTTTCCTTTTCGTGAGGGGCCTCTCGGTGTCGAGCGAGGGCCCTTGCGGCGTCGGGCAAGGGTCGCCCTCGCGCCGGCGTCGGGCAAGGTCGCCCTCGCCCCGGCGTCGAGCGAGGCTCGCCCTCGCCGCCAAGCGAGGGTGAGCCTCGCCGACGCCGGGGTCGGGTCGCCTCGCCCAGCGAGGGTGAGCCTCGCTGACGCCGGGCGAGGGCCCTCACCAGATCCGGGGAGGAGCCTCCCTGCGTCGGTGAGGCTCGCCCTCGCTCGCCCAAGTGAGGGCGACCCTCGCCCGACGCCAGTGAGGGCCGCCCTCTCTTGACCTTGGTGAGGCCCCTCTCATGGGAAAAAAAAAAAAAAAAAAAAAAAAAAAAGAAAAAGCGGAAAAGACGAAAATGCCCATGGACAATGTACATTGGGGTAAATGTGTCACAAATAAGAAAGTTTTAGGTTTTTGGTGTCACAAAAAAAGGTTCGGGGTAAATGTGTCACAGGGAGTAAAGTTTGGGGTTTTTAGTGGCTTTTTCTCCCTATTTTATTGGTTAAATGTGATACATAGAAATAAAAAAAAGGAGCTGAAAATATCAAGAATTTGACAAAGCTGTTGGTTTCTAAATTTGTAAGATATATTTAAAATTGACCCAGAAAGAAAAGAGTGGAATTCCCAGACTAGAGTCGTTCGTAGCAGCCCGACAGAAAGTAAAAGTGGGTCAGATTATTTATCATGGAAAACATGTGTTTAAAATAATATCTAAAAATTTAAATTTTTAAACAAATATCTAGTCTATGACCAAAATAATAATAATAATAATATCTAGCCAACCATGAAATTTCTCCGAACTGTAGAAATAGCAAATTACCAAATAATCCTCTTTGGAGTAGTTTATTACCCTTTATTCGCCATAATAGTCCAGGCGACAGATGGTCAACGACCTAAAGGCGAAGCTTACGCAGTCCCCTGTTGACTTGTTGAATGGAGAACGCGATAACAAAAAGGAAAGTAGCCCTTTTGCTTCACAACACTATGCCAAAGTGCTATTAGGCGGTTTGATAGCGATAGCATATATATGGTCGATGTATAAAACGCCCAACTTAAATTATGATGCCAAATTGAAGAGATCGATATAGTGTAACAGTTCGTATAATACTGTCAGAAGAGTACTTGCTAGTTAACTTGCGATAAGTTTGAGAGATTCTTATATCTCACTTAATTCTCCATGTCTCTCAAAATTGTGTATATATCTAAGAGATTGATTGTGTATTGCATATTCATATCTTTCTTTGATTGTGCACATCTCTGATTGATCTTGTTTCCTTAAATAGTCATCAGGTGAAGTCTTATGTAGTCTTCATTATACTAATAATATAGAAATATACAGAATTTTTTTTGAAAGAAAATTTCATTCGTTTGTCATAATCAAACATGAGAGGAACATAGAAAACTCTCAAGCAAAGCAAATCCCAAAAGAGTTACAAAGAAAAGTAAAACAAAACCTAGAAAACAAAAGACTATAACCTGCAGTTATAAGTACACTCTCATCTGAAATGATCAAATCTGTCATAGTATCAAAAAACAATCAACGGCCAATTACTAGAACCGTTAGTGATGGGCACATGCAAAGATCCTTCCCTCTTGAAACAACAGCTTGCAATGAGAACCTAAGTTTGGCGTCGTCAACACCATCGCCCTATGGAGACAACGATCCACCATAGATCGAACACCTTTAAGAAACTCCCAAATTTAGATTTAGGTCAAGAGAGAAAAGCTCCTAGAGTTAGATTTACACTTAAATTGGGAGAGGAGAGCTTCTGCCGAATCTCAGAGAAGTCATGAAATCACGTCCCGGGCATCTGACCAGCTAGTAACGACGTACTCACAAAATTTTCAACTGCAAGTATATTTATTCACTACGACGAGTGAAGAAAGCAACAACAAGTGAAAGAAGACACCAAACAAGGAAAAAAAAAAGGCTCTCAAATTAGATTGGGAGAGATGAAAAGGGGAAAAATTACCAAAACAGTCATAAATATATTGTAATTGTGTCAATTTGGTCCAAGCATTTTTTTAATGTCAATTCAGTCCTAAATCTTTTGCATTTGTGCCAATTCAGTTCATTCGGCAAATTTTGGCCAGCCAGCGCTGACGTGGATGCCGGGTGGCTAATCAACACTAATGTGGCAATTTTTTAATATTATTTTTACTTTTTTCGAATTTTTATTAATTTTTTCATTTTTCCTTTCTTTTTTTTTTCCCTTCACTTGTGAAATTTGGCAAAGGACCCCCCTGGCCCTTTGCTAAGGTCAACCTCATTTGCCCCTGGCGAGGCTTGACCTCATGAGCGACGGCGAGGACGAGCCTTGCTAGATTTGATGAGTGTCGCCTTCGCCCAGCCACCGACGAGGCCGATGCCATCGCCAACAACCATGGCCACTGGCATTGGCCTCGCCGTAGTTGTCTGGGCGAGGGCAACGCTAGCCCTTGATAGAGACCATTGGGGCTAGCCTTGTTGGCCTCTAGCCACCGGTCAAAGATTGAAGATGAAGTGAGAAAAAAAAAAAGAAAAAAAAATAAAAGGAAAGAAAAGAAAAAAGAAATAAATAATTCAAAAAAATAAAATAATATTAAAAATTGTTATGTCAACGTTGGCTGGCTGGCCGATTAGCGTCCATATCAATGCTGGGTGGCTAAAATTTGCCTGATAGCTTGATTTCCTTTTTCCGATAAAAAGGAAATCAAGGCCTAAAATAGAAAAGCATAGCAAAGCAGGCTCTTAGCTTCAGAAATTTGAAGCCGAGAGTAGTGAAGTTTCTTTGAATGAGGGTTTTTTTGGGAGAGAGAGAGTTGCCGACAAAGATATTATGTTTTTTTTTTCAATAGCTAAGGGACCACAACTAATATGCAGAACTTACACGATTCTTTTTTCCGCATGTTTCTTATTTAGATCAACGCAAAAAGACAAAAGGAGATAATTCAAAGGAATAATAAAAGGTAGGACCCAAAAGATCAAACAAAGTCACCCCTTTAAAAAAATTATATATAAAAAGGTCTTAAAGTTATCATAGTATGACCAATTCAATCATAGGCTTACCAATTTAATTAATTTAGTTGTAAACTTTTTAATAATTTTTTAATATAATTTATTTTTCAATTTTAACTACGAAATCACTGATGTAATAATTTAATTAAGGACGTCCGTGCCACGTCACTCATTTATTGTTTCCTTGTTGCTGTAAGCAGTCATGTCACAAATTTAAGGCTGCATCCCCGGATGTCAGTTTTGTCCAATCATGAATTTGGTTTTTATACTGTTTATGTATGAAACCCCGCCAAATCCAAGCCACCCACCCTCACTCCTCTATGGCGCCTCTCTTCCACCTTCTTCGCCGGCCCCTTCTCCTGCGCCATATCACCGATGACGCCATGATCAACTGGCACTACCACCTCGAAACCAAGCTGCCCGAGTAGAACGCGTCTCGCGGTGCACTTGTACACAAATATGTCCTTGGAGTCAGTCGACTCATTAGCAGCTTGTCTTCTCTCCAACCGTCCATCAGCAAAAATCCCTGTTATAATGTAACGCAAAAATGCTAATAGATCTTACAATTAAATCAATGCAAAAACACTAGAGAAATAAAAGGAGGAACGGTAAGGAGCACCAGAAATTCACGTTCTGTCTGAGTGTCGGTACCCACTTTACGGAAAGAGCCAACATCATATAATCCACGAATAATTAAAGTTATAATTGTTCACATGCTCGAGTGTTATTTACATCAAAATTAAATCCAAATTCATATTATTTATAAATGAATAACTTAATTTAGATGTGACCTTACCAAAAAAAAAATAACTTAATTTAGATGTAAAGTTCACAGCAGAACGTGTCCAAGCGGGTCGGCACGGCAAAGGAAAGATTACTCCAAAGTTCCTCTTCCTTTCTGTTCTCTGTCCATGCGGCTGTGGCCAGGGAAAAAACCATTCTTTTTTACTTTTGTTTTCTTTGCTTTCTGGGTAAAATCGATATTGTGGGATTTTTGTGATCCCCTCCTTTTGTACGGTTAAAGGAGATGGAGCTAGATTACTCTTTCTTGATCAAACCTTGAAGAATTATCTCCAACAAAAAACAACGCCCAAGAAAATCCAAATTGTAATTTGGATGAATGGGCATGCTGGATTTTGAGCAAACCCAAATCCTCTAAAGCATACACGGCTCAATCTTGGGACACAATTTCACAAAACTAGCGAAGCTCGAGCTCCGACGTTACACATCATCGTCAATGTTGATGTCATCTTGAAGAAGATGATAGCGAATGGACTCGAGAATGCCGAAATGAAAATGGGGTCCTTCGGAAATATTGATGTCCGCAAGCATTTTGTTCCCCTTTCCTTGTGTGTTTTTTTTTCTTAAGAGAGTGTTTAGTTGCAGTCGTTGACATGACTTTCAATAGGTAACCATGAATGGACGGCGCAAGAGAAGTACACACAGGTTGAGGATGTGGATTAAATCAAACATAAAGTGTCCGTTTTCTTAATATATCACTTCTTTTGGAGTTTCCATGACGCTTCAATCAATTAAGGTTGACACTGGAACACATGTTTCAAATGTTGATATTCTAGTTATTTAATATGTAATATTATCAGCTATAAATGAATGTATTTTAATTCTTATTATCCCATACAAAATTAGGAAAAACGTGATGGGTCACTTTCCTTTATTTTCATTTTATTTTATTGGATAACGACTATAAAGTACAGAATGCATGCCTGTAGTATTATATCAAAAAAATTTTGTATCAGACATCAAGATTCTCGTATCTGGTGGGTGCCCCACGGTTCCAGTCACTAATGCATAATGTAAGGAAAATTTTGGTTAATATATAATCAAGCGGAACATATGGTGGAAGAAATATTAGAAGAAATGCATATTTCGGTAATGTAGATCTATACAATAATTTCTTTATACAATAACTTTTCCCGATGAACTCTAACTAAAATCACGGTGAATTATTGTAATGATGTTATATTAAATGAGCAACAAAACCGTAATCAAAAGAAAACTTAAATCTCTGAACCTTTAAAATATGATTTTTCTAAATCTGTCGCACCTTTTCTACAGTCCTCAATTGAATTATGGCCAAATAAAAAGTCTTGATTTTTTTTTTTGGTCAGAAAATAAAAAGTCCCCATTAAAAAAGACAATTTGTTGGATCATTGTGAAGCGATAAGACGGCATGCGAAGTCTAAGCTCTAATAGGAGATGCTGGTTTATGCACATAACCCATCCAAAGAATTTTCTTTAAATTCTAGGTAACATAAACAAAAAAAAGTTCAAGTGAAGCGCAGTTGATGATAATGAACATGCTTGCATACCTTGTCCCTCGCAGCCTTGGTGGCCCTCACTCGCGGCCGGCAATGGGCTGGGCAAGGACCATGACCCTTGCCAGCAGCGGGGCCAACAAGGGTCGTCGGTGAACATCACCGACCACAATAAAAAAAAAGAAAATAAAAATTTCATAAAAATTGTTAAAAAATTATAAATTTTGTTCATGTCAATGTTGGTCGTGTCATGACGTCCATATCAGCGATTTCCAGTCAAAATTGGCTTGATGAATTGAATTGGTACAAATGTAAAAGGTTTAAGATTGAATTTGTTCAATTGAAAGACTTTTTCAATACTTTTCCTTACATTCTTCAAATGCACGTTTTTGTGAGCATCGAAGAACCTCGCAGGTCAAATGTCGCCACGCCTTGCAGACGAGGTTGATTTTTCTCCTTCGAGACGTGTTGAGACTTGGGATAGATGCAGAGGACCAAAGCCAAAGGAAGGTGTTCTTTGTGCGTCTCCTTGAACGAGGTTCCGATCATCTAGAAACGCGTTCTCTTGGACTTCAAGCGTCTTGATGGAGTCATATATGATCCATTACATGCCATCAATGTAAAGCTTTGTGAAAATACATATGTATGACTTTGGTTGGCATGTGACTTTTGTTTACCTAGCTATCCATTTTGTTACAATGGAAGTTGGACCTCCACGTGAAAATGGCATTGCTATAACCAAACGATAGAGAAAAGAACTTCGGTTGAGATCTCAAAAGAATCAGCAGGTTAATGAAAGTCGTGATTTCGTGAGGTGGCTTGGTCCTGATGTGAACGGTCTGTCTTTAATCATACTAGGGAGGTGGACTTTATTTGATGCATGAAACTGACTCAATATATCACCTAAGCTCTATGCCCAAAAGATAAATGGAAAATCATTTGATAGTGAAAAATCATTAAAGGATTTACACCATCACTTATCATATCTCGATCAATGCTGAGATGTCAGATGAGATTATTATGATTTCTTGACGAATTATCATGATATACGTCGGATGACATCAATGAATCACCACATAACATGTGGATGGACTGATTTCATCATGCAAATTAGTATTCATGCCCTGCATTTATGTTTCCGAGGGTAACCGATTCGATCAAAAATTGAGGACAAAAAACCAGTCTATTCATTAGAATACTTCATTTCCTCAATCAAGGTAAATCCATTGGCTATTGCTTTTATGGAAAGTATAACTAATTCACCTTAAATTATTTTCTTCGCCCAAACCAATTACCATAATCCCAAACATAGTTTGACACTGATCGTGTAAATTCTTAACAAAATTTGTATTCTAATTCCTACACTACACTACCAAGCAATGGCTTATAACCTAACGCGATCCTCAAATTAGAGCTTAGTATAAACCAAACCAAATCTATTTTGCTCCACGAACTCAATGAAGCTCGAGTGGCAATACCCATGAGCTCTAAATTTCATTCTCTCCACAAGCTCAATGAAACTCGAGCGACCATAGTTGAGCTCGACGAAGCTTAAATGGCCATGGCTGCTAGGTTGAAGAAGTTCCAGTTGCTGGCACGAGCTATCAAATCTCCTTTGCTCTGCGTAAACACAAGTCGAAGCCCAGACCCGACTCTGACTTTGAATCCCATGACTGCAACTCCTCCCACGCCTCTTATCTACACTCTCGCCAACGCCGACACCAAGAAGGAGGGGATGAGGAAGAAGAAGGATAATTCAAACGAGGTTGTGATTTGGGAAAGTAATGACATCGTTTTGGGCATCGGTTCACACTTGAGTTAAAGATAACAGTCATGTAGGAGAGATAAAATAATGAAAACAGCCACATCAACAATGTTTAGTTAGGCAAATTGAGCAGAGTTAAGGGAATAACTTTATTGTACCTATTAGCAAGTTTTAAAACTTGAATGTATTTTTTGAAAGTTTTATGACTTAACTATATTTTTCGGACTTAGGACTTTTGGTGCAACTATTCCTTTCTTTAAACAATTTTTTTCATACTTACCAACATTTATCAAAACTTAGCACAAAAAAAAGAATTCTTATATTTGAATAGAGAACAATATAGTTCTGCAATTTCTTTTGAATCACGTGGACAATAAGTGATTGGATCTATACGGCACCCGCACATCAGATCTAAAAACCGTAATTTAGATGCAAAAGCATGCACAAATATCATTGTCCTACCCCAATTAAATAAAACAGTGTGCCCCATGCATTGGCTTTTTAATTCAGTACGGATAGCAAAAAAAAAGTCAATGTACGTCTTTCGTGATTAAAGAAATTCAATGGAGCATTTGAAACGCGTTGAGAATCTCATTAGTAATCATAACATGCACTTTCTCAGAAGCTCCATCCGAAATCATCCCTTACATCTTCCACCATTCGAGCAGTCCAGTTCAACCTATATATACAACTCCCACTTTCATGGTCTTTTCAACTCTTCACTCTTGCTTCAGAAACCAATTCATCCCTTCAATCTTCCACATTCAGTGATCTCAAAGCTAAAAGTTCTAGCCAAAAACGAAAATGCTTCAAGAAATCTTCAGTCCCTTTGAGGCCTATCAATGCGATGCTTTCAAATCCATTTGGGAGCATCTTCTTGAAGATGATGATGATGGTGTCAACGCAACATTTCATGAACCAACTCCTGCAAACACGTACTCAAGGAGTTCAAGCTTCAGCAATCTCTTACTGATGGAGAGCTGGAGCGAACTGCCCCTAAAAGTCGACGACTCGGAGGACAAGTTGGCATATGGCGCTATGTGCGACGCGCTCAATTCGGGTGGACGATGCCTTTGTCTTCAAATCAAGAACTTGATTTTGAAGTGCTGACCATTGATTATGATAGTATTGGTCTGGCTTCGAATCAAGGGCTTGATTTCGAAGTGACGTCCAACGATTATAACAGCATTGGTTCGGCGACGGAGAAGAAACTGGAGATGGTGGAGCAGGAGGTACACGTGCCAGTTGAGAAGACACATTTTAAGGGAGTGAGAAGGCGGCCATGGGGAAAATACGTGGCGGAGATAAGGGACCCCAAGAAGAACGGGGCAAGGATTTGGCTCGGGACTTACCAGACACCCGAGGACGCGGCATTGGCCTATGACCGAGCAGCTTTTAAGATGAGGGGGTCCAAGGCCAAGGTTAACTTTCCTCACCTCATCGGCGCGACTGAGTACGAGCCTGTCAGGGTCAGCCGCAAGCGTTGTTCTGCCGAGCCTAGCTCGCCATCCACATCCAGCGATGACGGCTTGGTGACGAGCACGAAGAGGAGAAAGAGAGATGTCAATGTGGGTGCTGAGGTGGATTTTGGAACTCAAAACCCCTTTCCCATATCGGATATTGGTTTTTTGGATTGGGGATGAACAATTTGTACTTTGATCATGCAAACTGCAAAGACATTGTTTTGATTAATGAGAAGTCAATCAGGCATTTTTTGTTGCAGAAACTATCAATTTAGTGTTTTGATTTCATTTCCTTTGGAGTTTGTCAGCAATAACCAAAAAAAAGTACTCTTTCCCCAACTCCGCACTAATTTCCTACACATGAAAAGAGGAGAAAAACACATTCACATCGTATAGAAAGCGACTAACAAAAGTTTAAAAAGTCTGTATAATAACTTATCTGTTTACACAAAATTACGTACTCAACTTTCATATGGCATTAGAGTAAAGATATCAAACTCGGTTTGCCATATCGTTCATTTGGTCATTCTTTTATGACTTCTTTAAATTTCTAGTGTTGAATTCTTACAAATACTTTCGTCCACAAGCGTTAAGTTTGCTTAATTGAGAGTTTCGTCATTCGTAAATTAATTTTTTTACGTTTTCTTCTTAGGTTTTGTATACCTCGATGATTTGCTTGCTTAAGCAAAGCAAAGGTTTAGCAACAAAATTAATAACATGAATTGCTCAAATCAAATTCTCAATAAGCATTGATTTTAGAGAGATTGTAAGGTTTATTCATAGGACCATGTGTACGTAGCCACTCAAATCATGATGGCATGCGGTGATTGGTATGGGTAGGAAAAACTTTTTCCAGAGAAGTACCTCTTGCTCTTATAATTGCCTTAAGACAAAACTTTATGGGCAATATGAATATGCTGTTAAAAAATTCAAGAAGTATCTGCATTCTACCTTTCACATGAAGGATGTGAGGTCTTCAAAATATTTTCTCAACATTGAGATTGCATGATCAAGTAAAGGAATCTGCCTTGGTCAATGTAAATTTGTCTTGGAGATTATATTAAAAATAGGGTTGGTAGGATGCAAACCAGTTGTCAATCCGATTGAGCATAATGTTAAGATAATGACTATTGAATATGATGCGGGATTATCACCTTTAGACGAGGATCCATCGCTCAAAGATCCATCGAACTATCGAAGAGTCATTGGAAAACTCATCTACCTCATAATGACTAGACCTAACAAATGTATGCATGGTAGATTCCTAGTCAATTCATGCATGATCCAAAACAATCACATATGAATGTAGCGTTGAAAGTTGTGAAATATTTGAAAGGATGTCGAGGACTAGGAATACTTCTATCTTAGGATTGTAATATGGAGATGACGGCTTATTGTGATACAGACTATGCCACTTGTCCTATGAGTAGGAGATCTATTACTAGATTTTGTGTTAAGCTGGGAGAATTGTTTCTTTCATGGAAAACAAGAAACAATCGTTTGCTTAATTGTCATCAGAGGAATTTGAATATCAAGCATGGCTAAGACTATTTGTGAAACAGTTTGAATGTGAGGTCTACTTTGCGATCTTTGGCATAAGGGTAAGAGGACCGACTACCTTGTTTTGTGACAATGATGCCGCTCCTAAACTTGCAGCAAATCTGATAGTCCATAAAAGAACAAAACATATAGAGGTTGACTGCCATTTGACTAGAGATAAAATTTCTGAAGGAGCACTCAAGACAAGAGAAATAAGAACTGTAGAATAGCTTGCAGGTATCTTTACCAAGCTTCTATGTCAAAGGCAACGCATGTCTATTGAGCAAGCTTGGCCTCTGCGACATACATAAGTCACCAGCTTGAGGGGAGTATTGGAGATACAATTGCCTCGCTTGGATTAATTGATTATTTCCTTATTCATCTCCTAATTGTTTTCACAATGAGGAGTGAAATTCTTAACATGCATAGTGGCTATTAATAGTCAAAATCAACCTATTTTTCAAATCAGATTATTGTATAAATAGGAAAATTATTTTCTTTATTCATTATGTATATTTTTCCTTTTATTGTGAATGCAATTGAATTATAAATAGAGCCTACGTACGAGGTTTCCATAAGTAATATATAGATATAATTTCCCTATCTTCTACCTTTCCATCCTTTTCTATTTTGCGTCACCTCAATTAAATTATGGCCAAACATAAGAGAAAATGACACAAATAATCCTGAAACTTCGGCTCAATGTGCAATGTTGTTTTTGAACTTTTAATTTGTTCAATGTGATTCCTGAACTTTAGCCCAATGTGCACTGTTGTCCCTAAGTTTTTAATTTGTTCAATGTGGTACTTAGACTTTTGGTATATGTTCAATTTAGTTTATAAACTATATGAAAATGCTTAATGCAGTCCCTGAACCTGAATTGGTGGAATGACAACATGGAACAATTTCTTATAGTCCAAGGACAACATTAAACATGTACCAAAAATCCAGGGATCATATTAAATAAATTAAAAGTTTAGGGACGACATTGCACATTGGGCTAATGTTCACGGATTACATTGAAAAAATTAAAAGTTTAGGGACAATATCATACATTTGGCAAAAGTTCAAGGATCATTTTTGTCATTATCCCCCAAACATAAAGTCTTGATTAAATAAAGACAATTTCTTGGGTCATTTGTGAAGCGATAAGACGCATTCGAAGTCCAAGCCCCTATAGCAAATGATGGTTTATGCAGGTAGCACGTCCAAATGATTATCTTACATTATAGGTTCCGTTAAAAAAAGGAAAAAAAATTAAGTGCAATGGATGATAAGAACCTAACTGCACCCTTTCTACATGAACTTTTACAGCCTTGCAACTCTATTTTCGTCAATAAACTTGTCTCAATAAGACTTCACACATATCCAAGTATGAAATGAATACGAAAAATAATGCATTTTGGGAAAATTAAATTGTTAAATCAAAGAAAGTGGGGTACGTTAGCGCATGGAATTGAAACCTCGTGCACCATTTATTATATATTGTTACTTACATAGCTAGACAAGATTTTTAGCTAAAGATACCAAAAATGTCCTTAGGTATTGATTTTCAAATTTAGAAATTATATGTAAAATCGAACCCACAGAGAAAAGACCGGAATCGTATAGAGTGGGAGTAGTTTATAGGCAGACAAAGTAAACAAGAATGTCAAATTACCAATCGATAAACTGTTCCAAATTTTACATATTTAATGACCTAATTGACACCTACATTATCGTTTTTCCTCAATCTTCCTAAAAGATAAATATAATTTCTTGGTGTTAGCCTAAAACAAAGTAATACCTCGCATTTTTTCATTTCGCTGAAAGGCAATTAGTGACCCATGCAATCCACAAACAACATTTTTCGGATACATGTGTTTCTGCACGCATGCGTGTTTCTCTGCTTGCATACTTGATTATGGAACAATGTCGCAGGTCAAATGTAGCCACGCATAGCACACGAGGTTGACTTTGTACCTTCGAGACGTGTGTGAGGCTTAGGATGGACGGAGAGGACCAAAGCCAAAGGAAAATGTTCTTTGTGTGTGTACTTGAACGAGGTACAGCCATCTAAAAACACATACAATTGGACTTCAAGTATTTTGATGGAATTGAATAGGATCCATTACATGCCATCAGTTTAAAGCTTTGTGAGAATAGATGGGAAAAGTGTTGAAAAAGTCATAAATCTTTTGCATTTGTGCTAATTTAGTCCTAAACATTTTTTTGGTGCCAATTTAGTCCTAAATATTTTGTCTTTGTGCCAATTCAGTTATTCTGGCTAATTTTGGCCGGATTTTGGTGATGTGGATGCTGGCCAGCTTACGTGGTGCTGTCGACGCTGATGTGGATAATTTCTAATAATATTTTAATATTTTTAGATTTTTTAAATATTTTTTTCTGATTTTTTTTCTTTTTTTCCTTTTTTTTTCTTTTCCTTCTTCTTCTACCTTTGGTTGATGACTAGACCGGTCACTAGCCATGGCTGGCCGTCAAAGCCTGGGCAAGGGCTGGCCTCGCCGATTTGGCTTGGGCGAGGCCGATCCTCACCTGGCCTGGGTAAGGGCATGCCCCAGTGAGGGCTCCCCTCGCTAGATTCGGTGAGGCCGGCCCTCACCCAAGCCATGGGGAGCCCTCGCCAGGGGTTGCCCTTGCCCAGGTGAGTGTTAGCCTCATCGGGGCTCACCTAGTCCTTGCCCAGGCGAGGGTCGGCTAGGTCTCAATTGTGGCCGGCGACAGCGGTCTCATCCGGGCAACGACATCTTTGCCCAGGCGAGGCCAGGCAGCCGGTCAAAGGTAGAAAAGGAAGGAAAAGAAAAAAAAGGAAAGAAGGAGAAAAAAAAAAAAAAAAATTTAAAATTGAAAAAATATTAAAATATTATTAAAAATTATCAACGTTAGTGCCAGCAACGCCACATAGGCCGGCATCCACGTTAACAAAATCCGGCCAATATTAGTCGGAAGGATTGAATTGACACAAACACAAAATATTTAAGACTAAATTGGCATAAAAAAAAAGGTTTAGGACTTTTTCCACACCTTTCTTGAGAATAGATACGTATGACTTTGGTTGGTATGTAACAACAGAAGCCATATCACCTCACGAAACGACCTTTGCTATGACAAAACGACAAAGAAATGAATTTCTGTCTAGATTTTAAAAGAATGAGTAGGTTAATGAAAACCGTGATTTCATGAGGTGTCCTGGTCTTGATGTGGATGGCCATTTTTAATTGGACTAGGGAGGTGGACTTTATCTGGTGCGTGAAAACTGATGTCTCCATCAACGTTTGAGTTTTATGAATATATCAAAAGAAACATCTTGTTGGACAGGGATTTCTAGAGAGATTTTTAGGTAAGTTCGTGGTGCATTGTTCCAACCCACGCACGCGGACCAAGTTGGCACGTGGTGATTCACTCGAGTGGTTAGCGATCTTGTGTTTTCGGAAGCACCTAAAGATTCCTCCAGTCCGACCGAGAATTCTCTGGGAACTCCTCTTCCGCTTGTAAATTTGCAATTGCTTCAAGACACAAAAAATATTAATATCTTTGTCAATTCAAGCGAACTCGTTGTTAATCAATCATTGTTACCATAAAAGAAAGTCAATCCAAACTCAAGTATTGGTTCATCGCACTTACTTTCTTATGAAGTACATAGACTTCCATCTATTTCAATGGTTACATGTGAAAGCTACTAGCTTTCCAAGAGGAAAGTTGTGCCCCACGTGTGGGTTTCTAAGCTAGACAAGATTATTAGCTAAAAATAACAACAATGTGCCCCACGTGCGGGTTTCTAAATTTGGAAATTATACTTTAAATTGACTGAAAAAAAAAAAAAAAAAAAAGGGAATTCTAAGACGAAAGTTGTTCATAGCAGCCAGACAGAAAGTAAAAGGTGGGTAAAATTATTTAGCATGGAAATCAGGTGCCCTTTATCCGCCTAGTCCAAGGGACAGATGTTCAACGACCTAAGGGCCAAGCTCAAGCAGAACCCTATTGACCCATTGAATGGAGAATCATATCACAACAAGGCTCCGTTCATTTTGTAAAAAATATTATGTCTCTAGAAAGTATTTTCCAAGAAGCTATTTTCCTGAAAAATGGCACAATTTTTTGGTGTTCGGCTAGAATATGAAAAAGTCTCAGAAAATATTTTCCATTGTTTGGTATGGAAAAGATTTTCCTCTTTGCAATACTTTTAATAATTTTTTAAAAATATTTTTAATTTTCTTTCTTTTCTTTTTTTTTCTTTTTTTTCTCCTTCTTCTTTCTCGACAGGTCGACGGCCACAGGTGAGCTCGAGCCTCGCCAGTGGCGAGGCCAAGCTCCCCAAGGCTGGTTGGGTGAGCTCGAGCCTCGGGCGAGCTTGGCCTTACCGGATCGAGCGAGGCTCAACTCTGCCGGAATTTGGCAAGTTGGAGCCTCGCTAGCCTATGGCGAGGTTTGAGCTCGCCTGTGGCTGATCGCAGTCCGCTGCCGCGGCTGGCGACCGGCCGAGGAAGAAGAAGGAGAAAAAAAAAGAAAAAGAAAAAGGAAAAATAAAAAATAAAAGAATAAAAAATAAAAAAAATTAGAATTTAAAAAAAAGAAAATAATTATAATTATAATGAATGATGAAAGAAGGAGGGGGAAAATGTTTTCCTCTTTTTAAAAAGTGAAAAACATTTTCCTCACTTTTGAAGGTGTTTTATCCACTGGGAAACAATATTTTCCATGACTGGTTTATTTTCCATGAAATGAATATCGGAAAACTCGGAAAATGTTTTCCTGGAAGTTTATTTCCATGAAATGAATGAAGCATAAGTCAAACAACCCTTCTTTTTCACACTATTTTTTTTCGAAATTGCTGTTAGGTGGCTTGATTTGATAGTATCCATATCGTCGATAAATGTGTAAAACACCTAACTTAAATTATGAGATATAGTATAACTCTCATATATGATGTCGTGAGAAGAATGTTTACTAGTGAACTTGCCATGTATAATATTACCAAATGTTTATGTGATTTAGATTTGATAGGCTGTAATGAAGCTCATATCTCGATTTGGTGTATTGGTGATTTTACTTTTAAGTGCTTCCAACAAGAATTGATCGTTGAATTTAAGTTTTCTCCGTCTTCTCTCTCTCTCTCAAAGCCATTTCTCATCTTGCGCTGCTGCTTCCATTGCCGGCGACTTTGCCATAGCCATATCCACAACGAATGCCACTAGACCAGCTGTTCACCATCATTTCCCGACGATGTCTTGAAGCTTCCATTGAGATCTCGCAGGGATCTAATCATCACCATCAACCTGCGACGGCCAGGTCTAGCCCTTCTTCACCAAATCTCTCCTCCTCATCAACTAGCTATTCTTTTCCTCAAGAAGGAACTGAAGCATTATCACGATCATTTGAAAGTTGAGATGTTCTCCGAATATAATAGAAGAATATAGTCCATGGTTGTGATCACATGTGGGATACTCGTTATAAAAAGAAAATAATAGAACAGTCTGCTTTTGCTGAAAAACAAAAATAAACAGCCTGCATGATTAATGTGTCTGAAAAGCTAAAATGAGGCTCTATTGATTGGGGAAGTTGGAATGTCATATCATTCCATCAATCCATCTATAATCATACAAAGACCAGTCCATCCGCCGTCGATGTGCCTACGTCCAAAATCGGAAATGTCGCATTGAAATCCGGCTCGGCATCGCTCTTTCACAGTTTTGAAGTCCTAAGTGAACCACCATCGCTAGATGTGGCCAAGGGCAAGCAAGGGTTGGCCAACTGCCGCCTGGGGCTGACTCCAATGGGCTTGTATTCAGCCGATCCGATGAGGTAGAAAAAGAAAATTTTTAAAATCGAAAAAATATTAAAATATTATTGAAAATTGTCAACGTTAGCACCAACGACGCCACGTAGGCGGCTTCCACATTAGCAAAATCCGGCCAATATTAGCAAGAAATATTGAATTGGCACAAAGACAAAGATTTAGGACTAAATTGGCATAAAAAAAAGTTTAGGAGGACTTTTTCCACACCTTTCTCCAGAATAGATACGTATGACTTTGGTTGGTATGTAACAACGGAAGCTACATCACCTCACGAAACTACCTTTGCTATAACAAAACGACAAAGAAATGAATTTCCGTCTAGATTTTAAAAGAATGAGTAGGTTAATGAAAACCGTGATTTTATGAGGTGTCCTCGTCTTGATGTGGATGGCCATTTTTTATCAGACTAGGGAGGTGGACTTTATCTGGTGCGTGAAAACTGAGGTCTCCATCAACGGTTGAGTTTTATGAATATATCAAAAGAAACATCTTGTTGGACAGGGGATTCTAGAGAGATTTTTAGGTAAGTTCATGGTGCATTGTTCCAACCCATGCACGCAGACCAAGTTGGCACGTGGTGATTCACTCGAGTGGTTAGCGATCTTGTGTTTTCGGGAGCACCTAAAGATTCCTCCAGTCCGACCGAGAATTCTCTGGGAACACCTCTTCCGCTTGTAAATTTGCAATTGCTTCAAGACACAAAAAATATTAATATCTTTATCAATTCAAACGAACTCGTTGTTAATCAATCATTGTTACCGTAAAAAGAAAGTCAATCCAAACTCAAGTATTGGTTCATCGCACTTACTTTCTTATGAAGTACATAGACTTCCATCTATTTCATTTGTTACATGTGAAAGCTACTAGCTTTCCAAGAGGAAATTTGCGCCCCACGTGTGGGTTTCTAAGCTAGACAAGATTATTAGCTAAAAATAACAACAATGTGCCCCACGTGTGGGTTTCTAAATTTGGAAATTGTACTTTAAATTGACTGAAAAAAAAAAAAAAGGGGAATTCCAAGAGGAGAGTAGTTCATAGCAGCCAGACAGAAAGTAAAAAGTGGGTAAAATTATGTAGCATGGAAATCAGGTGCTTAATTCCTTTATCCGCCTAGTCCAATGGACAGATGTTCAACGACCTAAGGGCCATGCTTAGGCAGTACCCTATTGACTCACTGAATGGAGAATCATATCACAATAAGCAAAACAACCCTTCTTTTTCACACTATTTCTTTAGAAATTGCTAGTAGGTGGTTTGATTTGATAGTATCCGTATCGTCGACGGATGTGTAAAACGCCTAAATTAAATTATGATGTCAAATTTCAAAGAATGATATAGTATAATTCTCATATATGATGTTGTAAGAAGAATGTTTACTAGTGAACTCGCCATGTATAATATTACCAAATGTTTATGTGATTTAGATTTGATAGGTTGTAATGAAGCTCATATCTCGATTTGGTGTATTTGTGATTTTACTTTAAGTGCTTCCAACAAGAATTGAACACCGAATTTAAGTTTTCTCCCTCTTCTCTCTCTCGAGAAGCCATTTCTCACCCTGCGTTGCCGCTTCCATTGCCGACGACTTTGCCATCGCCTTATCCACAACGAATGCCACCACACCAGCTGCTCACCATCATATCCCAACGATGGCTTGAAGCTTCCATTGAGATCTCGCCGGGATCTAGTCATCACCGTCAACCTGCCACGGCCAGGTCTAGCCCTTCACCAAATATCTCCTCATCATCAACTGGCTATTCTTTTCCTCAAGAAGGAACTGAAGCATTATCACGATCATTTGAAAGTCGAGATGTTCTTCGAATATAAATTATATAATGGAAGAAGATGGTCCATGGTAGGGATTACATGTGGGATACTCGCTATAAAAAGAAAATCATAGAACAGTCTGCTTTTGCTGAAAAACAAAAATAGACAGCCTGCATAATTAATGTGTCTGAAAAGCTAAAATAAGGCTATATTGATTGTGGAAGCTGGAATGTCACAATCCATCTACAATCATACAAAGACCTGTCCATCCACCGTTGATGTGCCTACGTCCAAAATCGGAAATGTCGCATTGAAATCCGGCTCGGCATCGCTCTTTCGCCGTTTTGAAGTCCTAAGTGAGCCACCATCACTCGATGTGGCCAACGGCAAGCAAGGGTCGGCCAACTGCCGCCTGGGGCTGACTCCAATGGGCTCGTATTCAGCCGATCCGATGAGGTGAGGGAAGTTGAGCTTGGCCTTGCAACCCCGCATTTTAAAAGCAGCCCGGTCATAGGCCAATGCTGCATCCTCGGCCATCTCGTAGGTCCCGAGCCAAATCCGGGCTCCACTCTTCTTGGGGACTCTTATCTCTGCCGCGTATTTGCCCCACGGCCTCCTCCTCACCCCTCTGTAGCGCCTCTCTTCCACCTTCTTCACCGGCCCCTTCTCCTGTGCCATACCATCAATGACGCCATGATCAACTGTCACTGCCGCCTCGAAACCAAGTTGTTGATTAAAAGGGATCCGCCCCGAGTCGTGTGCATCTTGCAGCGCACCGTACACAATCATGTCCTCGGAGTCGTCGACCCTTAGCGGGAGGTCTTCACTGCAACTCTCCGTCAGCAAAAGACCAGTGTAGCTCGATCTCCGACGGTACATGTCATCGTCAAGAAGATGATAGCGAATGGACTCGAGAACATCCAAATGAGGAAAGGGTTCTTCGGAATCAATTTCCTCAAGCATTTTTTCTTCTTTTTCCTTTTGTAGTTTTTTTTTCTAGGGACTGTTTGGTTGCAGACTTTCAGTTGGTGACTATGAAGGGACGAAGGAGAAGTATATATAGGTTGAGGATATCGATTAGGGCAAAAATAAAGTATAATTTTTCCTTAATTTATTACTTCTTTCGGAGTTTCCAAGAAACTTCAATTTGTGGCGAGACTGGAACACGTGTCTTAAATGTTGATTTTCTAGTTGCTTGATATGTAATAGCGGCAGCTATAAATTAATGTATTTTAATTCTTAATTATCCGACGCCAAATTTAAGAAAAAAGAGATAGTTCACGTTCCTTTATTTTTTTATTTTATTGAACAAGGACTATAATGTACAGAATGCATGCATGCGTTCATTATTATAATCGAGGAAAATATAAGGTGGAAGAAATGTTACAAGAAATGCATAGTTTCGCACTGTAAATCTATACGATAATTTCTTTATACAATAACGGGGGACAAGATCATAATGGAAAGTACATTAAATTTCTGAACCTTTACCATATGATTCTTTAAATGTGTAATACTTTTCAAAATCCTCAATTAACTTTTGGCCAAATTACGAGTCTTGATTAAGTGAAGGGAATTTTTTAAATCATTGCGAAGCGATAAGACGCGTACGCAGTCTAAGCTCCAATAGCAAATGATGGTGTATGCACGTAATACATCCAAATAAAGAAAGTGGGGTAGGTTAGGGCATGCATTTGAAACCTAATGCACCATTTGTTATATGTCGTCACCTATATAGGTAGACAACATTATTAACTAAAAATACCAAAAATGTGCCCCAGATGTTTTAAAATTTGGAGATTATATATAAAAATCGAACCCAAAAAGAAAAGAGTGGAATTATAGAGTAGTTTATAGGAAGACAAAGTGAAGAAGTGGATTAAATTACCAATCAATGAATTGATCCAAATCTATGTATCTAACGACGTAATTGACACCTCGATTTTCCCTTATGCTCAATCTTCTTACTAGATAAATACAATTTCTTGGGGTTAGCCGAAAACAAAGTAATACCTCGTGATAAAAAGTTGAATTGAAAAGCTTAAGCTGATAGGTGGAGAGTGACCACATGAATATCAATACCATTTAAGATCAATTGTCAAGCGATGTAGGACAATATTTCAACACAACTCATGATTTCATTGCATTGAAAGGTAATCGGTGACACATGCTATTCACAAACTACATTTTTTCAGATACATGTTTTTGTTTGCATGCATGATTCTTGGATAATGTCGCAGGTCAAATGTGGCCACGCGTAGCACATGAGGGTGACTTGGTACCTTCGAGACATGTTTTAGACTTAGGATTAGATGGAGAGGACCAAAGCCAAAGGACGGTGTTCTTTTTGTGTGTCCTTGAACGAGGTTCCGACCGTCGTCTAGAAACACGTTCTCTTGGACTTCAAGCGTCTTGATGGAGTCATATATGATCCATTACATGCCATCCGTTTAAAGCTTTGTGAAAATAGATATGTAGACTTTGGTTGGTATGTGACTTTCGTTTACCTAGCTATCCATATGGAAGCCGGACCTCCACACGAAGTTATCGTTGCTATAGTCAAACGACAAAAAAATGAATTTCTGTCAAGATTTCAAAAGAATGAGTAAACGAATGAAAATCGTGATTTCATGAGGTGCCTTAGTCCTAATGTGAAGGATAAGGAAGCGAGACCACCCTTTCACACTGAGTTGCAATGTGGTTTTGAAGCTGGGGCAGGTTTTTATCTTTTAGGCCGAGATTCACTCTAGAAAGTATTTGTACCACTAGGTCGGGAGCTGAACTAACCTGATGTCGAAGCGATAGAAAAATTGACTGAACAAGAAAATTCGTAGGAAGAACAATTCGTTCTCCAAATATGATTACCAAATCAAAAATATTCAAGTCTGATGAAAAGAAACCCTAAAACAAGCTTATATAGACCCAAACCTATCCCTATTAGGAAACGTAATCATCAAAACGTAAATTAGAAAACGCCAATTATTAAATTATCCCAAAAAAAATAAAAAAAAAAAAAGAAAAATCCATCTAAACGATCTCGAATCGCTAAAATCCATCGTTAATCACGGCCAAAGGCGGTAAGTATTGATCAAGACGCCGTTTCGCTACAACCGACCAAATTTGAGCTCAATCGGACATAGTTGACTTTAAGCCCGCCCGGTTCGTCCGATCGCGCCTAACGGTCCCACCGGTGCATCATCCTTCCCCTGCTAGAGAAAGATTCGTCCTCGAATCTGCTTCTCCTTCATTGTCGTCATCAATCTCCTCAAGACCTTCTTCTTCTTCAGGGTAGTAAGGTGACAAATCCGCAACATTAAAAGTTCCGGATACATTATACTTACCCGGTAATTCGATCTTGTAAGCATTGTCACTAATTCGCTCCAAAACTCTAAAGGGTCCATCAGCTCTAGGTTGAAGCTTGCCAAATCTACCCGCTGGAAATCGTTCCTTCCTAAGGTGAATCCAAACTAGATCACCTTCCTTGAAGACGACTCTTTTCTTGCGCAAATCCCAGCGTTGCTTATACTTCATATTACTTTGTTGATCGATTATGAACTTGGGAATGCAGCTCTTTGATATGTTTTGCATGTTCTTTGACTTCGAACTAAATTGCTTGAGAACTGGTATCGGTGTGAGTTCTAATGGAGTAATTGGATTACGTCCATAAACCACTTCAAAAGGAGTCTTGCACTGTGGTTCGGTTCTACGATCTGTTATAGGCAAATTATGCTTGAGGCAATGCCAAATCCCATTGTCGCGGATTATCTCCAATCAAACTCCGCAACAAATTTCCTAAGCTTCGATTGACAACTTCGGTTTGACCATCGATCGAAGATGATGAGATGAACTAAACTTCAAACTTGTACCCATGTACCTCCAAAGAGTGCGCCCGAAGTGACTCACAAACTTCACATCACGATCTGAGGTTATGGACTTAGGAATTCCATGCAGCTTAACAATTTCCTGCAGAAACAAGCGAGCAACCTGTGAAGCATCATAGGACTTGCTACATGGGACAAAGTGGGCCATCTTCGAGAACCTATCAACAACCACCATTATTGAATCTTTACTCCGCTGTGTTCTTGGCAAACCCAAGACAAAGTCAAGACTGACATCCTCCCACGGTGCAACTGGAGCAGGTAGAGGCATATACAATCCTGCATTAGTACTCTTGGTCTTTGCCACATGACATATCCTACACCTTTCTATAAAACGTGTCACGTCACGCTCCATCCGAGGCCAATAAAAATGTTCACTCAATAAGGCCTTCGTCTTATCCACGCCAAAGTGCCCAGCTAAACCGCTGCGTGCCCCTCAATAATAATAGATTCCCTCAAAAACATTGAGGAATGCCTCAAAAACATTGAGGAATGCACAATCTGTTACCTTTAAATAGGTAACCTTTCACGATTTGGTATTGCTGAATAGGCTCCATTTTGCACTTCCTCCAGATATCCCCAAAATAAGGATCATCAACATATAATTCTTTAAAAGTGTCAAAGCCTAGAACCTTTTACGCATCATAGACAGCAAAAGTATTTTTGCTCAATGCATCCGCCACATTATTTAGCACTCCCGCCTTATGCTTGATGGAAAAACTGAAAGCTTGAAGGAACTCTACCCACTTTGCATGCCTTGCATTCAATTTGTGCTGCCCATTGATGTATTTCAAGGCTTCATGATCAGAAAATAAGATAAATTCTTTCGAAATAAGATAATGCCTCCAATGCTCCAAACTCCTTACAATAGCATAAAATTCTTTATCATAAGTTGAATATTTCCTTTTCGCCTCATTCAACTTCTCACTAAAGAATGCCACAGGTTTACTCTTTTGACTTAGAACACGCTCAACACCAACACTTGAAGCGTCACAATGCACCTTGAAAATTTCATTAAAATCGGGAAGCACGAGAGCAGGTGCTTGATTTACCTTCTTCTTTAATAATTGGAAGGCAGCTTCGCCTCCTTAGTCCCACAAATTTACTTCCTTTCGGACAATCCATCAAAGGTGCAATAATAGTCTTGAAATCCCGAATAAATCTCCAATAAAAAGACGCAAGCCCATGAAAGCTCATTACCTCATGAATGTTTTTCGGAATCTCCCAATTTGTAATAGCCTCAACCTTAGCTGGATCCATATGAATGCCCTCCTTAGTTACTATATATCCCAAAAGGTCACCACGATCGGTCAAAGTGACACTTCTTGGTATTAGCATATAATTTCTGCTCCCTCAATGCCTCGAACACTCTTCTCAAATGCTGCAAGTGTTAATCGGTTGATGCACTATAAACCAATATATCATCGAAATATATGACGACAAATTGGCCAATAAAAGGACGAAACACCTGATTCATCAGTCTCATAAAAGTGCTCGGTGCGTTAGATAACCCGAAAGGCATCACCATCCACTCATACAGACCATCTCGGGTTTTAAAAGCGGTCTTCCACTCATCTCCGGGACGCACCCTGATTTGATGATACCCACTCCTCAAGTCTATCTTCGAAAAGATAGTCGCTCCATGTAGTTGATCAATTAAATCATCAAATCTCGGAATAGGAAAACGATACCTGATCGTGATCTTGTTAACAGCTCTGCTATCCACGCACATTCTCCACGAACCGTCTTTCTTAGGAACCAATAAAGCTGGCACTGCACAAGGACTCATGCTCTCTCGAATTGCACCTTTTTCTAATAATTCCTGCACTTGCCTCTGCATCTCCTCATGCTCCTTAGGATTCATTCTGTAAGCTGCCTTATTAGGAATAGCAGCTCCTGGAACAAGATCTATACAATGCTGTATGTCCCTCATGGGTGGCAATCCATGTGGCAATTCCTCTGGCACGACATCAACAAACTCCTCAAGTATAGGCAGAACTTGAGTTGGAATTTCTGGACTATCAGTATTCTGCTCCATAACTATGACAGCAAAAAGCTCTGGAGCATTCGCCGCCTCCTCCTGGAATTCCGATTTGGACAGCAAATTACTTTTCTCTTCTTTTCTCAAATCTGAAGGACCCAGAGTAATAGTCCGGCCATCCTTCTTGAAGGTGTATGTATTTTTGAATCCATCATGCTGTGTTTTCCTGTCAAATTGCCAAGGTCTTCCTAACAAGATATGACAAGCATCCATTGGAACTACATCACCCCACACTTCATCAACATATTTCTTCCCAATTGAGAATTGCACTAGACATCTCTTGCTCACTTTTACCTCATTCCCCTTCTTAAGCCATGACAGCTTATATGGTTGAGGATGTTCAGTTTTCAACCCCAACTTTTCTACCATAGTGGTAGATATTACATTCATAATTTCCCCGTCAATTATCATACTACACACCTTTCCTCCACTAGTGCACTTAGTATGAAATATATTATGCCTAAGCCACGATTCATTATCTACCTCAGCAATATTTAATATTCTTCTAACGACTAGGGACTCACGGAATCAGCATAGATAATCTCTTCTGTTCCTCATTCTCTTCTTCGCCTTGATTCATCATAAATTGGACCTTCATCAAAAACTGGATTGTCAACAAAGCGTCACAATCTGTCGATTTGGACAATCAGCAGACAAAATGCCGAATCCTTGACACTTGAAACACCGCTTGCCTGCCGCTCCTCCCCTGCTAGATTCTGCACTTTGCCACCTTGCTCTCCTTTTGTTGCAGATTTTTGAACCAGCGCTCTTAGCTTCGCTGCGGGCCGAAGAACTCCTGCTTTCACTCGGGACTCCTTATATCATCCACTTGGAACTGTTGCTTGTCCACTTAGATCCTTTGTTAGACCACTTGGACTTCTTGCTCTTTCTTTTAATCTGCCCCTCCACCTTTGGGGCTAGTGCGCACATCCTCCTCATCGTCCAATATTGCTGTAATTGGACAATATCATAAATCTCATATCGCAGCCCCGCCGGATATCGTGCAATCGTCTGCTTTCGTCTTCCTCCGCCACATTACAAGCGCATCCATAAGCGATCAAATTCTTGATAAATTCTTCAACTGTTTTATCACCTTGCTTGACGTTATGATATTCAATAAACGCCTCTTGCCTATAATGGGTAGGCAAAAAAAATTTTTGCAATAACTTTTTCATCTTCTCCCAGCGATCTACTTTCGACTTCCCCTCTCTAGCGCGTTGCTTTTTCACGTGTTCCCACCAAATTGAAGCATGTTTTCGCAGCCTAATAGCCACTAACTTCACTTTTTGCCCCTCAGTTAGATCCTTAAGATCAAAAATCCTTTCTACCGTATGCAACCAATCAATAAACTCATCAGGATGAGCCTTACCATTAAACTCAGGAATTTCGATCTTCATTCCGAAATTTTGAGAAGAATTCTGATTTCCAGGTCGTACTCCTCGATTCGCCCCTGGTTCAGAACCCCAAAAGGGTTTACGTCTTCTTCTTCAACATCGGATGAATCCTCAAAATCCGCTCCTTCTTCGGATTGAACGCCCAATCTCGCCTCCGCAAGTTGTCGCTCCAAATCCTGGATTCGTCTTCTCTGTTCTTCAATTTCTACGTCTCGCAGATCTCTTAGACGCGGTTGGTCGCCCCGCTTTCAGAACGCCTCCACGCCCCGGCCACCACGAGCCCGCCGTCCACGACCGCGATTCTATTCAGCCATTGATTCGAGCAACTTGTGCTTTGATACCAATTGATGCCGAAGCGCGATAGAAAAATTGACTGAACAAGAAAATTCGTAGGAAGAACAATTCGTTCTCCAAATATGATTACCAAATAAAAATATTCAAGTCTGATGAAAAGAAACCCTAAAACAAGCTTATATAGACCCAAACCTATCCCTATTAGGAAACGTAATCATCAAAACGTAAATTAGGAAACTGCCAATTATTAAATTATCCCCAAAAAAATAATAAAAAATAGAAAAATCCATCTAAACGATCTCGAATCGCTAAAATCCATCGTTAATCACAGCGAAGGCGGTGTGTATTGATCAAGCACGCCGTTTCGCTACAGCTGACCAAATTTGAGCTCAATCGGACATAGTTGACTTCAAGCCCGCGGTTCGTCCGGTCGCCCTAACGATCCCACGGTGCATCATAACCGAACACCTTGAGTTCAAATTGAAACGTCGACTGATAACAAACATGCTGATGATCTACACTCCAACACGTGAGCTGTGGATAAAAGAACGCAGCTAGTGTAACTTGGATTTGTAGTCCCAGTTCGGGTTTTTCAAACACAAAAGAACTCGGTATAAACCGACCCATATGTATGACGTGGATCTAATAAACAAAAACATTTATAAATGAAATGTTTCATTAAGAAAATGATGGTCATTCATGAGGTTAATTGGTTTTCTTCAGCAACTAATATGAACAATAAGGCTGATTTTCAAGGACATAAAGCACAACCTCTACCGTTAATTTTCAACGACATGTGCATTTTACATACGGATAATTGTAACAATTGTTGATGAGCACGTCAAGAAAAGAAACGAAGCTGAAACCAAAATACTTTCGAACTCAATATAGTTCATCTATTTTATAGCTAGAAAATTAGTCCGGAGATCATTGCCCACTCGTCTAAAATTTGAAATGTTCAATGTAGTGTGCTTTAATGGTAAGTGTTTTAACAGATTACAAGCGATGACTTTACTGGTTGAGAAGTTTACAGATCCAACCCATTTGGATTTTTGTACTTTTCATCTTGATGATGACCCAAGGAGTATCAGGTGCAGTTTGACATTAGTACAGGTGAATCATTCTCAGAGGCCCAAACAATCATAATATCAGGGATAATTAGGCATTATTTCATAATAGCTCCCAAATTTGAAAATGTTACAAATCACTATCCCAAGCACTGATACCGTAGCACAATAGACCCTGCACTCTGAAAAATTATAGGTTGACTCTTAAACTTTGATTTTTGTTGCAACGGCTACTAGTCTGCATAAGTGTTATTGAGAATGGATTAAATTAATTTTCTTGTCTAACTTAGCTGAACTATTGTTAACTTCATTAGTCATACATCCTTTCTATTTTCTTATCTACATTCACCATGTAGTAGGGATTATTCTAGTCAAGAAAAATGAGCAAGTCCCATTTTAGGGAACGTTTAATTTGCTTTGCAGAGGAAAAAAAATAGCGACAAAAACAAAATCCAAAGCTCAAGAAGATAATATGTAACTTCTCAAAGGTCCTGTCGTGACGTGGTCAAAGTTCGGGAAAGTAATTTACGACTAATTTGTGCAATTCGGCTAATTTTCAACGACAGAAAGCAATCATCTACGGTTAATTTTCAAAGACATGAGCGATTAATCTTGTTTAGTGCATGTGTATTGCTAGGTTGTCGTAGTTGCTATGAAAATATTACCGACAGTCATTGAAATTCATGACTATACTAAAACTTGATACATATGCACCACATTGAGATGAAAACTAGAAATATAGGAAAGAGGGAAACATATTGAATTGAGAAGAGTAGGTCGACACAATTCTAAAATTGTTTGGGCCATAATGTAATCAACCCTTCTAACCATGACAAAAGACAACTCAACCATCTTATCAAAACTAACAACGTATTATTTATCACGATGAATGCCACCGACGGCAGAATTTTGAAGATTCTTACATATTTTGCACCTAGTCGGGATTGACATAGAGGTTAATTAGGTTGGAGGGAAGGGAGGCAACTTTTTAAGAAGGTCACAGAGTAGCAAATCTAGAGTCTGAAGACTTGACGTGAACTAGATTTCTGATGGAAGGCTGGATATACAAGTACCTCGAAGCCTTAGTTCTCTGAGACGACATAGTTTCGAAATACCACTCAGAATGACTCCCTCCAAACTCCTACACCAGGAGGCATGTACTTCTTCCAGGTCTATCAACTCTCCAATGTAACGAGGGAATTCCCTTAAGAAACAAGAATCCATCTTTAGCACTTTCAATCTCTGCAAGTAGTCAGTTGAATCCAGCTAGCAATCTCGAAATACCTGTACCCAAAATATCCAACTCTACTAATGAGAATCTCAAATTACAAATGGATTTCGGAAGCTTTCCTAGCCCATGACAATCCCTCAAAGACAAGCGTCGAAGTTCCACCAAGTATCCAATTGACTCGGGCAATTCAAGAATTTTCGCATCATCCAAGGCCAACGCTAAAAGAGCTTTAGTTCACAAACTGAACTAGGAACATGAACCAATGAGAAGCAATTAGTGGCACTAAGAATTTGCTGCTGAAATAATTTGCCTATGGATGCAAGAAGTTGTCGTACGGAAGTGCCATCAATCAGGAGCTCTCTCAAAGCATTCATCCCATCCATTTCCGTTGGCAAGATGCTAAGTTCGGTGCAGAACTTCAAATTCAGGGTAACCAAAAGCTTCAGATCATTAATTGAAGGATCTAAATGAACCAATCGAGAACATAACTCAAGAATCAGTATCTCCAAATTTGGCAAGAGGAGAAGCTGGGGGTAACTAATAAGTCCACACAACCTGTAAGACGAGACATTCAAACGTTCCATTTGCAAAACAAGGGAAAAAGTTCAGATGGAGTAGAACTCTAAATGTACTTAAGGGCCAACACAAACACAACAACAAATGAGCTACAGACCCACCTTAATTCTTTTCCAAGCTCCCAAGATTCTGTAACCTTACTCCACGAAAGATCGAGAATAACTAGGTTCTCATTTTTCACTAAATTCATGCTGATTTCATCTCGAGGGCACCCTTGCCAATGAAGCCACTGAACATTCAATAATGCATCTGCAAATTGTCTACCGATATTGGCGTGACCCAAGCTGAGAAATGTCGTGTTCGGCAGGATCTCCAAGCCTGCCTCTTCAGTGTTAAGGTGGTCTGTTCCCTGTATGATGGACCACAATAGTCAAGTAGAGAAACATGAGGAAGTATTCAGACAATAAAATAGTTACTATGGATGCCTGAAGGTAACTTTGTTCCATCCGACAAACCTTTTTACTCTTGTTCGTGTCCTGGGCTATGGCAGGAATGTACAATCCAAAAATTGTTCCAGGATCATGGAAACCTTTGCGGATAATCTCCCTGGCAAGGCACCTTAGCATGCTGTGCATACCTATTTTATTTTCTTCCATTTGTATTAGGGACATATGACGAAGGACCTCGATTTCATCATGAGGACGATCATAATGATGGCACATATATGAGGCAATTTGACAATCCACATCAGGGGTAAAACATGAAATATCAAGATACATCTGCTTTTGGTTTTCATCTAGTGCATCATAAATAATGCTCAGAATCTTCTGGTAATCCTCCTGAAATTGTTGTATGAGATCTTCAAATCTAATCCATTCTTCTAGTCCTTTACTGTGCAAAAAAGAACCAAAAACTTTGAGAAGTAGTGGAAGTCCCTTCACAGCCTTCACTGTTTTGATTGCAATTTCAACATAAGAAATTCGTTTGACACTCTTTCCGATTGCACAGTCCCAGAAAAAGTTGAAAGCTAGATTATCATCCATCGGGTTAACATCGTAAGTATGAGCCAACCCTTGAGCAACAAAACCTTGAAGAATGCTTCTTTCTTTTGAGGTGACAATTATTCTGCTTCCAGAACCAAACCAATCAAGCTTAGCTCCTACAAATTCCTTGAGGAGGGACCCCTTTTCCACATCATTGAGAACAATGAGAACTTTCATATACCTAAATATTTCTTTTAGAAATCGTACTCCTTTGAAAGCAGAAGCAACCTCATACTCTCTTTTCAAAATATTGAAGATCAACTTGGTTTGAAGATACTGAACACCACCAGGTTGCTGCGTCGTTTCTTCAATCTCAGCTAGGAAACTGCAAGCGTCAAAGCGAAGGGATGTTTGGTCATATGCGAGCTTGGCAAGAGCAGTCTTTCCAATGCCATCTCTCCCATGGATTCCAAAAATTCTTACGGCATTTACTTCCAGTTCCAATAATTTCATTATTTCCGATATTTGACTGTCCTGAAGCTCCCATAAAGGTACTTAAGTTGAGGAGAATGATATAGTCAATAGAGAGGGGTTGAGAAGTGAAGAAATTTACCGAGGTACTGAAAGTTCAGATGATATTGCCATTCTCTGAAACAGGTGCTTTGAATGTGCCTGCAAATCAATCATATGCCTTGCTGGTTGAGATGTTGTGACTAATGTTTAGTTGACAGAGCAGATAGGTTGTTGAAGATAACCTCCACTGAAGTTTTTCCAACACAATCATTCACTCCATGCATCCCATTTAAGCTAAAGAAACGATGATATACATGCTGTCTCAATTATGGAAAAATCTATTAAGTAAATCTGGCTTACTAAGCATTAAAGAGCCTAGTTTTTCTTTTTATGAGAAAAGAACTATATGCAAATGTATGAGATTAATCTACATGATGTGATTAGTTAAATATTAACCCTAAATAATGCACGATAGATGACATGCATATTAATGAGATTAATTGGTTCAAAATAAAAATTTAATGAGATTAACTAAATTTAATGCAATCTATATGACATTTTTATTTGATTTTTGTTTAATTAATAAAAACTATAGACTATCCTAAGTATATATGTATGATTCTAAGCATGGGAGCCCTAAATCATGGATGCACTTAAGGTGTTAAACATGCAATTAACTTATGACGTGTGATTTGCATGACAATTAATAAACTTAAGTGACGCATTATAGCACTTGTTATATGTATAACTTACCAATCTCAATTGATAACATGTTATTTTAAGGCAATCAAATCATTCACTCATAACAATCACGCATAAGACTATGTTGAAGGTCGAAGCCTTAACATGTCTTAAATAATAAGGACTAGTCAAAACATATTAAATAAACCCAAGGTTATATTATCTAATTACATGCAATTAAAAATTTATAATAAGAATAACCCACATAAAATTGCACCCCGCCTTGGCTTACCTCGAATAGGATTTACCTAGGGCGTCACAAGGACGCAATCCCCTGTTTCCTTCTTTAAAGACCGAGTATGCGATATTGAGAGAGCACCAAAAATTTTATTTCCTATTTTTAATATTTCTTTCAATTGCAATAATATCAAGCGAAATTGCTCTTCAAGTTTTTCCCTGAATAAATCAATTTTCCAACTTGGCACCACATATGAATTTCGGCTTATTCAAAGGAATTATGGGCTTGGCCAAGCTCTTAATTCATGGGCTCGGTTCAATTTACTAAATATAATATCATTCAATTAAGTCAATTGGCGGCGGTCCAATAATTATTGAAATCCTCATAAGAATATATATGCAATTTACTAATATTTTTGCTTAGGGGTCGAGATTGATCTCTAAATTTTTATACAATAAATAACTAAATGATTCGTCAAAATTTAGGTCTCAACGTCAAGTCCCCGTACTCATGCTGTCTCTGATTTGCAGAAATAAGATGTTCTCCGACATCTCATTTGAGTTACCAATCAATCCATAATAAATCAGTAGAGACTTCTAATTGAATTAAATTGCTTGATAAATTGATTAAATCAAAACCCTAAAGTTGCAGTCGATATGGATTTGAAATATCTAGTCACCCATGAAATTTCTCCCAACTGCAAAAATAACAAATTACCAAATAATCCTCATTGGAGTAGTTTAATCCCTTTATTCGCCATAGTCCAAGTGACGGATGGTCAACGACCAAAGGGCGAAGCTTAAGCAGTCCCCTGTCGACTTATCGAATGGAGAATCTGATAACCATAAGCAAAACAGCCCTTTTGCTTCTCAACATTATCCAAAGTTGCTTTTAGTATTAGGTGGGTTTGAACAAACCAAAATCCTCTAAAATTTTGTACACGGCTCAAACTTAATATACGATTTAACAAAACCAGCGAAGCTCGAGCTCTGACGGTACACGTCATCGTGAATGTTGATGTCATAATCAAGAAGATGATAGCGAATGGACTCGAGAATGTCGGAATTGAAAATGGGGTTCTTCGGAAATATTAATGTCCGCAAGAAATTTCTTCCCCTTTCCTTGTGTGTTGTTTTCTTAAGAGAGTGTTTGGTTGCGGTCGCAGACTTTCAGTGGGCGACCATAAATGGACTAAGCAAGAGAAGTACACATAGGTGGTGTCACGCCCCAAACTCCACGGCACGCAACATCCCTATCTTGGTTGATTAACTGCGACGTCCCAGGAAACATCGCCGACCCACGCCCAACAGAGATCAAGCACAAGCGGAAGTAATAAATAAATAAAACCCAAACAACTATAAGTATAAGCCAAGGATAGCTATGCACCACTCCAGAAAATGATTACACATTTATATTACTATTAAAAATCATTTGTACAATATTTACAAGCACAGGTAAAGATACAAATGGCCAGCAGCCACCTGGTCAAAAAGAGATAAGTGGCTAGGGAGGTCAGGCTAAAACTCAGGGAGAGGGCTACAGTCCAAAAAGTAGCGGCCCTCACTATTGGTTAACGACACTGGACGACCCTATTGCTCCCAGTCAGGATCGGACGACTCAGTGGGATCATCTGACAACTCCTCGGAGGCATTCTCACTAGATCCTGACTCCTCCGAATCCATGGCCTGGGCTCGCTCATCCTCGGAGTCCGGCTCCAACTCTGGGTCAAGGTAAAGCTCGAACCCCTCCTCGTCTGATCTTAACTCTACAACCTCTCCGTCCTCCTCTATGTCCTGCTTCATGGCCTCGGGTTCGTCATTCTCCTCCTCATCCATTGGGTCGGGGTCCTCTGCTAGTACATCGGACTCCTCATCCATCTCTTCCTCCTGCCTCATCCACTCGGGTGTGGCCTTTGGATCAATCACCTTCCCATCCGCTATAATTGGGTGCAACAGCCCAACACTATCGACCGGGATATCAACGGTCTTGAGGGGCTCTCCCTCATTTCCATCGGCATCCTGGTGGCACCATGTCACGTACTCCTGCTTCTGGTAAAAATACTCGCCTATATTCACAATCAGTTCAGATCAGTACCTCACAAAAACCTCCCCATTTCCTGAGGGGTAGGTACTGGTATCTTTGCCGGATCTGTCTGAGGATTCCAAAGCAGTCGGTGGTCTCTCCATTCTCACGGCCGGTGGTCTAAAAAGTTTCGGTTTACACAACCGTGAGACGAATCTCATTGAGTTTAACCCCTAAACCTAGGCTAGGCTAGCATGTAATCTCCTGACCGGAAACAAATATTTAAAGCCATAATGCAACAACAATCAAACAATTCTCTAACCCTGCAGGTTAGACAGTTTAATATATAATAATCACGGTACATACATGGCATACATAGTCACACGTACGCCAAACACATACTCAGGCACCGAGTCTCACACACTCGCATGCCAGTCCATGCATGTTCATGCATGCAAATGTCGTCAACATGTCAAGCGCATATTTCTCGGCCCACTGGCCCACACTGGTACACTGGCAATTGCCCAATTTATTAACATTTATTATGACTCAAGTCAACAATAATCACGGCTCGGTGCGTCTAGCCTGCTTCAAAGTGCATGAGGCGCAGCACCGATCTGGCCCAATGTCTCTAGCATGCTTCAAAGTGCATGAGGCGCAACACTGATCTCCTTACGAACCAGAGCCTGCTTCAAAGTGCATGAGGATGGTCGTCTTCCGGATGTACGGGCATCGTCCTGCTTCAAAGTGCATGAGGACGGTATCGACCCGAAGGTCACGATCCGAAGGTCCTTAGGTGATCACACAACCAATTATTATACGAACCCCGCGTAATACGCCTGTGGGGTATTTTAGGTGATCACATGCTCATGGGTGTACGCATTTTCGCGTAATTTCATCACATACCTCACTCTTGGCATACACGATGTGTGTCCATGTTATGCAATGCAATGCACCACGAGCACCAATATAATTCAAACACTTAACGTCAAAACACGTGCCTAATTAGCCCAATTGATACCGTGTGGCCTAACGCGCGATTCACAAATCAACAATTAATTGCAAGTCAAAACAGTATCCAATCACACTCCACAAAAATCAGCCACACAACATGCGACATGGTAGTATGCAATCAATCACAATTAAGCACGAGTTACATACAATCAGTCAACCCGAACATACCTAGCAATTTCACCAATGGGCTCCTAATCTAGCCATTTAGTCCAATTATTCTCCTCAATAAATTCTCATTGATCCACTACATTTTCTCGATAATAATTTCTACCAATCGGTCCTCAACCCAATCTGAAATATACACCGATACTACCTAAGCTAGTCCAAAATGCACCGATAATATCTAAACCAATCCAGAAAAATGTACTATCAGTCCTAATCCGGGTTTAGAAATTTTACTCACTTAATCTTGGACCACGACGACGAAGAACGGCGACCGATCACCAGTAAGCAGTGGAACCCGGCGGCGGCATTCCGACAATGGCATACGGCCGACGGTGTACGGAACCGTACGGACTGTACGGACGTCGTACGGTCATTGTACGGATGGACAATGAGCGATGACGTCACGGGATGCCGGGAACGTCCGCGATGACAGCAGCTAGGCCGATTGGGCTCCGTGCGGCGGCGGTGATGCTCGGGAGAGAAAAAGGGAGAGAAAGAGAGAGAAAGGGGTCGGACAGAGGCGAGGCTGAGACTAGGGACTGAGGTGGTCAACGGTGGGGCACGGAGGCCGGCGGCGGCGCTCCGGTGGCCGGCGGCTTGCTCCGGCTAAGCTTGCCGAGAGAGAGGGAGAGTGATCGGGAGGAGAGGGAGAGTTCTGGCCGTGAGGGACGGTGAGGAGAGAGAGAGAGGATTAAATTTTGATAAAAAAAAATAGGGCTAGGGCGCCAAGTGTCGCCAATATAGCAAAAATGACCATTTTACCCCTCATCCAAAGGCTACCATTAAATCTTATCCAATAATTCAAGGGTATTTTGGTCCTTTGCTGCAATAATTAGGATAAGTCCAAATTTAATTAATTTCCTTAATTATCCTCTAAAATTCGGAACCAAAAATAGCCTAGGGCAAAACCGTCATTTTTCCGGTCCCGGGTCGAAGTTCCATTTTTCGCCCGTACCAACCCTCCATGTGCGTGGCCAACATAATGTGGCGTCGGAATCGCGAAAATAGCTTCTTAAGCCCTTGAAAATCGATTGTCAAGTTCTGGGAATAAAATAATATTATTTTTTACTTCCGAGCCGAAATTCCAATATTTGACCGAAACCACTCTAAATATGCGTGGCCATCCCAAAATGACATCGGTTTCAAAAAATAACCTCATTTGGCCTTGAAAAGTGACTCTGGTGTCCCGAGGGGCAAAATTGTAATTTTTCATCCCCGAACCGAAAGTCTAATTTTTACTCGTACTAACTCCAAATGTGTGTGGCCAGTATAATATGATGTCAGATTCCCAAAAATAGTCTCTTAAACCTTCGAAAATCGACATCGAAATCCGAGCCCAATTCCGTGAACAAAACTCGCTAAACTTTCAATTTCAGGGTCTCTCATTAACGGGCGGCTATTTAGAGGTTACGCGTATCGACCTAAGGCTATCTGTATCGTAATGGTCTCGATCATTGAGAGAATGAGAAATTATTCCTAGTTCCAGAGGTCACGATCGTTTGGTTCAAGTTCAGGACTAGTTGGCCACGTGCATTTTCGGTCGTGCAGAATCACCTGCGTCTCTATTGTACATTGTAGGCCTTGGCCAAACTCAATCCATTACTCTTTCCTACGATCGGCTCACGTTGACCCAAAATATTCCCTCAATGTCTCTCGTGATCAGTGTCCGTTTCACGATAGGGTCCCCGGTCCATGACCGTTTTCTAGTTAGCTATATCCCATTGGTTAGTATCCCGAGAGTGATGCTCACGAATAAGACTTACTAAAATGAAATGTGAATTAATATCAGTTTTATTGATCCCGGAATTATATCGAAATTCAGGCTATTACAATTCTTCTCCCCTTACAAAAATTTCGTCCTCGAAATTTGCGATCTATCCTTATCTACTCAAATAACTGGGGGTGTTGATGTCTTATAGTTTCTTCGCTTTTCCACGTGGCACCTTCTATTCTATGGTGCTCCCAGACAACTTTGACCATCGGGATCGTCTTGTTCCTCAACACACTCTTTTCTATCCTCAATCCTGACTGGTCTTTCTACGTACGACACTTTATTGTCCACTTTTATCTCCTCATACCTCAAGATATGAGTCGGGTCTGGTTCATACTTTCTTAATATCGACATGTGGAAAACACTGTGTACTTGTGACAAATTAGACGGTAAGGCAAGTCGGTAAGCCATATCTCCAATCTTTTCCAAAATTTCAAATGGCCTGACATACCTAGGACTCAATTTTCCCTTCTTGCCAAATCTAGATAATCCCTTCATAGGCGACACCTTAAGAAACACGCGATCTCCAACCTGAAACTCTAAAGGGCGTTGTCTTCGATCGGCATAACTTTTCTGGCGACTCTGCGCCGTTCCGAGTCTGTCTCGAATGACCTCAACTGCCTCAACTGTCTGCTGTATCAACTCTGGACTCGTGATACTCCGTTCACCCACTTCATCCCAACACACCGGTGTCCTGCACGCCCTACTATATAAGGCCTCAAACGGTGCCATCGAATGCTCTGCTGATAGCTATTATTATAGGCAAACTCCACCAAGTGTAACTGTTCCTCCCATTTGCCTTGGAAATCTATCACACAAGCTCTCAAAGGCATATCCTCTAGGGTTTGAATGGTCCTTTCAGAGTGGCTATCTGTCTGTGGATGGTAGGCTGTACTGAACTGTAACTTCGTTCCTAGGCCATTTGTAAACTTTTCTAGAAGTTGGCCGTAAATTTCGGATCACGGTCCGAAGTAATCGTTACTGGTACTCCATGCAACCTCACGATCTGCCTCACATACAAGTCTCCGTATCTTTCCAACTCAAAGTCATTTCGCACAGCTAGAAAATGTGCTGATTAAGTCTGTCTATCCACTGTTACCCAAATTGAATCATGTCCTCTCTGGCTTCTTGGCAGTCCCATCACGAAAATCCATGGTGATATGTTCTCATTTCTACTCCGAGATTTCTAACGGTCTCAATAATCCTCCGGACTTACAATCTTTGTGCCTTCACTTGTTGGCACGTCAAACACTTAGTCACATGCCCGGCCACATCCACCTTCATTCCATTTCACCAATAATGTTGTCTCAAATTCTGGTATATTTTCGTACTTCCCAGGTGGATACTGTAATTGTTCCTATGAGCTTCCGATAATATTTCTTCTTTAAGTTTCACATCATCCTGCACATACAATCGCCCTCGAAACTTCAGAACTCCATCTCGGACGCTTGAAAGTCTGGTTTCCTCTTAGCTGCATCCATTTCAACAATCTTTTGGATTTCTGAGTCCGTAGACGGTAGTTCCTTAATCTTGACCTGAATTTCTGGCTTAATCCTCAAGGCGGCCAGCAAATTCGATACGTGACTTATCTCCAACTTAAACTCTGAATCCCTAAGTCTTTCCAACAAGGTCCATTCCTCGGCCATTAGATGCACCAAACTAGATTTTCGACTCAGAGCATTTGCCACTCGATTGGCTTTCCCAGGATGATATAGAATGTCGCAATCATAATCCTTTATGAGCTTCATCCATCGGCATTGCCTCATGTTCAACTCTTTTTGCAAAAATAGGTACTTGAAGCTTTGATGATCAGTATAAATTTGGAACTTCTCTCCACACAAGTAGTGCCTTCAGATCTTAAGTGCAAACACGATAGCAGCTAATTCCAAATCATGTGTCGGGTAATTCATCTCATGCGGCCTCAATTGACGCAACGCATATGTCACCACTTTTCCATGTTATATCAGCACACAACCCAATCTTCTTAGCGAAGCATCGCTATAAATCTCGAATCCTCCTAGGCCCGACGGAATGGTCAATACAGGAGCAGTCGTTAACCGATGTTTCAATTCCTGAAAACTCCTTTCACACTTGTCATCCCACTCAAACTTCACCTCCTTCTTAAGCAGTCTTGTCATTAGCATGGCTATTGACGAAAATCCTTCTACGAATCGCCTGTAATAACCAGCCAATCCTAGAAAACTTCGAATCTCGGTTATTGATGTCGGTCTAGGCCACTTGGTAACTGCTTCAATCTTAGCTGGATCTAACGAAATTCCATCCCCATAAACGATATGTCCAAGAAATCCTACTCTACGGAGCCAAAACTCACACTTGCTGAACTTAGCATACAATGCATGCTCTCTCAAGATCCGTAGCACTTCAGTCAAGTGTAGCTCATGCTCCTCGGGGCTCTTAGAGTACACTAGTATATCGTCAATAAAAACTATTACAAACTGATCTAGAAATTCCTTGAACACCTGATTCTGATTCATCAAATCTATGAAAGCGGCTGGGGCATTCGTTAATCCAAAGGGCATAATCGTAAATTCATAATGCCCATATCGAGTCCTGAAAGCAATTTTAGGAATGTCCTCATTTCTAATCCTTAGCTGATGGTACCCGGTTCTCAAATCTATTTTGGAAAACATTGAGGCTCCTTGCAACTGATCAAACAGATCATCAATCCTCGGCAGTGGATACTTATTCTTCTTTCATCACTTGGTTCAGCTGTCGGTAATCTATGCATAACCTCAGGGTTCCGTCCTTCTTCCCGACAAATGTAATCGCGCTCCCCCATGAAGACACACTAGGGCGAATTAAACCTTTGTCCAGTAGTTTCTGTATTTGGACCTTTAACTCTTTCAATTTCGATAAGGACATCCTATACGACTCTTTCGAAATTGGCTCTATCCCTTGCGCCAATTCAATCACAAACTCCACTTCTTGCTCGAGACGATAAACCTGGCAATTCACGAGGAAACACCTTAGGAAAATTGCTTACTACGGGTATATCTTCCAACTTAGGTTCCACAATTCTTTGGATCCACAACATTCACCAAATATCCTTCACACCCTTCATCCAACAAACTTACTCATCTCAAGCGAGGAAATCCAAGGGATCGAGGTTCCTCCTTGGTTTCCGAAATACAAAAACTAGGGCATCCTTACGGATTAAATTGGATCGTCCTATCACTGCAATCCCCTATAGCTTTCTATCGGACTAACCAGTCCATCCCAATAATCACATCAAAATCGAATATGGCTAATACTTCGCCAAGTCGATACTCTCTTCCTTACCCCCAATGATTATCTTACAGTTAGGGCATCCGAAAGAAACTAGCAACCTATCATTCATAGGTGTCGACATGCAAAGTACATTCTCAAGCAACACTGGTTTTATACCAACCAACTCAATAAATTGACTCGAAACAAACGAATGGGTTGCCCCCGAATCAAACAATGCATACGCGGCATGATCACACAAGGAAATGGTACCTGTGACCACGCCCGGCGCATTTTCAGCTTCCTTGCGCGCCATTACATAAATCCTTCCTTGAGTTAGCGGTCGCCCCTAATTAGCCGGTGGGGGAGGTCTGGCTTGATTTCCAGCTTGTGGTGGCGGTACTATGGATGGTCCTGATGGTTGCATCTGCAGGCAAGTACGAATCTGAAACTCCATACTTCCGCACTTAAAACACGCTCTATATCTACTCAATTGAGGACTCGGTTTCCCGATATTCCGCCTGGCTGGTAGGACAAATCGCCTATTTCCAGTCATAGGTTTCTTTCCCAAATGGCGATTATCTCTATTTTGAGCAAACCGCGATCCCGAAGCGGCTGCCCTTTCCTGCTGATCTCGTTCCGTAATTTGCGCTCGTCTATGCATCTCCCCATAATCTTTGATATCATGGGACAAAATCAAACTCCGAAGATCTGGCTTCAGTCCATCCCGAAATCTTCGAGCTCTATCTCTTGGATTCTCTACCATAGTTGGTACAAACTTAGCTAATCTTGCGAATTCTGCCTCGTACTGATCCACAGTCATTTGTCCCTAGCGCAAGCGCATAAATTCTATCAATTTCTTTTCTTGTGCATTCTTTGAGAAATACTTTTCATAAAAATTTTTCACAAACACAGCTCAAGTCGGGGCCGTTCCTATCGAAAACACTATGCTTTCCACGGCATTCTACCAATCATTTGCACCCTCTTGTAGCTGGTAAACCGCCACTGTCACCTTCTTTTCATCGGTGCACCCCAAAACCTTGAAGGTTTTCTCCAATTCTTCTATCCATCTTGGCGCAGCCTCGAGGTCACCACGACCATGAAATTTAGGCAGTTTCAATTTCATAAATTGCTCTACTAACTAGGGCATCTGCCTAACCCCTGCGAGCTAGACTGTCCAACATTAGCTTGATTCTCATTTGCAGCAGTAGTGACTATAGTCTCAGCGGCCTGAGCTGCCATATTATCTCTCCCTTGAGCTTGCCTATCTAGCACATTCCCGATCCTTTCTAATACTCGTAGAACTCCTTCCATACGTGGATCTTCCACCAGTCTAATATCAACTCGAGGGTCTACTGCAGCTCCCACATTAACTCCAAGGTTTTCTACTGCTCTAGCTCGAGTACGACCTCCACCTCTGGTTCCTCTTCCTGCACCCCTTCTGGGAACTCTTCCTATACCTCTCCCCTCGCTACTCATCTTGGCGACTCGATTCTATAACTACTTGCTATAATTCCATTAAGGAATTAAAGACTTAAACCAATCTATCCCAATCTAAGTCCTAGACAGGTATCAAACAACAATTAAACAATCAGCATGCGGCTTAATAAAAACTAGCCAACTCATCACCCAAGGGATTCACATACTCACCTCGGGTCCTGCCGTGTCTGCACTTACGGGTCACACAATCACAATTCAAACACAATCACAAGTTGTCACAAGATACATGTAGCACACGAGGTCACCCTACTGGCTACCCAGGGTCTCATTGCTCCTTATCACTCCAGGCTTTGACCTAATTGGACCAAATGGGACCTTGCTCGATAACAATTCCGTCTTGGATGTCACATCCCGAACCCCACAGCACGCAACATCCCTATCTTGGTCGATAAACTGCGACGTCCCAGGAAACGTCACTGCCCCACGCCCAACAGAGATCAAGCACAAGCGGAAGTAATAAATAAATAAAACCCAGACAACTACAAGTATGAGCCAAGGATAGCCATGCACCACTCCAGAAAATGATTACACATTTATATTACTATTAAAAATCATTTGTACAATATTTACAAGCACAACTAAAGATACAAACGGTTAGCAGCCACCTGGTCAAAAAGGGATAAGTGGCTATGGAGGTTAGGCTAAAACTCAGGGAGAGGGCTACAGTCCAAAAAGTAGCGGCCCTCACTCATCGGGCTAAGGACATTGGACGACCTTATGGCTCCCAGTCTAGGATTGGACGACTTAGTGGGATCATTTGACAACTCCTTGAGGCATCCTCACTAGACCCGACTCCTCCGAATTCGTGGCCTAGGCTCGCTCATCCTCGAGTCCGGCTCCAACTCCGGGTCAAGGTAAAGCTTGAACCCCTCCTCGTCTGATCCTAACTTTACAACCTCTCCGTCCTCCTCTACGTCCTGCTCCATGGCCTCGGGTTCGTCATTCTCCTCCTTATCCATCGGCTCGAGGTCCTCTACTAGTACATCGGGCTCCTTATCCATCTCTTCCTCCCGCCTCATCCACTTGGGTGTGGCCCTGGATCGATCACCTCCCCATCCGCTATAATTGGGTGCAACAGCCCAACACTATCGACCGGGATATCAAAGGTCCTGAGGGCTCTCCCTCATTTCCATCGGCATCCTGGTGGCACCATGCCACGTACTCCTGCTTCTGGTAAAAATACTCGCCTATATTCACAATCAGTTTTGATCGGTACCTCACAAAAGCCTCCCCATTTCCTGAGGGGTAGGTATTGGTATACTGCCGGATCTGCGCACGGGGATCCCAAAAAGAGTCGGCGGTCTCTCCATTCTCACGACCGAAGGTTTGAGAAGTTTCGGTTTACTGAACCGTAAAGACGAATCTCGTGAGTTTAACCCCTAAACCTAGGCTAGGCTAGCATGCAATCTCGATCGAAACAAATATTTAAAGCCATAATGCAGCAACAATCAAACAATTCTCGACCCTGCGAGGTTAGGCAGTTTAATATATAATAATCACGGCACATACATGGCATACATAGTCATCGTGACGCCAAACACATGCTCAGGCATCGAGTATCACACACTCACATGCCAGTCCATGCATGTTCATGCATGCAAATGTCGTTAGCATGTCATGCACATATTTCTTGGCCCACTGGCCCACACTGGCACACTGGTAATTGCCCAATTTATTAACATTTATTATGACTCGAGTCAACAATAATCATGGTCCGGTGCATCTAGCCCGCTTCAAAGTGCATGAGGCGCAAAGACCGATCGGCCCAATGTCTCTAGTCCGCTTCCAAAGTGCATGAGGCTCAACACTAATCTCCTTACGAGCGAGCCTACTTCAAAGTGCATGAGGATGGTCGTCTTCCGGATGTACCGGGCATCATCCCGCTTCAAAGTGCATGAGGACGGTATCGACCAAGGTCACAATCCAAGGTCCTTAGGTGATCACACAGCCAATTATTATCCGAACCCCGCGTAACACGCTTGTGGTATTTTAGGTGATCAAATGCTTATGGCGGGTACATTTTTTCGCGTAATTTCATCACATACCTCACTCTTGGCATACACGATGCGTGTCCATGTTATGCAATGCAGTGCAATGCAGCACGAGCACCAAATATAATTCAAACACTTAACGTCACAACATGTGCCTAATTAGCCCAATTGATACCGTGTGGCCTAACATGCGATTTACAAATCAACAATTAATTGCAAGTCAAATAGTATCCAATCGCACTCCACAAAAATCAGCCACACAACATGCGACATGGTAGTACGTAATTAATCACAATTAACACGAATTACATACAATCAGTTAACCCGGACATACCCGGCAATTTCACCAATGGGCTCCTAATCTAGCAATTTAGTCCAATTATTCTCCATAATAAATTCTCATTGATCCACTACATTTTCCCGATAATAATTTCTACCAATCGGTCCTCAACCCGATCTAAAAATATACACCGATACTACCTAAGCCATTCCAAAATGCATCGATAATACCTAAACCAGTCCAGAAAAATGCACTATCAGTCCTAATCCGGGTTTAGAAATTTTACTCACTTAATCTTGGACCATGACGATCAAGAATCGGAGGCCGACATTGGTGAGCGATTGGGCCGACGGCGGCGTTCCCGACGACGGCGTACGGCTGGCGGTGTACGGAACCTTACGGATTGTACGGACGTCGTACGGTCACTGTACAGACGTCGATGAACAGTGATGTACGGATGTCGAGAAACATCACGGTGGTAGCTTTTGGGCGATTGGGCTTGGCGTGGGCGGGCATGAGGCGCGCGGGCGGTGGTGATGCCTGGGGAGAAAAAGGGAGAGAAAGAGAGAGAGAAAGGGGTCGAACAAAAGGCGAGGTTGAGGCTGGGGACCCGAGGTGGTTGACGGTGGGCACGGGCCATGGCCGACGGCAAAGGCGCTCCGTGGTGGTGGCGGCTTGTCGACTAAGCTTGCCGAGAGAGAAAATGAGAGAGAGAGAGTGATCGAGAGGAGAGGGAGAGTTCTGGCTGTGAGGGACGGTGAGGAGAGAGAGAGAGGATTAAATTTTGATAAAAAAAAATAGGGCTAGGGCGCCAAGTATCGCCAATATAGCGAAAATGACTATTGTACCCCTCATCCAAAGGCTACCATTAAATCTTATCCAATAATTCAAGGGTATTTTGGTCCTTTTGCTGCAATAATTGGGATAAGTCCAAATTTAATTAATTTCCTTAATTATCCTCTAAAATTCGGAACCAAAAATAGCCTAGGGGCAAAACCGTCATTTTTCCGTCCCGGGTCGAAGTTCCATTTTTCGCCCGTACCAACCCTCCATGTGCGTGGCCAACATAATGTGGCGTCGGAATCGCGAAAATAGCTTCTTAAGCCCTTGAAAATCGATTGCCAAGTTCTGGGAATAAAATAATATTATTTTTCACTTCCGAACCGAAATTCCAATTTTTGATCGAAACCACTCTAAACATGTGTGGCCACCCTAAAATGACATCAATTTCGAAAAATAACCTCATTTGGCCTCGAAAAGTGACGCTAGTGTCCGGGGGCAAAATCGTAATTTTCATTCCCGGACTGAAATTCTAATTTTTACTCGTACTAACTCCAAATGTGTGTGGCCAGCATAATATGCCGTCGATTCCCAAAAATAGTCTCTTAAGCCTTGAAAATCAATATCGAAATCCGGGCCCAATTTTGTGAATAAAACTCGCTAAACTTTCAATTTCAGGGTCTCTCACTAACGGATGGCTGTTTAGAGGTTACGCGTATCGAGTTAGGGCTATCCGTATCGTAATGGTCTTGATCATTGAGAGAATGAGAAATTATCCATAGTTCCAGAGGTCACGATCGTTTAGTTCAAGTTCATGACTGGTTGACCACGTGTACTTTCGATATTGCAAAATCACCTGCGTCCCTATTGTACATCGTAGGTCTTGGCCAAACTCAATCCATTACCCTTTCCTACGATCGGCCCATGTTGGCCCAAAATATTCTCTCAGTGTCTCTCGTGATGAATGTCCGTTTCACGATAGGGTCCCTGGTCCATGTAACGTTTTCTAGTTAGCCATACCCCATTAGTTAGTATCCCGAGAGTGATCAATTCCGGGCGAGACTTACTAAAATGAAATGCGAATTAATATCAGTTTTATTGATTCCGGAATTATATCGAAATTCGGGCTGTTACAGGTGGAGAATGTGGATTAAAGCAGACATAAAATGTACTCTTTTCTTAATCTTTTGGACCAGGAAGCTTCAATCAATTAAGGTTGAGACTGGAACACATGTTTCAAATGTTGATATTCTAGTTATTTGATATGTCATATTATCAGCTATAAATCAATGTATTCTAATTCTTATTATCCCATGCAAAATTAGAAATAAAAAAAGTGATGGGTCACGTTCCTTTATTTTTTATTTTATTTTATTGAACAAGGACTATAAAATTACAGAATGCATGCATGCCTGTGTTATTATATGAAAAGAGTTTAATATCAGACATCAAGATTCTCGTATCTGGTGGTGCCGTACGCTTCCAATCACTAATGCATAATGTAAGGAAATTTTTGGTTAATATATAATCATGCAAAACATAAGGTGGAAAAAATATTAGAAGAAATACATATCTCGGTAACGTAGATCTATACAATAATTTCTTTATACAATAACTTTTCCCGATGAATTTAAACTAAAATCACGGTGAATTGTAATGATGTGACATTGAACGAACAACAAAACCGTAATCAAAAGAAAATTTAAATCTCTAAACCTTTACAATATGATTTTTCTAAATCTATCATACCTTTGCTACGGTCCTCGATTGAACTATGGCCAAATAAAAAGTCTTGATTAATAAAGACAATTTCTTTGATCTTTATGAAGCGATAAGACGGCATGCGAAGTTTGAGCTCTAATAGCATATGCTAGTTTATGCACATAATCCATCCAAACAATTATCAATGCTGGGTAACATAAACAAACAAGTTTCAAGTAAAGTGCAGATGATGATAATGAACATGCTAGGTTTTGAGCAAGACCTTAAAAGGTTCCCAGGACAATGAAATGGATGACCCTATGGTAGGATTATCCAGCCGAGTCTTTGGTCCCAACCCCTGGTGACAATAAAACAATAGGGGGTATTCCCGCGCGGAGGGAAAGATAAAGCTGCTCCAGAGTTTGAAAAGACTTTAAACTAGAGGACCTGAGTAGATCCTTAAAAGACTATATCTCTTAAGATATCTCCCTTAGGTCTTAGTGGATGTAAAACTCCAGAGGGGATGCACCCTCCTCCTTGGGAGGAAAAACATTCCGGGGGGCTCTGAGTTGTCCAGCCACCAAGACGTAAAACAAGGCGTGTATTCTTCCGGTCAACTCTGGGTTGTCTGACTGCCGGGACATAAAACAAGGTGTGTACTCTTCCGGTCAGCTCACTAATAGAGTTGGTTAGAAGTGCCCCAAAGCTGCAATGCACCTTGGAGTTAAAAGGTAACCACTAACAACCCCAACGAGAGCATCCCCCGGTTTAAATTCTAGGTAACATAAAAACTGAGTAGGTTAATGAAAATAGTGACTACATGAGATGTCCTGATTGCAATGTGGATGGTCCATCTTTGACCGTACCGAGGAGGTGGAATTTATTAGATGCATAAAAACTGACTCTAGATATCATCTGACTGCTACGCCCAAAAAATAAAACGAAAATCATTCGATAGTGAAAAACCATTAAAGGATTTACATTGTCACTCATCATATTTAGATCAATATTGAGATGTCGAATGAGATTCTTATAATTTCCTGACGAATTATTAGGTATAAGTTGAATAAATTGAGATGATATTTTCTCCGGCTTCAAATTTAGTGCAACCAAATTGAAGCAAATGTCCGACCAAAAAAAAATTGAAGGAAATGAAATCAATGAATCACCTACTCATTCTTTTGATCAGGCATCTGGAAGGACTGATTCCATCATGCAAACTATGATTTTTTTAGGGTAACCGATTCGATAAATAATTGACGACAAAAAACCATTCTAATCAGGAATCACAATGCAAACTATGATTTTCTTTTCTTTTTGTTTCTCTTTTTTTTTTTTTGCCAAAGTGCAAACAACAATATTTGGTTGCCCCTTACCAAAAAAAAAAAACAATATTTGGTTGCCGTATAATAACATAGGAAAACTTCATTTCCTCAATCAAGGTAAATCCACTGGCATTTGCTCTTATGGAAATTGTAACTAATTTACCTTGAATTCTTTTCTTCCACCAAATCAATTACCTTAGTCCCGAACAAAGTTCAACGCTGATTGTGTTCATTCTTAAAAACATATTTAAACGAAATTTTTTATATACTTACCAATATTTGTTAAAAACTTATTAGCACAAAAAAAAAGAATTCTTATATTTGAATAGAGAACAATATAGTTCTGCAATTTAGATACAAAAAGCATGCACAAATATCATTGTCCTACCTCAATTAAATATAACAGTGTGCCCCATGCTTTGGCTTTTTAATTCAGAACGGATAACAAAATATATATAAATTTACGTCTTTCGTGATTAAAAAAAGTCTAATTGAGCATTTGAAACATGTTTTTGAGAATCTCATTAGTCATCACCGGATGCACTTTCTCAGTAGCTCCATCCAAAACCATCCCTTCAATCTTCCACCGCTCAAGCAGTCAAGCTCAACATATATACCCACTTCCATGGTCTTTTTAACTCTACATTCTTACTTCAGAAACGAAATCATCCCCTCAATCTCCCACGTTCAGTGATCTCAAGCTATAAATTCTAGCCCAAAAACGAAAATGCTTCGGGAAATCAGCTGTCCCTTTGAGACCGATCGATTCAATGTTTTGAAATCCATTTGTGAGCATCATTTTGAAGATGATGATGATCGTGTCAGCGCAACATTTTATGCACCAACTCCTGCAAACGCGTACTCAAGGAGTTCAAGCTTCAGCAATATCTTACTGATGGAGAGTTGGAGCGAACTGCCCCTAAAAGTTGACGACTCGGAGGACATGTTGGTGTACGACGCTATGTGCGACGTGCTCAATTCTGGGTGGACAATGCCCTCGGTGTCGAATCAAGAACATGATTTTGAAGTGACGACTGTTGATTATGACAGCATTGGTCTGGGTTCGAATCAAGGACTTGATTTCGGAGTGACGACCGTAGATTATAACAGCATTGGTTCAGCAAAGGAGAAGAAATTGGAGATGGTGGAACAGGAGGTACAAGCGCTGGTCGAGAAGAAACATTATAAAGGAGTAAGGAGGCGACCGTGGGGAAAATACGCGGCGGAAATATGGGACCCAAGAAGAACGGGACAAGGATTTGGCTCGGGACTTACGAGACACCCGAGGACGCGGCATTGGCCTAATAATGGGCAGCTTTTGAGATGAGGGGGTCCAAGGCCAAGGTCAACTTCCCTCACCTTGTCGGTGAGGCCGAGTACGAGCCTGTCAGGGTCAGCCGCAAGCGTTTGTCTGCCGAGCCTAGCTCGCCATCCACGTCCAGCGATGACGGTTTGGCGACGAGGACGAAGAGGAGAAAGAGGGAGGTGAATGTGGGTGCTGAAGTGGATTTTGGAACTCCATTCCCCCTTTCCCATATTGGATATTGGCTTTTGGAGTGGGGATGAACAATTTGTACTTTGATTATGCAAACTGGAAAGACATTGTTTTGATCAATGAGAAGTTAATAAGGCAATTTATGTTGTAGAATGGAAACCATCAATTTAGTGTTTTGATTTCATTTCCATTTGAGTTTGTCAGGAATAACCAAAAAGCGGACAGGATCCCCAACGCCGCGCCGGTTTCCTACATGTGAAAAGAGGAGAAAAAACACTTTCACGTCGTCTAGAAGGTGACTAACAAAAGCAAAAAATGCCGGTATAATTAGCATTTGGTTCCTTGTGAGTCTTGTGTGATCTATGAGCTACAATTTATCCAAGAACCGTTAAGATTGAAGATATAACTTTGTGTTATTCTCAAATAACTTTAGATCTTAGTACACAGAATTACATTCTCAACTTTCATGTGGGATTAGAGTAAAGATATCTGACTCGGTTCGTCATAACGTTCTTTTGGTCATTCTTTTATGACTGCTTCATATTTTAAGTGTTGAATTCTTACAAACACTTTCATCCTCAATCGTTGAGTTTGCTTAATTCAGAGTTTTGTCATTACGTATATTAATTTTTTTACATTTTCTTCTTAGGTTTTTGTATGCCTCGATGAGTTGTTTGCTCAAGCTAAGCAAAGCTTGAGCAACAAATTAACAACATGAATTACTCAAAACAAATTTCCCAATAAGCATTGATTTTAGAGAGATTGTTAGGTATTTTCATACGACCATTTACCGAGCCACGCAAATCATGTGTGCATGCGTTAGGCAGTTACCTCGTGTTCCAAGAGAACCTAAAGACTTTTTCCCGAGAAAAACTTCTTGCTCTTGTAATTGCTTTAAGGCAAAACTTTATTGTCTCGTGTCAATTCAAACAAACGTCAAGGATTAATCAAGAATATATAATTTCTTCCAATTAAAAAGCGGATCCAAACCTTGACATTTTATAAGTAGGAGTGGTCAACTTACATAAAAAAGGTAAAACCAATGGGTTTATATATATCATGTTCATTATGAAGACATAATCGTAAGAACAAAAGAATGTTAGATTGTGTAGTTTGAGTTGTTTATACTTATCAAGGAAACAATATTATTTAGAATTTTAGAATACACTTGGCTCAATTTTTCTTGCAAAAATTAGTTATTAATTTTTTTTAAGCAAGCATTTTCAAAAACAATGAATCAATTTCGGCTGGACTTTTCAAATGAGGCAGACCTTTTTTTTTTTTTTATCATTTTGATACTTAAAGATCCTTAAACATGCTTTTTGAACAATATACCTGATTAAAGTGCACTACGACAAGATCCTTAGACAAACGTACCCCGGTGCCTAGACTTGGGATATCAAAGGTAGGGCTTAGGACACGCATTCGAGGCCCCGAGGCTAGGACCTGATTATGGGAACCTAGGAACCTGGAGTCGAACCTAAGATCTTGACGCCAAACTTGCGACCTTAGAGACTTGACGAAGGACAGTGACCCCTTATGAGATCCACATTATTGGAGATTGAGTTGGGTGTCAAAATCCAAAACCTGGCCACAGCGTCATAGGTCCCCCACTGAGGATTCCGGGTTCGATCACTGTGGTTCAAGTCTTGGGCTATCCGACCAAAAAAATAAAAAGTCTTGGGCCCACGTCTGGAGGCTTGCCCCCTACGTCTCAACGTGTAGGGGTCGTGGTCCTAGGTCGATACTTAGTTCTCGTGTCCAAGTGTTGAGGTCTTGTGTTCAGCCACCAAGGTTTGAATCCTAGCTAGTAGGCTGTGGTTCGAACTCTCGGAGGTCCTAATTTTGGTCCTAGAGTCTTGGATCTGACCACTAGGGTGCTAGGTGTACTGCTTCAGGTTCAGGGTATGGACATGGAGGTTAAGGCCGAGGTCTCCGGTTTGGGCGCCAGGTTCTTAGGTCTTGGGTTCAGATGATGGGTATACTCATGGCAACAGTGGAGAGATCTAATTAGAATTTGAAAATTTGAATTTGAATTTTAAGAAGCGTAAATCACTTTTTTAAAATTTATGGATATATATAATTTTTGTCAATCATAAAAATGGTTTTTCTTGATTTTTTTAAGTGGTTCTAAAGGATGATATGGAGAATAATTATTTGTTGATGTCCAATTTTTTGCATGAAACAAACCAAAATTGTAAACTATAACAAAAAGGTGGCAACTGCGTGAAAGTGTTGGTAGTAGTTATGGCCACAGTTCAGAACTAGCCGATTTCGGTTATCTTTTATTATTATTATTATTTATTATTTTTTCCCGTTGCCAGGGCAGCCTTTGCAGGCTACCCTGGCAACAGCCCGCAGCAGGGCTTGCAGACGTGCAGGCCCTGCTGCAGGTTTTCTTTTTTTTTTTTTTTGGAATAGGGCTCGGAACCACCAATTTCGTGTCGGGTTCAAAATTATCGAACCTGGGAACCGGGCTCAGAGGCCCACAGGCCGGTTTTGGTTCCAAAACTGGCCCGGTCAACGGGCGGTTCTGGGCCGAAACCGGCCCGTGGCCATGACTAGTTGGTAGGTTACACCAACAATTTATCATGGATAAAGTTGCCGGTCTTTGACAAAAAAAAAAAGTTGCCGGTCATTTTCTTTTATCAAATATTTTTCTAACACTGACTCACACTTAATATAAATTCACTAGCAAAAAAAATCTGTATATTACAAAACAATCCATGCAATTTTCTTTATATCACTTGCGTAACTGCACCCCCCATATCAGATCTAAAAACCTTAAATTTAAACACAAAAGCATGCACCGACATTTGTTGTCCTTGCCCAATATACAAAACGGAAATTGCCCCATGATCTGGCTTTTTAGTTCAGAACGGGTAATAAAAAAGTATAACAATTTATGTCTCTCGTGATTAAAAAAGTCGTAATTGATCATTTGAAACATGTGTTGAGCATCTTATGATTCATATCACCAAAAATTTTGGTCCAAAATGGACTTTCTCAGAAGCTCCATCCAAAATGCATTGGAGCTAAGAGTTAATTTTAGCCAGAAACGGAAAGGATTGTGATTGAAAATTTTGACTTTCACAAATTTTGGAGGGATTGTGCATAAACCCAGCCCTCAAAGAGATTTCGTTTTGATGTGCTTCTACATGCCCTCAAAATATAAATTTTTTTCATGAACTTGCAATTTATTGAAAGGAACGAATTACATTATTGAAAACAGGAAATCGAAATCCGAGAAAGTAGGAAAGACTACTTTACAGAGGAGTATGCGAATAATTAAATATGCGGGTTAATACCACGAAAAACTCCAAACTGGTACACTTATGACAAATTTACCCCAAATTATTTTTCTGATGACAAAAAACCCTAAACTGGTACACCCGTGACAATTTTACCCCGAACTATTTTTTTAACCATAAAAAACCCTACACTGATATACCTGTAAGAATTTTACCCCAGAACTAATTTTTTGGCTACCAAAAACCCCAAACTGGTACACCTGTGACAAATTTACCCTCCGTTAGTTTTCGTTAAATTTTATTATCAAATTGCTAAGTTTAATAACACGTGGTAATTGACATGTGTACCGATTTTGGGTTTTACCTCTCTTGTTGTCACAAGTTTACGAATTTATGATTTTTTGTGATATTAATATAGTTTAACGGATACTAACAGAGAGTAAATTTGTTGCAAATATACCAGTTTGGGATTTTTAGTGATCAAAAAATTAGTTCAGGGGTGAAATTGTCACAGGTGTACAAGTGTGGGATTTTTGGTGGTAAAAGAAATAGTTCGGGGTAAAATTATCACAAGTGTACCAATTTGGGGTTTTTGGTGGTCAACAAAATAGTTCGGGGTCAATTTATCACAGGTCCACCGGTTTGGGGTTTTTTGTGATCAAAAAAATAGTTCGGGATAAAATTATCATAAATGTACCAGTTTAAGGTTTTTCGTGGTATTAACCCTAAATATGCACCTATTCTGGGCAATTCGAACTCATCCTATCTTCCAGTTCCTCGTCAATGGCAAAGATATATAGTATCACCGGTTTTTTGGACATTTTTATCGCCTTCAGCTTTGCCGCTCGGATTGACATTCGGGGGCTTTATCCCGTTCAATGCATCTTCTAGTCTCGCAAGGTACTTATCCATGCGATGTGACAGGTCTTCCAGTCTCTTGCACAGCTCGTCCATTTGACGTCGAAGGTGTGCCATCTCGGCTCTCTTGTCTTCGGGCACCAACATCCTGATCCTTTCTTCCTTGAGTGTCATTTTACTTTGAACAAAAAGACGAAAATGAGTGTAATTATAAAGAAAAAGGGAATTGGGAGCTTAAGTGATACTCTCTATGAATGAAAACAAAGCAACCGGCTTGTCTTCGGATCAACCAAGATGCAGTCCTTTGCTGGGATTTCATTATAAGAGAAAGTATCTTGAAAAAGTATTCCGTGCCAATCAAAACAAACGCTGCCTTGTTTTGAAAATATTTGTACTTGTTTTTTGGTCGAAAAAATATTTGTGCTTGATCATGGAGGTAGAATGACACAAACACATGTGCATGTATATTTACATGTGAGGTTTAACACCTAAAGGTGGGATATTTAATAATCAAGACAGTAAATAAATTACTCAAAAGATTAAAGAACCTCAAATGCATGGGCAAGCAGGAATGGATCTGCATTCAACAGTCATTGAGACAGGGGATTCTGCAAGTTTAGACTTAGGAAACAAACATGTGATGACGAATGCGTTTTGTTAATGAAAATGTTGATGAATATGACTAATGCATGACCTAAGCTATTTAGAGATAACTAAGATGTAATGTCAATTCATTCTTTTTGTGTTTTCTTGTTTATGAGATGAGCTCCCTAATTGCAATATGGACACGACTCAAATAATGCTATGATTATATGCACTAATCTAACACGCATGGATGAACAAACATAAAGTCCCAAATGTCTTGCGTGCTATGCTATAATGAATTAACTATATGCAACGATATGGGATCAATTCCTAAAGCTAACGACATGATATGCCATAGATGCTACAACATAAGATAGAATTAATTATGGACTAATCCTACGATGTAAGTTCTATGAAATGCTATTTTTTGTATTATTTTTTTATATTTCCAAAAACGGCAAATTATACTTAGGATCCTATATATGACCTCTTGATATTTATTAAAAGAATATCCACTTGATGATGCAATGCTGACTCTTTTCATATTTGTCTTTTTAATGATATGCAATATGAATGATGCATGAAATGCAACGACGTTACTCCAATCTTCACCACATAATTATCAAGAATGTGATTTTCTAGATGACGTGCATTACGTGATATGAGACTAAATTAACCCTAAGTCTACATGCAATCTATATGAAACCCAAGTAACATTTTTTTTATTTTTTCTCTTTTGTTTTCGACTAGTAAAAACCATGAACTACTCTAAATCTACATGCACTCTAAGACTAAAATGCATTGCCCTAGATAACAAATTATGAACGTGCCCTAAACTCTAGACATGCAATGACAATGCATTGAAATACATGCTATGATTAGAATTAGTCACATCATTGATTGGAGTTCGACCTTAATGTAAAGGTCCAAAAGTAAAGGATCAAATCGTGATAGCCTAAGGTTCTATTAACTAATAACATGCATCTAAAGACCATATACTAAAATGAATTTAGACAAACCTCGGCTTACCTTGAGCAAGGATTAACCTAAGACAATCAAAGCGAGGTAAAGTGCGGCCTCTTCTGGTGGGCACCGGCAAGAGAGTGTGGCTGCCGAAGCTATGGCAGCGGTTGTTCAATGCTGGGATTTGCAAAGGGGACTCGCTGGGCAACTAGCGGCTCTTGAACGTAATGGCGAGAACGGATGTTTGCTGGAAACACCACAGACAATCACCAATGCCGTTAAATGACCACAGGTGCTGAGCTGCTTCGCCGGGAAACCTGAAAGCTTGCAAGGAGGTCTAGCAGATCTGCTGGGATCACTGGCCGCGGCTGGATTCGCTGGACTTCTTGGCCGAGCTGCTGTGCTTGATAGTGAGGCTCGTCAGCAAGCTGACGGCGTGTTGGTCGCTGCGCCTGGAAGTCGCGGCTGAGCAAGGCAGAGCCACCACGGAGCTGGCGTTGGCGTTGCTGGGCGCGGTAGTAAGGAGCCTAGACGAGTTGGAATTGCTGGACGGAGTGGAACACCTTGAAAGACACGAGGGGACATGCGAGAGAGTCTTGCCGTGGATGGTGTGTTCGGATGTAAACAATGGACGTGTGTCTCACTCGCTCAAGTGTGCGTCGATGATTGGTGCGTATGTCTTCTCTTCTTCAAGACCGAATGCTCTGTGGATGCCCTCGAATTCACCAGTTTATGATTGTTTTTCAGAAGACACTCACGGCACATCCACTTTCTGCTCAATTGAATAGCTCGCGTTTCTTTTTCGAGCGAATGAAGATGTATGTTGCTGAAGCGATATGGCTGGGTGGCTGCAACGAAAGATGATAGCGTCGGAGGATAGCCGGACCTCAAGTGGAGGGCCGCCAAGCAGGGACGCCTGATTGATGAGGCCGCCGGTGCGACAGTCAGTGGAGGACTCGCGGTGGATGAGATGAACGACCGCGTCAGGGCAACGTCGAGGATCGAGAGGAGGATATGGTGGCGGCTTGTCTTGGCTTAGGGACTGGTGGTGGCGGGCGGCGGAGTGTGGAGGAGAGCAACAGCGGATGAAGATGATTGCTCTTTGAAATGACGCCAGTGGAACCTCCTCGGGGTTGTGCCGAATATAACCACAACTTTCCATTCAAACCTCCCTTAACAACCAGGAGATATTATCGCATTTGCATGAAAATCTCCCTAGCAGCCCGGATATCGCATTTGCTCAAATCCATTGGCTTAACCCCCCTAATTGCCTCGTTCTCTTCTCAACCACTCACCGAAATCCAAGCCTTCATCCCATCTCCAAAATCTCTTCCATTTTGCCAGCCCATTATCAGATCCCCACCGAATTGATCTCTTTAGCATTACCAAGTTCCACTATTTTTGACGCAGTGTTCCCGCGAATAATTCAAGCAAAACTTTATTTAAAGAGAAAAATCTCGAAATTCAATATTAATGATAATAATGTTCTGTCTTCAAAACAAACCCTAAACACCCTTTTATAGAGGTTAAACCTAATTACAATAGAAAACCTAATCATAATAGGAAATTTACCTAATCTGAATTGGAAATCTAATCAAATAGGAAAGTTACTTAATTTGAATTGGAAACCTAATCAAATAGGAAAGTTACCTAATTTGAATTGGAAATCTAATCAAATAGGAAAGTTAATAAGCATCAAATAGTAAAATTACGAAAAAACAACCCTTAAAATTAACTCATAAAAAAACTAAAATAATAGAAAAAAAAACTATCTAATCGCATCACCGTTTCGCTTTCCGTTTGGACTTCTGTTTATTCAATTGGTCCAGAAACGCACCACTAATAAATTCTGTAGCAGTTTTTCCTTTCAAACTCTGGATATTCTCGATTTGCCGATCGCAATTGCCTTTCTTTCCTTTCGAATTATTGACCGAGATTAAGAGCACGTGAACGGCCATATATCTATGGGAGACGATCCTACACACGCTTGTCTGTGCATCAGTCCATGGTAGCATCGTAGGGAAGTCATGCGATGACTTAAAGTAAAATAAAAATGCAAATGTGAATAATGCAAGTGATACTTTTATTTTTTTTAGGGGTTGGGTCGACTCATAATTTTCTTATGCAATATGAATGGCTAAATGGGTTGCCAAAATTCAGGTGCCGATAATTTCACAACTTGATTGACACATAGTTGTTCCCTTTTGCTCAATCTTCTTGCTTGGTAAATATAATTTCTTGGGGTTAGTCGAGAACAGAGTAAACTTCGCATGATTTCATTTCATTGAAAGGTAATCAGTAACACATGCGATTGACAAACTACATTTTTTGGTAGTTACCTGTTTTTGTATGCATACAATATTCCCAGGTAATGTCACAGGTCAAATGTACCTTCGAGACGTGCGTGGGACTTAGGATTAGATTGAGAGGACCAAAGCCAAAGGAAGGTGTTTTTGTTATGTCTTCGAACGAGGTCCGACCATCTAGAAACACAGACCATTGGACTTCAAGTGTCTTGACGGAGTCAAATATAAACCATTACATGCCATCAGTTTAAAGCTTTGTGAAAATAGATATGTATGACTTTGGTTGGTATGTGACTTTTGTTTTACCTAGCTATCCATATGGAAACTGGACCTCCACACGAAACTATTGTTGCTATTAGCCACGCGACAAATAAATGAATTTCCGTCGAGATTTCAAAAGAATGAGTTAGTTAATGAAAATCGTGACTTTATGAGGTTCCTTGGTCGGAATGTGGACGGTCTATCTTTGACCACATCTTGACCACACCAGAGGTGGACTTGGACTTTATCTGATGCATGTAAGTTGACTTAAGATATCACCTAACTGTTACGCCCAAATAATAAAAAGGAAAATCATTAGATAGTGAGAAATCATCAAAGGATTTACGCCATCACTTATCATGTCTCAATCGATACTTATATATTGAATGAGATTCTCATAATTTTTTGAACAATTATCAGGATATATATTGGATGACCCGAGATGATGTTTTCTCCAACATCAAATTTGGTGCAGCCCAATTGGACTCAATAATTCAACACATGACTTTTAACCATGCCCCTGCATGTACGTTTCTGAGGGTACTTAGAGATTCAGGACAAAAAACCAGCCAAATCATGAATCACTTGAATTTTTTTTTTTTTACTTTTTGTGGCCAGAGTGTAAAATGCAATATTTGGTTGACGGACAACTACATAGGAAAAATTCGTTTCCTAAATCAAGGTAAATCCACTGGCATATATATGCTATTATGGAAATTATGACTATTTTACCGTAAATTCTATTCTTCCTTCAGACTAATTACCTTAACCCAAACAAAGTTTGACGCTGATTGTGTTCATTTTAAAAAAATTCGTGTCCTAATTCCTAGGCTGAACTACCAAGCAATGGCTCATAACCTAACGCGGTCCTGGGATTAAACAAGATTCGCGTTAGGTATTTTGACCCAAAGTGTCTTGTGTGGTCCACCGTGCTAATTGGTCCATCTAATCATCTTATTCACCGATCGGAAGCACTCAGATCCTCTGTTCTTACATTTCCAATCAATGAATCACTCTTTTATCTCTTCATTGCTTGATTTGCTTCTACATGTACGATATCACTGAAAGCAGTGCGCAAAGTAAATTCGGAAAGAGGAAGCGAGACCAACCCTTTCAAGCTGAGATGCAATGTGGTTTTTAAACTTGGGCAAGTTTTTATCCTTTAGGCCGAGATTCACTCCAGTAACCATTAGGCCGAAAACTAATTTATCCTGAAATCAAATACCCCTAGTTCAAATTGAAACATTGACCGAAAACAAATGCGGTGATGATCTACACTCCAACACGTGAGCTGCAGATAAAATAATGAAGCTAGTGTTAACTTGGATGTGTAGTTTGGGTTTTGAAACACAAAAGAACTCGGTATAAGTATGAACCAACCCAAATGCATGACGTGGATCTAATAAACAAAACATTTATAAATGAAGTGTTCGATTAAGAAAATGATGGTCATTCGTGAGGTTGATTGCTTTTCTTCAGCGACTAATATTTACAATACGGCTAATTTTCAACGACATAAAGCTTTGTCTCTACACGACATGAGCATTTTCCATGCGGATGATTAAAACAATTGTTGATGACCAGCTCAAGAAAAGATATTAAGTTGAAACCGAAATACTTTTGAACTCAATATAGTTCATCTATTTTATAGCTAGAAGATTTATAGTCCGGAGAACATTACCAACTCATTTAAAATTTGAACTTCAATATATGTGTGGTTTAAAGTTAAGTGTTTTGATAAATAACTGGAGATGACTTTATTGTTTGAGAAGACCCATTTGGATTTTTGCATTTTTCATCTTGATGATGAACCGAGGAGGTCCCAAGTACAATCCGACATTTGTACGGGTGCATCATTTCGAGAGTCCCAAACAATCATAATTTCAGGGATAATTAGGCATTATTTTGCAATAGCTCCCAAATTTTAAAATTTCACAAATTATTTCCCTGAACTCTGATACTGTTGCACAATAGGCCCTAAACTCTGAAAAGTTACCGGTCAACTCTTGAAGTGTTAATGCCTGATTTTTCTAGTTACATAATCGTTGAGTGTTATTTTAGTGTGGATTAAATTATTTTTCTTGGCAAACTTAGCTGAATTGTTGTCAACTTCATTAGTCATACATCCTTTCTATCTTCTTAACTTCATTCACCATGTAGTAGAGATTATTCTAGTCAAGAAAATGGGCAAGTCCCCGTTTTAGGGAACGTTTAATTTGCTATGCAGAGGAAAAAAAGTAGTAACAAAACAAAAACCAAAGCTCAAGAGGATGACATGTAACTTCTCAAAATTTGGTGCCATTATGTAAAGTTGTCAAAGTTCGGGAAAGTGATTTACGACTGACATGTACAATACGGCTTATTTCCAATGACACAGCATTCCTCTACGGCTTATTCAGTGCATGTGTTTTGTTAGATTATCGTAGTTGCTATGAAAATATTACCAACAGTCATTGAAATCCATGACTATGCTCAATCGATACATATACACCAGAGATGAAAAGTAGAAATATAAGAAAGAGGGAAACATATTCAATTGAGAAGAGTTTGGTCACCACAACTCTAAAATTGCCATGGGTGTAATGTAATCATCAACCATACTAAACACAACAAATGACAACACTCAATCATCTGATCGAAACCAACACTGTATTATTTATCGCAATAAATGCCACCAACGGCTGAATCTTGAAGATTCTAACATTTTTTGTTTCAAGTCAAGATTGACAGAGAGGTTACTTACGTTATGGGGAAGGGTAGACAACTCTGTGAGATTGTCGCAGTGTAGCAAATCCAGAGTCTGAAGTCTTTGCACGAGCTGGATGATTGATGGAAGGTTCGATATACATGTAGCCCTGAGGCCTCAATTCTCTCAGATGACATAGTTTCACAATATCCCTGGGAATGACTCCCTCCAAACTCCTGCACCAGGAGGCATGTACTTCTTCCAGGTTTCTCAACTCTCCAATGCAACGAGGAAATTCTCTTATGAAACAAGAATCCATTTTCAACACTTTCAGGTTACATAGGTTTTTAATTGAATCCGGCAATCTCGAAATACCTGTACCCGAAATATCCAACTCTACTAATGAGAAACTCAATTTGCCAATGGATACCGGAAGCTTTCCCAGCCCACGACAATCCCTCAAAGACAAGCATCTGAGTTCTGTCAAGTATTCAATTGACTCAGGTAGTTCAAGAATTTTTGCGTTATCCAAGGCTAGCATTGAAAGAGCTTTAAGTTCACAAACTGAACCAGGAACACGAAGCAATGAGAAGCAATTAGTGGCACTAAGAATTTGCAGTCGAACCAATCTGCCTATCGATGCAGGAAGTTCTCATATGGAAGTGCCATCGATCAGGAGCTCTTTCAAAGCGTTCATCCCATCCCTTTCTGTTGGCGACATGCCAAGTTCAGAGCAGAACTTCAAATTAAGGGTGACCAAGAGCTTCAGATCATTAACTGAAGGATCTAAATTAACCAATCGAGAGCATCGCTCAAGAATCAATAGCTCCAAATTTGGGCAACAGGAGAAGCTGGGAGTAACTAGTAAGTCCTTGCAACTTGTAAGATTCAAGACTTTCAAATGCTCCTTCTGCAAAACAAGGGAAAAAGTTCATATGGCATAGAACTCTCAATGTAATTAAGGGTCAACACGAACACAACAACAAATGAGCTATAAACCCACCTTAATTCTTTTCCAACATGCCCAGGATTTTGTAACCTTACTCCCTGAAAGATCGAGAATAACTAGTTTCTCATTTTTCTCTAAATGAATGCTAATCACATCTCGAGAGCAGCCTTGCCAATGAAGCCACTAAATGTTCAATAAGGCATCTGCAAATTGTCCACCAATATTGGCGCGACCCAAGCTAAGAAATGTCATGGCAGGATCTCAAAGCCTGCCTCTTCAGTGTTAAGGCGATATGTTCCTGTATGATGGACCACAAAAGTCAGGTAGAGAAACATGTGGAAGTATTCAGACAATAAAATAATTACTATGGATTCCTAAACTCTAATGAGGTAAAGAAAATGGTTCATCCTTGAAAAAAAAAAAAAAAAAATTGAGGCCTAAATGCTACTTTTCGAAAGTTTTAAAATTCAACTATATTTTTTGACGAGTTTTAGAATACACTCATCCTTAGTTTTTTCAATAACTTTTTACGGTTACCAATCCTGATCGAAACTTAATAGCACATTTTAAAAATCCGTACATTGAATGCAGAATAATACAGCCCTGCATTTTTCTCTTTATCAAAACGCGTTTGTGATTTGACCAATCCGGCACCACACATCATATCTTAAAAACCTTAATTTATACACAAAAGCATGCAAACATCATTGTCCTTCCCAATAAAATAAGGGTTAATACCACGAAAAATCTCATACTGATATACCTGTAATAATTTTACCCCGAACTATCTTTTTTACCACAAAAAATCTCAAACTGGTATACCTACGACAAATTCACCCTAAACTATTTTTTTGACTACTAAAAATTTCAAACTGGTATACCTGTGACAATTTTATCTGAAACTATATTTTTAACCATTAAAAATCCTAAACTAACACATTTGTGATAAATTTACACTAACGAAATTTTTTGACCACTAAAATTTTCAAACTGGTACATTTATAACAAATTTATCCTCCGTTAGGGTCCGCTAAATTGGATTAATATCACAAAAAATCACAATTTAGTAAACTTGTGACAAATAGAGGGATAAAATCCAAAATCGGTACATCTATCAATTGCCACGTGTCATTAAATTTAACAATTCGATAATAAAATTCAACAAAAACTAATATGTTGACACCTAAATTTTGCCCAAATCATTTAGGGTTTAATCGCATAAAAATTAGGGTTTAATTTTTAACCCCTAAACCAAAAATATTTTCATTAAAACTGCATGGCATATATTTATTAGGTGCATTTGCATTAATAGGGCCTATTAGAACATATTTTCCATGTTCATTTTCAAAAATTGAATTAAAAAAATTAGTTATTAAAAAAAAAAAGAAGAAGCTAGCGTTGAATTAGTCAACGCTGGCCCACTTCCTTTTTGACCCATACGATGACCTGGGGAAGTAAAGGAGGCAGCAGAGAAGCCAGGACGAAAGGAGTGTAGCAAGAAGCAGAAGAGAGAGAGGGGGCAAAGTTCCGAGGGAGAGAGAGGACAAAAGGAGGGGGGTGGTTTTGCAGGAAAGAAAAAGAGAGATCGGAAGAAGAGAGAGTTCCGGGGGGAGCTTGAGAGGTCAGGAGGAAATCGGAGAGAGAGAGCGAGAAAGAGCCGAGAGGGAGAGAAACAGAGGGAGCTCGAAGGAAAAAAAGAGAGATCCCATAGAGAAAGGTCGGGAGAGATCAGAAGACGGAGAGAGAGGGATTTGAGGTCGAATGGTCCCTCGTCGATGAACGCCGCACCTCGGCCGTGGCCGGCGAGGCCCCGGTGAACCCCTTTCCTCACGGTAGGTACCGGTTTGAGTCTCCTTTAAGCCTTACTTGGGCTGTTTTTGCTCGATTCGGGGTGTTTTCCCGAGGATTTGGCTCGTGGGTGTGCGAGGCGCGCGGGTATCGCCCGATCTACCACGGTCGCCTTCCATTCGCCGCCACCGAGTCGTAGGGACCGTCCGCCCCCGCCCTTCCGTTTTGTTCTTCCTCTTCTGGGTGTCGCTGGTCGGGAGCTTCTTGCCGTTCGGCTTCTTGTGAGTTCCGGGCAAGTGACATCCCGGTCGGTCCTACCGCTCCCGCGTGTTGTTGCATGAGTTGTGGACGTGTTTGAGCCTCGTCGCGCTAAAATTCCCTCGCTTCGTTGACGCTGCAAGATGTTTGATGTCATGCCCGAGCCGGCTTTTTGTTTTTGTTTGTTGCATTTTCCTTCTGGGGGCCGGAATGTCGGATGGCCCCCCGCGTCGCATATAGCCACGGCAGGCCGGGCGCATCGCGGGCGGGAGGCGGTCGGCCCGTCCTGCCGAGCACAGGCTGATCCGCGGGCTGTCCAGTCCTCACCGGGCTCAAACAGCTCGGTCCCTCGCCGATCACCACCAGCAGTTGACTCGGGGAAAATCGCATTGCCCTCGGCCTCGGGGGTGGTGTCGCGGATAGGAGGCGCTGCCACCCGACATGAGCATCGGCCACGGAGGCCGGAGCTCGCGGAGGCCGGTGTCCGTCTTGGCGGGGGGGCAGCGTGAACGGGTCCGTGAGTTGGGTCGGGCGTTAGGGTTTTCGTGAGTCGGGTCGGTGAGTCGGGTCGGCGAGTCGGGTTTGTGGGTCCGACCGGGGTTTTGGGCCTTCGCGGTTGGGCGGAATTTTGGGACTTGGGCTGAAGTGTTATTAGTTTTTTTATATATAGTGTTTTTTGGGCTCTTATAAAAAAAAAATTGGCTGGGCTTTTCTTTTAAAAAAAAAAAAAATTCAAAAAAAAATTTTAACCGGGCTCAACAAACGAGCCCGGTCTGTCTTCGAACCCGGGCCGGCGTGCCTGGGTCAGTTTCGATCCGGGTCGGAGGCGGAGATCCGACCCGGATCCCATTTATTTTATTTTCATATTGCATTATTTTATTTTATTTTGTTTTTTTTAAAAGGAAAATTTTAAAAAAATTTAAAAAAGGAAAAGAAAAACTCAAATTTTATTTTATTTCATTTTATTATTATTATTTTCCTTTTTCGAAAAAAAATTTTCAAAAAAAATTTCAAAAAATTCCGAAAATTTTCAGAAATTCAAAAAAAAGAAAATTAAAAAAATTTAAAATTTAAAAAAAAAAAAAAAAAAAATTGGAAGTTTTATTTGGATTTTGGAATTAGTTTTCTCGTCCTTTTCGTATGTTTAGTGCTATATTTAATCCCACGTCGCTCGATTCACACATTTCGAGTTGTACATTTAATTTAACCTCGCATGTGGCTGACTAGGTATGTCTAGGTTTAGATATTAATTGTTGCTTCCGTTAGTTTAGTTAGGAACGGAATTTTGAGACTCCCGATTAGCGAGAACACGTTAGGTGATGAATTGAACAAGATTAGGTACCGAAAGGGCACTAATTAGTCGATTAGTGTAATCAAGTCCCCGTACCTGTTGAATCTCTGGTTCGTAGAAGTGAAGTTTTTCTCCGTGCTTCGCTTTTAGATGTCTAATCGACCTATCAAAAACCGATTAGTGGCGACTCATAAATGAAATCGATTTGCATGTTAATAATTCAAACTTAAGTCGCGAATTGGTATGGGTTGGGAGAGCTCGAGCTAGATTCAACCTAGTAATCCATTAGCCAAACCCCTTTAGCCTTGGAGGCCGGTTCGGGAGGTCGCGACAACTTGCGACTCCGTTGGGGATATTTTGTGGACTTAGGTCATTTTTCTTGTTTATATACATCCCTAACGTGAATGTTTTCGCCATCGATCCCTTATTTTGCAGGTTTGGGATTTGGGGAATGAATGTTTATTTTCTTGAAGCAGTGTTTGCTTATAAACTGTTGTGCATGCTTTAGATGTTTGGCACTACATTGTTGCACACACAACCATGTTGCCGGACTGGGCGCGATAAGACGCTTTTAGGATGGTGTTAAGAAAGATACAACCTCGAATGCGAGACTGCGATGTAGAGGTTGCCTTTCTTATCTCTGAAAAATTCTTTCTTGGTGTCGTAAGTGTTTATCCTTGTCCGCGAGACCGCGTGACCATAGGATATCTCTTTCGACTAAACCGAGGTTAAGAGGGCCTAACACCAACGCGAGACTGTGACGGTCAGATTACCCTCTTAGCTTCACTTTGTTAAGCCATCTAGAGTAGGAACCAGCCACACGTTACATTCACATGTTTGTGTGATTAAAGGTTTGTCATCCACCGTCATCCACTATAGGTATGGTTTCTCTCTTTACTTGTTCACTTTTGGTTGAAACTTTCATTTTTTAAATTCGTGGAAATCAATCGAATGCCCTAGGTGATCTTAGCTTATAATTGAAAATTTCAGGCAATCACTCTTGACAGTGAACCTTGAGCATAAATCTCAAACATCTTTGATTTAGCCCTATCAAAACAAATGGCTTTGTCTAAACTTTCAGTTGTAGGCTTAAAATCGCATTTTTTGTGCATAAATTCTTTCAAGTCAAGATTGCATCTTGGAGCATAAAATTGAAATCACATTTTCAATAAAATTCCTTTTTGTTCACATTTCGGAATCAAAATTCAAATCACTTTTTGTGTATTATTTTTTTAAAAAATAGGAATCACCTCATTTTTGCAAAAGTAAAATCACAAATCGGTCCTCTAAAATTGACGCCGCATTTTGCGATGAAACTTTTGGAATAAAAAGGGTGCTCGATTGATAGCCGCGATTTGATCTTTTAATGATGTCTCCACTTACGATGAAATTTTGGTGAAATACTAAATGCCCACAAATAGGAACCATGGGGGGCATGTATTGTCGCCTCGCTTTCGTCATAAGAGGCGGCATCAGTTAAAGATCACTTTTTCATTCACATACTAACATTGTCTTTCTTTCGCAGGTTATGCGCAATGGCCATTCTTTGGAATCCTCTCGCTTGACCACGCCAAGAAGTAGACTTTAAAGCTAGGACAAGAATTATTTATCGCATTCCTCTATGCAAGAGTTTTTTTGTACCATGTCCTTGTCTTTAGTCTCATTACGAATAGTGTTTTTTGATTTGGGTTTAATCATGAACCCAATCAATGTGTTTGTAAATCATGCACTTTTCGTCCTTGAGTAATGAGGTTTGGTTCATATCATTGGCTTTTGAAAGTACTTGTAGTACTTCAAACTGCACCCCTAGGTTAGGCTTTTATGCCTTACTTTCAAAATGTTTCGAAAATAAATTTTTTTTCTAAAAAAAAAAGAAGAAAGGGGACTTGCTTAAGGTTTTATATTTATTTGCTTGATCACTTTCTCAGTTGGGACCGCAGGATGATACTGTGAGATGGTAAGGTTGTAATCGTTCCAATAGGAATTTCTCGTGCAACAACTAATTCGTCCATCCATTTTTGTCAAATAGGTAAAATGAATGACTTGTTCGACATTCACATCCTCTAAAAGGCAGAAGTATAAGCACTTGGAACCCGAGTCAAATGCGACATGGCCTAATCACCGATTGAGTGCGTCATGGGGCAACACATCTTGCTAACAAACCACAACAAGGATATGCTTAATTGAGAGAATAGACCGGGGGCATGGAATGTCAGAGTCGCCCAACTCAATGAAAAAGGGACGAGACGAACGTGCATCAAGATTACCTGACTAAAATGCAAAGTATACTTGATCAAGAAGGCAACGTTTTCTCCAATGACGAATGGAAAACACCTGATTTAGTGTGGAGCGCAACAAACTCCCCCTCACCCCTGCCGAAGAAGCATGACGGGGCAAAAACATCGGATTCATCATAAAAGGTGTACCGTTCCTAAATTGAGTCCATTTGAGAACAGAGATAACATGCTTTATTTCCTTTCTCGCAAGGCAATAAATGGGCCAAGTCATTCAAACAACAAAGGCACACATTGATCGCGGAGGCGACACCTCCTACCAAGGAAACATGTAATAAATGGGGCAAAGCATCCAAGGGACAATGTCATCAAATATCGAAACAATGCCGAAAAGTCAAGATAAAGAAAGCGGATGAAGGGAGTTGCCAAACATACAAGGAAGTAAATTCAAATGAAAGGAGTTGTCGAACACCCAAGAAGGCAAATTCAAATGAAGGGTAAATCGTATCGTTTCCAATTGTCCATTTTAATACAATTTTTGACATGATTCTTTTTCCTTTGATAGGAAGCATTAAAGACACGAAGGACAAATGCATACAAGGGGTAATGTTGTATTGTTCTCAATTTTTCAATCCTTAAAGAGTCTTTAAATAACATATTCTTTCTTATTCCTTACAGGGTTACCAAGTCGCCATGCCCCAGGTAAGTGCCCTTCTTCCGAAATTCAAATGGAAATCAAATGAAGAGTTTTCATTACGAAGAAAGTTTTTTTTTATGCTTTCAGAGAGCACAAAAGTGAAAATGGTAAAATCAAACTTTTCACAGAAATTCCTTTACCAAAAAAAAAAAAAAAACGTTTCACAGAAATTTTGAATATCATCATTATCTTAAAATTGTTTGTCTGCTTGACGGATTATTCATTGTGAAATCAAAATTTCCTGTGGAGATTGATCAATTCATGATGATCTCAATGAAGTGAGAGGAGATGTTAATTATGCCAAGTGAGAAACACTTGAGATGAGGAAAGAGGTAAACCATTCCCAAACACATCCTCAAACACTTTGAGAGAAGCGAAAAAAGAGAAACTCGCGTTGTTCGAGGACAAGAGATTTATTCGCAAGTAGTACACAGATTAAAATGAAAAGAGGTATTTCTTTCGTATACCCTACACACTACAGGTGACCATAGTCAAGCCTCTTTGAGCCTTTACATGTAGAGAATTTCTACAAAATACCCTTGTCAAGAACCACCCCACAACGGGGCAAATTTGGAGGTTTTGATTGATAATCTTAGGAGGAAAAGATGAGAAAGACTTCTTTGCCCTTACTTGTATTAATCTTTTCGTGGTAACTTCAGGTGAGTCCTTATAAAAGCTTGAAACATCCCAAAATAAAGAGGAGCATTTCTTTCTCTATCCAAACACTCATACCCTTTGTTCAGCCAAGTTGAGCCTGAATATTCATTTCTAAAGCCCGAATGGTGATTATCTCCCTACACTGGGGCAAAGCACGTGATTTATCAAGACAATTGGTACTCATGAGACAGTGTGAAAGACATCTCGAAAGTTTTAAAAGCTCAAAAAAAAATGAAAAGAACCAAAGTCAAATGAAAACTAGGGGGCATGAAAAAGCAGTGTGCCTGGTAAAAGCAAGGCCAATGCCCATTGTAAAAAAAAAAAGAGAGAAAAAAAAGTTGCATCAAGAGAAAAATTCTCATGAAAAAAAAAAGGGAATGTCAAAAGCAAAATGCTTGCAAAGAAAAAAAAATCATTGCAAATGCAAAAGTCATTAGAGAAAAAAGCAAAGCTCTTACATTAAAATGATTAGTCAATGGACTTTCGAGACAAGTTGAATTTCAGAAGTCGAGTGCCTTCAAAAGATTGGATGATATGGTAATGATGCTATGATAATCACCAACTCCTAAATCCCATTTGAGAATTTCCAAGCCTTTCGAGCCTTTACCCAAGCCAATGTTACAACCTTCTTCAAAGTCTCTTCTGCTTGGGATGGTTTAAGTAGAAATTTGGATTCCCAAACAAGCTATCGCTTGAAGAAGTGGGGGCAAAGTTATCTTATCTCATCTTAAGGTTTCTTGACTTGTAAACCCGATGGAGATGCTGATTGATAATTATTTCATTCCTTAGCCGCTAATGCTCATTCATTGTTAAAACCATGACCAAACCCACATTACTTTCATTTAAAAGACCTCTTGGATCGGTCAATGCGTACTTATTGCGAATGATTCTCGAAACCCTCGACAACGGTCATGTGAGATATATTGAGTGATCAAACTGTTTTCCACGTTAATGGATGGGATCAAGCAGCCTTCTTGAGAATATGTGAGAAGCCCTTTTCCGATTAAGGAGCTCTTGTTTGGCATATTTAACTAACTCTTTTCATGAACTGAGGTCTTTTCTAATAGGGATTTGTCTCATAAGGGAATTTGATGATTAATGGCGTCTTTCAAGCCTAAAGGCAATTTTGTGATATTGAAGGATTCAAAATATTTTTCAAACAATTGAAACTAGCTTGAATTACTCATGTAATCAATGCTTTCTCATTGAATAAACCATTTTCATATGGCCTCTCATGATGTTATCTTGCCTGGTACGCATTTGCTACCAGAGCACTTGTTATAACACGTCCTGTTAGATGTGCAGATGCCTCCTCGGAATTTCCTCAATATTTGACAGATATGTTGAGCTCTAACAGCACAAGAAGTCTTCCCCATCAGTGATCGTGCTTTATGAAGGTTTGTGCGTTTGTCCTTAAACCCTCAATGTAAAGGTTTGTGCATGTATTACATAACACTCTGATTTCAAAAAGGTTCCGGGTCTATCCTTAAACCCTGATTTCAAAAGGTTCCGGGTCTTCCTTAAACCCTGATTTCAAAAGGTTCGGGTCTATCCTTAAACTCCGATTTCAAAAAGGTTTGTGGTCTATCCTTAAACCACGATTTCAAAAGGTTTGTGGTTTATCCTTAAACCCGATTTCAAAAAGTTTTGGGTCTATGCTTAAACCCCGATTTTAAAAAGGTTCGGGTCTATCCTTAAACCCCAATTTAAAAAGGTTTTGGTCTATCCTTAAACCACGATTTCAAAAGGTTTGTGGTTTATCCTTAAACCATGATTTCAAAAAAGGTTCCGGGTCTTTCCTTAAACCCCGATTTTCAAAAGTTTGGGGTTTTCCTAAAACCCTGATTTCAAAAGGTTCCGGATTTTCCTTAAACCCCGATTTCAAAGGACTAGGGTCTTCCTTTAAACCCCCGATTTCAAAAGGTTACGGGTCTATCCTTAAACCCCGCGAGCAAAAGGTTTCGGGTCAGTCTTAAACCCTGATTTCAAAAGGTCCTGGTCAATCCTTAAACCCCGATTTTAAAAGGTTATAGGTCTATCCTTAAACTCCGATTTCAAAAAAGTTTCAAGTCTTTCCACAAATCCCGATTTCAAAAGGTTCCAGGTCTTCCTTTAAACCCCGATTTCAAAAGGTTCGGGTCTTTTTCAAAACCTTGATTTGAAAGGTTCATGGGGTTTTAGTCCCCAAAGCAGAATCTTTTGACGTTCATAGGGTTTTAGTCCCTAGGCGTATTTTTGGGTTTTAGTCCCTTCATTGTTCTTAGGGTTTTAGTCCCTAGGCGTATTTCTTTGGGTTTTAGTCCCTAAAGCGGAATCTTTGACATTCATAGGGTTTTAGTCCCTAGGCGTGCATTTGCTGGGTTTTAGTCTCTTCTGCTGTTCATAGGGTTTTAGTCCTTAGGCATACTTGCTGGATTTTAGCTCCTAAGCGGAATCTTTGGCGTTCATAGGGTTTTAGTCCCTAGGCGTTCCTTCTGGGTTTTATTCCCTTTGCCGTTCAATAGAGTTTTAGCCCCTAGGCGGAATCTTTGGCGTTCATAGGATTTTAGTCCCTAGGCGTTTCTTTTGGGTTTTATTCCTTTTGCCGTTCAATAGGGTTTTAGTCCCTAGGCGGAATCTTTTGGTGTTTATAGGGTTTTAGTCCCTAGGCGTTCCTTCCGGGTTTTATTCCTTTGCTTTGTTCAATAGTGTTTTAGCCCTTAGGGGGAACCTTTGGCGTTCATAGGGTTTTAGTCCCTAGGCGTTCCTTCTGGGTTTTATTCCTTTGCCGTTCAATAGGGTTTTAGCCCCTAGGCGGAATCTTTGGCGTTCATAGGGTTTTAGTTCCTAGGCGTTCCTTCTGGGTTTTATTCCCTTTACCGTTCAATAAGGTTTTAGCTCCTAGGCGGGATCTTAGCTGTCCACAGGGTTTTAGTCCATAGGCAAACCTTCGACGTTCATAGGGTTCTAGGCCCTAGGCGTTTCTTATTTGTTGTTCCTATTGCCGTTTATAGGGTTTTAGTCCCTAGGTGGGATCTTATTTGTTCATAGGGTTTTAATCCCTAGGTGGAATTTCGCTTTGGCGGGGTTTGAGCACCTCATCGACTGGCGAGTCCTTTCTTTCCCAGTAGTCTTTCTCTTTTCTTGCCCAGTTACCTTTATCGACTGGCGAGCTTTCGCGACCCCAGTTTCCTTCTTTACATAACAAGACTTCATGTAGTCGAAAGCCCGCTCTTTTCACAAAGATGGCTTCCCTTTCGGTCAAAATCCATTCTTACACGGTATGATCTCTTCATTTAGCCAAAAGCCCCGTTCTTACGGTGTGGCTTTCTTCTTGGTTGAAACCATTCTTACATGGTAAGACCTTATCGAATAAAAGGATTCCCTTTTTGGATAGTATCCGTGAAAATAATAATAATAATAATAATAATAATAATAATAATAATAATAATAATAATAATAATCACCCCCATGCCTCAAGCATTGTGCCATCCCATGCCTTCTCCCAACAAAATTTAGGTTTTTTTGTCTTTGAATGGAACTTCTTGAACTCCCCTTCAAAGAGGGGCAGCTGTTGTTGACACCTAAATTTTGCCCAAATCATTTAGAGTTTTATCGCATAAAAATTAGGGTTTAATTTTTAACCCCTAAACCAAAAAAAAATATTTTTATTAAAATGCATGGCATATAGTTATTAGGTGCATTTGCATTAATAGGGCCTATTAGAACATATTTTCCATGTTCATTTTCAAAATTTGAATTAAAAAAAAATTAGTTATAAAAAAAAAAAAAAAAAGCGTTGAATTAGTCAACAACGCCCACTTCCTTTTTGACCCCTACGATGACCTGGGGAAGGAAAGGAGGCAGCAAAGAAGCTAGGACGCGAAAGGAGCGCAAAAAGAAAAAAGAGAGAGAGGGGCAAAGCTCCGAGGGAGAGAGACGAAAAAGGAGAGAGGGTGGTTTTGCAGAAAGAAAGAAAAAAGAGATCGGGAGAAGAGAGAGTTCCGGGGAGCTTGAGAGGTCGGGAGGAAATCGGGAGAGAGAGAGCGAGAAAGAGCCGAGAGGGAGAGAAACAGAGGGGTTGGGGAGAAAAAGAGAGATCCCAAAGAGAAAGGAGGGAGAGACAGAGAGAAGATAGGGATTTGAGGTCGAACGTCCCTCCCGTCACGAAGGCCGCACTCGGCCACGACCGGGCGGAGCTCCGGTGAACCCTTTCCCATCAACAACAGAGGGTACCGGTTTGAGTCGAGTTTGAGCCTGGTTTTTGTTTTTTTTTGCTCGAGGGGGTGTTTCCCCGAGGATTCCGCTTGGGAAAAGGAGGGACTACCGGACGGGTATGATCCGGCCGTCCCTGCATTCGCCACACCGAGTCGATAGGGAGCGCCAGGTCCGCCTCCCCATGTTTTTTTTTTTCTTTTTCTTTCTTCGGTTTCACCGCCGGAGCTCATGGTCGCTCGCTTGCACGGTTTCGCCCGCGGAGGCCTCGTGGTTGTTCTTGCCTTTGCTCGCGTGTTGTTGCGTGTGATTTTTGCGGATGTTTGAGCCTCGATCACACCTAAAATTCCTCCTGTCGTTGACTCTTCGCAAGATATTTGATGTTTGCCCGAACCATATTCGCTTTGTTTATCTCTGTTTTTTGCATTTTTTTGGGGGCTGGACAAGGGATGTCCCAGTTGTTGCCCAATGGCCCGAGGGAGGAGTATTAGTCCCTTTGGAGGAAGTGATCGACCGTCTCGCCGAGACCTGGGCGATCCTTGTTTGTCGAGGTCCCCTTTGCCGGGAGCTCGACGCCCTTAAGCCTTGGCCGGGTCACCGGGCGACGCCACGCCTGCCAGGCCGCCTCGTCGGGGTGGTGTCGCGAATAGGGAGGCGCCACCTAACAAAGCGGCCGGCCATGGAGGCCGGAGCTCATGGAGGAGGCCGTCTTGCGGGGGGGGGGGCCGTGGGACGGGTCGGGTGAGTTGGGTCGGGCGTTAGGGTTTCGTGAGTCGGGTGGTGGTCGGGTCAGCGAGTCGGGTTCTTGAATACGACGGGTTTTGGGCCTTTCACGGTTGGGTCGGAATTTTGGGACTTGGGCTGAATTGTTATTAGTTTTTATATATAGTGTTTTGGGCTCTTCTTTTAAAAAAAAAAAAAAAATTGGTTGGGCTTTTCTTTTTAAAAACAAAAATTTCAAAAAAAAACTTTAACGGGCTCAACAAACGAGCCCGGGTCTGTCTTCGAACCCGGGCCGGCGTGCTCGGGTCGGTTCCGATCCGGTTTGAGGCGGAGATCCAGGCCGGATCCCATTTATTTTATTTTCATATTACATTATTTTATTTTATTTTTTTTTTTAAAGGAAAATTTTTATTAAAAAAAAAAAAAAAAAGGAAAAGAAAAACTCAAATTTTATTTTATTTCATTTTATTATTATTATTTTTCCAAAAAAAAAAAAAAAAATTTTTCAAAAAAAAAATTTCAAAAAGTTCGAAAATTTTGAGAAATTCCAAAAAAAAGAAAATAAAAAAAATTAATTTTTTAAAATTTTTAAAAAAAAAAAATTAGAAGTTTTATTTGGATTTTGGAATTAGTTTTCTCATCCTTTATTATATGTTTAGTGCTATATTTAATCCCACGCCGCTTCGATTCACACATTTCGAAGTTGCACATTTAATTTAACCTCGCATGTGGTGACTAGGTATGTCTAGGTTTAGATATTAATTGTTGCTTCCGTTAGTTGATTTAGGAACGGAATTTTGAGACTCCCGATTAGCGAGAACACGTTAGGTGATGAATTGAATAAGATTAGGTACCAAAAGGGCACTAATTAGTCGATAGTGTAATCAAGTCCCCGTGCACTGTTGAATCTCTAGTTTCGTAGAAGTGAAGTTTTTTTCCGTGCTTCGCTTAGGTGGCTAATCGACCTATCAAAAATCGATTAGTGGCGACTCTTAAATGAAATCAATTTGCTTGTTAATAATTCAAACTTAAGTCGCGAATTGGTATGGGTTCGGGAGAGCTCGAGCTAGGGTCAGCCTAGTAATTCATTAGCCAAACCCCTTAGGCCGCGAGGCCGGTTCGGGAGGTCGCGACATAATAAAGGGTAAATTTATCACAGGTGTACCAGTGTAAGGGGTTTTTGGTGGTCAAAAAATTATGTCGGGGGTAAAATTGTCACGGGTGTACTAATGTGAGGTTTTTGGTAATCAAAAAAATAGTTCGGGATAAAATTATCATAGATGTACTAGTTTGGAGTTTTTTGTTGTAAAAAAAATAATTTGGGATAAATTTATCACAAATGTACCGGTTTGGGATTTTTTGTAGTATTAATTCATAATTCAAACGGAGCGTGCCCCATGCTTTGGCTTTTTCAATTGAGAACGGATAATAAAAAATATGACTTCATGTCTTTCGTGATTAAAATAAATCTAATTGAGCATTTGAAACACGTGTTGAGAATCTTGTTAGTCATCACCAAATGCACTTTCTCGGAAGCTTGATCTAAAATGAATAGAAGCTAAGAGTTAATTATTTATATGTTGAAATAATGACCAGTCATGCAGTCAAGCTCAACCTATGAATAGCTCCCACTTTGATGGTCTTTTCCAACTCTTCACTCTTCAGAAACCAAATCATCCCTTCAAATCTTCCAAAATCAGTGACCACAAAGCTACAGATTCCAGCCAAAAACGAAAATGCTTCAAGAAATTATCAGTCCCTTTGAGACTGATCTATCCCAAGTTCTGAAATCCATTTGTGAGTATCTTCTTGAAGATAATGATGATAGTGTCAACGCAACATCTTCTGCAGCAACTCATGTGGACATGTACTCGAGGAGTTTGAGCTCCCGCAGTCTTTTACTAACGGAGAGTTGGAGCCAACTGCCCCTAGAAGTTGACGACTCGGAGGACATTTTGGCATATGGCGCTTTGCGTGACGTGCTCAACTCCGAGTGCATGATGCCTCTGGCTTCGAATCGAGAACTTGATTTGGAAGTGACAGCCATTGATTACAATAGCATTAGTCTGGCGACGGAGAAGAAACTGGAGATGGTGGAGCGTGAGGTACAAGCGCAGGTCGAGAGGACACATTACAAAGGAGTGAGGAGACGGCCGTGGGGAAGTTATGCAGTGGAGATAAGGGAACCCAAGAAGAACGGGGTGAGGATTTGGCTGGGGACTTACAAGACGCCTGAGGATGCGGCATTGGCCTATGATCGGGCTGCTTTTAAGATGAGGGGGTCCAAGGTCAAGCTCAACTTCCCTCACCTCATCGGCTCGGCCAAGCACTAGCCTGTAAGGGTCAGCCACAAGCGTCGGTCCACCGAGCCTAGCTCACCATCCGCGTACAGCGATGACAGCTTGACAATGAGGGCAAAGAGGAGAAAGAGAGAGGTGAATGTGGATGCTGAGTTTGATTTTGGAAGACCAATGCCCTTTCCCACATTGGATATGGGCTTGTGGAGAGTGGATGAACAATTTTTACTTTGATTGTGCAAATTGCAAATGCAATTTCTTGATCATTGAAAAGTCAATGAGCAATTTATCTTGTAGAAACTATCAATTTCGTATTTCTATTCCATTTCCATAGAGTTTGTCAGAAGAAAACAGAGACCAATTTGATCCCCAACTCCCCGTAAATGGGCACTCGTTTCGTACACATGAAGAGAACAAAAAAAAAAAAACACCTTAATGTCGTATAAACCTTACGAATTACGTAATAATATTACTAATGATAGACTAACCAACAGTAGAAATACCTTTTTCATGACACTAGAGTTAAGATCTCGAGTTTAATTTTTTTAACGTCCATTTCAGTCATTCATCTATGACTTTAAATCTTGAATTTTTACAAAAACTTTCATCCACACGTGTTCAGTTTGCTTCCTTCTGAGTTTCGTCATTAGTAAATTATTCTTTGGTGTATGCCATGATGATTAAGTATGTTTGCTTAAGCAAAGCATAGGTTAAGCAACAAATTAAAATCATAAATAAAGTAAATTTCCCAATAAAAATTGGTTTTAGAGAGATTTTTAGGTATTTTGAGAGTAGAATGTACATAGCCACGCATATCATGATGGCATGCGGTATTTGGCTTGGGTGGGCAATGCCTCGTGTTCCAAGAGAGCCTAAAGATCGATGGCATACGGTATTTGCCATCGATCCATATCTTTCTGTTGCAGGCTTCCCGGGGCATCCCCAGTAGCCTAACCGGTGAAGAATTGCTTCGCCGGTCTCATAGCAACAAACACCGATGTGCCAAGTTTTGCCGTAGTCTTGCTGCCCTCTTTGCCGGTCACTTGATTTCTTGGTCGGCCGACGTTCGTGAGTCCTCCGCCGTCGTTCCCGAGATCCACCGGTTCATCAAGTTGGAAACAAATATTCAATTTTTTTTTCGAAAACAAATATTCAAATTTAGCAAGTTTCAATTCACACTAATCCCAAGAAAGCAAGAGTCGGATCGATCGCATGAATTACTAAAAATTTACAAAGAAAGATATAGGCTTGTAATTAATTATTATGGCCACGTAATTAATAATTGAAATGAACAAATAAATAGTTATACCGGAGACAAAGCATAGCCACAATAAAAACTAACTATATTACTTACAAAGCCTACTTTGGCTAAAATTGTTTACATTGAACATAACCCCAGCAATCTAAAATTTGGGTAAGTCAAAGTAAAATTACAACTCAAATTGTGTTTTCAAGTTGAATTGAAGAATTTAAAGTAGAGTCATTACAGATACAAAAGTTGGATACCTAATCTCCAATGAGCTCAATCGTTAACTCTCGAATTACGGGATTAAATTCAGTCCTCGTAACTAAATAGTAATGGATTTTGTAATTTGAACTTTTATATTTATCACCTAAGGTAATAAATTTCGTTTGTTTATAAGTTATGCACTTTGACCAAAAATCCGAAATTTTCCATCCAACAATTGTTGTGGCAGGCAGTATGGCCAATTTTTTGGATGTGCCACTGTTGTCACGTGGTCATCAAATCAACATTTCACTGAAAATTCTGTATAAATATATTATTATAGAGTACTCCATAAAAAGTCCTTAATGAGTGCCAATTAGACTTCTAATTTGCAAGACGTTGATTATTCTCCTTGCAAGGGGAACTATTCTTGCGCTCTCCACTCAATATTACAATAATATTATTGATTACGTATAAAATATCAATATGTTATAATAATTAGGATTTTGTACTGTCATCGAGCATCTAAGCTTTACATAATATGAGTCAAGAATTTCGCCTCTTTTTTTTCTTTAAAAAGGGAAATTCATCTATGCTTTACAGAATGTCTTACGGATGGATGCCGGATGCATCAGACATATGGATTCTCTGTGTCACGTTGACTGTCGTGTTGATCTGTTTTATAGTGTCACTAGTTTTTGCCATCTTCCTTTGCGTCCTCATTGGGCCTGATTACCCAATATTGAAAGTCGTTGGGCTGACTATGTCCAATCTCACAGTTATCGCATTGACCGAGGCTACTTGGATAACTACCCTCTTGGTGGAGAAACCAGATATTCATGGAAACTTGTTCTTCCGTGAAGTCGACAGTCTTCCTCTAGTACCATTGAGACACACACGACCCTTGGCATTGGCATTAGCGGAGCCATTTGTGCTGCGGGCTGCCGATAGGAATGTGATAAAGGCAAAGGTGATGATGGAGAGGCTCGAGGAGGCGGTGGTTGAGGACATGGATCGAGAGTGGAGGTTAGGTGGGACAGTGGCCATCAAGTTGGGCCTGACAATGCGGGGCACGTACGTGCTTGGGTCGTGGTGGAAAAAGGGCTATGGTTGCATTGAAACTTTGCTAAGCTTGAGGGTTGCGAATTCTATGGGAGAGGAAGCTTAGTGACCGGGGATAATTTATTCACCAACAATAATCCTCTATCCAATAATCTTCCGTCGTGCTCTTATAACGATGTTATTTGAATTGATCCACACAATCCCACGCTTGGGAGCTGCTATTGATATTAAGGTTTATGAGCTCGCCTTGCGCTCTTTTTGGCCATAATGGTCCTTTTCTTTTCCATCCATTATTTAGTGATCCATGACTTTTTTTCGCTTCTATTTTATTATAGGATTCAATCAACATCATTATAGGAGCATAACGGATGATTACTAAATAGAGGATTATTGCTGAAATTATTGCTAGTGACTATGCTTCCCTCTCCTTAGAATTCGCAAAGGTAACCCTCAAGTTGTCTCAGTGAGCTTTAACGTGGCCGTAGCCCTTCTTCCACCATGACCCAAGCACGTACTTGCCCCGCATTTTCAAGCCCAAACCGACAGACACTATCCCTATAGACCTTCGCTCTCAATCCCTGTCCTCAACCATTACCTCCTCGAGCCTCTCCATTGTTATCTTCGCAGTTATCACAATCGTGTCCGCAGCTTGCAGCACGAATAACTCCGCTGACGCTAATGCAAAGGGTTGCGTTGACTCCCAATGGTAGTGGACGAAGCACTCGACCACACAGAACAACAAGTTTACGTAAATATCTGTTTTTTTTTTTTATCAAGAGGGCTTTTTAAGTAGCCCTGTTGGATGTAGTGACTATGAGATTGAACACAATCAGCCTAGCGACTTTCAATATGGGGTAATAAGGCCCAATGATGAGGCAAAGGAATATGGTGAAAACTAATAGCACTATGAAACAGATCAACACAACACGAAGAGTCCATGCATTCAATGCATCCGAAATCCATTTGTTGGACATTTTGCATCGTGGTTGTGGATTAAAAAGGGGTCGTGCGGCTGAGTCGGGTGGGGACGATGAGGAAAGTTGGATGCGTATTCACATGGCTGATGTCCCCTCGGCAAAGGCTGAGGAGTAGGTGCAGTCCACGATTGTTGTTTTCTAGTCAAATTGTGTAGGAGGAGATGACGTGAGAAAGAGGAAGAGGGCTTTCTAGGGTTTTGGATGAAAATGAAAATTGGCTTTAACTGTATAAAGTACCTTGGCCAAATAATGTATATTAGATATATAAAAATGGACTTTGTTTGCATAACACAGTACTGTTACTTTCGCTGAGCGATAGTGCAACTTGAACCATTTATTTTATTTTGTTTATGATGAGCAACCAGATACTTATTTGTTGTTGAAAATAATTTCTTTTGCATGTGTGCAATGTTTAAAGAAATAAACCCAACGACATTATTCATAAAAAGAAACGTGGGGTAATTAAATGCAAAATTTAGATGGTGAAATATTGATCTGAAATAAAATAAATAAAATTGAAGAGTCCATAAATAAAGAAAATTATATCTTCAATATGCAAATTATATACATATTTATATTGGAATTTTGAAAAAAAATTATTTGTTGAGAAACGTAGGAAACTTACTTAGGTTTCATTTGTTTCGGGGAAAATGAGTGATTTGAAAAACGTTTTCCAAAAAATAATCGCTTATATCGCTTACAAAAATAAACAAATGAAAAATCTTTTCATCACCCGCAAAAATAGTTGGACATAAATTGTTATTAATGATGAAAATATTTTCCGTTGAATAATTTTTCTAAATGATATAAGCAATCATTTTTCGGAAAATATTTTCTAAATCACTCATTTTTTGTGAAAACGAACGCACCCTTAAGTTAGCCTTTTTTTTTTGAAAAAGAAAGTTACTTATCTCTCTTGATATGGATTTTGATAATTAATAAAAAAGAAAAATCAAAATACAATGTGATGTAGAAAGTAAAATGAATGTAAATTATTTTATACTAAGGATTACAATTTCTGATACAACAAAAAAGCATGACTTTAACATAATATGAATTATTGAGAAATTTGAACCTAAATTCGATACACCATTATGATAAAACATGACGCGGATAGTCAATTCTAATATAATAATACGAGAACGTTAGCCACCGTATTTCATCCTTATAATTATCAAAATTTTAATATTTTTTTCTTTAGATTTCTTCCTTTTTTTTAATCATGAAATTACTGTGATTAACCCAACCGCTTGCCTGCAAACAAATTTAACCAAATAGTATGTTTCCTCACATTGTATTTTAATTATTTATATTGAGAGTTTTCAATTCTTTATATATGTGGGTATATAAGAGTGAAATGAGAGTAGGAGGTGTTAGTTGTAAGAAGAGCTCTCATTTATACATATTCATAGAGCTCTCTAGACATGGGGGATTTGTGTAATTGTCGCGACCCTCTTTTCTGTTGGGGAAAAGGACGGGTTTAGAGGTAATGTTGAGTTGGAACCTACGATCCCCACTCGGCGGATCTCCATTTGGCATGGATTCTCCCAAACCCTTATCTTACATGAAGTTGAGATATTCAATTTCGATTAACCCTAAGAGAATTTTATATAAAAATTTGCCACTAACCTGTTGGGATTGGCTAGAAACCAAGTGAGCAATGAGAATATACATCACTCTATACGCAACTAGAGATCTAAGATCAGGGACTTGATTACATTAGTTATCTAAATAATGCATTTTTTGTAACTAAACTTAATCATTTGTCAATTAAGCGTCACGTTCAGTTTTCTTAATCAATAATGAGTCCTAAAGTTATAGTCCGTTAAGTAACCATGCGCCGTTTTTTTTTTTTTTTTATGATCCTAAAATGTAACCTAACCATAAATATAATATAAAAGATTTACAATCAATTCATTCAAAAATAGTGATGAATGGACAAGTAAAGAATGAAGTGCAATAAAGTAACCCGATACGAGTCGGGCAAAGAATATAACATGCATTATTATTAAGCCTTAGGAACGCAACCCCCATGACCTTAGTTCAAATTGAGTTCAAATTCTTTTTTCCTTTTCCTAAAGGATCAACCTTCTAAGACTAAACTAAGTCAAAGGTGTCCACTAAAACCCTAAACCATGTGTACACTAACTAAATGAAACTTAGCTAGTTTTAACACTAAAATCTAACTACCAAATCAAGACCTATTTTTTTAACCGTTTTCTAATTTTCGTCATTTTCATTTTTTTTTTTATATTTTATTTATTTGTTTCTAGAAATGAAGACTCGGGCCTGGCCCTTGGAACAGATTCAAATATAGTGCCGCACTCTGGTCTCAAACCTTAACTTAAATGAAGTTAAGCCCAAAATTTCCAAGACTGTTCAAGCCCAAAATTCATTGAACCTAATTAAGCCGAATCTTGAAGGACGACCGCACCAAAGCCCATGATTTAATCCCTAAACCCCAGTCTAATTCTATTTTCCAATATAAAACCCATCCTCTCTTATATTCCCCTTTTTTAATTTTTTAATCCTTTTATTATTATTAGTATTTTTCATCTGTCTCTTCCCTTCGTCTTCTTATCAATAACCCAGAAACCTTCAAGATTATCGCACAATTCAAAGTTTCCACAACAATTCATATCACTGACCAAAATAAAAAAAACAATTCATATCAGACTGGAAATCGCACACTTAATCATCGACCGCCATCAATCTTCGGAACATCATTATCAACCACCCGCGTTTGTCGTCTGATAATCACCAGATTTGTCCCGATCAAAAAAAAAGAAGAAAAATCACTGGATTCGTCGGTCACCATTATCATCCACCCGTCTCAACTTTCCAGTAATTCAACGATGACGTTCATAAAACTCAAGATGTTTATAGAGACATACCAGTGCAGACGAGATCGGAGCTCAGCAATCGGGCCCGTAATTATCGAATCGTTTCCTCGCCTATGTGCACCGCAAAACCACCACCGCGGAAATAAAAGAAAAGAATATGTCAGTTGCAGTTTACAGATAAAATTTCAGAAAATCATATTTGATGACTAATGAATCGACCAATTACATACGAACGACACTGGACTGTCTTCGGATTGAAAAATAAATAGCCATTATCTAACAACATCTCATCAACGCAGATTCAGGCCAAATCATTATATCGGTCAGATTTCATGCGAACATTACCATGACATTAGTTTTTTTTTTCTTTAGATCAAAGATGAACCGTGACAACTAAGTTTTTTGATCTCACCTGTTTAATGTGTAAAACCAAGGCCACGTATGTTGATTAAATCAACCATGCCGGCTTCAAGGGATCGTCGACAAATGGAATGCAACTCCGGTGATGAGTGTGCTACACGAAATTTAACTCGCTCCGAATTTTCGGACTCAAAGCAAGGGGGCAAAGCAGAGGTTCAAGTTGCCGTCTCAGTTCCGCCGCCGGCGACTGGAGAAAGATGGAGATACGCTCGACGAGGGTGGATATGAGAAAGAAGAAGAAAATTTCTTGAAGTCCCTCTTTCTAGAGCTGTTTTCTCGTCTTCTTTCCTTACTTCTATGTGACTGTGACGTTCCCCAAAAAACAAACTGATTTCCCCCCTTCTCGATTCCCTGTGAAGATTTCGTAGATTTGAATGGGCCTCGGCAAAATATATCGGATAAGGATCGAATTAAACGTATGCTCAACTAATGGACAAAATTCAGGTGTCAACAATAATTTGAGTTTCGGGTTGCGAGATACTTGATGTAACAATTTGAATTTTCGATCCTTTTTCCCAAGATTTAAGAAATGAATTTTGGCCAATGCACTTATAATGAGATCTCATCCGAAATGCGCATTCACGGGATGCTAACCTTAGGGATAAGGCTATTACGGGATTGAGTTCGCACGATCAAAGAACTCGACCTAGGTTCGATCATCGACCATATGGATTGACGAGGGAATGTTTTGAGCCAACTGAGACCGGTCTATTTGATTGATCGTGTCCGAAGGGAACTAGCGACAGACCCTCGTAATTATATGACAATCGAGGTCGTCCTGGGTAGAGTAAACTTAAACGTGATTTGACTTAGTGTCGATCACGGGTCGAGAGCGCGTAATCCTAATGAGCCACCCATTAGCTAGAGATGAGCTAAAGTTGCGATTGGTCAATTTTAGTCATTTCTTAGAATTCGGACCTAGGAATCGAGAATTTTGAAAGTGACAATTTTGGACAGCCGATGACGTTTTTGGCTTGGCCAACCTTGGGGCCACCCATTTCTGCAAAAAAATGAATGTCGGTTCGGGACCGAAAAAATTACGATTTTGCCCCTTTGGACCCCAACGTTGGTTTTTGAGGCCGTTTGAGATTATTTTTCGAGGCCGATGCCATTTTGGGGTGGCCACGTACATTTAGAGTCGTTACGGTCAAAAATTGGAATTTTAGCTCGGAAGTGAAAAATAATATTATTTTATTCCTAAGACTTTGCAGTTGATTTTTGAGGGCTTAAGAAGCTATTTTCGCGATTTCGACGCCATATTATGTTGGCCACACACATATGGAACCCGTATGTGCAAAAATTGAAATTTCGCCCCAGGACCGAAAAAATGACCATTTTGCCCATGGGCTATTTTTGGGTTCGAATTTTGGGATATTTTTGGGATAAATCAGGTCTGAAAATCAGCTCAATTATTGGACTTTGGATATTTTTCCCTTCAATTATTGGATAGAGACAAATAAAGGGCCGTAGGATCAAGGGCAAAATGGGAAATCGTGTAGGTTCGCGACACGTGTCACCCTACCAGCCCACATATTTGACCGGTCTGACCTCTTCTCTCTCTCCTCCATCATTTTTTTGGCCAAACCTCCCCACCAGCAGCTTCTCCCTCTCCCGTTTTCGTCCTCCTCCACCCGGTTTTTTTCCTCGTCGTCTGTTGTAGCTTGCGGACCCGCCACGTGCCGTCGCTGTCCGTCGCCGCCCGTCATTTACTCTTCTGCCTCATCCGGCCACCACCCACGGCCAGCACTTCATCTCACCTTTCTCTCTCTCTTTTTCCCCTTTCGGTAAGGAACTGCCGTGTACCGTCGCTTGGAGGCCGACCGCCGCCACGTCGCAACCCGATCAGCTGAGCCGTTGCCACCCACCGGCGTCGGCCGCACTGCTCGTTACCCTTGCGTCTATGCATGTCTGGCGTCACGTCAGCGTCCGTGGACGTCCGTACGGTGTCTGTACGTCGGCGTCGTCGTTCTTTGTATTGGCGCGCCCGGTGGTAGCGCCGCCGCGCTGCCGCCCTCTTATTCGGCTCCTTGTCCAGCCAACTTGCCCTGTTTTTCTTAGGTAAGTAGTTTCTCCAAACGTCATTTAGGACCTCGGGTATTGCTAGACGCGGTTAGGGTTCAGTTTAGGGGATTTTGTGACTGTTTTGAGGGCTGTTTTGGGGCTGAGGTTAGGACTGAGTATTTGGTCGTTACGGACTGATTAGGCAAAGAAATTTGTGAGGACTTGGAGGTTCGATGATGGTTGTGATGTGTGGAGTGATCGCGGTTAATTTGTGTAATTGATCGAAATTATTGTGGCTTGAATAGGCTGAATTGGGAAGTGAAAAATTGGTGGCTTGGTAGGCTCGAATGGTGCTGATGTGATGCGAGATGATCACGGCTGAATTGTGCGATTAATTAATGGGATTGTGCCTTGAATGGAAATTTGTACGTGGTTGTGTGATTGTGCTTGTTGGTTGGCTTGGAAATTGCTGTGGGCTGATTTGGTTTGTGCATTGGGTTGAATATGGTGTGGTGGCGTGCCGTGTTTGTGTGGCCATGACGTGTGGTGATGTGGTGGAGTGAATGTGCATTGAGTTCGCGTGCTAAGCATGGGTGTTCATGTGGTGTTTGTGTGACGAGGTTGTGTAAATGTGAAATGTGTGTGAAGTGTGTATGTTTGGCAGTGTGTTTGTGTGGTGGCGTGGTACGTGTGGAATGAGTGGAACGAAGGTACAGGTGTGTAGGATTGGTTGGAAAGGATTCGTCCTGAGGCGTGTTTATTTACGCGGGACGATGTCGTCCCTGACGAGATGACGATGCCCGGCCCGACGGATGTCGATGCCTGATGTGGTCAGAAGACCGTTGGCCTGATGCGTTTTACGCGAGCGCCGTAGAAGGAAAGTATGTGTAGGATTCCGCCTTGAGGCATGTTAGGTATGGGGGGCGGCGCCGTCCTCGATGAGGTGACGATGCCCGGCCCGACGGGGTGACGATGCCTGACGAGATCAGAAAATCGTTGGCCTGATGCGCTTTACGCGGGCGCGGTAGTGGTGGAAGAGTTGAGAATGAGCGAGAATTGGCTTGATGTGCGAGGTTTAAGAAAGTAACGTGGTGTGAGTTGGTGTGCGAGTGTGTTTGTATCGCGTGGTGTGATGTTCGATTATGGGGTAAAAACTGTTGGGCATGGTATGGGACGTGCCCAAGTGGGTTTTGCTTTATAATCGAGGCACGCGTATGGCTATGATGTATTTCTGTAGCATACGGGCTGTGTGGTTGACTAACGTGTAGGGACGTGCATGATAAATTCCAGGTAGGGTTGTGTGTGATTGTTAGTTTGGTTGATGGGTTGTGTGTTGTGCGTGTATTCGTCTGGCGGTACGTGAGTGCCTACGTGGGGTTTGGGGTTGTACACTTATTAAGATTCATCTCACAGTTGTATAATCGCCACTTTCAGACCCCCAGTCATAAATCCGGGAAGTGCGCCTTTTCTTTTTGGGAGTTCGAGAAATCGCTTTTGGTGCCTGGGGGAATTGCAGGCAAGTGTCCGAAGATCCAAGCTAGAGAAACAGGAGCAGATTGGATAGGAGGCGACCAGTAGGCTTTCCCTAAGGTATTTTAGGGGTTGTTTGACTTGGGTTATCCGATAGTGAAGTTAAGATAACCAAACCCCTGAACTTTTGTTAAAACGGTGACGGAGGATGTTCGTCTGTATTTATGTACAGAATGTCGATGTTTGTATATTTGTTGTTGTTTGATTGTTATAGTGTTCTACCCGTTGTCGTCATTTTTCTGTCCGGGGTTTTGTTATTTGCTTCCGCATGTGGCTCTGATGTTTGGGTTGGGTCGGCGACGTTCCTAGGACGTCGCAACAATTTCGACCGAAGCGGGATGTCGCGAGCTCGATGGGGTTCGGGCGTGACATCCCGCTTTGAATTGGTATCGAGCAAGGCTAGCTCGATATCGGCAAAGTCGAGACCTGGAGTAATAAGGAGCGACAACTTCAGGGTAGCCAGTTAGGGAGCCCATTGTAGATGCGTGTTTATGTTGATTGTGCGTGTTTTGTGAGTACGCGCTTGTGATTGCTGAGTGGTTTATTGTGGTTATATTGTTGGTTGAGACGAAGGTGCGGCAGGACTTGAGGTGAGTACGAGAACCCTGTTGAGTGCTTAGTGGTGTTGATTTGATGTTAGGTGATCGGCCTCGATGGTGGGTTGTTGGTTGTCGAGTGCTGGTTGTCGAGATTGGTGCCTAGGGTTTAGATTAGTGTAGTTGGCCTAGATCTACGATCTTTGTGTGGACTTATAACAGGTAGGAAAATAGTAGGAAGCTGATACAATGAACAGCCAAAGAAGGGGTGCAGGAAGAGGAGTACGGGGTCGAGGTGGTGCTAGAGCTAAAGCTGTAGAGGATCTGGGTATGGATGCTAGGGTGGTAGGAAAACCCGGGGGTCGATGTTGGAGCTGCAGTGGACCCCAGAGCTGATGTTAGACCTGCGGAAGATCCGCGTATGGAAGGAGTCTTCAGAGTATTAGAGAGGATTGGGAATATGATGGATAGACAAGCCCAAGAGCGAGATAATGCAACCGCCTAAGCTGCTGAGGCTGCAGTTGCTGTAGTTAATGAGAATGCTGGTGTTGGAGGAAATCAAGCCCAACAAGGACAGGTTCCAGCCGGCAGGAGTTAGACAGATGCCCCAATTAGTGGAGCAGTTCATTAAGTTGAAGCCGCCTCAGTTTCATGGTCGTGGTGACCCCGAGACTGTATCGAGATGAGTGGAATCATTCGAGAAAACTTTTAAAGTTTTGAGGTGCACCGATGAAGAGAAGGTAATATTGGCGGTATATCAGTTACAAGAAAATGCCCATGATTGGTGGAAGGCCACTGAATGTAGGGTATTCCCGGAAGAAACGGCCCAGACTTAGGCTGTGTTTGTTGAGAGTTTTTATGAGAAATATTTTTCGGAGAACGCTCAGGAGAAGAAATTGATGGAATTCATGTGATTGCGCCAAGGACAGATGACAGTTGATCAATATGAAGCGAAGTTTGCGAGGTTGGCAAAGTTTGTCCCGACAATGGTAGAAAATCCACGAGATAGGGCTCGAAGATTTCCGGACGGATTGAAGCCGGATCTTCAGAGTCAGATATTGTCGCATGATATTAAAAATTATGGAGAAATGTATATGCAAGCTCAGATTATGAAGCAGGATATGACGGAAAGAGCCGCCGTGTCTGGATCACAACATATCTCAGCCGGGGACGATCATCAGTAGGGGAAAAGGCCAATGATAGAGAATCGACGTTTTGTCCCTCCGGTAAGAAGGAATATTGGGAAGTCGGCACATCCGTCTAATTCAGCCTGTAGACGATGTGGGAGGTACCATAAGAATGGTCCCTGCCCAAGTGTGACTGGGCATGCTTTGGGTGTGGTGGAATGGGCCATCACATAAGGAATTGTCCGAACCTTCAGGTTCGACCACCCCAGTATCACAGACACCTCAGATTGGGAATCCGACTAGTGCAGCCCCGCTGGCTAATTCGAGTAGACCGTCGATACAAGGACGTGTGTATGCCTTGACGTAAAAGGGAGTTGAGGATACGCTAGGCGTAACCCCAGGTATGGTTTCTCTGTATAATTATGTGGCGTTGTTTTATAGATCCGGGGTGTCGCACTCATTCACGTCTTCTTGATTTGTTAAATTCGCTGGATTGGAAATCGTTTTATTGGAAGTGCAAGTGTGTGTGACTGCACCATTGATGAATAAGATATGCATGTCGTTAGGATGCTTAGACGGTAGAATCGTGATTGGTGGTATAGGAAGCATGATAGATTTGGCTGTATGGATTATGTAGGATTTGATATTATTGTGGGCATGAATTGGTTAGTCGGACAGAATGCTGTAATGGAATGCAGCATCAAAGTGATTTAGTTTAGTCTAGCTGGACACCTTAGATTTGAGATTGTAAGGAGTCGAGAAGGAACCTCGATAGTTGTGCTGTTGACAGGATTTAAGTAAGAGATTTTACTGAATGGCCAGTTTGGAAGGACTTTACGGACTATAGAGGATATGTTGGGAATATGTATATTGGATTTTAGGGGCAAATGGGAAGGAACCAGTTTTAAGGATTAAGACGGTCCCATTGGTCAAAGATATTTGATATTATTACGGGACAGAAGGTACCATTTGGGAAAAAGGAACAATGAGACATCATCACCCCCATCTGTTTGGATAGCAGGTATAGTTGTAAATTTCGAGGACGAAATTTTTGTTAGGGGAGAAGAATTGTAACAGTCTGAATTTTCGATCCTTTTTCCCGAGATTTAAGAAATGAATTTTGGCCAATGCACTTATAGTGAAATCTCACCCGGAAATGCGCATTCACATGATGCTAACCTTAGGGGTAGGGCTATTACAGGATTGAGTTCGCACGACCAAAGAACTCGACCTGGGTTCGATCTTCGACCATATGGATTGACGAGAGAATGTTTTGAGCCAACCGAGACCGGTCTACTTGATTGATCGTGTCCGAAGGGAACTAGCGACAGACCCTCGCAATTATATGACAATCGAGGTCGTCCTCGGTAGAGTAAACTTAAACGTGATTTGACTTAGTGTCGGTCACGGGTCAAGAGCGCGTAATCCTAATGAGCCACTCGTTACCCAGAGATAAACTAAAGTTGCGATTGATCGATTTTAGTCATTTCTTGGAATTCGGGCTCGGAAATCGAGAATTTTGAAAGTGACAATTTTGGACAGCCGATGACGTTTTTGGCTTGACCAACCTTGGGGCCACCCATTTTTGCAAAAAAATGAATTTTGATTCGGGACCGGAAAAATTTCGATTTTGCCCCTTTGGACCCCAACGTTAGTTTTTGAGGCCTTTTGAGGTTATTTTTTTCGAGGCTGATGCCATTTTGGGGTGGCTACGTACATTTAGAGTTGTTACGATCAAAAATTGAAATTTTGGCTCGGCAGTGAAAAATAATATTATTTTATTCTTAGGACTTTGCAGTCTATTTTCGAGAGCTTAAGAAGCTATTTTCGCGATTCCGACGCCATATTATGTTGGCCACGCACATATGGAACCCGTATGTGCAAAAATTGGAATTTCGACCGGGGACCGGAAAAATGACCATTTTACCCTTGGGCTATTTTTGGGTTCCGAATTTTGGGATATTTTTTGGATAAATTAGGTCTGAAATCAGCTCAATTATTGAACTTTGGACATTTTTGCCCTTCAATTATTGGATAGAGACAAATAAGGGTCGTAGGATCAAGGGCAAAATGGGAAATCGCGTAGGATTGCAACACGTGTCACCCCACCCCTACATATTTGACCGGTCTGACCTCTTCTCTCTCTCCTCCTTCATTTTTTTGGCCAAACCTCCCCACCAGCAGCTTCCCCCTCTCCCGTTTTCCTCCTCCTTCGCCGGTTTTCCTCGCCGTATTAGGACTTGCTTAGGACGCGCCGCCCCCGCCCTTGTCCGGCTACCGTCATTCTTCCGCCTCGTCCGACCACCACCCACCAGCAGCACCGCCCCATCTCGCCTTTCTCTCTCTCTTTTTCCCCTTTCGGCACAAGGAAAGGTGTACCACCCGTACCGGGGAAGCCGACCGCCGCTACCGGAGTCCGATCAGCCAAGCGGCGCCACCACGACGTCCACCGTCAAACGTCGCTGCATGTCGCCGTCCAGACTACGCCCCGCATAATGTCCATACGCCGCCAGCGACGCCGCCCGCCGCTGCAAGCATCGCTCGCCCCTTGTCCAGCCAGCTTGCCCTGTTTTTTTTGAGGTAAGTGTTTTCTCCAAATGTCATTTAGGACCTCGGGTATTACTAGACGCGGTTAGGGTTCGGTTTAAGGGATTTTGTGACTGTTTTGGGAGCTATTTTGGGGTTGAGGTTAGGGCTGAGTATTTAGTCGTTACGGACTGATTAGGCGAAGAAATTTGTGAGGACTTAGAGGTTCGATGATAGCTGTGATGTGTGGAGCGATCGCGGTTAATTTGTGTAATTGATTGAAATTATTATGGCTTGAATGGGCTGAATTGGGAAGTGAAAAATTGGCGGTTTGGTAGGCTCGAATGGGGCTGAGGTGATGCGAGATGATCGCGGCTGAATTGTGCGATTAATTAATGGGATTGTGCCTTGAATGGAAATTTATACGTGGTTGTGTGATTGTGCTTATTGGTTGGCTTGGAAATTGTTGTGGGCTGATTTGATTTGTGCATTGGGTTGAATGCGGTGTGGTGGCATGCCGTGTTTGTGTGGCCATGAAGTGTGGTGATGTGGTGGAGTGAATGTGCATTGAGTTCGCGTGCTAAGCATGGGTGTTCGTGTGGTGTTTGTGTGACGAGGTTGTGTAAATGTGAAATGTGTGTGAAGTGTGTATGTTTGGCAGTGTGTTTGTGTGGTGGCGTGGTACGTGTGGAATGAGTGGAACGAAGGTACAGGTGTGTAGGATTGGTTGGAAAGGATTCATTCTGAGGCGTGTTCGTTTACGCGGGACGATGTCGCCCCGACGAGGTGACGATGCCCGCCCGGCTGTGGTGTCGATGCTCGACGTGGTCAGAAGACCGTTGGCATGATGCGTTTTACTCAGGCGTGGTAGAAGGAAATTGTGTGTAAGATTCTGTCCTGAGACGTGTTCGTTTACGCGGGATGCTGCCGTCCCTGATGAGGTGATGATGCTCGACCCGACAGGGTGACGATGCCTGACGAGGTCAGAAGACCGTTGGCCTGATGCGTTTTACGCGGGTGCGATAGTGGTGGAAGAGTTGAGAATGAGCAAGAATTGGCTTGATGTGCGAGGTTTAAGAAAGTAACGTGTGGTGTGAGTTGGTGTGCGAGTGTGTTTGTATTGCGTGGTGTGATGTTCGATTATGGGGTAAAAACTACTGGGCATGGTATGGGACGTGCCCAAGTGGGTTTTGCTCTATAATCGAGGCACGCGCATGGCTGTGATGTATTTCTGTAGCATACGGGCTGTGTGGTTGACTAACGTGCAGGGACGTGCATGATAAATTCCAGGTAGGGTCGTGTGTGATTGTTAGTTTGTTTGATGGGTTGTGTGTTATGTGTGTTTTTGTCTGGCGGTACGTGAGTGCCTACGTGGGGTTTGGGGTTGTACACTTATTGAGATTCGTCTCACGGTTGTATAACCGCCACTTTCAGACCCCCAGTCGTAAACTCTAGAAGTGCGCCTTTTCTTTTTGGAAGTTCGAGGAATCGCTTTTGGTGCCCAGGGAAACTGCAGACGAGTGTTCAAAGATCCAAGCCAGAGAAACAGGAGCGGATTAGATAGGAGGCGACCAGTAGGCTTTCCCTAGGGTATTTTAGGGGTTGTTTGACTTGGGTTATCCGATAGTGAAGTTAAGATAACCAAACCCCTGAACTTTTGTTAAAACGGTGACGGAGGATGTTCGTCTGTATTTATGTACATGTCTGATGTTTGTATATTTGTTGTTGTTTAATTGTTATGGTGTTCTACCCCGTTGTCGTCATCTTTTTGTCCAGGGTTTTGTTATTTGCTTCCACATGTGGCTCTGATGTTTGGGTTGGGTCGGCGATGTTCCTCGGACGTTGCAACAATTTTGACTGAAGTGGGATGTCGCGAGCTCGATGGGGTTTGGGGCGTGACATCCCGTTTTGAATTGGTATCAGAGCAAGGCTAGCTCGATATCGGCAAGATCAAGACTTGAAGTGATAAGGAGCGACAACTTCAAGGTAGCTAGTTAGGGAGCCCTTTGTAGATGCGTGTTTATGTTGATTGTGCGTGTTTTGTGAGTACGCGCCTGTGATTGCTGAGTGGTTTATTGTGGTTATATTGTTGGTTGAAACGAAGGTGCGGCAGGACTTGAGGTGAGTACGAGAACCCTATTGAGTGCTTAGTGGTGTTGATTTGATGTTAGGTGATCGGTTTGATGGTGGGTTGTTGGTTGTCGAGTGCTGGTTGTCGAGATTGGTGCCTAGGGTTTAGATTAGTGTAGTTGGCCTAGATCTCTGATACCGTGTGGACTTATAGCAGGTAGGAGAATAGTAGGAAGCTGATACAATGAACAGCCAAGGAAGAGGTGCAGGAAGAGGAATAGAAAGAGGTACAAGAAGGGGTGTAGGAAGAGGAGTACGGGGTCGAGGTGGTGCTAGAGCTAAAGCTGTAGAGGATCTGGGTATGGATGCTAGGGTGGTAGGAAACCCGGGGGTCGATGTTGGAGCTGCAGTGGACCCTAGAGCTGATGTTAGACCTGCGGAAGATCCGTGTATGGAAGGAGTCCTCAGAGTATTAGAGAGGATCGGGAATATGATGGATAGACAAGCCCAAGAGCGAGATAATGCGACCGCCCAAGCTGCTGAGGCTACAGCTGCTGTAGTTAATGAGAATGCTGGTGTTGGAGGAAATCAAGCCCAGCAAGGACAGGTTCCACCAGCAGGGGTTAGATAGATGTCCCAATTAGTGGAGCAGTTCATTAAGTTGAAGCCATCTCAGTTTCATGGTCGTGGTGACCCTGAGACTGTACCGAGATGAGTGGAATCATTGGAGAAAACTTTTAAAGTTTTGGGGTGCACCGATGAAGAGAAGGTAACATTGACGGTATATCAGTTCTAGGAAAATGCCCATGATTGGTGGAAGGCCACTGAAGGTAGGGTATTCCCAGAAGAAACGGCCCATGAAATTTTATTGGTTAAAATAAATTGCCTGATTGACAATTGTTGGATTCTGCTAGTCAATCGTTGAGAAGTTACAATAGTAAGTGCTCCATATACTCAAGCACTTCTTATTGAAGTTGGTGTTGCTAATACTTAAGTAGATATAGCTCATTATCTCACAATACAAGCACAAACTTTCACATTGTCAATACTTCTCAAAGATGACAATATTTAAGCTCGCAAAGGACAATTGTAAAGTATATAAAGCTCTCTTGAAAATTGGTATTGTGAACTCTTGATCAATTTCTTTATCTGTTCAATGCCTTAGTCTTCATTTATATTCCTCAGCATCCAATCTTCCCATTGGACATTCTTCAAGAGGATAAATCTCCCATCTAGCTGTCGAACAATTGTTAAGAAGATTAGGATAGCCGTTGAGGTCAATTAATCAGAATTCACATAGGTTTGGTCGTTTATGCAATCAAATCTTGGTTTTCGAAAGTGGAGTGCTTCAACTAAGGAAAGTCTCCTGCCTACGAGATGATTGCCAAACAATCAAGATATCTTGTGTGCTTGAATATTTCGCATGTAATCTTTGGAGATCAATATCCAATCAATATCTTTAATGATAGAAATCAATAATAGATCACAAGGTGTCAAGTGATGAGATAAAATATCTCAAGACAATAATCATGAAGATCGTGACAAGATTATTGTCGCATATAGTACAAGTGTTCTGCCAATATTCAGCTTACGCAGTACTATGCTAATATGCAGCTTACGCAGTATTTTGCCAATATTCATGTAGGACGCTGCTAATATTTACGTAATACTCTGCTTACATTCTCGCCACATAGTACATTACTGATATTCACATAGTGCATTGCTAATATTCTCAATTACAATCATCGTTGTCCTTCCCCAATAAAATAAAACGGAGCATGCCCTATGCTTTAGTATTTTAATTCAAAAAGGATAATAAAAACATTTATCAATAAAAAATAAAGGGTACTTTGTGGATTCTCGGTGGTTAAGGGTATCCTCACCATAGAGTAGGTGCCGAAACACCGACTAGGGTTGCCCTGCTTGTCTAGGAATATACTGTTAGTGGTCTGCCCTAGGAATCAATTATGGTTGATACTCTAATATTAGTTATGGATTAGGTTGTGTCGGAAAACCGACCTTCACTATACTTAGGTAGTCATAATGTCTTGCTAAAGACCGCTTATGACTTGTGGGTCAAAAAGGTTTTGAGCACACTGCTAAGCTTAGTGAACTTACAGGGTCACATACAATAACGAACTGAGTTAATATTTTTTATGCGCCGGGATCTACTTAAAATAAGAAATAGATTTTAATTTATTCTCCTATTCAACTTATCTACGCAGTCGTGCACGTTATGAGATAACGATTAAACGTATGATTGAAGGTGAATGGTTTGGCGGGCCCAAATCGCCCGGCCCCACTTCTTGTAATTCGCGTAGATAATGAGGCTATATATAGTGTGTGGGTGAAAAAAAAAACCCTAAGAAAAAAAGCCTCCAAGAGAATACGAAGAGAATCGTTTTATGTTCAGAGATATTTGAGAGAGTCTCGAAGATCAAAGGCGATCAGGAAAAAGAAGTTCAAGATCTATAGCGAGCACTTGGATCGTTAGAGACTTCCATTCGTGTGTGTGGATACCGGTAGAGACGCAACACTTGGGGCGCTAATTCAAATACAATCGATTGTCAATTTACCTTCGATTTGCAAAAAGGTACGTGCTGAACTTCTGTTTAGATTTCAATATACGCATGGATCCTATCTAGGGTTTTGGTTTATAAATTCCGCTGCGTTTTTAGCACTTGAGGAACCCAACATATACACCTAATGAGCTAACAGAATTGCGTTCCTTATTTTAAAGTGTCCATGCCTACATGCCCAGCCCTCCTAATTCCCTTTTTTTTTTTTTTTATCCCAGAGGAGGGAATACTCTCTACGTGTTTAACGTCTGAGAGATGCCGAGGTCTACACGAGGCCTCGGACAAAATAGTTTAACCTCGTACTTAGGAGGAAAATCGTTGTTGTTCCCCGATAAAATAAAACGGAGCGTGCCCCATGCATTGGTATTTTAGCGCAAAACGGATAATAGAAAACGTATCATTTTATGTCTTTCGTGATTAAAGAAGTCTAATTGAGCATTTGAAACATGTGCTGAGAATCTCTTTAGCCTCCACCAGATGCACTTTCTCAGAAGCTCCAACCAAAATCATCCCTTCAATCTTCCACCATTTAAGCAGTCAAGCTTACCTGTATATATGGCTCCCACTTTGATGGTCTTTTCAACTCTTCACTCTCCTTCAGAAACCAAATCATCCCATCAATCTTTCACATTCAGTGATCACGAAGCTACAAATTCTAGCAGAAAACGAAAATGCTTCAAGAAATTTTCAGTCCCTTTGAGACCGATCAATGCGATGTTTTGAAATCCATCTGTGAGCATCGCCTTGAAGATGATGATAGTGGTCTCAACGCAACATTTTATGCACCAACTCCTGCAGTCAAGTACTCGAGGAGTTCAAGCTTCAGCAATCTTTTACTGACGGAGAGTTGGAGCGAACTGCCCCAGAAAGTCGACAACTCAGACAACATGTTGGTGTACGACGCTTTGCATGACGCGCTCGATTCCAGGTGGACGATGCCTTCGGCTTCGAATCAAGAACTTGATTTTGAAGTTACGACCATTGATTACAACAGGATTGGTTGGGCGACGGAGGAGAAATTGGAGACGGTGGAGCCTGAGGTACAAGTGCCGGTTGAGAAGATGCAATGTAGAGGGGTGAGGAGGCGACCGTGGGGAAAATACTCAGCAGAAATAAGGGACCCCAAGAAAAGCGGGGCAAGGATTTGGCTCGGGACATATGAGACACCCGAGTGTTAGATGTATGCCCTAAAGTTGTCATGTAATAATTACATTCTAGGGATTTAAGTTATATTTTCAAATTCATTATTTATTTAATGGCAATGACGTATTCATTCATTTGTCCAATTATTTAAATATATGAATGATTCCATAAGATCAGTTGTGACTGGACCTATTCTTGAGACGTTAAGAATATGTGTGACAGGTTCACAGTTAGACTGAATCTTTAAATTGTTCTCGGTCGATGGATCATTGAGTGGATATCAATAATCCTGTTGAGACCGGTGTGTTCTTAGCTTCATCATTAAGTATTGGATATTTAATGGAATGACGAGTCACGAGTCATTGGGTATTATGATACCCGAGCTAGAACATAGGTGTTTGTATCAGACAAGTTCACTGAACGTGACACGCATATATCGATTAGCAACATAGAAGCTTTTAGCGTGGTCAATGTCTAATCGTTCATGCTCTGGTCTTGTGTAAATAATCCTTAGACCTGAGGCACAGTGTTGACTTGTGTGTTGGATGGCTATGGTTCACATGTGCACATATTGCTGGTTCGTTGATCCATCTCTATACTTGATGGTCATAGTTCGTTCACATACGAGGTTATACGTGTGCGCAAAATGGAATCTATCTCCTTTTTATAGGCAAGGTACTATAATGATGTCCTATGCAATCTAATTTTGATATTGCATTAAAATCCTCGGCCGGGGTTGTAACCGAGAATGAACTGTACATGTCTCATATAAAATGCATGTCAATTAGATTTGTGCATATGATCGAATTGGTGACTTGACAAATATTCCATGGTCTTTGTTCGATCGGGACATAGTAAAGGCAGAGGGATTGAATTACACTATAACCAAAGTTGACAGGTTCATTATGTTCTTAAAATATTCACACTGTCTGGGTAGCCATGACATATTGCTAGATGTCAATTATGGCTTGTAAGACCTAGAGGTTGATCGGGACAATCAATTCTCTTGAGAGTACTAACGTGTTAGTGCAAGTCCTACTACTAGATTAGTGATGAACCTAGGGATGTCACACACCATAACCAATTTAGGATAACGTTGTACGGAAGAGACAATATTGCAAATATGTTTGCAATCGGATTGAGTCGGACTGAAATTAAATTAAATGGGATTTAATTTAATTCAATTTTTGTCATGGGCGTGTGTGCATATGATGCTCACAAAATACACATATGCTGATCATGCATTTCTATGTTTGTATATATATTTATATATTTATATATATAATTTAAAAGTGCATACGGACAGCAATAGTTGCTGTCCGTGTGCCTTTTAATTTTATTTTAAAAAAAGGGAAAAGGGTGCACACGGTCAACAAACTGTTGCTGACCGTGTGCATGCACATGATCAGCAACCGTTGCTGATCATGTGCACATGTGCATACATGCACGATCAGCAACTGTTGCTGATCGCTAAAAAAAAAAAGCATGATCAGCAACAGTTGCACAATAATGAAGAAAATACATATGCAATTATCATGTGTTCGTGAGAATCAAGAAAATACGTTTTCTCTCTTCTGACGCCGTGACTAAAATATCAAGAGTGCGGGAAATTGTCGCCACAAGATTGCTAGAACAATTCTATTGGTGATTATCCGCAAGTTCTTCCTTTCGTTCGTCGTGCGATTGGTGGTGTGTCTGAACTAGAGGTCCGACACTTGTGGGGCTTGAATTGAAGAACATTCGAACCGAAATCGTCCTGGGCACTCAGCGAAAGAAAACCAACAAATATCCGAACCAAAATTGTCTTGGGCACTCGGCGAAAGGTAATTCGTTTAACCCCCTTATGGTTTTCCGATTTTTGATTAAAACGCACAAACAACGCCTTTGGAGATACATGTATGGGTATATTTTTCCGCTGCATTTATAATTTTTAACTATGCATGTTCCGTAGAAAACCAACACCGAGGACGCGGCATTGGCCAATGACCGGGCTGCTTTTAAGATTAGGGGGTCCAAGGCCAAGCTCAACTTCCCTCAGCTCATTGGCTCGGCCGATCACGATCCTGTCCGGGTCAGACCCAAGCGTCGGTCCGCCAAGCCTAGCTCACCGTCCACCCCCCAACGATGACGAATTGATGACGGGAATGAAGAGGAGAAAGAGAGAGACCAACATGGATGCTGAGGTGGATTTTGGAAGTCCAATCCCCTTTCCCATATTCGATATCGGTTTGTTGAGTGGGGATGAACAGTTTTTATTTTGACTGTGCAAACAGCAAAGACATTGTCTCGTTCAATAAAAGGTCAATCAGGCAATTTATTTTCTGGAACTATCAGTTTAGTGTTTAAGCTTCAATGATCTTTCACCGACGGAGAAATCCCGCCTGCATTGTGACCTGCAATCAATGTTAATGCTGAAGAAATCCTAGTCATGATGTGTAGTCATAGAAATATAAAGAAAGGCTCAAGTTTTCACAGCCAATATGGTCTTTATCCTAACTTAAGGAACAACAAAGATTTATAAGAGATATAAAAGGAGTTATTTTTCTGAAGGGGAATAATACTGAAGCCTCTTGAGGTCATTCTCAAGCCCTAACCACATTCATAAACCCTTTTTCATATGTGTCAATTTTCAGAAGCATTTTGCTGCAGAACTTGGAATTTCTCAACTTTAATGGCCGGTTCCTTGTTTATCCTGTGCTTTCTGTGTGTGATGTAAACATAATAGCCATAAAAATTCACATACCAGTCTATATGATGAACATTCTATTTCCAAACAAATAATCTCTTCATGCGCTCAAAAAGCGAATTTTGACCGAAACGCGAAAGGTCTGAAGCAAATAAAGCCAATGACCTAAAAAATTAGGACAAAAGTTTCTGCAAACAGACTAGTGAAGGAACTGCTCGATCGTGACAATTATTGTGCAAACAGCGGCAACCACGCACGTCAGAGTGAACTCCAATGTCGTCCCTTCTCCTCTTGGGTTCATTCTGTTGCTCTCGATGCCTCGATAAATCTCAATCATGCATTGATCTATCGAAATGAGATCTCCATCAACAGTCTAGCTTTATCAAGATACCAAAAGAAACACCGTGTAGGGTGTGGAATCCACGCCCATCATAAATGGCGGTGGATTACTCAGGAACCTTGCATGGTCTATCAGCTATAGTTAAAGTCCAGACAGTCAAGATTCAAAATACAAATTAGTTGCTCTCAAACAATCTAACATTTTTTAACACAATTCCTCGGAGACTCAACTTGAATACTATATCAGAGTAAAAGACCTACAGTTGGATTTGGTACATCCTTTTGGCACATGGTGATTCGCTCATGTGGGCAACGATCTCGTGTTTCGAGAGTACCTAAAGATTTCTCTAATTCCTCAAAAAAAAATTTTGGAGCACATCTTCCGCTTGTAAATTTGTAATTGCTTCAAGACATCAGATGACATCTTTTTCAATTCAAACAAACTTGGTCTTAGTCAAGCATTGTTTTTGGTCGATAAATACTTCTTTCATTACTAAAAAGTAAGTTTACCATAGCATGGGCCCATATCATTACATAACAACGAAAATAGAGAAATAGGGATGGTAGACAGCCAGTTCATAAGTAATAAATCGTTCCGGCGGGCTTTTGCTACCCAATCCGCAGCCTGGTTTTCTTCTCTCGAACAAGAAGTTACTGAGACACCCTCTAAGGAGCCCAAGAGGTTTGTGCAATCTTTGATTAATGTTCAGATGGTCCATGGAGCTTCAGCTTGACCCGTGATGTATCTCTCCAGTGAAGTACAGTCTGACTCAATCTTCACTAAATTTCTTCATTCAATCAGTACGCTTCCTTCGTTCAGTACGCTGGGCAAAGCTTCCCTTTGACTTTTCATGAACAGCAGGCCCTGCCTCAAGGCTAGGGTTTCGGCAGCAAGGGCGGACGGAGCGACGATTTTCTTTGCAAAGCCTCCCACCAGTTGCCCGAGATGGTCTCTGCAGATTCCAGCCACCGCTCCTTGCCGCGATTCACTGCACCACGATCCATCGATGTTCAATTTCCACGAGCCCGACAGAGGTGGTGACCATCCCTCAACTGGTAAGCCTCTCTCTTCACTTTCCTTCTGTTTCCCCTTCTTTTGGTTCCAGTGTTCATATAGATTGAGGTCGTTGATTGCTTCAGTTATTACTCCCCGTGGTCGTGGTTTACTGCTTCCGGAAAATCTTCGCGTTCTGTTCTTTCCAGACGGGCCAGAATTCCACCCGATTTTGACCCTACTTGGGAAGGTAGGTTCTCTGCGAGCCATTTGTCCATTCGAGTGACTGCTTCCGTTGATGTCTTTAGCTTAATGTTTGAATCTAACCATATTTCCCTTGTCCAGTCACACAAAAGGAGGAGATGTTCGAGCGTTTCAGGAGCATTCTTACACATCGGACACAATGGATCGGGTACGAGTCTTCTCTTGTAAAGATTTTCCTTTGTTGGTAGAGCGTTGTTGCATACACTCCATAAGAAGAAGCGAATTTTCGAGTAGTGCTGAATCTGCCATATGCGAGTCCATAGGTTCTTTGGAGGCTGATATGATGTTGACGCCAGGTTGGTGTTAAATTTTTTTGACTGGGAGCATATTTTGTTGTAGCTACTTTTGACTGAATATAAGCCCGCGCTGTTACCTGTCCACACTTGATTGTCCCTATGTGAATCGATGCTTAGCGGGATGGTGAGGATCTCCTGGACTATCCTTTGCTCAAAAAGTTCATTTAGCTTCACTAGGTTTCACTCTTGAGTCATTGGTTCGATTAGTTCCTCTACGTATTTAGGGTCATGTTGATTCACCGGGCCACCGATGCGACCACTAGGTAGCCAAAGGTCCTCCCTGATTCGGATACTTTTGCCATCTCCCACACTCCATCTCACACCCGATTTAATTACCTCTCTCCCAGTTAATATACTTTGCCACCCCATGAAGGGCAGTTGCCCCTTCCAGCATGCCAAAATTCACCCTATGGATAATATATTCCCTTCATAACTTGGCTCCATAGGTTTTGAGGTGCTTGTATTAGTCTCCGCGCTTGTCTCCCTAGCATCGCCTTATTGAACTCCACTAAGTCCCTGAATCCTAGTCCTCCCTCATCTTTCCTTGTTTTCAATGACTCCCATTTCCTCCAGTGGATTCCTTTACGCTCAACATTTTGTTTCCACCAGAAACAGGCAATTCTTCTCTCAACTGACCTGCAAATTGAAATCGGAATTTTGAAAACAGACATCGCATATTGTGGAAGTGCCTGGACCACTGTCTTGATGAGGATCTCCTTTCCCGCTTTAGAAATCAGTTTCTCTTTCCAACCCTCCAGCTTCGAATTGACACGCGCTAGGAGCCACGCAAACATCTGTTTCTTTGATTGTCCCCAGTCGGAAGGAATTCCCAAGTATTTACCTGTTTTGTCAATAATAGGGACTCGTAGCTCATCCGTCATCTTCTCCTTTAGAACGGCCCATGAAATTTGACCAATCAGGTCAATCAAATTCTTGTTACCGTAAAAAGAAAAGTCGATACAAACTCGGGTGTTGGTTCAACGCACGTCCTTTCTTTATAAAGTACTGGTCAAAGAAGACTTTCATGTATTTTATTGGTTAAATGTGATAGATAGAAAAAGAAAATGCTGAAAATATCAAGAATTTGACAGAGCTGTTGGTTTCTAAATTTGTAAAATATATGTAAAATTGATCCAGACAGAGAATAGTGGAATTCCAAGAATAGAGTCGTTCGTAGCAGCCAGACAGAAAGTAAGAAGTGGGTCAAATTATTTATCATGGAGAACATGTGTTTAAAATAATATCTAGCCGCCCATGAAATTTCTCCGAACTGCTAGAATAGCAAATTACCAAATAATCATCTGTTTAATAGTTTAATCGCTTTATTCGCCTAGTCCAAGCGACAGATGGTCAACGACCTAAGGGCCAAGCTTGAGCAGTTCCCTGCTGACTTATTGAATGGAGAATACGATTACGGTAAGTAAAACAGCCCTTTTGCTTCACAAATTATCCAAGATTGCTATTACGTGGTTTGATAGCGATAGCATCCATACGGTCGATGAATTTATAAAACGCCTAACTTAAATTATGATGACAAATTGCAAAGATTGATATAATGTAACCATTACGTATAATGCTGTGAGTAGAGTACTTGCTAGTTAACTTGCTCTATATAAGTTACTAAATATCACTATGGCTTCTCTGTTAAATTGATAGATCTGTGAGAGACATATCTAAGAGATTCTTATATCTCAGTTAATTCTCCATATCTCTTAAAATTGTGAATATATCTAGGATATTCTTTATATCTCATTTTGATTGTGCACATTTATATCTCTTTGATTGTGTACATCATTGAACGATCTCGTTACCTTAAATAGTCATATGGTGAAGCCTTATATAGTCTTTATTATAATACGAACACAGAAATGTACAGAATTTACGCAATTCTTTTTTTCGGCATATTTGCTTATCTAGATCCATGCAAATTGATAAAAGAGGTAGTTAAAAGGAAATAGAAAAGGCGGGACACCCAAAGATCAAACAAAGTCACTTTTCGAGAAAATTATCCAAAAAGTCCTGAATTTATAGTAGTATGGCCAATTCGGTCCTAAACTTTCCAATTCACCAATTAATTCTTAAACTTTTTGATGATTTTCCAATGTAGTGTTTTTGGCCAATTTTGACCATGAAATCATTGATGTGGTGATCTAGTCAGCGTTGACCGTGCGACATCACTAAATTTTTTTCCTTATTGGTTTAAGAAGACATGTACCGATTTTAAGGGTGCACTCCCTTACATCTCATTTTGGTTCATTCATGAATTTGGTGTTACACTGTTTGTGTATAAAACCCCAAGCCAAATCCGGGCCCCCCACTCTTCTTGGCGTATCTATCTACGCCACATATTTGCTCCACATCCTCCTCCTCACCCCTCGATAGCGCCTCTCTCTTCTGCCTTTTTCGCAGGCCCAGGCCCCTTCTTCTGCGCCACATCATCGATGACGCCATGATCAACTGGAGTTGTCAACTCTTGGCGGCAGGTCTTCGCTTCAACTCTCCATCAGCAAAAAACCTGTTATAATGTAATGCAGAAATGCTAACTGATCTTACAATAAAATCAATGCAAAACACCGTAGAAATAAACGAGAAAGAGTTAAAAATACCATAAATTTACGTAGTTCAATTTAAGTGTCGATATATACTCCATGGAGAGAACCGATATCGAATAATCTACTATAATCGGAGAATTAGAATTGCAATTGCTCACACACTAAATGTTTTCCACACCTAAATTAAATCCAATTAGATGAATGTATGTTTTTTTTGCCTAGAAGCCTAGAAAGATTTGAACTTATGACATCTTGTTCCGATATTATATGAGATTTTATGGAATCACTACCAATTATTTTAAAAGCTTAAACTATTATATGAATGCATGATTTAATATTTAAATATCTGTCACTCTCAACTCAACTCCCTTGCAACCAAGGCCCTTAGGTCCACTGTGTTGGTGATGTCGAGGCTGTAGTCATGCAGAAGCTTCTTGACGTCTTTGTGGATGCCAACCCGACGAAGACGTGGTGGGGGTTGTGGGGGAAGTTGGCCAAGGACTTGGCCATTGTCAGCTATGTGTAAAAGGAAGAAGAAAGAGAGAATAGATGAACAAAAAAGGAAAAGAAAATAGGAAAAAAGCCACCAAAAATCCCAAACTTTACCTAACTTGACACATTTAACTTTTTTTTTGTGACACCAAAACCTCAAACTTTACTATTTGTGACACATTTACCCCAATATCTTTGTAACCTAGGGTATTTTGGTCTTTTCCTTTTTCTATTTTTTTCTTTTTTTTTTTTTCCGCAAGCCTCGCCCCCGCCCGGATCCGACGAGGGCGAGCCTCGCTAGTGCCTTGCCGGATCCGGCAAGGGCGAGCCTCGCCGGAAACCTCGCCGGAGGTCATTTGGAGACCATGGGTGAGGGCAGCCCCACGGAAAAGAAAAAAACAGAAAAAAATAGAAAAAGGAAAAAGACCAAAATACCCTAGGTTACAGTATATTGGGGTAAATGTGTCACAAATAGCAAAGTTTGAGATTTTTGGTGTCACAAAAAAAAGTTCGGAGTAAATGTGTCATAGGGGGTAAAATTTGGGGTTTTTGGTGGCTTTTTCCCAAGAAAATAATAAGGAAAAGAACTTCCTTTAGCAAAAATGCCCATACCCAAGTGGCTAGTTGGTGAGCTAGGCTCTCAATTGAGATCGACTTGGCCTCTTTAGATTTTTATTTGAAGCAATATTTATATTAGATAATTTTTTGAGAAACTAACTCCACTCACACCTTTATTTGAAATTTTCCTTAAAATTTGTCATCCCTTCCTTTTTGTAAGGTTAAAAAAGTCCAGGTGGAGCTTTTTCTCAGATTCCTCTTTCTAGGTCAAACCTTGGAGAATTATCGCCAGCGCAAAACAACGCCCAACAAAATCCAAATTGATTTGGATGATTGGGCATACCAAATTTTGATCAAACTAAAATCCTCTTTCGTACACGGTTCAAATTCAAAACACAATTTAACAAAACGAGCAAAACTCGAGCTCTAACGGCACACGTCATCGTCAATGTAGATGTCATATTTCAAGAAGATGATAGCGAATGGACTCAAGAATGTCGAAATGAAAATGGGGTCCTTCGGAAATATTAATCTCTCGGAAATTGTAATGTCCGCAAGCATTTTGTTCCCCTTTCCTTGTGTGCTGTTTTCTTAAGAGAGTGTTTGGTTGCAGTCGCAGACTTAGAGTGGGTAACCATGAATGGACGAAGCAAGAGAAGTACACATAGGTTGAGGATGTGGATTCAAGCAAACATAAAATGTATTTTTTTTCTTAATTTATCACCTCTTTTGGAGTTTCCAAGAAGCTTCAATCAAGGTCGAGACCGGAACACATGTTTCAAATGTTGATATTCTAGTCCTTTAATATGTCATATTATCAGCTACAAATCAATGTATTATAATTATTATTATCCCATGCGAAATTAGAAAAAAAAAGTGACGGGTCACGTTCCTTTATTTTTTATTTTATTTTATTGAACAAGGTCTATAAAGTACAGAATGCATGCAACCATGTATTATTATATCAAAAGAGTTGTGTATCAAACATCAAGATTCTCGTATCTGGCGGCTGCCGTACGCTTCCAGTCACTAATGCATAATGTAAGGAAAGTTTTGGTTAATATATAGTCATGCAAAACATAAGGTGGAAGAAATATTAGAAGAAATACATATTACGGTAACGTAGATCTATACAATAATTTCTTTATACAATAACTTTTCCCGCTGAAGTCTAACTAAAATCACGGTGAATTGAAATGATGTGATATTAAACGAGCAACAAAACCATAATCAAATGAAAACCTAAATCTCTGAACCTTTACAATATGATTTTTCTAAATCTGCCGTACCTTTTCTACAGTCCTCGATTAAATTATGGCCAAATAAAAAAGTCTTGATTAATAAAGACAATATCTTGGATCATTGCGAAGCGATAAGACAGCATGCGAAGTCTAAGCTCTAATAGCAGATGCTGGTTTATGCACATAACCCATCAAATAATTATCTTTAAATTCTAGGTAACACAAACAAAAAAAGTTCAAGTAAAGCGCAATTGATGATAATGAAAATGCTTGCACACCTCGACTCTCACGGCCTTGGTGGCCCTCGCCTGCGGCCTGCGATGGGCTGGGCAAGGGACACGACCCTTGCCAACGGCAGGGCCAACGAGGTTCGCCAATGACCATCACCAACCAGAATGAAAACAAAGAAATAAGAAAAAAATGCGTAAACATGTTAAAAAATTGTAAATTTATCTATGTCAACATCGATCGTGCTATGTAAGACGGCCAACATCCATATTAGCGATTCCGTTTAAAATTAGCTTGATAAACTAAATTGGTACAAATATAAAAGGTTTAAAATTAAATAGGTCCAATTGAAAGGTTAAGACTTTTTTAATACGTTCCTCTACCTTTTTCAAATGCATGTTTTTGTATGCATTCATGAGTATCGAAGAACCCGCAGGTCAAATGTAGCCACGCCTCGCACACAAGGTTGATCTTTTACCTTCGAGACGTGTTGAGACTTGGGATAGATGGAGATGACCAAAGCCAAAAGAAGGTGTTCTTTGTGTGTGTCCTTGAACGTGGTTCCGACCATCTAGAAACGCGTTCTCTTAGACTTCAAGCGTCTTGATGGAGTCAAATGTGATCCATTACATGTCATCAGTTAAAGATTTGTGAAAATACATATGTATGACTTTGGTTGGTATGTGACTTTTGTTTACCTAGCTATCCATTTTGTTACAATGGAAGTCGGACCTCCACACGAAAATGGCATTGCTATAACCAAACGATAGAAAATGAATTTCGGTTGAGATTTCAAAAGAATGAGTAAGTTAATGAAAGTTATGATTTCATGAGGTGCCTTGGTCCTGATGTGAATGATATGTCTTTGATTAGACTAGGGAGGTGAACTTTATTTGGTGCGTGAAACTGACTCAAGATATCACCCAACCACTATGTCTAAAAAGTTAAAAGAAAATCGTTCGATAGTAAAAAATCATTAAAAGATTCACACCGTCACTTATCATGTCTCGATCAATGCTGAGATGTTGGTGAATGAGATTCTTATGATTTCTTGACGAATTTTTGGGATATATGTTGGATGACCCGAGATGATGTTTTCTTCTACATCATATTTTGTGCAACCAAACTGAAGGAAATGAAATCAATGAATCACCACATAACATGTGGTTGGACTGATTCCATCATGCAAATTTGTACCCATGCCCTGCATTAATGTTTCCGAGGGTAACCGATTCGATCAGAAATTGAGGACAAAAGACCAGTCCAATCACGAATCACAATGCAAACTTTGATTTGATTTGATTGATTTTGTTTTTGCCAGAGTGCAAACGACAATATTTGGTTGCCATATAATAATAAGAATAATGGCAATTGCTTTTATGGGAATTATAACTAATTCACCTTTAATTATTTTCTTCGCCCAAACCAATTACCTTAATCCCAAACATATTTCGATGCTGATTGTGTCCATTCTTTAAAAAAAAATTTGTAGTCTAATTCCTACACTAAACTAACAAGCAATGGCTTATAACGTAACGCGATCCTCAAAATTGAACTTAGTATAAACTGAACCATATATTGGACGAGGATCTATTAAACAAACTATCCATAAATGAAATGTTTCATTAAGAAAATAATGGTCATTCATGAAGTTAATTGCTTTTCTTCAACAGCTAATGTGTGCAATACTGCTAGTACTAATTTTCAATGACACAAAGCATTTTCTCTAGGGTTAGTTTTGAATGACGAGCATTTTCTTTGATTTTGCATATGTAGATTGTTGGATTATCATAATTACTATCAAGCGATCATGATCACGAGCCTAAAAAATTCTAGCTGCCATGACCAGGAGCTCCAAATCCCTTTCGCTTCACGAACTCAATGAAGCTCGAGTGGCCATGCCCATGACCTCCAAATTTCATTCGCTCCACAAGCTCAATGAAGCTTGAGCGACCATGGTTGAGCTTGACGAAGCTTGAATGGCCATGGCCGCTAGCTCGAAGAAATTCCAATTGCCATGGCACGAGCTATGAAATCTCCTTTGCTATGTGTAAACACAAGTCGAAGCCCAGACCAGACTCCAACTTTGATTCCCATGACTGCAACCCTCCCTTGCCTCTCAACTACACTCTCGCTAACGCCGACACCAAGAAGGAAGGGATGAAGAAGAAGAAGGATAATTCAAACAAGGTTGTGATTAGGGAAAGTAATGACATCGTTTTAGGCATTGGTTCATACAAGTAAACAGTTACGTAGGAGAGATAAAATAATGAAAACAGCCGCATCAACAATTTTAGTTAGGCAAATCAAGCAGAGTCAAGGGAGTAACTTCATTGTGTCAATTGGCACGTTTTAAAACTTGATTGCACTTTTTGAAAGTTGTATGATTCAATTGCATTTTTTTTGCGACTTAGGATTTCCGGTGCACCTATTCCTTTTTTAAATAATTTTTTTATACTTACCAACAGTTATTAAAACTTACTAGAACAAGTAAAAAAGAATTCTTATATTTGAATATAGAACAATATAGTTCTGCAATTTCTTTGGAATCACATGCACAATATGTGATTAGATCTATACGGCACCCGCACATCAGATCTAAAAACCGTAATTTAGATGCAAAAGCATGCACAAATATCATTGTCCTACCCCAATTAAATAAAACAGTGTGCCCCATGCATTGGCTATTTAATTCAGTACGGATAACAAAAAATATATCGATTTATGTCTTTCGTGATTAAAGAAGTTCAATTGAGCATTTGAAACATGTGTTGACAATCTCATTAGTCATCACCGAATGCGCTTTCTCAGAAGCTCCATCCGAAATCATCCCTTACATCTTCCACCACTCAAGCAGTCCAGCTCAACCTATATATACAGCTCCCACTCTCATGGTCTTTTCAACTCTTCACTCTTGCTTCGGAAACCAAATCATCCCTTCAATCTTCCATATTCAGCGATCTCAAAGCTACAAATTCTAGCCGAAAACGAAAATGCTTCAAGAAATTTTCAGTCCCTTTGAGACCTATCAATGCGATGCTTTGAAATCCATTTGTGAGCGTCTTTTTGAAGATGATGATGATGGTGTCAACGCAACATTTTATGCACCAACTCCTGCAAACACGTACTCGAGGAGTTCAAGCTTCAGCAATCTCTTACTGATGGACAGTTGGAGCGAGCTGCCCTTAAAAGCCAATGACTCGGAGGACATGTTGGTACATGGCACTATGTGCAACGCGCTCAATTCTGGGCGGACAATGCCATCGTCTTCCGAATCAAGAACTTGATTTTGAAGTGACGACCATTGATAGTATTGGTCTGGCTTCGAATCAAGGACTTGATTTCGAAGTGATGTCCATCGATTATAACAGCATTGGTTTGGCGACAGAGAAGAAACCGGAGATGGTGGAGCATGAGGTACAAGTGCCAGTTGAGAAGACACATTTTAAGGGAGTGAGAAGGCGGCCATGGGGAAAATATGCAGCGGAGATAAGGGACCCCAAGAAGAACGGGGCAAGGATTTGGCTCGGGACTTACGAGACACCCGAGGACGCGGCATTGGCCTATGACCGAGCAGCTTTTAAGATGAGGGGGTCCAAGGCCAAGGTTAACTTTCCTCACCTCATCGGCGCGACCGAGTACGAGCCTGTCAGGGTCAGCCGCAAGCGTTGTTCTGCCGAGCCTAGCTCGCCATCCACATCCAGCGATGACGGCTTGGTGACGAGCACGAAGAGGAGAAAGAGAGATGCCAGTGTGGGTGCTGAGTTGGATTTTGGAACTCAAAACCCCTTTCCCATATCGGATATTGGTTTTTGGATTGGGGATGAACAATTTGTACTTTGATCATGCAAACTGCAAAGACATTGTTTTGATTAATTAATGAGAAGTCAATCAGCATTTTTTGTTGCAGAAACTATCAATTTAGTGTTTTGATTTCATTTCCTTTGGAGTTTGTCAGCAATAACTAAAAAAAAGTACTTTCCCCAACTCCGCACTAATTTCCTACACATGAAAAGAGGAGAAAAACACATTCACACCGTATAGAAAGTGACTAACAAAAGTTTAAAAAGTTTGTATAATAACTTTATCTGTTTACACAAAATTAGGTACTCAACTTTCATATGGCATTTGAGTAAAGATATCAAACTCGGTTTGCCATATCGTTCATTTGGTCATTCTTTTATGACTTCTTTAAATTTTTAGTGTTGAATTCTTACAGATACTTTCATCTACAAGCGTTAAGTTTGCTTAATTGAGAGTTTCGTCATTCGTAAATTAATTTTTTACATTTTCTTTTTACGTTTTGTATGCCTCGATGATTTGTTTGCTTAAGCAAAGCAAAGGTTAAGCAACAAAATTAATAACATGAATTGCTCAAATCAAATTTCTCAATAAGCATTAATTTTAGAGAGATTGTTAGGTTTTTTCATAGGACCATGTGTACGTAGCCACTTAAATCATGATGGCATGCGGTGATTGGTATGAGTAGCAAAACTTTTTCCCGAGAAGTACCTCTTGCTCTTATAATTGCCTTAAGACAAAACTTTATGGGCAATAATGAATATGCTGTTAAAGAATTCAAGAAGTATCTGCATTCTACCTTTCACATGAAGGATTTGGGACCTTCGAAATATTTTCTCAACATTGAGATTGCACGATTAGGTGAAGGAATTTGCCTTGGTCAATGTAAATTTGTCTTGGAGATTATATTAAAAATAGGGTTGTTAGGATGCAGACCAATTGTCAATCCAATTGAGCAAAATGTTAAGATAATGACTATTGAATATGATGTGGGATCATCACCTTTAGACGAGGATTCATCGCTCAAAGATCCATCGAATTATCGAAGAGTCATTGGAAAACTCATCTACCTCATAATGACTAGACCTAACAATGTATGCATGGCAAATTCCTAGTCAATTCATGCATGATCCAAAACAATCACATATGAATGCAGTGTTGAAAGTCGTGAAATACTAAAAGGATGTCGAGGATTGGGAATACTACTATCTTCGGATTGTAATATGGAGATGATGGCTTATTGTGATACAGACTACACCACTTGTCCTATGAGTAGGAGATCTATTACTAGATTTTGTGTTAAGCTGGGAGAATCGTTTCTTTCATGGAAAACGAAGAAACAATCGTCTTCTTAAGTGTCATTAGAGGAATCCAAATATCAAGCCATGGCTAAGACTATTTGTGAAACAGTTTGAATGTGAGGTCCACTTTGCGATCTTTGGCATAAGGGTAAGAGGATTGACTACCTTGTTTTGTGACAATGATGCCACTCCTAAACTTGCAGTAAATCTGATAGTCTATAAAAGAATGAAACATATAGAAGTTGATTGCCATTTGAATAGAGATAAAATTCTTGAAGGAGCTCTCAAGACAAGAGAAATAAGAACTATAGAATAGCTTGTAGATATCTTTACCAAGCTTCCAGTTAAAGGCAACACACATGTCTATTGGGCAAGCTTGGCCTCTTCAACATATTTAAGTCACTAGCTTGAGAGGGAGTGTTGGAGATACAACTGCCTCGCTTGGATTAATTGATTATTTCTTTTTTCATCTCCTAATTGTTTTCACAATGAGGAGTGAATTTTTACCATGCAGAGTGTCTATTAATAGTCAAAATCAACCAATTTTTAAAATTAGAATATTGTATAAATAGGAAAATTACTTTCTTTATTCATTATGTATATTCTTCCTTTTATTGTGAATGGAATTGAATTATAAATAGAGCCTACGTACAAGGTTTCCATAAGTCATATATAGATATAATTTCCCTATCTTCTACCCTTCCATCCTTTTCTTTTTTGTGTCACCTCAATTAAATTATGGCCAAACAGAAGGAAAAATGACACAAATGATCCTGAAACTTTGGCTCAATGTGCAATATTATCCTTGAACTTTTAGTTTGTTCAATGTGATACCTGAATTTTAGCCCAATGTACAATATCATCCCTAAGCTTTTAATTTATTCAATGTGGTCCTTGGATTTTTGGTACATGTTTAATTTAGTCCATGAACTATATGAAAATGCTTAATATTGTCACTAAACTTGAATTAATGGAATGACAATATTAAACAATTTCTGATAGTCCAAGTGTGACATCCTGAAAAATTAGTCCATTTGGAATTTATGAAATACTGGATTTTATGAATGTACTCGTATTCAGTTCTCGCCCGGAACTGATCATTCCTGGAATGCTAACCATTAGGGAAATTAAATTCGCGCGACTAAAGGAAATTCGATCGTGAATGGATTTCGACCATTAAATCGCGGAAGTGATATTTTGAGCCATTGTTAGCCGATCCAAGGATAGTTAGGAGTCGGTTCGCCACTGTCATAATAGTGGATCGCGGGTGATTCTGCTGGACCACGAAACGACTTGACGAATAATCCTGAACCTATACCGAAGGATCGTACCCCTCAGATCAAGTGATTGATCTTCGCGATTTTAATGACAACCGAGGTTGTCACGTACCGAACGAACTTGCACGTGACTCGATTCAGTATCAGTCATGAGTTGATTCTGCGAATTTCCCCAGCAAGCCGCCCGTTAGCTTGAGAAACGCTCGAGTTGCGTTTAATAAAATTTAATTATTGAATTTAGCCCAAATTGGACATCGAAAAATTAGGAAGTCACAACGGAACGTTAGAACGACGTTGCAAGGGACACGTGCGAATTTTTGGTGCGCTTAAATTCTTCGGAAAAATTTGATTTCGACGAGAAATGGAGAAAGTGACGATTTTGCCCTTAAGGATTTATAAAGGATTAGTTTTAGGGGCAAGAGGCATTTTGGTCATTTTGGCCCTTGGATATTTTGGGTCAAAAATACTATTTAGTCAAGACCAAGCTTTCTCTCTCTCATTTCTCTCCCCCTCTCTTCCCGTGAATTTCCCCCCTTCCACCATGAGCTCCCTTGGCTGATTCCTCCTCCACCACCGGGCCACCGCCCAAGCCGCGCCATCGTCGCCCAAGCCGATCGCCGCCACCCGGGAGCCGTACACCGTCGTCGCCGTCCCCGATTAAGTGCCGCCGCTCTCCGTTCTAGCTGCGATAGTCTAGAACGCGGGTAAGTCGTAATCTAAACCCAATTTAGGATTTCGGGTATCGCCAGGCAATTTTGGGCGAAACCGGGAATAGATTAGGTGTGGAATGGCATGATTTAGAGGTGGAATTAGGTGACGGGCATTAGAATTGAAACCAGAAAATTTTTATTGGAAAATTCAGAATAATAGAGGCTGCGAATTACTGTTCATGAGCTGTCATTTACTGTTCATGGGGCTGTGATGGGCCGATTAGGTCGCAAGTTAGATTTTTAGAACCGAGAATTTATGGCGAGAAAGTCTCGTGAAGGACCCGAATCGATTTGAGATCATTTGGTTAGAGAAAAATAGCAATTTCCGTATTTTCGTGTGTTGAAATTATAATTGAGTTGGGATGGTGAAATTTACAAAATGCAGGTGCGAAATATTGGGGTTTATGATTGAAAATGTTTGGCGAGCCTTGAGGATTATTTTTGGAATTTTTAGAGGACAATTTGAGGTGAATTATAAGCTGCGAGTTAGCGTTCACGAGGCTGTGATGATTTGTTCGGGACGCAAGTTGGATTTTTAGAACCATTAATTTATGGCGAGAAAGTGTAGTGAAGGATTGGAATTAATCCGACGCCATTTGGTTGGAGAAAATTTGCAATTTACGTGTTTTGGGCATGTTTGAATTATTCTGGATGGGGTTGATTTAATTGAGAGTTTATTTGTGTGTTATATGAGGTAACTTGAGGATGAAATGAGGATGTTTTGAGGCTAGAGTGAGACTGAATAGAGTGTCGGATGTTGTGAGATGGAATTGGCGAGCTTAGGGCTCGATTTAAGGACAAGTGGTGTCGGTTTAATGTGTGGTAGTATGGCTGGATTGTGGTGATTAATAGGCTTGGAAATGTTGAAATTATACCTATGAACGTGGCTGTGTTTGTGGGCCATGAGCGGCCTTGTGTGTTTATTGAACCATGATTTGATGGATTGAAATGTGCTTGATTATGTGCACGTGTGGGCCAGATTGAATTAATTGTTGAAATTGGCCATGTCGAATGTTGAGTGAGCATGTTTTACGTGTTAATTGATGCGTGCATGGGCCACGTGTGATGGGCCAATTGAGTGTGGTAAATGCTTGATGAGCATGTGCACGAACAAGAAAGAAAGGTGGTGTGGCATGTGATTATGGAAGTTATGTGAAGGTGTGTGAGTGCGAGAATGGGATCGGGCCAAGTATCATAAGCTCGGGCAGCGATCACGTAGGTTTGTTGCATTTGGCACAGGCTGAGGCTTGAAAAAGCAAGAATGAGAATCGGTCCGAGGCACGATCAGCTCGGATGAGACTAGGATTGGACCGAGACATCCTAAGCTCGAGTTCCAATCATGTAGGCCTATCGCATTTGGCGCGGGCTGAGTTGGGATCGGGCCTGGGGCATGTGATGCTCAGGTCGCGATTGGGGCCTGAGGTGTGAACGGGTACGCGGGCCGGATGTGGTGAATGATCGCAGTGTACCTGAGGCGTGTAAGTTTCTGCGAGTCACTGGCGAGTGATGTGGGAAAGAGGAATTGAGAACGGAAAGAATGTGTGCGAAATGAGAATTGTACATGCGTGTGTTTGCATATGATGTAATTGTGATTGAGTGTGGGGTGCGCATGATTGAGCCTGATCATATTAATTGATGTACCTGCGTTGTGATGATTTGATGTGCGTGAATGTGTGTGTTTGTGTGATTGTCTGGAGATACGCGATAGCCTAGGTAAGGTTTAGGTTGCAACTTATTGAGATGTGTCTCATGGTTATATAAACCAAATCATTTCAGATAACCCGTCTGAACAAGGAATCAGTCGCCGCCGCCGCCAGAACGTTTGGTACAGTCATGCACACCAAGGATAATTTCGTGGAGTACACTCTAAATGGATGCCATGTCGAGGACACAAGGACTAGTGAGGAGGCGACGAGTTAATGTTCGTGTAGTACCGTTTTTGGTAGATAGGGCGTCTACCTTTTTGGTGTATGATTTTTAAGGTAATCGTAGTGGGTGTACATATAGATTTTATGGACTCAAGGAATGGCGGACGGGTATAGGTGTACTTGCACATGGATGTTGTAAATTTATGTGGTAATGTAATGTTTGTAATTGTTGGCGGTTGGGCGTGCTAGTCTAATTCTGGTGTTCTCCAATTTATTTGTCTGGGTTTAATTATTTATTTCCGCTACAATTGACTTTGATGTGAGACCGTTGAGTCGGCGATGTACTCCTGGGATGTCGCATCGTTCGACTCATGGAAGTGAGGTGTGGAAAGCATTAGATTTGAGTCGGGGCGTGACACCAAGGATAATATTGAACATGTACCAAAAGTCCAAGGATCGCATTGAACAAATTAAAAGTTTAGGGACAACATTGCACATTGGGCTAATATTCAAGGATCATATTGAAAAAATTAAAAGTCCAGGGACAACATTGTACATTGGGCAAAAGTTTAAGGACCATTTGTGTCATTATCTCCTAAACATAAATTCTTGATTAAATAAAGACAATTTCTTGGGTCATTTGTGAAGCGATAAGACGCATTCGAAGTCCAAGCCCCTATAGCAAATGATGGTTTATGCAAGTAACATGTCCGAATGATTATCTTATATTATAGGTTCCATAAAAAAAAAAAAAAAAATTAAGTGCAATGGATGATAAGAACCTAACTGCACCCTTTCTACATGAACTTTTACAGCCCTGCAACTCTATTTTCGTCAATAAACTTGACTCAATAAGACTTCACACATATCTAAGTATGAAATGAATACGAAAAAAAACGCGTTTTGGGAAAATTAAATTGTTAAATCAAAGAAAGTGGGGTACGTTAGCGCATGGAATTGAAACCTCGTGCACCATTTATTATATATCGTTACTTACATAGGTAGACAAGATTGTTAGCTAAAGATACCAAAAATGTCTCTTAGGTATTAATTATCAAATTTAGAAATTATATGTAAAATCGAAACCACAAAGAAAAGACTGGAATTGTACAGAGTGGGAGTAGTTTATAGGCAGATAAAGTAAACAAGAATGTCAAATTACCAATCGATAAACTGTTCCAAATTTTACATATTTAACGACCTAATTGACACCCACATTTTTACTTTTGCTCAATCTTCCTACAAGATAAATATATTTTCTTGGCGTTGGCCTGAAACAAAGTAATACCTCGCATTTTTTCATTTCGCTGAAAGGCAATTAGTGACACATGCAATCCGCAAACAACATTTTTCAGATACATGTGTTTCTGCATGCATGCGTGTTCGCTGCTAGCATACTTGATTACGGAACAATGTCGCAGGTCAAATGTACCCACGCATAGCACACGAGGTTGACTTTGTACCTTCGAGACGTGTGTGAGACTTAGGATAGATGGAGAGGACCAAAGCCAAAGGAAGGTGTTCTTTATGTGTCCTTGAACGAGGTCCGACCATCTAGAAACAAATACAATTGGACTTCAAGTGTGCAAATGATAACCATTCTATTTTAGAAATTAATTTCTTGCTAGAAATAGAATTTTCTATTTCTATTCCATGGACGTGTTTCTGAGCTAAAATATACGTTTGATAACGACACAAAATTTCTCTTTCTGAAATAGAAATTCGTTTGATAAAGACACAAAATTTATTCCTCTCGAGTAGCCGATGAGCGAGAGATGGCGGACAACGGGTGATGGCGAGAGGCGATAGGCAACGAGAGGTAGGAGGCAGGCGACAGCGGGAGGTGTTCGGCATTGGGCGGCGAAGGGGGATGGCAGACGGTTGCTGTAACAATCTGAATTTTCGATCCTTTTCTCGGGATTTAAGAAATGAATATTTTGGCCAATGCACTTGTAGTGAGATCTCACCTAGAAATACGCATTCACGAGATGCTAACCTTAGGGGTAAGGCCATTACGGGGCTGAGTTCGCCACGACCAAAGAACTCGACCTTAGTTCGACCTTCGACCATAAGGATTGACGAGGGAATGTTTTGAGCCAACTGAGACTGATCTAATTGATTGATTGTGTCCAAAGGGAACTAGCGATAGACCCTCACAATCACATGACAATCGAGGTTGTTTTGGTTCGAGCAAACTTAAACGTGATTTGACTTAGTGTTGGTCATGGGTTGAGAGCGCATAATCCCAATGAGCCACCCATTAGCCAGAGATAAGCTAAAGTCGCGATTATTCAATTTTAGTCATTTTTTGGAATTCGGGCCCAAGAATCGAGAATTTTGAAAGTGACAACTTTGAGCGATCGATGACGTTTTTGGCTTGGCCAACCTTGGGGCCACCCATTTCTACAAAAAAATGGATTTCGGTTCGGAATCGGAAAACTTACAATTTTGCCGCTCTGGTCACCGATGTCGATTCTAAGGCCGTATGAGGTTATTTTTCAAGGCCGATGTTATTTTGGGGTGGCCACGCACATTTAGAGTTGTTACAGTTAAAATTGAAATTTTAGCTCGGAAGTGAAAAATAATATTATTTTATTCTCAGGACTTTGTAGTCGATTTTTGAGGGCTTAAGAAGCTATTTTCACGATTCCGACGCCATATAATGTTGGCCACACATATTTAGAGTTGATTTGGACAAAAATTGAAATTTCGTTTCAAGACCGGAAAAATAACCATTTTGCGCCTAGGCCAGTTTCAGTTCGAATTTTTGGGAAAATATTTGGGATAATTAAAATGTATGTCAACTGCATTATTGGACCTAAAGATATTTTTACCCCTCAATTATTTGGATAAGATCAACCAAGACCGTTGGATTAAGGGCGTTTTAGTCAAATCTCCTGGATCAGAGACACGTGTCTCCCACCAGCCCACTTTTTTGACCAATATTGACTCTCTCTCTCCCCTTCACCTCCTCATTCGGCCACTCCCCCAACCAGAACTCCCCTTCCTCTCTCTCTCCACAATTTCTCTTCTTTGCCAATTCTCCCTTCGCCGATCGTGAGCTCGCCATCGCCGGAGCTGCTGGGCTGGCTATTCCAGCCCCTTGTCCAGCCCGTTTGTCTGCCTTTTCAAAGTAAGTGACTTCCCCAATTGACATCTAGGACCTTGGGTATTACTAGGCTCGTTTAGGGTTCGTTTTAGGTGATTTTCGTGGCTGTTTTGGACTGAAATAGTGACTCGTGGTTCGGGTGGTTGTGGACTGATTTAGAGACTGAAAATATGAGGTTTGGGAGGGTCGGATAGGGCTGTGATGATACGGAACGATCACAGTTTGAATTCGTGTGATTTGGTGTGATTTTCGGATTTGTGACTACTGTACCCATCCGATTTGCGATTTTTGTGGAGAATTTTGGGGCCGAATTTGAGGAAGTTTTCTTCATGAAAGTTGTTCCTAACATCTTGAAGTATAACATATTTTAATTTGGAAATTTTTGGAAATCATTTGATGCCATTCGGAAGTCCATATTTGGACCAAAATAAAACTACCCGATTTACTGTTCACCCAACCTTCGGGTTTGTTCGAATTTTTATAAATTTTTTCAGGCCTATTTTCAAAATATTTCCTTCACAAAAATTGTTGGGGACATTTGTGGCTATAACATATAAAAATTTTAAAACTTTTCAAGGTGATTTGGATGTTGAAAGAAATGTATTTTGAGGACAAAATAGTCTGTTAAAGCGAACAGATTTTGGTCTGACTTCGAGGGACAAAAAGGCATGGTTACAGATTGAACCGGATTTCGTGTTCTTCATAAGAAATGTTGACCAAGATGTTTTTTTATGACATATCCAAAATTTATAATTTTTGGAGTTCATTTACTATTTATTTCAAATAGATTTCTGTTACTGCACAACTGCCCAGTTTAGACCCGATTTTATATATTCTCGATTTTTCTCTCTCAAGAATTATTTGGTATTATCGTGGCATTTTGACGGGTAGTTTGATGCTTAAATGAGCTCGTATGTGTGATTGTGTGACTGTGAGGTGTGGTGGTGTGATTGCGCATTAAGTTCACGTGTCAAGCTTGGGTGTTTGTGTGGTGTTCGCGTGATGAGGATGGGTAATTGTGAAAAGTGTGTGCGAGATATGAATTTGTGTGTGACCGTGTGTATGTGTGGCCGTGTGGTACGTGTGGAGAGTGTGGAACAAAGGTATGGGAATGTAGGATTAATGGGAAAAGTGATACCCTGAGGCGTGTTCGTTTACGCGGGATAAGGTCCATCCTGAGGCGTGTTCGTTTACGCGGGACGATGCCGTCCTTGACGAGGTGACGATGCCCGGCCCGACGGGATGACGATGCTTGACAAGGTTAGAAAACCGTTGGCCTGATGCATTTTACGCGGGCGCGGTAAAAGGAAAGTGTGTGTAGGATTCCGTCCTGAGGCATGTTCGTTTACGCAGGACGATGCCGTCCCTAACGAGGTGATGATGCTCGGCCCGATGGGGTGTCAATGCCTGACGAGGTCAGAAGACCGTTGGCCTGATGCGTTTTACGCGGGCGCGGTAGTAGTGGAAGAGTTGAAAATGAGCGGGAATTGGCTTCAGGTGCGAGGTTTAAGAAAGTGACGCATGGTGTGAGTAGTGTGCGAGTGTGTTTGTATAGCGTAATGTGATACTTAATTATGGGGTAAAAACTACTAGACATGGTATGGAACGTGCCCAAGTGGGTTTTATCTTATAATTGAGGCACGTGCGCGTCTGTGAATCATTGCTGTGATATGTTGGCTGTGTTATTGTCTAACGTGCATGGACGTGTGTGATGGATTCTAGGTAGGGTTGTGTATGGTTGTTAGTTTGATTGATTGTTGTGTGTTATACGTGCTTTCTGTCTGGCGGTACGTGAGTGCCTACGTGGGGTTTGGGGTTATACATTTATTGAGATTCGTCTCATAGTTGTATAATCCACAATTTCAGACCCCCAGCTATAAACCCGGAAGTGCGCCTTTTCTTTTTGGAAGTTCAGGGAAACGCTTTTGGTGTTCGGTGAAACTGTAGGCGAGTGTCCGGAGACTGAAGCCCGAAGAATCAGGAGCAAAACGGAAGGCGTTCCTTAGGTTTTCCTTAGGGTATTTTAGGGGTTGTGTAAATCGGGTTGACCCATAGAAAAGTTAAGTTAACCAGACCCTGATCTTTTGTTATGACGGTGATTTCGAATGCTAGTTTGCTGCATATGTTTGTAATGTAATGTTAATTTTTGTAGTGCAGTAATATTGTATGAAATGCTGTTATTGTTGTTTGTTTGTTCTGTTGTTCTACCCCGTTATCGTCATCTTTTTGTCTAGGGTTTTGTTTTATATATTTCGCTTCCGCATGTGGCTCTGATGTTTGGGTTGGGTCGGCGACGTTCCTGGGACGTCGTATCATTTCGACCAAAGCGGGATGTCGCAAGCTCGATGGGGTTTGGAGCGTGACAATTGCATTGGGTGGCGGAGGAGGACAGCGGCCGGCGGCGGAGGACGGCGACGGGAGGCAGTCGACGGCAGAGGACGGTGACAAGAGGCGACCGTCGGGTGGGCGGTGGTAGGTGATGTTGGGTGGCAGCGCGAGGTGGGTGATGTTGGGCGGCAACGGGAGGCAGGCGGAGGTGGGAGGTGGCCGGCGGTGGGAGGCGGCGGAGGACTGCTAGAGGCAACCGACAACGATCGACGGTGGGAGGCGGCCGGCATTGGGTAGCGGAGGAAAGCAAATGGCGGGAGGTGGCCATCGGCGAAGGATGACGGTTGACGGCACAGTGGGAGGCGATTGGTGGTGACAGTGAGGTGACGGTAGGCAGCCGGGTAGTAGTGAGAATAATTGATGAGAAGAGTTTTTATTTCTCATTTCTGAAAGAAATTTATTTCTAATTTCTGTTCCAGACCTATTTCTAGATTAGAAATTTGCTCTAGAAATAGTAAAATGAAATTACGTTACCAAATGGATTTATATTCCAAACCTGTTCCTGAGAACAGAAAAAAAAAAAAATAAAAAAACAGAATGGTTATCATGTGCGCCCCAAATGTCTTGATGGAATTGAATATAATCCACTACATGCCATTAGTTTAATGCTTTGTGAGAATAAATACGTATAATGTAACATCCTGAATTTTAACCCGTTATTGGGACCAATAAAGTGTATATTAATTCTCGTGTGATTTTAGTGAGTCTCGCCCGGACTTGATCAATCACGAGATACTAACCAAATGGGAAAGGCTAAATAGGGACAGGTACGTGGACTGAGAACCCGATCGCGATTGGACACTGATTTCGAGAAACGTCGAGGGAATATTTTGAGCCAATATGGACCGATCTTAGGAATATAACGGATTTGATATAGTTAGTAACGTACGATTGGATCGCGGGTGATTCCGCACGACCGAAAGTACGCCTGACAAACAAATTCCAAATTTTATCCGAACGATCGCGACCCCCGGTACTAGTGATAATCTCTCACCTTCTCTCGAGATTTGAGACTATCGAGACTCGGACAGTCTTAGGTCAATACGCGTAATACCTAAACAGCCGCCCGTTAGTAAGAGACCCTAAAACTGCAAAATGAGCAAATTAGATCGCAATATTGGACCCGAACTTCGATATCAAAATTTCAAGGGTAGTTACGACTATTTTGTAAAACGGACGTCATTTTAGAGTGACCATTCATGTCTGGACTAGTACAGCTGAAAACTGAAAATTCGTCAGAAATTGAAAAAATTACGATTTTGCCCCTGTGGGCACCGATGCTGGATTCGAAGGCCGTTTGAGATTATTTTTCGTAGCCAAGGTCATTTTGGGGCAACCACGCACGTCCAAAGTGCAAACGATCAAAAACTGGAATTTCAACAAAAATTGAAAAAATAATATTATTTTATTTCCGGGACTTCGCAGGCGATTTTCGAGGGCTTAGAAAGTGAATTTAGCAAATCCAACACCATATTATGTCTTCGATGAATATATAGGGCCGGTATGGACAAAAATTAAAATTTCGGTCCGGGATCGGAAAATTACAAAAATGCCCTTAGGCCATTTTTAATTTATTCCGAAATTTGGATAAATTTTGGGGACTAACTAAGGTTAAGTAGACCAAACCAGACCTGGTCAGCCTTGGTTAGGGGCATTTGACCATCACACCCTTGCATTATTGGAGGAGAATGAACCAAGGCCTTTGGATTTAGGGGCAAAATGTCCAAACCCTTGGATTGTTGACACATGGATTCCACTCACCCAATTTTGACCACATTTGACCTGTTTTCTCTCTCTCCTCAGCCTCTCTCTCTCTCAGTTCACTCTCTCTCCCCGACCAGCCTTCACGGTCGTCCTCCCCTCCTCGCCGTTCCTCTGCCGTGCTGCACAACCGTCACTGTTCACGTCGGAAACAGCCACGCCACGCCCGGTGGTCAGCGCCGCCACTAAGTCATGACCTCCCTCACCCCCTTAATACGCCCGTCCCTTTCTGCTTTGTTCAGGCGGAATAGTGGGGAGCCACCGCCCGATCATCACACCCGGGGCGCAGTTAATCCTCCGCCCGTCGTCGCCCTTGTGGACACGTCACCCTCACCATCTCTCTCTCCACCGTCCTCAACCCGCTTGCCTTGTAGCCTCCTGTTTTGGCCAAGTGACCATGTTGTGACCGCCTGGCTTGCCCCGGGCGCCGCCGTCGATTCTCGCGTGTCGGTAATACCGCCCGTTCCTATAGCCTCGAGTCATTATTAAGTGAAAAAATCCCTAAACCCGAACTAGTCTAATTTTGCGATTTAGGGATAAATTTAGGGGTTAATTAAGTTCAATCTTGGCCTAATTGGGTGTATATGTGTGTGGGCTGATTAGGGTACTTAATTGGGGCTTAATAGGGCTAGAAAATGTATGCTGTAATGCACTGTTCACAAGGATCCGAAATTGCGCTAAATTGTCTAATTTGAACATTAAATGGACTATTGAGTAATGGCTTGAAATTAGGTAATTTAGAGACTATTTGGAGTTTGTATATATCTTAAGGGGTGTCTCTATGTTCGAAGACTAATTGGTCAAGTTTGATTGATCATGGCAGACCTTAGGCGCAATGAATTGGATCGATGTGAGTGCGTGGTACAAGAGCCGGACTAATTAGGCTTGAATGGGATTAAACTGAACATGCCAGTAACGTATTGAATTTTTGTCTAAATTGTGATAGATTGTGCTCGGCATGTTGATATTGATAATTGACTTTAGATTCCTGGGTATGTGAATATTTGTGGGCCTACGGGTCGTTTTAAATTGTGGCCTTCGGGTCGGGATAAACTGTGGCCTTCGGGTTGGGCCTTCGGGTCGGGACAAACTGTAACCTTCGGGTCGTAGCCTTCGGGTCGGTTTAACTGTTGTTGGCCTTAGGGTCGTGGCCTTCGGGTTGATTTAATTGCATATGTTTTATAATGATATTAAAAGTCTAACCTGCAGGGCGGAGTAGTGAATTGGGCTGTGGGCCCAGGTGAACTTATATTGATTGTTATACTGATTCATTGATTTATGTGTTTTATTTACCCTCTGGAGGTGCACATTAGCCTAGTTTAGGATTAGGGTTTGTTACTTGCTGAGTTTCTCAATGTTGTGGTAAAATCGACATTTTAGATCCCCGACCATGAACTTCGACGATGCACCGTTACGCTTTGGGATTCCCCACCATATAGAGCGTACTCTGACCGTGCACCCAGTGGGGAACGAGGAGAAGGACTATAGGCACTATACTTTAGTATGTGTAGACGTAGGCTTACCTCACCTTGAGACTCACGAGTACCTAGCCTGGTGTTTCTGAGATCGTTTTGGAGACGAGTTCGGTCCCATCAGGTCTGTCGATGTCCCGTTTGTGGGAAAGGGTCAGCTAGATATTCAGTGTCCAAACGATGATGTAGTAGATGTTGATATGGATGGTAATCCTGATTTTGAGGTTGAGTACGAGATTGTGGAATAGGAGGAAGAGCACGAGGAGCTTGGTGGATTAGCCTTTGAGCCGGAGGTAGTCGATCCAGCTCCAGAGCAGGCGGACGCTGAAGCCCTTGAGCCTATGGACATAGACGAGTACGAGGAGCAGGACCCTGAGCTAGAGACAGAGTCGGAGGCCATGAGTTCTGAGGAGGACCAAGAGCAATTCGAGAGTTCTTCAAAGTCGTCGGGTTCTTATCCCGACTGGGTACCATAGGTTAGATATCAGTATAAGAGTGAGGGCCGACACTTTTTGACTGTAGCCCTCCGGTAGTTAGTTCAATACCCCTAGGTCACCGATCTCTTTTTGTTCGTGGCCCTTTTGATGTACTTTTTGTTTATAAATAAATAATGTATATAAAGGTTTAATTAATCGTAATTTGTTATCTCTTACTATTCATGGTTGCTTTCAAATTGTCCGGGTGTATATATAACTATTATATATACGTCGTTTCCGCATGTGGCGCGTTTTCTTTGATTTGGGTATTCGGCTCTCTGTGACGCAATCCCGGAGCGTCGCACCTCGTTACGACCTATACGCGGATGTTCATGCTTCGTTAGGTACGGGGCGTGACATCCCCATGCGAATTGGTATCAGAGCAAGGACAGCTCGGTCCAATCTAGTTGAACCCTAGAGTGATAAGGAGGAGTGACCATGGATAACCATAGATTGACCTAGTGTGCTAAGTGTACCTCCAGATTGTTTGTGTTTGAATGTTGTGGTGATTATTTGAACCAATATTATGCAGGTGCGGCAGGACCCAAGGTAAGTGTGCAAGTCCTTGGGTGAAATTCTGTGCCGTTGTACTAGCCGCATGTTGAGTGTTTGATTGCTTTTGTGTTGATACCTGCCTAGGACTTAGACCGGTTAGTTGGTTTAGGTCTCTAATTCCTGGACGGAATTATATCAGGTAGTTGAGCACCCAGACTTAAAGAATGAGCAGCGAAGGAAGGGGTATAGGAAGAGTTTCAAGAAGGGGCACAGGAAGACCTAGAGGTGGAGGTCGTGCTTGAGTTAGAGCTGTAGAAGACCTCGAGATGGGTATTAGAGCGGTAGGAAACCCCGAGTTAATGTCAAGCTAGAGACCCCAGAATGGAACAAGTGATCAAAACCTTAAGAGAAATAGGGAATGTTATGGGCGCATGTGCTCAAGAGAAAGCAGGTCATCACGAGGCTGCCGAGGGGCAGAAGCAGCACGCCATCAACGGGAATCAAGCCCAAGCCCAAGCCCAACAAGCTCAAGCTCAACCAATGATAACAGCTAGACCAATGCACTAATTGGTAGAGCAGTTTCTTAAACTGAAACCGCCCAAGTTCACGGGCAGAGGTGACCCAGAAACCACCCCACGTTGGGTGGAGGAGTTAGAGAAAGCATTCGACTTGTTAGGGTGTACTGAGGCAGAAAAGATTTCGTTGGCGACTTACCAGCTGCAAGATAATGCCCACGATTGGTGGAAGGCAATTAAGGATAGAGTGTTTTCTAGAAAATATGGAACGGACCTGGGCAATATTTATCGAGCATTTCTATGGAGAGTATTTCTCAGAGAGTGCCCAGGAGAAGAAGATGGCGGAGTTCATGAGACTTCGCCAGGGGTCGATGACAGTAGTTCAGTACGAGGCAGAGTTCGCAAGACTGTCCAGATTTGCCCCAAAGATGGTTGAGAATCCACTGGATAAGGCTCGAAGATTTCGAGATGGACTGAAACCGGATCTCCACACCTAGATACTTTTTACTGAATATCAGAGATTACGGGGAACTGTATGAACGAGCCCAAATCATGGAGAGAGATCAAATGGAAAGAGCAGCGACATGGGGTTCAAGGTTTAATCAGAATCGAGACAATCGTCGTTTTGGAAATAAACCGATGACCAACAATAGACAATTTGTTCCACCACCGAGAAGGAATATAGGGAAACCCAACCAGACGCCAAATAGATTTGGAGCTTGTTTCCGTTGAGGGAGTTTGGGACACTAGATAAAGAATTGCCCCCAGCAACGATTTTCGGGATCCCCGGGACAACAACAGCAGCCCAGAGTGGGAAATCAGGTCGGAAATCCCCCACCAGCTCTTCAGGGCAGACTACCAGACAAGGATGAGTATACGCAATGGCGCGCAAGGATACCGAGGACGCGCCAGGCATGGTCACAGGTACCATTTCTCTCTGTGATCATGCTGCCTATGCGTTATTTGATCCGGGGCAACCCATTCGTTTATTTCAGAACAGTTTGTTAGATTGGTTGGTCTGGAGCCTATATTATTTGAAAACATGTTATGTGTGACGACCCCACTGCATGATAGGGTGTTAGTATCATTGGGGTGCATGGATTGTAAAATTGTGATTGGGAATGTAGAGGAAATGATTGATTTGGCTGTGTTAGCCATGTATGATTTCGATGTAATCATCGGTATGGATTGGCTAACGAAACAGAAAGCCGTTATGGATTGCAGCAATAGGACAGTCCAATTCAATCCGATTGAACATCCTAGGTTTGAATTTCAGGGAAATCGAGAATGAACCTCGATTCCTTGGATTTCCTCAGTAGAGGCAACTGAGATGCTCGAGGAAGGTTGTGAGGGATATTTGGTTAATGTAAAGGATCTGACATTGGTGGAACCTAAGTTGGAAGAAATCCCTGTAGTGTGCAATTTTCCCGAGGTTTTTCCTCAAGAATTGCTAGGCTTACCGCCAGAACGGGAAGTGAAATTCGTAATAGAATTGACCCCAGGTACTGAGCCAATTTCTAAGGCCCCGTATCGGATGTCTTTATCGGAATTGAAGGAACTGAAAGTCCAAATGCAGGAGTTATTAGACAAAGGGTTTATTCGTCCTAGTGTGTCTCCATGGGGAGCGCCAGGTCCTGTTTGTGAGGAAAAAGGATGGAACGTTGAGATTATGTATAGACTATCAGTAGTTGAATCAGGTGACTATAAAGAATAAGTATCCACTGCCAAGGATCGACGACTTGTTCGATCAATTATAAGGAGCGTCAGTGTTCTCCAAGATTGATCTACGGACTGGATATCATCAGTTAAGAATTCGAAAGGAGGATATACCCAAGACTGCATTTAGGACGAGGTACGGGCATTATGAATTTACAGTCATGCCATTCGGTTTGACAAATGCCCCTGCAGCCTTCATGGATATGATGAACAGAGTTTTTAAAGAATTCCTGGATCAGTTTGTCATTGTGTTCATCGACGATATCCTAGTATACTCAAAGAGTCTAGTAGAGCACGAAATGCATTTGACTGAGGTACTACGGACGTTGAGGGAGCACGCGCTTTATGCGAAATTCAGTAAGTGCGAGTTCTGGCTTAGCAAGGTAGCATTCCTTGGACATATTGTATCGGGAGAAGGAATATCTATGGATCTGACTAAAATTGAGGCAAAGTGCTCAAGTGGCCCAGACCGACATCAGTGATGGAAATCAGGAGTTTCTTGGGATTGGCCGGTTACTATCGACGTTTTGTAGAAGGATTCTCGTCGACAGCCATGCCACTAACGCGATTGTTGAAAAAGAGAACTAAGTTTGAATGGGATGATAAGTGCGAACAAAGCTTTTAGGAACTTAAGCATAGATTGACAACAGCTCCAGTCTTAACTATTCCATCCGGACTTGGTAGATTTGAGGTCTACAGTGATGCTTCACTTAGAGGACTCGGTTGTATACTAATGCAACACGGGAAAGTAGTTACATATGCGTCACGTCAGTTAAGGCCACACGAGTTGAACTATCCGACGCATGACCTAGAGTTGGCTGCTATTGTTTTTGCACTCAAAATCTGGAAACATTATTTATGTGGGGAAAAGTTCCAGATTTATACGGATCACCAGAGTCTCAAATACCTGTTCTCGCAGAAAGAGCTGAATATGAGGCAGCATAGATGGATGGAACTTCTGAAAGATTATGATTGTGATATCATGTACCACCCGAAAGGCGAACCGAGTAGCGGATGCGCTAAGTCGCAAATCGAGTATGGCGCACATGATGATCAAGGAGTGGACATTACTGGAAAGACTTCGAGACTCAGAATTTAAATTTGAATTAAGCCATGTGTTGAATCGGCTGGCTACTTTAAGAATCGAGCCGAAGATTCAGACCAAGATTAATACCGCAGTCCACAGATCAAGAAATTCAGAAAATCGTGGAAATGGATGCCACTACAAGGAAGCTAGATTTCCAAGTATCAGAGGATGGAATCCTGAAATTTAGAGGACGATGGTGTGTACCTGATGATACTGAGCTTAAGGAAGAAATACTAAGAGAAGCTCATCGCAAAGCAATTACAGTATCCATCCTGGCAGACGAAAATGTATTAGAATCTACGACAACATTACTGGTGGAACGGAATGAAGACTGATGTGGCCAAATATGTGGCTAAGTGTTTGACATGTCAGCAGGTGAAGGCACAACATCAGAAACCCGGAGGAGGCCGCGACTGTTAGAAATTCCTGAGTGGAAATGGGAACACATCACCATGGACTTCGTAACCGGATTACCGAGAAGCCAAAGAGGGCATGACTTCATTTGGGTGATCATGGATCGACTTACAAAGTCGGCACATTTCTTAGCAGTACGAAAGGATTTTGAACTAGAAAGGTACGCAGAACTGTACGTGAGACAAATTGTTAGACTACATGGAGTGCCGGTAACAATTACATTAGATCGTGACCCGAGGCTTACGGCAAATTTTTGGAAGAGTCTGCAGACGGCCTTGGGAACAAAGGTGCAGTTCAGTACGGCCTATCATCCGCAGACCGATGGACATTAGAAAAGACGATTCAGACCCTCGAGGATATGTTGAGAGCTTGCGTATTGGATTTCCAAGGTAAATGGGAAGAACAGCTGCATTTGGTTGAGTTTGCGTATAATAACAGTTATCAACAGAGTATCCAGATGGTCCCATTTGAAGCTTTATATGGCAAAGCGTGTAGGACTCCAGTATCCTGGGATGAAGTAGGTGAACGAAGCATTACGGGCCCAGAGTTGATACAGCAGACAGTGGAAGTCGAGATTATCCGAGAAAGGCTAAAGACAGCACAAAGTCGACAGAAGAGCTATGCCGATTGGAGACAACGACCTTTGGAATTCCCAGTTGGCGACCATGTATTCCTCAAGGTGTCACCTATGAAAGGGTTATCTCGATTTGGCAAGAAAGGGAAGCTGAGTCCGAGGTTTGTCGAACCGTTCGAGATTTTAGAAAAGATTGGCGACATGGCGTATATGCTTGCCCTGCCACCTAATTTGTCCCAGGTACACAATGTCTTCCACATGTCGATGTTGAGGAAGTATGAACCAGACCCGACACACGTTCTAAAATATGAAGAAATAGACATGGACGATAGGGTGTCGTACGTGGAGAGACCAATCAGAATTGAAGATCGGAAAGATGGAATACTGCGGAATAAGACAATCCCGATGGTCAAGGTAGTCTGGGAGCACCACGGGACAGAAGGCACTACTTGGGAAAGCGAAGAGGCCATGCGACGTTAACACCCCCAGTTGTTCGAGGAACAAATTTGAAGTACAAATTTCGAGGACGAAATTTTTTTTAAAGGGGGAAGAGTTGTAACATCCTGAATTTTGACCCGTTATCGAGATCAATAAAGTGTATATTAATTCTCGTGTGATTTTAGTGAGTCTCACCTGGACTTGATCAATCACGGGATACTAACCAAATAGGAAAGGCTAAATAAGGACAGGTACGTGGATCGAGAACCCGATCGTGATTGGACACTGATTTCGAGAAATGTCGAGGGAAT